>JAIFGZ020000338.1:1200000-2400000 GCA_019925245.2 Oryza australiensis | reverse complement strand
TTGCTTGACGTCCCGGTGGATGATGTTCTCGGAGTAGCCGGTGTGCAGGTAGTGCAGGCCCCTCGCCGCGCCGATGCAGATATCCAGCCGCTGCTTCCACGACAGCGGCGGCTCCTCAGCGTGCCCTTCTCCATGTACTCGTACAGCAGTACAATCTCCGACTGCTCGTTGCAGTAGCCGATGAGCGAGACCAGGTGGCGGTGCCGGATGCGGGACAGCACCTCGATCTCCGTCTGGAACTCCGGCAGCCCCTGTTTGGAGGTTCGCCGACGCTATGCGGGTGCCGTCGCGGAGCACGCCGCGGTACACCAGCGGCTCCACACGTCCTGCCGCCGGCGTCCCATCTCCTCGACCGCGCCTCCACCTGCCCTAATCGCCCCCGGAGTGGCCGGTCATCTCCTCCGTGGAGAACAGGAGAGAATAGAAAAGGGTAGGAAGATGGAGAAAAGAGGGCGACGGTTGTCTTTATTTTTTTTTTCTATAAGACACAACATGTGAGTCCATCAATTTTTAATTTTTTTTAAACTTTTTTAACTGTAATTAGACGTAAGCGTCACATAAGTGTAAGTACCATGTTAAACAAATGCTAAGTAAATAAGGACAAAACGATTATACTGCTGAGAGATTCAATTTATATTGGTTTGTATTGGTTTTGATAGTTACGGATGCTTGGTTTTAAAGTTAGAGGATGTTAATGAAACTCGATCCTTAGTTGAGGGTCCAACAATAAACTTTTTCCTTTTATGCAGCATTCGCAAACAGATCAGTTTACACGCATTGCATTGCTCGTGGGCAGTGGGCCGACTCGGTGCCGTTCGGCCCGGCTCAGATATCAACGAGTAGCCTCACCTCAGGACTAGGAGGGCAGAAATTTTTACAGAATTTCGATGGAATGTAAACCAATTCATTTAGAGCTGTTGAGTCGGAGAATGGTGTCCATTTTATGCACGTTCTGATAGTATTATGAACGTGTAATGTTGTTTCCTTTCAGCGTATCCTTTGTACATGTTAGGTATATTAGCCCAAAGTTCATATTATGACTTTTTAATTAAACAAATAGATAATTTTAAATTTTGAATAGAGTTAATAATAAAACAAAAATAACTCATTAAAACATAATATAATAATATAGTTTGTTATATTAACGATAAAAATAATATAAAAATAAACATAAGGTTGATCTAACACGGACAGTAGGAGTACAAAATAAAATACTCATACATGCAGCTACGGTTCAGCATCCCTAACTCCCTTGCGTCAATCGGCAACAAAATTGTCAGTTCCTATGCATGGTCGCATTCCAGCAACCCATACATCCAACGGTTCATAGACTTTTGGATCATTTCTAGCGTAGTAATAGCTGTACAATACAAACCAGAGAAAAGCGCTAGCTCGTGTCGTGACGATGCCTCGATTACACACACGTCCCCGTGCCGGAGCCTCTGCTTGCACGCATCTTTCCCAACCCAAACCTTTTTGCCCGTTCTGACCGTTGGAAGGCACCCGCTTCCTAACGTCCAGCCAGGGGCATTCTCGGGAATTTCCTCTCACCTGTGCCATTTGTACTTTGCTACTAGTACTAGAGTTCTGGAGGCCAGTCATGGAGGAGGTGTCAAAGGTTTTTTTTTTTTCTGTCGGTTGCATTTGGCCTCGAAGAACTCACTCTAATCCTAATCTCCCAGCACGTAGTAGTATTGTTGCTAGTGTACATTTCTGTATTTTGCAGTCCAGAAATCTTCTTCATCTACAGCTGTTCTGTGGGTGTTACTCATGTCCATTTCCGTGGAATGTTCTTCGACTGACACCAGTTTGCAAGCATAACTGTTGGTCAACAGTTTAAAAAGTCTCCTAATTAGTGACAATCGAGTCTGAATAAACAGTCAGAGCCGGCCACAAACAGTACTTGATTATTAAAAAAATGATCTTTTTTCCATAATAGTACATCTGGTTTTCTGGAGTTATGCTACGCCGTACTCCTACCATCATAGCTGTAGCGGCAGTGAGATTCATGAGAAAGATGCTCTTAACTTGTATGCCTTCTTTTTTCCTCCTGCACTTGCCTGTTCATGTGAGAGAGATTCACAGAACAAACAAGGTTAGGGGAGTAAACCGAACAGATTAGTTCACAGCTACTAGTACAAGATATCAATTGATTCGCTGGAAGCTGATTAAACTTGTGTATCTGCCAAACTTTTCTTTACAAAGAGTGCAATAGAAGCCATGTCTGTCTGACTGCCTGTCTCTTGCTGTCCGTGAGCTTTCATGGCGTGTAGCTTGATCTGCCAAATGTAATGGAAAAGGATGCACATCATGCCGTGGGTAACACCTGACATGTAGGAGTAATTAGCATTACGTGAAAACCACTTATTTCGAGCTAATCGATTGGCTGTGTCACGCGTGAGACCAAGTAATCCTAACCACTTGAGTGTTGCGGTGGGGATGAACTGTTGCTGTTAATTAAATTTATTTACACAAGTTGAACACTGTCATTATTTTATTTATCATGTTAAGCTAATTAATTACTCCAAGAGTCTAACTTGCAACCTACTAGGCTACTAGCAGAGATTTGACGACACAGAATGTTTTTTTTTCAAAGGTTAGCAAGCGAGAATGTTCAGTACTTGTCTTTAACGTGAGAAATATTGTTTTTTGGGTCAACTTCCAACTTGAAACTGTTTCATATCAAATGCTTGAAAATTTCGTATGAAATTGATTAGTGACAGTGTTCTTAGTTGTCGTTTCTGAAAATTAATAAACTATATCGAAGAATGATCATGGTAGTAAGATAAAAAATTTATGGTGAACTTTAATCAATATATTCATTTTTTTAGAAAATGGACTAAAAGTATAAATCATCGACATATTTATGTGCAAGATAAAAGAATTATAGTAGTTTTTTTCTCATATTTGTGACCTGTTGCAAAATATCAGCTGCAACGGGTAATTTCCCCAAGATTAGGCCTTCAAATTCGAAATTCGGTTAGTTGCTTTGTGCGGTAAACTTTCGCCTGGTATATTAGGAATCCGCCCCCTTTCCACTGCAGTCAATCGTCACCGTCGGTTTTTGATCGGACGATTCGTGATCGCCCTAGCCTGGAAGCCACCACCTGGTTTTCGCCTTTGTTGCAACAGCTCACATCGATTCTGTTCTCTTCTTGTTCCACCACCACCTCCACTTCCTCCTCCCCCACAACCGCCTCCCTCCCCCATTGCTTCCTCTCATCTTCTCCTCCTCGTCCTCCTGATGATTTAATGCCATTGGAAGCTTCGCCTGTTGGGTGAATAACAGGGGAAGCGAAGCGGAAGGGAGAAGAAGAAGAAGAAGAAGAAGAAGAAGAAGCTGGGAGAGGGAAGGGAGGAGGGGGGAAGATGTTTGACAGCCTGCTCAACTCCAAATTCTACAACAAATGGTGAGAGAATGCTTCTTTTCTGTTTGGTGTTTTGGGTACTGGGGTTCGAGCTTAGTTGAGTCCAATCTGGTTATTTGAGGAGCTACTTTTGGGGGTTCTTGGTTCTTGAATTACGCGGCTTCACTCCCCGCATGGAGGGGGCGAACTTTTCGGCGGGTGCGTTCTTGGATTGCGGTGTTCTTGCTTCTTGTTTTCCCCTTGGGTTCCCGAGTTCGTCAACCTATACTGCGTTCGGTTCGGATTGATTGCTATATTATTTTCTTGGATTGCGAGAATGTAGTTTTGGGCTCCAAATTCTTGGGCTTGCGATGGATTTGTTTGATTCTACCTTGAAAAATATTTTTTCGAGTTCATGGAGAAGGTTTGACCAATCGTTCGGTTCTTGAACAATGGATGCAGTAAGCACGCATTCAAATGCATCAGTACGCGGCTGGCTCTCATACGGCGGAAGAAGCAGGCTATGATTCGATTCATGAAGAAGGACATAGCTGAGCTCATCACCAACGGCCTCGACACACATGCATTTGGACGGGTAAATTTATATCGGTTAACTCATTCTCAACGCTGCATTGCATTGTTCTGTTGTTGAAGGATTGGTTCAAGAGGAATCGGAGAAAGTTGCACTCTTTCCCCCCTTTTTACACAGGAAAAGTTGTACCTTTTTGGCACATAGTTTAATGATTAATGATCAAATTATGGTCATTTTGGTAGAGGAAATTTGTGGCGACTGAATTGCTTATGTTGTATTCTGTATCTACTTTCCTCTCTCTGGAATGCAGATGGATGGGCTGATAATTGAGATGAACCACGCTTCTTGCTATGATATGATTGAGCAGTTCTGTGAGTACATTGGTAAGCAGCTCAACAGCCTACAGAAACAGAGGTAAGTAACGATCTGCTTTGATTTCCTATTTCTTTTGTCAACCACTAGCAATCATTGTGATGCTGAAACTGTCTATACCTCGATAGAGTCATTAATGCATCCTACATTGTTTAATTGGTTAAGTAATCAAGCCAACAGAACAATAGCATCCGGAAACATATACATTTTTATTATTGTTTGGATGGTTTATAGTTTAGTGTTAACCAAAGCATCATTTTTAAAAAAGAATTAAAAAAATGGTTTGGGAACTTTGCTTGGTCAATTAAACATTACTACTAGTATAATGTTAGGAAGAGGAATAAACAAAATGGATTTCCAGTTATCTTGATGGCAAGAGTTGTCAGTTATATCTTTGCCTTTTCCTGACAGGGATTGCCCCCAGGAAACTCGGGAAGCTGTGTCGACTCTAATTTTTGCTGCTGCTCGGTTTCCAGATTTGCCTGAACTGTGTGACCTTAGGCATATTTTCACAGAGAGATATGGAAATTTTCTTGAGCCTTTTGTTAGCCTTGAGGTGTGCTACTGTCACGAATTCTTTGTCATTGAATTGCTTAGTGGTGTACTACTTAACATGATCTATAACCCTACTACTGGCAGTTTGTTCAGAAACTGGACAATAAAGTGTTCACTAATGAGGAAAAGATAGAAGCCATACGAAATGTCTCTGAAGAACTTTTGGTTGATTTTGATATCAAGGCATTGAAGATCAAGTTATGGGCCACTCCAGAAACTAAACATGTATGCTTACACAAACTTGTTCAACTGAATTTACACAATCTTTTGGTTGATGTTTCCTTACCTTGGCTTCTTGGGTTGTTTTCCCTTAGGATTTGCCTGCAAAGGACTCAAAGAAACAGGTAGAACTAGCAGTGCCTTTGTCCAGCAAGCAGAAGGGGGATGGTGCTGCTCCATCTGGAAGAAAATCTGAAGCTGCTGCTCCTCTTGGAAACAAGAAGAAATTGGAAGCGTCCCTAAAACAACAAAAGGATGTTCATCCTGTTGCTGATGGCATTGACCGGTTACATGAAAACACCAGGAGACAGCATGTGGATAACTCTGATGGTAAGGGGCATGTGGAGAAACCAGTGTCCGATTCAGAGATGAAAAGAAGGAACATTCAAAAAGAAGTTCAGAAAGCTAACAAAAAAGACAGTCGCCCTTGCGAAAAGGAACTAATGGAAGCGGTGGAGCTAGATCTCAATGGCCTGCCTAAGAAGGAATTTGGCTCATTAAAAGTTCCTGAAACAGAAAGCAAAAAGACAGTGGCACTAAATGTCAAGCCTAAGAAAGACAATGATCTTGAAAAAGAGAATGGCGGCAACCTCGGTCACCACCACCGATCACATATGCCTTGTGCTCCTGATCATGCAGATTCAGGTCTCAGAGCCCTTGGCCTAGATAAGCAGGGGCTTAAATCAGTGAATCCTTCAAATGGTAACAGTAAAAATAGGATGCCTCCTTATTGTAAGCTGGATGGAGCAACGGGCAAGAATTCTACTGAAAAAGAAGAGAACACCGGTGTCTTGAATGCTAGACCACAGCATTTAGCAGATAAGGGGAATCCAGTGCAAGATAGACAGCGAGTGCCAGAGAGGGCAGCTTATGTGCGACCTCCTTACATCAAACCAAAACTTAACATGCAGGCAATGAATGATGACCCTGCAGAACAAGCTGCTAGTGACTACAGCAAGCGCGATATGCCTGAAAAAACAGATCACCTGTCTGACAAAGATCCTCTTCGACCTGTTTCTGTCAGAAGGAAATATGCCAAGCCACCTGCACCTGCTGCTGTCTATGATGAGGTGCCTGTCAATGAAAAGGTCTCAAGCCGAACACCCAGTAGTCACAGAAGACACACAAGCAGGCAGAATGCTGTTGATGATGGCAGTGCTCGGAGTGACGGGTCTAGACAACCTCATGGAGGCAACAAGATGGATGATGTTAATGGAGAGAATGTTCAGAGAACTCCTAGTAGCCGGCCAAGGCACTCAGGCAGGAGAAATGGAGCTTTGTGCACCGATGACTACGATGGATTCATGCAGCGCCATCAATCAGAAGAGGATGAATCTGCCATTGATTTCGGTAATCTTTTACCCCGAACTGGAAATGGCCATAGGAGACACAAAAACCGCAATACTGATGCGCGCAGTGGAGTTGATGAGGAGGAAAGAATGATGGATAAGCTTCTGAGGCACTACAGCAAGAAAGGTTTAGATGCAGAAATCCATCCAGCTCCAACCAACAAAGCTGTTGATGTTAATGGAGCACAAGAACAATCTCAGCAAAAGGGTTCTCTGCATCCTCCAGGAAGAGCAATCTCACTGCCAGGGGAATCCGTCTGCCGCGACAAAGATGTGAAGGTTCCTGCCCGGTCTACCTCGCTGCAGCCAGACTGTCCCAGAAGTGTACATGTGCACCCGAAAATGCCCGACTTTGATGAGCTTGCTGCTCGAGTCAGTGCTCTGAGGAAGGCTTGAGGTAGCACAAGATTGTCCTGAGCCTGTGCACGAGTTCAGAATTAAGCCGTTCTGACAGTTTCTCCGTTGCAACTTGCAAGTCACACTACCTTTGTTCTTTCTTGATGTGCAGTACCCAAATGTGATCGAAATGATTTGTGCATGAGTTCTCTCTTATTTTTTCTTTTTCAATTTATATGTAGGTTTTTCCTGTTATATAGCATTTGCTCTGTACCAGATGTTTGTCTAGATAGGACACTGGTTGGAGGATTAACACGATACAGTTGATAGGGATTTTCAGTTTGTTATTAAATTCAATTCATCATAGGGATTTGCAACATTGTAACATTGACTTCATTGATTGATGTACTAATTCAGAGAATTATGCATGATTTCAGTTGATTCTCTATCCTTTCCCAAGCTTCCCATGATTCTGAATACTTGTACAGCTGGAGCTGAACATCTAGGGATCCAGCTCTTCCCAGCGCATTGATATGTGGCCATGTGAGGAAGGATTTGCTTATCTTTGCTTCTATAGTTCACATGTACCATGACAAGGCTCCACAGTTTCTTTTTGTTTACGTCTCACAGTAAGTGTTAAGTGTTGTTTTGTTAATCCTGTACAGTTCGTGCGGCTGTAAAGTGGGCGCCCAAAGTGTTACAGTGTCGTTAAATTGCTCCTTTATACGGAGTAATTGGCAATCGACATATGTTGGACTTGAACAGATATCCCCGGGGAGTCGGTGCTCAAATCGTCGCAAACAAATGCATGCTAGCTGTTTTAATTATCAAAGCCACGGAGAACGTCATATTCCCCAAAAATGGAGCCCAAATCGCAATGCAGATTAGATATCAATTGATCAATTACCGGTGCTATGCATCTAATCTAGCTTAGTCGCCTAGCTAGCTAGGCAGCTTAACACAGGCAGCGCATGAAGCCGACGACGAAATGCGCGATGAAGTTGTCGTCCCCCACGACAAGCATGTCGTCCCTGACGAGCCGCTCCAGCGCCCGGTTCCTCGGGAGCGCGCCGGCACGGTGCAGCACCGTGGCCACCGCCGACGCCGGCCGCCTCGCCACGCTCGCCGCGACGCGCACCACTGGCCCAAGGAACAACGGCAGCAGCGACTGCACCACATGCACGCGCACACACTCACACAGTGTGTTAAAAGCCCCCCCCAAAAAAGATCGAAGAAATATTCAGGCAGGCAGGCATGCAGAATACTCTTACCATACGAGCGATGACGATGATAATACTGGTAAACGCGGCGAAATGCTGACGATGACGACTTGGGCACTTGGCAGCTGAGAGCGTCAGTCAGTAGTTGCCAATGGCATGTACCGCCGGTACAAATGGCAATGCCAATGACGGTGAGTCGGTGAGAGCTGATCCTGATGTTGATATAGATCTCTCAACTTCCCATGGCTCTAATGGTCCTGGACATATATACACACGCATCGATCAATTTATCGATCGACGGATGCAGTGTAAGCACGAGGCATCGGAGATCACATGGATAGTGAGGACGGAAAACGGTTGGCGACGGGTGCTCCAAGCAAGCTAGGGGCGCCGCCCACCGTCGGGCGTCCGCCGTCCACGCGAGCCTATGCTACATCCATCTCGCTTTTTCTGCAATGAAATGGCTTCGATCCGTTCCCGTCTCTGGCTTAATTTGTTGCTTCTGCTCCACGTGGCACTCGCATCAGTCGGCTAGCTACTAGCTACCATACCAATGTTTTATGTTTAACCCTTTTCTTTTGTTCCTTATCTAAACTGTAAACGGATGTATAGATAGATGGATAATACGAACGGACGTACATGTACTTATCTAGTACTCACGTCCATACGAGTGTACGACGGTTGGTACTGTATTCATTTGATCGATGAGAGCCAGATACGAATAAAGAAGTAGGAATAAGTACATCCCTCAACTTTAAAATACATCTCTTATTCTTAATATAAAAATCTTTACCCCATAAACTATATAAAACCATGTAACTTAGGTCCTACAGCAATATAAACCTTATTTTCCAATGTTTTTACCTACTGTAAGGATGCTTCCTCAGAGTAGCCTACGATAAGAAAAGGAGGTCGGGTAGGTCGGATCGAAAGTCCTTGGATTGGGGTCGGAAGCTAGACCTTCGGCAAGGGCGACTAGCCCGACCTCAGCCCCTTAGCTCGACCTCTACGCACGGCTTCGACCTGAAAAGGACAGGCCTTCCCCCTCGGGAAGAAGGCTTCCTTGACAAGCCTCACAGATATGACAAGGAGGGACAAGTCGATAGAGAATTATGTCACCCGGCAAGACTGCGCACAAGATGCCTGCAGTGAGCGGATCTCGAGGCAAGACTGTACGCAAGACGCCCACGGCGAGCGGATCCCAAGACGATTCCGTTTTGCTTTTCAGCTTTAGTCGGTATTTGCTTTTTTGCTTTACGACCAGCTTTCTTGCGTCCAAGCCCCTTGTAATTACCCCCTTGGACTATAAAAGGGAGGGCAGATCACACGGGCACGAGAGGATGAGGAAGGGAAGAACTCTCTTTTACACTTGTACTCAAACCCTAATCTTTCATCACTCTAACATAGAACACAGGGGTAGGCTTGTTATCATCCGGAAGGGTCGAACCTGTGAAAAAACCTTGGCTCATCTTGTCCTGAGTCGACTATCAAGCCCCTTGGTAGACATCCCGACCACTCTTTTATTTACTCGGACAACCCCCTTGGAGGACTGCTCGGCACCCCGTCGACACCTACGTGGCAGATGTACGGGCTCACTTGTCAACCTTAGAAGATGGACGCCGCTCGCTGCGGTAGGTGCATCACTCCTACAATATTGATCGAGGCGATACGGTCCGGGAATGCCGCCATGGCCGTCGAGCTCACCAAGCTCTCTAGCCAATTGCAAACGGTGGTATGTGATACATTGCCACAACGAAGAGCATCGTCATATCTCCTCGCCGCGCACGCTGACAAGTAGCGCCACCTCCTTCGGGGTGGTCTTATAGCGGGGAAGCGCCTCGCCACGTGCGTGCTGGGGAGCCTGTTCGGCCCAACCTCGCTGCGCTCGACGACCTCCACCTCGATCTCCGGTGTCAACACCGTTAGGTCGATGCGCGTTGCCACCTAAGACGATGCTCGCCGAGACCAAAGCGACAATTAAACTAACCAAAGAACTCAAGACCAGACCACCAGATCACGCTAAAAGATGAATTACATCAGAGGACTAGGATTAACTAAGAATTGCAAACTGAGTTCCTCACCCAGATGCGAAGGGGAGAGATGTGGGGTGGAGAAATTGCGCAAAGTATGAAGCGGAGAGGATATACTTGGCCAAACGAGCCAGCCCAAACACGACTGCACTGTAGCTCGGCCCAACACGGAGGGGAAAGAGCGCGGGACGACTGGGGTTCGGGCACAGCGGCCGGCGGGGAGGATTCCTAGGGGTAGGAGTGGTGGTGACCGCGACGAGGGGCGACGGGGAGAGGGGATGGAGAAGTTGAGAAGGCACTGGGAGAAGCCGACGTAGGCCGGGTCGCAGGAGCGCGCGGCGAGGAGGTCGGCTACGATGGCGACACGGAGGCGGCTCGACGTCAGCGTCGCGGCGCGTGCGGCTATGGGGAAACTGGCCGGCCTCAACGAGCGCTAGGGTTTTCATGGCGAAATAGGCTGACCTCGGCCCATGGGCCTTGATGGGCCCATGTCGGCACGACACGACACGTGGGCCGGCATGGCATAGCCCGCTGCAGGAGCCGTGCCTAACGGGCCATGCTCTAGCGGGCCGTGTCGTCGGCGTGTCCGTGCTTTGCTAGGCCGGGCCGCCCATTTGGCTTGCTATAGGGAGGAAGATGAATTGAAGAGGAGGAAATTTACTAGAAAGTAGACTAAAATCCATCGAGCAAAACAGTCAAAATGAGACTGAAGAAAAGCACGAGAGATGTGATTTGAAATCGATCAAAAAGCAAGTAGGGGAATTAAAAAAATCAAAATCAAAAGATCTGAAAAAGATATCAATTCGAAGAAGCTATTCCACATGAAGAATCTGATTACCACGAAAATCATGTCTTTGCAAATTCGCCACTTGATAAATGGATTCGACGGCAGGGGAATAGGATAAGGAGGACGGATGCATATAGTTGCCGAGAGACGTGACGACCACCGTGCACCCCGGCTTCCCATGCCGGGCCCAGGGAGGAGTCGAGCGCGAGGATGCACAACAGGGGTTCCACCTTAGTGGTCTGTCGGCGAGGACACCGAGAGCCAACCTATCGGTGCCCTACCATGTAGCAGTTCCTAGCGCGTCCTTACCTCCTAGCGGCAGTTCCTTCTCACACCGCCCACAACCGTGCCACCGCAGTCCCCAAAATCATCACCACTGCAAAGTCTGCCCCTCCTCTTCCTCTTGCCACGGCCTGCGGCGACCCCACCGTCAAGCTCGCCTTCATGGTCTGCCACCGCAACAAGCCGGACCACTCCTTCTACGTGGAATCATGCAAGGACGGCACCTGTAAGCTCCTGGGGTGCTGGGATGGGATGATGTGCATAGATATCAACAGAAATTTGCCATATTGCCACGCCGGTATCATGGTTGTCAGTCCTATCTCCATGACTTACGCTGTTGTATGCAACCCAATCCCTGATGGCGACGAGTTCATCCCTGGGTACGCCCATCCTAACAAGTGGGCCTGGACATCTACGACACAAGTTAAATCCGAAAAAATAGGGTCTATACTGCCATATGATCTAAGCAGTGGCGGATCTAGGAAAAATATTAAGGAGGGCTGAACTATCACATTCAAATACTTGTTGCTAATGCTAATCCTCAACATTTTGTCTTCAATTAACTTATACAACTCTTCGTCTATATGTGATCAATAGCACCACACAAACACCCAAATCAAGCCATACATGCAAACAATTTACTATTAATTAGAACAATACATCAATCAATAAAGATAGAATGGACAAGAGATTTTAAATTAATCTATGCAGAACTACGAACACATGAGCATGAAAATCACACTAATCGGATTTAAAAATGAGAAAGTTATGTATAAAGCAAGTTCTAGGGGCTGGTTGGTAAGAAAATAGAGTTTAGAGGGTTTAAAACGCAAAAAACGGACCTATACATAATTATGTAGATAAATCGGAGGTATAACATGTAAAACAATAAGGTGGAGAGTATTTATTGAGAAGTTAAGGGGTTATCTGTTAAGAGTTAGGGACCAAAACATAAATATTTTTGAACTATTACGGATTGAGGGTTAAATGCAAAATAGGTCATGGTTTCTTAAACCAAAGTGACAAAGGGGTATGTGGCTTCTAATTTAGACCGTTGATCTTTGATCGAACGGTCCATGAGTCGTCTTTTACCTCTTGCTGCTCTACTTCGTCCTTCTCTTTCTTTCTTCTCTGGCAGAAATTTCCAGGGGGGCTAAGAGGGTTCTTCGGTGGAAGGGGGCTAGAGCCCCTCTAGCCTCCCGCTAGATCCACCACTGGATCTAAGTTGCATGGTTTGTATAGTTTAGGGTTGAAGATTTCTGGTATTGGGAATAAGGGGTGTCAATCAAACTCAACGTAAAGTTGAGGGATGGTAAATGGACTTATTCAAAAAGTACAGCATCCCATATGACCAACGGGCCGGGAGGTACAATACAAATGGGCTATAAAAATTCAATGGGCCGAAAAGCCGAGGCCCAAAAGACCCGGCCATACACACACCCCCAATCATGAGATTCCCCATTCGCAAGCCGCGACCAACCACTACGCTAGACTAGGCTGCCTAGCTATATACGCCTATGCCTCTCGCGTATCCCATTTCCTTGCCTTTCCCTTCCTCCCGTTCCTCCTCGTCGCGGCGCGCGAGCTAGGGTTTCTCGACTTGTCCTCGCCCTCGCTGATCCCGTCAGCCATGTCGAAGCAAGGTGAGTTCCTTTCCATAGCGATTGGTTCCTGCGAGATCTCTCTGACCCTCGGTGCCGATCGATTCGTGCGGTGTTCTGATTCTGATGATTTGCTTTTGTGGGGGTGGGTTTGATTTGCAGGAGGGAAGGCCAAGCCCCTCAAGGCGCCCAAGACCGAGAAGAAGGAGTACGACGAGGTATGCTGCTGTGCTGTGTGTGTGACCTTTGCTCCCGATTCGTGGTTCGGTAGTTTCGGGTTAGCGATCCGCGCTTGTATTTTGACTGCTTAGGCCACCGTGCTGTAGATCCTCGTGTTTGGGTAGTTCATAGTGGTTTATCCTATAGTTGGTTAGTTGAAGGTGAATTTGTAGAACTACCCATGTGCGATGCACTTGTCCTTTTAATCTGTATTTTGACTTGTGGCCTTGGGATGTTTGGTTAATCCCCATGAGAAAGTGATTGGAGGGGATTGAGTAGGTGTGGAAGTGGAATTAATCTCCTCTAAATCTCCTTCAATCTCAGTTTGGGAGGGATTAACCGAACAAGCTCTTAGTGGCGAGTTTGATATGTCATCATGTTTACTTACATTCCTTGGATATGTTGTGTTAGGGGGTTATTATTGGATCATATTTGTGTTAAAAGCTTGTTCTATTCCTGAAATTCTGGTTTCTAGGGCAAATTACTTTCTTCTAAATACTTTTGTCTGCTAAAGCAGTAGCTGTATTTGCAATTTTGCAAACATGAAATGAGCAACCTTATCATATGTTTGATGCTATCATGTATGGGGATCTTCATGGTCTGGTATTGTATCCTTGATGCTTTCACCTTTTCTCACCTTGCAAAGCTGACCTAGTTGTTGATGTTTGGAAATTTTTTCATTTCGTAGCAATATAGCACCAACTTATCTCACCTTCTAAAAGTGTGCTAGCTGTTATTTTTGGGCGATGTGCCCAGTGACAGTGAGCATATGATCTTGTTTGTCCAATTCGAATATGAAGAATAGGATCTTACTTGTCCTGAATTTCTTCTATTTCATTAAACTTAATCTGTCTAGATATATTTTTATGGTTTTAAGTTATCTCGAATGGATTAGTCTACTTAGGGCCATCTTAATTATCAACTAATTACCTTTAAGAATGTTATGCATTTAGCAATGTTGCAGTATACGAGCCTGTGTGCTTAGGTCCATCTTGAATGCTATACGGCACGGATACGGATACGTGTATCGGTATCCGACGGATACGGATACGGTGATACGCCAATTTATCTTAAAACCTGATACGCGGATACGTTTCAATATTTTTTAAAATAGATAGATATAGCAGTACAATACCATAACAATAGTTATAAATAAAGTACAACATCAACAGTTCACATTTCGCAAATGATACTACTCTCAAATTTAAATTAAAGAAAAGGATACATGTTGCAATACTCAAGCTTGCAACTACGCCTCTTGATCCTCATTGCCTTCATCATCATCAGCAAGTCCAAAAGACACACTTTGCAGTTCAGGTTCATCAAGGGAAAGATTAGCAACTTCAAGAATTCCAACACCACTGAGAGATTCAAAAGAGTCTCCTCCCACGTCCCACATCCTTGTTTCTCCTTTTGTGTATGCTTCAGTCCTTCGTGAGAGTTGTCTCAAATTGGAGTGTACAAAGACTAAATCTTCAGCACGTTTTGGAGTTAAGGCATTCCTTTTCACGCTATGAATGAAACTGTAAGTGCTCCAGTTTCTTTCACAACAGGAAGATGAGGCTGGTTGGTTCAGCAATTTTGTTGCCAAATTCATCAAAAGAGGAGCATCTTGACCATAATTCGACCACCACGAGTAGGGGGTAGCAGACCACCTATCTTCAATTGACTCATGATCATTGAATTCTTGAGTACAACCTGAAAACTTGGCATATTCTTCTTTCACTTGAGCCAATTCTGCAGGTGCCCGTAAAAACTTCTTGAAGCACATCAACCTCATTTTGGAGACCTCTTTATCTTTGTGTGGGGGTACACGACCCACACCTCCATCTATCCATTGCTGACTATAGTATCTACATAAACATAATATAAGAAAGTGAGATAAACAATGAAGTACAACTGTCAACTATAGATTGGTAGTGCAGAAATGCAGATTTTTACCTTGGGTTGAGAGAATGAGCTAAGCAATGAAGTGGATTATTTCCCTTGGTCCACCTAGCAATCAATATATTATGAATAACCGAGTATAAATCTGAAAACTCATTTGGTTGCTTCCCTTCATATTGATATCAATCATGGAATCCCACATCTCATAAATTAAGTGAAGGCAAGGTGTATCAGTGTCCGCAACCCGTATCATGTCATGGATAGGAGTAGTAATCTTAAGAATATACTCCACCTTTGCCCACCACACCTCATTAAGTACAGTTTCACGGACAAAGCTAGAAATCTGATCATTATCTTTATAAATCTCCCATTCCTGACTAATTACCATTTGCTTTAGAGCCATTTTTACCTCTACCATTCGCTTCAGCATACACACAACTGATGCAAACCTTGTTTCAGCAATAGAAAGTAACCTCAGATTACTAAACTTCTTGAACATTGAAAGACGCATGCCATGATTCATTATAAAATTCTTGATAGCATGGGCATCTCCTCTAACACTGTTTATAAATTCAAGTTCTTTCCAAACATATTCCTCTTCTTCATTTTTAGGGACTCTAGGCTCACAAATACTCTTCAAAGCAAGATTAAGAGTATGCACGACACAAGGTGTCCAGAATATGTTATCATATTCAGCTTCTATAAGAAGACCCGCACCTCTGCAATTTGCAGCATTATCTGTTATGATTTGAACAACATTGTGTGGACCCACTTCTTCAACAATGCTCTTTAGCTTCTCAGCGATGTATTCTTTGGTCTTAACTTCCCCCTCACAATTATCTGCCCTCAAAAAAATAGCTGAATTCTCAGAAACAGCAACAAAGTTGATAAGTGGCCTCCTCTGTGAATCTGTCCACCCATCTGCACAAATTGTCACACCCTTGCCATGCCATGTGCTCTTGGAACTAGCTAACAGCCTGTCAATTTGAGCCTTTTCTTCTGCTAGAAGTCCCTCTCTAAGCCTATTGTACCCAGGCATTTGATAACCTGTTAGAGGGCGGCTTCCAGCAAAGGCGAAGGCTTCTCTCAAGTAAGGATTTCTTGCGAAATTAAATGGTATACCTCCAGAATAAAATGATCTAGCAATCAGAGCATCCAAGTGCTTGCGATCTTGCATTGCCCAAGACTTCTCCAATATGCTTCCTAGTCCTTTTTTGCCCTTCTTAGCGCCAGTGCCACTGTCAGTGCCACTGCTATCACGTTGAGCTGGAGTTGTATGCATAGAGACAGGTCTTCGTTTACCTCTTTCAACTAAATCTTTACACTTCTGAACTTCATTCCTCATCTGTGTAAGCATCTCAAATGTCACATTTTTACAGGTCCCAATTCCCTTGTTCTTGATTTGTAGTAGATGAGCTTCAACTCGTGTGTAGCTACTAAATCCATTGTAGTTACAGTATTTGCACTGCCATCTTGTATTGCCACCCGCAGATGCTCTCTCTGTAACTAGGACATGATCCCACAATGGCGCCTTAATGTCTGTGGACATCCCAGTCCCAGAAGAAGCAGCAGACCCAGAAGCAGCACTTGAAGTTGGAGTCGACATCTAATCGAAATCGAAATAGAAGGGATGACTATATCATCAGAAGAGGAAATCTCATGCAGATGGGTGTGAGGTTGAGAGGTTAACATCGGATGAGAACTGATGGAGGGGAAAGAGGAGGGGGGAAGAGGAGGAACTCACCTCTGCGGCGACGCCGACGGCGACCTCCCCTGCGGCGACGCCGACCCCGCGCCCTCCCTGCTTCGCTCGAGCTGCGCCGCGTGGCCCGTGCCTCCCCTGCTCTGCGCAGCCTCGCCTCGCCCTCCCTTGCTCCGCTCCCGTCTCCCTGCTCGCTCCCTCCCCGCGCCCCGTGGCCGAGCGGCCGAGCGGCGCCGGCGACGGCGCCCTCCCTGCTCCTGCGCGTGTGCGGCGACGACGCCCTCCCTGCTCCTGCGCGTGTGCGGCGATGACGCCCTCCCTGCTCCTGCGCGTGTGCGGCGACGACGCCCTCCCTGCTCCTGCGCACGTTCGGGAAGTAAACGAAGTACGGCTAGGGTTCGGGAAGGGAGGTATTTGGGCCTTAGTTGGGCCAAAACGTATCCGATAATGGGCTACATTTGGCCCAATACGTATCAGACGAAGTATCCGATTTTTTTTGATTTATTTTTTTTCCGATACTTCTTGGATACGTATCCATGGCGATATCGGAGACGTATCCGTATCGGATACGTATCCCTCGCGTATCCAGCGCCCAGGCAACGTATCGGGGTATCATAGCTTGAATGCATAACTGCAAGGCTTTGAAAAAACGAACATGTGTTCAGTGTATGAGCCTTTGGCTTGATTTGACTATTGATAATTGATATAGTAACAGGTTAGTAGTATCTACTATTGATTGATACTCCAGTTCCACCAGCTTTCTTGCGAAACATAATCTACATCTCTTGAAGGGGAACTGTATTACTAGGAAAAGAGAAGTGGTGGTGCCATATTTTTTCTTCCTGGGAATAACATGTGGCTGCCTGGCTTTATTAGAATCAAGCAGCGCAAAATCAGATAAGCATTTAGAATATGCTGTTTGGCCAAGTTGAGATGATGTGGCTGGTATAGATTTGGTTTAGCAAAGTGATTTGGATGGATGTTATAGTAGTTCTTATCAGTTGTTGATACTGTGTGATATTGTAAGTAGCACTTTATCTGGAAAATTAGTGCATATATGATTGAAGCGACGATATAAGCAACTTGGATGGTTACTTGACTTCTAGTTGGTCTATATTGCATAGTTCTGATTTTGTCATTTTCTGCAGAGTGATCTCGCGTATCTGCAGAAGAAGAAAGATGAGGAAAAGGTGAGACCATTGACAAAACTTACCAGAACTTTGTTCTTTTCGTTGTAGCTTCTGTTCAAATTTGCTGACATCAACTGCATGATTTCCTTGCAAACAGGCACTGAAGGAGCTGAAGGCCAAGGCAGGACAGAAGGGTGCACTGGGAGGCTCTGGTCTGAAGAAGAGCGGAAAGAAATGAGGCTGATACCAATCTGTAATGCCTGAAAAATGATAAACCAGCTACCTATCTGTGTTGCACTTCACTGTGTGTGGATGTAACAGACTACCTTTAAGCATGTTATGCATTTAGCAATGTTGCAGTTGGTTGCTTGATCCGAAGATGTTTGGGCCGCTCTTCTGCTAGCTATGATACATCTGGTTCCCTATGATGATAATATAACATAATTCATGGTGAAAACTCCACTTGTTTGCACTCCAGTTTCTTTGTTGAAGTCATTTGATTGTTTGCTCTGATTCTGCCTGTGTCCATACAAGGAGCTGATATGCCGTGCTTCCATTTTGTCAGCGGTGTTTATGTCATTCCGTAACATGTTGTAATATAGTGGGTGAGGTTCTTATAGAGTTACAGCATCCTAAATTTCTTACATTATGTTAGTCTGAACTGGTGCTAAATTTTCGGTCCTGCATACATGGCCATGACCTGAACTCTCTGATGAGTTCAGCAGTCTCTTGGAACTGCTTGAGATATGCTAATAAGCATGTAAAGCGATGGAAGTATTTATGTTTGGTCAGAGCAAATGTTTCAATCAAATGGGTGCATTGTTGGTAATATGCTATCCCAATATGAAACCAAACTGCTCATACAGAAACATATATATCTGTCTGAACCACAATTCAGAATCGCTTAGGTGGAACACCAGAAGTGCTTAGGTGGAAACTTCGGTTGGAGTTGGACCAAACACTGCAGTGCAGAGTAGTAGTATTGCCCACGGCCTCCACCGTGAAGCAGCACAAAAAGGAGACTCGACTCAACTCTCACCCACGTTCTCCTGCTTTATGCCTTTTGCCTGGCTTCCCATGAAATTTCGCCCCAAGAACAGATCAAAGAGAACTTTTCTTTTCTCCATGGGAGACCAGATCTGCCGGTGCCAAATATGTTAGCGGAAAAGGGTGCTGATCCGATCAGAATGTGATGTGCGGTGGCGGTAAAGAAGAGGGAAAGGGGAGGCGGCTACAAATCGGACGTTCGATTTGATATAAATTATCGGACAGTGTGATATAAATTATCGGACTTATGTTATTTAGAAATGTTTCACTTTTCGCTAAAATTATTTCAATAAAAATATTTCAGATATTTCATTTAACATAGAAAATTTTTAGTAAAAAGAAATTGTTAGAATATAGTCATGCGAGATTCAACAGTGACGAATCGGTATAATTAGTTTATAATTAAATAAACAGTTGAAGAGAAAAAATCATTTCAATTTGAATCTTTTCACATGTATTCACTGTGTGCGTCTGCATGTACTTGTCTGATTTTTTCCTAACGCTCGATAAAAAACATTTCCGAAGAAAAGGCCGTGTAGTGCAGGGTAGCTAGGTGATGGACTGCGTGATGTAACTAACCCGTAAAATTCATTTATAAGTCAGACTAAACCATAAATTTGTTTATTTTAATTTATAAATGGATTTGCAGCTTATCCAAGTTATGCATCGGTGGTTATCCCGTATTGCAAGTTTGCCACTCGAGCGTGTGAGGCTAGTGGGCGTGGGATCACGGTGGAATGGTCGATATGCGCCGTGGACAGGACATGACACCCATCCGGCGGACAGCCGCGAGGCCGGTGACGGCGACTCCGGGGACACGAAAGCTGCCGGCCCTGTTGGCCATGGCGTCCACTTGCGACAGGAGAAGGGTATCACGTACGATTCGCGAACAGACACACTGTACTGCTGTCTCTTCGTCGGTATCGATCGGGCCCGTGCGTTTGCATCCACCTGCAGGCAGAGGCAGACCGGGTTGATGTGCCTCAAGAGTCCTCCTGCCTCCTGCCCATATGGATTGATGGCCATATAGATGGAAGATCATTTGATGTGCCAGCGATAGATTGACAGTGGAAGTGGATGCTCACTGGATAATCAATTGATCACTCCGTGATACAGAGTACAACCAGCCCTTTTTCGATTAAGACGTAGATTTTATTTTATTTTTAATATATTTTTAAATCGCTAAACAGTATGCTAAGTAAGAAAACTTTCTATGTTAATGTTTTTTATTTCTTAACAAAGACGAACATCACCTATATGTATTGTATTACAGTTTATCACTGCTCAAACGCTCTGCAAAATGTTCATGGATCTCACAATACAGCTGATCAAACCAAACATTCTTACCAAACATTCTTTGAAAGACTTGCAAGCTTATGCAGAACACCAAAGAAAATAATCTAAATGATGAGAAACATGTTGATCGCCTTAAACTTAAAATAAGACCGGACAGCACAGTAATATTCCACTCATCAAATGCAGTGCAGGAGATGCTCCCAAATCTATTGAGAAGCCAACATGCCGTCGACGTGGAAAGCTCAACGGAGAAGACAACCCAACCACGCCGACGTCGTAGTACCATCCAAGCAGCAACAGCGAACTGATTATTCCTTTCAAAGAGCTCCTATGTGTAATTAATTAGCCTATGACAACTAGGCCCCAACGGCGAACTTCTATATAGATGGCCAAACGGACGGCTGACCCTGCCCGACAGGGTGGCACGGATGAGACACAGCCCGTTAAGCATAATTTTTGTAACGGGTCATGCAGTGCCGGTCCACGTGCATCACCATCGACCCAAGCACAGTCCACGGCTGGTCGGGCCATGCCCGTGTCGGCACGGCATGTGCAAGGCCCACGGGCTGATGCCGGCACGGCCGACCGTTGAGCACAGTGCAGATTAAAAAAAATCCCAGCAGCCCTATTCGTAGTTAAAAAAATTTAAAATTAAAAATAAAAGCTAAAAAACAATGATCTATTCCTTATGTTGAAAATATGAAAAAATGGTCATTTTATCGTCTTGAAAAAACGATAGATTCGTCATGTTGAAATTATTGAAAAAAATTCATACTTACTAAAATATTGTAAAAGAATATATTAAAATAGTAATGATTTTATTGATGTTTATATCATTATAGGATATAATGATACATGCTGCCTCGTTAAAAATTTTGTCATGTAAAAACTCATAGGGAGACAAAGAAAAGAGTACAGCTCAAAGATCACAACTACTTTTAACAAAGTTCTATTGGGGTTGGTCTGGATGAGTTGCTCGAACTGGACGGCTAATTCTTGGTTATCAGCAGTATTGAGCATGTTGTCTAGTTAGCTCCCAGTCTTTAACGCTTAGTAGCATTTCAATGTGGTCGCTACTCAGATTCGTCCTCCGGTCTTCGATGATTCGGCCGCACAGACTGAAGGCTGATTTGAAGGACACCATCGACATGAGCACCGTCAACACATCCCGTGCTACTTTTGAAAGCACGAGATATGCTATCTTATGGTCATTCCACCACCCGAGGATGTTGAAGTTTTGTGCTTCATGGTGGATGGCGTCGTTGTCCAAATAACTGGATAACTCTTGGGACACACCATGCGAAGAGACGTCTCCCCTTGCAGCCGACGAACTACCACCACCTTGACTTGAAGACGAGCCACCCCAAATTCTACCCCACTATATCTTAGGAGGGGATCTCTGTTGGCGAACTCCCTGAAACTTTAGTTCATACTTTCCGAAAACTTCATATAATTTACCCTTAACCTCACTATAAAAGGGACTATAATCTACACCTACAGTATCTCCAAGAAGTGATAACATAATGGAGAATCCCCTTATTTTACACCTAGGATCTAAAATAAAAGCAAAAGCATACAACATAGGTATATTTTTTAATATTTCAAATATTTTTGTCTCATGTGAAAGACAGGTTGTGTTAGAATTTCATCATTTTTATATTCTTTTAATAAAGAAGTAATTTCAAGAATATTGTGCAAAATTATATTGGCGTTGGATAATAAACTTGGGACGAGTAAGAGTACAATCATCAAATTGGTAAAATCTTTGGACAATTGCCCAAACATGCTCAATCGGTATTGGTGACCCGTCACTGTTTCTTGGGCCATCACGTGACTGAACAAAATCAGTAAGTAAATTACTATAAGGTAAAACAACTTTTAATATTAAATAATTTGCATTCCACCGATGCTCTGCATCGGTGGCAAACTTACGTGCTCTCTTATCGCCACATTTCAAAACCTCTTCCACGCAGCAATCTGTGGGTTAGAAGCAGTTATCCACGAGATTGCTTGATGAACAGCGTCGATGTGATTATCTTCTCTCTTCATCCCAGCTTTAATAATCAAATTTATTATATGGCAAGCACAACGCCGATGCGAGAAAAACTCGCATAAATAGAAAATAAAGGTTGTAAAATTTTTATTGCCCTAGAATTAACGTATGAATTATCTAGTATGACAACAAATATTTTATATACAAGATTAAATTCATTAACTACCTCCCTAATTCTTTCAGTTATGTTTTCCCCTCTGTGTGAGACATCTATTAACCTAAGACCTAAAACTCTCTTTTGTAACTGCCAATCATCATCAACAAAATGAACAACTACGCTGAGATAATCCTCCCAAGCTCTACTACTCCATATGTCTGAAGTAACACTAACAGAGAAAGTGCATGTACTAAAAAGTTTCTTAAGTGCTGTAGAATCCTTCTGATAAACATTTTCCAAATCCCTAGTTGTTGTTTGCCTACTTACAGCTTTAAACCTAGGATTATGAGATTGTTGGATGTAATGTTCAAAAGCAGGAGACTCCCCAAAGTTCAGGGGTAAATCTTGTCTGATGATTAACCGGACAAGAGATTCTCGAGCAACCATAAGATCGTATTCCCAACTACGTACCGTACCGTCTGGGTTTAGCATCATTTGCTGCTGGAGGAGTTGTATTCCTTGCTTCTTTGCACACGACTCCGCATGACGCTTCAGGTGTCCTGTACCATCAGAAGATCTAGCAGATAAAATTTGCCTACATATTCTACGTCTAGCTTTTGATACCTCCTTTCCGTCGGGACATGTCTCCTTCACCTCGTCGAAGTGCTGCCACACACCAGAGGTTCTCGATCTTTTCGGGCCGATGTGTTTCGAAACACTACCGCTCGCGGCTCCAAAAAATCCTTCTGAAGTCGTTGTCGCCGTCTGAACCGATACCTCCTCCACAGCTGGTGGAGTTGGAGCCGATCCGGAGGCATTGTCAAACCCCGACATGTAATTGGGGTCGAAATCACCCAAAGTGAACGACGACGACTGGTATGGACAGTTCGGATCCATTCTGAAAAATTTTTAAACCGAAATAAACAAATTTTAAAATATTTATTCAATTCATAAAGAAAATACAAATAATACATAAATATAAATAGCACTTACATCTTTCCAACCGTGAGCTCTTCACACCTCTGCGATCAAACTATTTAATTATGAAACTAATTTTGATTTTTGACAAAATTTGAGAAAATTTTATCAAAATAAAAAAATTAAACATTTGAGAGCAAAGAGAACACTTGAGAGTACAAATGAGATGTTTGGGGTGAGGAAAAATGACTAGGGTGGATGCCCGATTTATAGGGCAAAATTTCATATTTTTTGGGATTTTTTTGAATTTTTTAGACCTCCAACGACTATTTTCAAATTTGAACCGTTAACCTAACCGTTAGGGGTATGTGGCGCGATGTGATTGGCTCGATCGGGAGCTGTTACACATGCGCCATCGGCTGCCGTCTCCCTCCGCCACGCGTCGCGCTGCCATTCGTCACCCCTACGCGCGTGTCGTGCCGTGCCGGTCCACGGGCTCGACTGGCAGCCCAAGCACGGCATGGCCTATCGTGCCGTGCCGGCCCGACCCGTTTCACCTTCGTGCCGTGCCGTCTACAAGGTTCGCCATGCCCGTTGAAGCATCTAGGCCCCGTTATTTATTTTGGTAATTAATGACAAAGCGCTAATTGTGGACTAACGATACTTTTGAGTTTCATATATTTGAGTCAGGTTCACATTATAAAAAGTGCATAGATAATTACTGAGGATTATTTGAGATGGCACAATGCAAGAAGATTGAAGACGGTAAAATTTACAGATTATTCTTATTGATCGAGGAGTTTGGGTGATCAAATTTCATAGATTATTTTTTATAGCTTTGTTGTACTATCAATAGGGGTAATGACCTAAGCAAAGAGATGATCAAAATGTCACATTAGGTCATTCGCATTCCAACTTCAGTTTCTTCTCCTTCTGACCAAGGCCGGTCTGACCGTGGATGTTGATCCGGTCTGACCGGGACTTGAGTACGGTCTGACCGCAAGTCTTTGAGCGGTCTGACCGACCCTTTGTGGCGGTCTGACCGGGCATACACCTTCGGTCTGACCGGCCTCCTTGATCCCCTTCGGCCTAGCGATCCAGAGCCACGAGAGCCGCAGTCGGTCGGACAGAGCCGATGGCGGTCAGACCAAGCCGAGGGCGGTCTGATTGGACCCCCTGTTGTCATAGCAATGATTGCACTGTAACGGCTAGTTTACTAGCCGTTACAACTTAAGGCCGGTCTGACCGGCCACCCTTTGTCGGTCTGACCGGCAGGCAACAGAGTTGGAGGATTTCGACCCCAATGGCTATTTCACTTGGTGTGGGGTATAAATAACCCCCTTGTGGCTGCAAGGGACTTTTTATTGGCACTCTTTTCAATTGCATACACCCTTGCACTTCTCTCACACTCATTTGAACTTTGTGTTCATCCACTTAGTGTGTTTGAGAATTGATTTAGCCAAGAGCCAAGTGCATTGCTTCATTGTAGAGCTAGTGTGGCACTTGATCATCTCCAAGCCGCGGCATTACTTGTTACTCTTGGAGGTTGTCGCCTCCTAGACGGCTTGTGGAGGAGTTGCCCGGTGACCTCTCTGAGAAGATTGTGGAGGAGGCCCGGTGTCGGATTGTGAGTGGTTTGGAGTTCATCATCTTCGGAGCGAAGGAAGAACTACCCCTAGTGATCGAGCCTTGGGTAGTCCTCTCCGTGGGCCGGCTCCCACCTTGCCCACCCCTTGACGAAGGGGGCGTGCGGTGGCTTCGTGGTTGAACGGTGGAGTTGGGCTCGCCTCAACGGGGACTAGGAAACCGGCGAGTTTTCGAACCTCGGTGAAAAACACCTTGTCTCTTGTCTCATTTACTTATTGCATTTACTTTTATGCAATTACATTTGTAGAAACATAATTGAGCCACTATCACCATAGGATTGCAAAACTTAACTTAGTTGCTTAGTTAGACTCATGTCCCACCAAGCCTAGCAACTTAGTTTAGTTTTGAATTAGTGTCACTTAGTTTTAAATCGCCTATTCACCCCCCTCTAGTCGACATCTCGATCCTACACCCGTGCCGGCCCACTTTGGCCCGACCCATCTGGTCATCTATAGGTCATGCCCACATGTAAGTTACTGAGGTCTTAGGTCTTGCTCAGTGACGAGTCTAGGATTTTAGCTTAGGGTATGTCGCCAAAAAAATTTAACACAAGATTTTGGTAATAATTATAAAACTAACAACGTGATTAGGTATATATATATACTAAGTAACACGATAAAAGCTTTAATTCTTAAATAGAAATGATCTATTACATACAATGTAAAACAGTTTATACACCATATTGATAATTAAAAATATATACATAAAAAGTACCAGAGACTTACAACGTTATTTTTCTGATTAATTTATTTGACACTTCTAAAGAGACATGAATATATTAATTTATTCGGTGGCCTGGCGCACGAGCGGCCGGCGGCCGGTGCACGGGTGCGCGCCGACCGGCGGCGGGTTCGATAGCACTAGTTCGGGCGTTCGGCGGCGGTTCCCGTCTTTCACTCTTCCCGAGTATCGACTTTTGAGTTTCGAGGCGACGAGCCGTACTGTCGTAGGCAACAACGGTTGCAGACTTGCGGTTGGAGTCCCGAGTCTTCACGCGGCGTGACGAACAGAACAAGATTCGCGTTGGAGAGAAAATATGTTGTCGTATATTTTTAATTTATATATAAATATAAATATACTAAAAAAATGCCCATGCTTTGCAACGGGACGACGACGCAGGGAGGGAAGCAGGCGGAGGGCGAAGGTCCAGGCGGCGGCAAGGGAGCTCCGAGCGACGATGGAAGGAAGGGATGCAGGCGCACGGGGCGCGGCGCGGATGGGGATGGAAGAGAGGGACGCAGGAGGTCTTTTTATTTTTGTTGTTAGTCATTTATATATAACTTTGAAAGCAAGGGTGTCTTCAACTTTGTGTATCATTGGAACTTGATTAAGAAATAGTATCATATAGACATTTAGTCTAAGTCAATTTAATTTCACCAAATTAAGTCAAAAATATAATGAAAATAGATATTGACTTACTTATACTTTAAACCGATTAGAAATTTGGTAAAAATTTAAAATATTTACGACGCAGATATTATTAGTTAGAAAAGTATATTGATGAATAGGATAAGTTGCATGTTATCATTAACAGGCATGCGAATCCTTACATCTCCTTATAATTTACTTACCCGTTGACTACGGTTAAACATCATAGCCAATGGAGCCGATGTAGCCTATAGAACTGTCGTGATTTACCACAAATATGGGACTAAAATATAAAATCGCCAAAAGCTACGGGATGTCGTCTTTCTCCCATCCTCACGCGAAAGGTGACAGCGCTCAGCCATGCCTTCGGCCACCGGTGATAGGAGGACGTCAGGGAGGCATCCTGCCTCACAGGTGCTTCTCTCCCTTGTTCGACAGCAGCGTGCTAGCTCACACGTGCAGCGTGTGCTCGGCGCCGCTCAGGGCAATGTACGGCGAGGCAGGAGGCGCGTGAGTCGGGCTCGCCTGCTGGAGGTGAGGAAAGCGAGGCAACAATGGAGCGAAAGGTTATACGGATCAAAAATTTTATAGATTTGGACGAAAAAATGATTTGATGATCGAAAAGTTATAGATTTTTTAAATAGTTAAAATAAGCTCTATCGTACGTATAATTGGGTTTTTTTAAAATAGCCAGGCGGAGGTTAATTTCGGAAAAACTCAAGAGGTTTTCTGCGAAATAGCCAGACAGAACAAAATTTTGGGTGGAAATACTACTTGCGCTAGCTCACGCGTGCAGCGTGTGCTCGGTCGCCGCTCAGGGCAATGCACGACGAGGCAGGAGGCGTGTGAGTCGGGCTCACCTATTGGAGGTGAGGAAAGCGAGGCAACAATGAAGCGAGAGGTTATACCGATCACAAATTTTATAGATTTGGATGAAAAAATAATTTAATGATCGAAAAGTTATACATTTTTAAGTAGTTAAGATAAGCTATATCGTACGTATAATTGGGTTTTTTAAAAAATAGCCAGGCGGACTGCGGGTTAATTTCGAAAAACTCAAGGGGTTTTCTGCAAAATAGCCAGGCAAAACAAAATTTAGGGTGGAAACACTACTTGATTTATATAGTTACTAGCAAAATGTCCGTGCGTTGCAACGAAACGACGACGCAGGGAGGGAAGCAGGCGGAGGGCGAAGGTCCAGGCGACGACACGGGAGCTCTGAGCGACGACGGGGGGAGGGGCGCAGGCGCCGCGTGGATGAGGACGGAAGAGAGGTACGTAGGAGGTCTTTTTTTCATCCAAGTCCTCTCTTTCTTTTCAGCATTGAGATTGCGGGTTAATTTTATAAACACTCAAGGGTCAAAAATGCATTAATCCAACGATTTCTGGAGTATCTATTTTATTACATCTTTGACCTATCCGTTAAAATAGTAAAAAATTTCAAAAAAATGTAAAATTTGGTCTACAAGACGATATTAATATGTAGAACAATTTGAATGGTTCGGATTTTTAATTTCAGTTTTCAAATGAGAGATTCGGCCATGCCACACGGATAGGGTTGTGTGGCGCGCCACACAGTAGCCCAACTATATATATATAGTTGGGCTACTGTGTGACGCGCCGCACAGCCCCTAGATACTCGAGAAATCGTTGGATTAATGCATTTTGACCTATCCGATAAAATAATAAAAAATTCAAAAAAATATAAAATTTGGTCTACAAGGCGATATTAATATGTAGAATAATTTGAACGATTTGGATTTTCAATTTGAGTTTTTAAATTAGAGATTTGGCCATGTCACACGGGATAGGGTGTGCGCACGCCACGTAGTAGCCATATTATATATATATATATATATATATATATATATATATATATATATATAATATCTCTTACACGTGAACCCAGGGTATGTCGGGATCGGCTGCCTCCGCCCTAGGGTATGTCGGGATCGCCTGCCTCCGCCCCTTGTCTTGTTTAGGAAGCTAGAGTTTTTACGAAGCAGCAAGGCTGGATTCACAATTTTGAATAATTAATTTATTTTCTAAACTGTGTAGCTACTGATTCTTAAAAGCTCGATAAAAACCTGAACTGTTTGAAGAGAAAGTATTTTTGGAAAAGTTACAACCTACAGCTATCAGAAATTCTCCAAAACCGAACCTATATCTTTAGTAGCTAAGCGTCATTGCACAGTAACAGACTATTAGTAGAGAACTACATCCTTCAATCTGTATTATTAGTCGTTTTCGACAACAACATGTTATTAAGTGCAATGTTATTAAGTGCAAGTCAATTCTACTGTCTAAAACATCATGTATTTTCGTCTGAAGGGCGTACTACTCATTGTATCTTCCTTTCATCCTCGGCGGGCGGCGGCGGCGACGGCGGCGACGAAACGGCGGCACGAGGGATCGGAGAAAAGGCCAAGTAGGTGACGACCAAGGCATCGTGCCATCATGCAGTAGCATCATGCTGCTGCTGCTGATGATAAGTAGGTTGTTCTACTAGGAGAAAGCGAAAGGCCCAGAGATTGATTGGTTTGGTCGATTGATAGGATTATTTGATCCATTGGGTCCGGAGCAGCGAGTGCGAGGTGTCGAGAGCGCCACTACCTACACGATTCATGGCTTTGGCCATTTGCGTTTTCTTTTCTTCTTCTTCTTCTTCTTCTTCTTCTTTTTTTTTTTTTGTCTAGTTGATCTGATGCAACCTGTGCATTGAACCTGTCCGTGGTGTGCGTATGTATCATCGTCTGATCACCCAGTTGACGGTGTAGATAGGATCTCATTGCTTGCTAAGTTCTGATTGATCATATAGATGCTCATTTTTAGCTTTGGGTAGCGTGGAACAAGACACTGCAGCAAAGCTTACTCACTGTGAGGTTATCTTTGCTTCCTGATCAATTTAACACGCCTTATTAATAAGATTCCAGGTAGAGTATAAGATTCTTCCTAGGTTCGTTCGTAAAACCGATCGGGAATTGGTGTTTGGCCTATAACCATTAGTGATTGCTCGAATTTTATCTATTAACGCTGTGATGTTATTGTCGGTTTTGCGAACCCTGAATTTCTTCACACAAGTCACTGAAACCGATACATTTCACTATTGCACTTGCACCTCCCAATTATGTGCAACCTACGATTGCCAATCTGTGAGTCAACTGAGAAATGTGTTCATCCCAGATTTCCAGCGGCAACAGATGGATCAGGAGGACCACCCACAGATGGCAATGACAGCAGAGGATCTGGCCTAGGGGGAGATCCATGTTATGCGCACCAATTGCTGATTAATTGCAAAGCAACGCAATTAGAGGAGAAGAATTTGGGGACGAGCAAAAGATGGCTTAAGATGCATTTCATAGTAAAGTGGTAAGGTTATGTAATTTTAATCTCAAAGTCTCGTTTTTAATTCTCCATTCACTTTTATTTTTTTCATTATCGTATCTGGCTCTAATTTCTTTTTTTAAAGAAAAGATGGCTTAATTGTCGCGTCCAACAAACAGCACACGTGGGTCACACGGACGGGTGAGTGTCACCCCCACTCCATACAGTGCCTCTATCATTCTCTTCCCCACATTCCTTGATAGAGCCTATTAAACTCCAGTGATTTCACACAAAGACACAATGAATTTTTGGTTATTGCAAAGCACAAAAGGTGCCCCTTTTTTGGGGGATATTTTTTATTCTCTCCTTTTTTGTTCTTTTCTTTTAATCACTTTATAAGTGTGTAATGGTCCTTGGATTGGTATTTTTCTCACCTATGATTTACCTTGGTCATAGTCTCATAGAGTGTCAAATGTAGGTTAAACATGAGAAACACTATGGTAAGAGATGCACGAGTTACATGTTGAACTTAGTTGATGAATTAGCACGTTGTCTATTGTTAAATATAACTTGTACATTAAGATTTGGTTAAATATTTACACTATCAATATTTATTAAATGCTAATTAGATTTTGTGAACTTATTTAAAGATAAAACTGATAGTTAAAATTTTAAAAATTTAAGTAATCTTGTCCTGACCAGTAAATAAACATCCGGAAGAGTACCATAAACAGTCCTTTTTTTTCTAAGGAAACACACATGAACAGTCAAACACTTAATGATACTCTCAAATTAATAAAGCTGCGTGACAGACTATTTATGTCACTCTTTTGGATAATGCCATTGATATGATCAAAAAGCAGGTGTTCATCCTTTCTGGTCAGAAAATAGAACATACAGGGGGCAGCTTTAGCATATCCAAACAATCCAAGGTGCTTCATGCATAATTATCGGCTAATAAATCAAGCAGAAAACCCATCTCTTTCCCCTCCCTCACCTCAATTATAGCACTGCCTCTTCTTCAACTTCAAGCAGCTCAGCTGAGCTCCATTACTCCCAGCTTCCCCTCATCACTCTCACTCTCTCTACACATCAATAAGATCAAGAACTCATCAAGAAGCCTGCGAACTCACCGGAATCATCAGTGGCGGTGCGGTGCGGTCGCTGTGATGGAGAAGTGCAGGTCGGTGCCGCACGAGCACTCGGCGGCGTACTACGGCTGCGGCGGCGGGTACGACTACGAGGACGTGAGCGGCGGCGGCGCCGCCGCGAAGTCGTACAGCTTCAACGGGCCGAGCGCGCACGACGACCCGGAGGCGAAGCGGCGGCGGCGGGTGGCGGCGTACAACGTGTTCGCGACGCAGGGGAGGCTCAAGTCCACCGTCCGCAGCAGCTTCAAGTGGATCAAGTCCAAGTTCTCCGACATCCGCTACGGTGGCCTCTGAACTGAAACTGCATATAGACATCTATCTATCTATCTACATGTATGTATACTGCTACATATATGATATATACTTCCATGCATGCATGGCAAAGTTAAGTTGAAGCTGATATGTGCATGTTTGAGGAGCTATGATGAACTGTGTGTGTGAGTGATCTACTGATCTTGAGTTGCCTTATGAAGTTATGGTCAACTGTCAGATCGGTGCTATGTGTTTTTCACCTTTTTTTTTGTCTTATGAGTTGAGAAAGAAGAGGGGGAGAAATTTGAAGAACTTGCAGTGGTTGTATCCTGTTTAATTTGCAAATTAAGTTGTATCAACTATCAAGCCATGTTCTCTGTTTCTGTTTCATGTTCTCCTTTTTCATTTTTTCTTTCTTTTTTCCCTTTCATATCTTCGGTGGTTGAAAGCTAGCCATGCCATAATTGGATAGTTTCTGTTAGATATTTCTTTCAGCCTTTTATTTCGCGCCACAAATTGAAGAATCAACAAAAAGGGGAAAAAACTCATGTGAGGATGATTCATGTTCAACATTCTTGAACTGTAGAAGACTAGAAAGGTTAAAGATCATCCAAGAACTGAATAGAAAAAAATGGTGATTATTAAGCTGAAGTTTCAGTCTCTGCAAATTCAGTGGATGCACAGTTGTAAGTTGGAACAGCAGTACTAGTTTGGTTACAGACTTACAGCAACAAAACCAGATAGAAAACCTGAACAATTTCTGCTCATTCCTCCAGTTAACACTTGCAGCATCCTACGCATGATCCACAAAAATCAACTTGGGGAGATCTATTCCATCATGGATGCTGACCTGATTCCTTCCTGTCTGCCCATCCCGAATGCTGGTCACCCGGTAACTGTAATGGCCACTATTTGGATGGTATGTGTTCTTTTTTTTCCTTCGCAGCTGCTGATCTTGATGTGCAGGTGAGCCCTAACCAGTGTTCGCGAAACCGACGGTGACCACTCGGTAGGTTACTGTAGTTCGCAACATCGACGGTAACTGCTCGTTATCGTGGTTATTGAATTTATTGACCGGCACACATAGTCAAAATTCAGTGGAATTCGCAAGAATTTTAGCAAAATTCGATGAAAATCGAGCGGTTATCGCGATTGTGCAAACTGAAATTTCAATCACTTTGAGATTGTGCTAGAGGAGGCGTTGACGATGTTGTTCAGTTGTTTCCTGGACCCTGGACGAAGCATTGGGGGCAGTGACATCTGATTTCTTTACCTGATAATTGTTGGCTTGTATTCATCTTGTCCATCATCGCCGGTTGATGAGTAATGGCCAGGTACCAAAAAGATCTTGTCCATCGTCGCCGGCTTGTACGTCTTCGGCGGCCAGAAGCTTGCCGGCAGCTTTCATCTTCCTCCAGTAGTTGTCCGGCGGCGAGCCGCACAAGCTGAACATCCTGCTCAGCTTCAATCTGAATTCAGATGGTTTATATTACGTCATGAAAATCTAGTAGCTACGTGTGACGAACATGCTTCTCAAACATGCTTTTCTATCCATGAGACGACCTAAGAATTCAGAAAAGATCATATGGGCACATCTCTCTCTTATAATCACTTTAGAGAACTATTACATGTGATGGGCTATGAAGATTAACCTGGGACAATCTTTACAGGCACAGCCACTTTGTAGCTTTGGAACAACAGTTCCGAACAATCGGAGTAAATGTGAAAAATCATCGGACAGGGAACTAAACCACCCTTGCAGCAGCAGCAGCAGCAGCAAGTTAAAAACGAAGATTCAGCAATGGTCAAACAGGACCCACCCAACTAATCTAACCTGCAATCCTGTATTGAGAACCAATTCATCAGTTCTTTGTTAAGAATCTACTATTATTATTTTTTCAGCTTGACCTTCAACTAGATACTGCAGCCCTGTGGCAGATCAAGCTCCTGACTCATGATATCACGAGTCTTTTGGCCCTTTAACCCATCTCAATGTCAAAAATAATAATCCCAATCTCCACTCCCAATGGTATTTCACAAACCGACTTCTTTACACAAGGAGCTAATGTCAGGGATTATTCCTCCACCTGAGTTTCTAATAATGGAATCACCTACGAAATCCTTCAACAAGGCGGAAGGATCCTTAGCTCCACCATGCTTCAAAAATTTGTCCCTAAGTGCACTACCCGTGCTACGGGATAATGGATCATCTTGGCACACTTCTTGCCATATAGTTGTGGCAAAACATCTAGCATAAAGATAACTATAGTAGCCTGCAACAATGTTGAAATAAAGAATAGCCGTTATACTTTATGAAAACTGAAGCATGAAATTTCCTAGTTGAACTATAGAAAGCTTACCAGCGCCATAATTTATCAGATGAGTAAATCTAGTATGCCAGTGTGTGCCTTCTACACATTTCCAACTTGTATGCTTTCTCCTCAAATCAGCTACAGTAGAAATGGTGTCCATTGGTTTGGATCCTTGCTCCCCAAACAAAGTCAAGTCCATTATAGAATAGAAAATCTGGGGAAGTGCGGCACAATAACACAAAGTGAAGAAACAGCACATAGGGACATAAAGGTCAAATCCAATTGTTAAGGGTGAGAAATAAGAACTACAAAGAAATGCAAACCTGACGCTGCAGCTCCGTTGCTAGAAACATGTTCCGAGAAGAATTTACTGCCTTTACCAGCTTTTCTGGTATGGGATCACCTGTTGTTTCATCTAGAGCAAATTTCCTCAAGACACGATAATCCCATGCATAGAACCTGCAATGTGAATTGAACTCAACTACTGATAAAGAAGGTAGATAACAAATGCTGCTGTATTTTGGATAAGCCAGAATTAGATACCCTGCAGAAGTGATAATGGATAAAGTTTTATTTTTAGCAACAAGTCATACGTACTCAAAGAGGTTTGATGGCGTTTCAGCCACATCAAGAGCAACCCTAGTACCAGAAAAATGTTGATACTCCTGCAAATATCATTACGCTGGCAGATAAGCAGTCCTGGAGTCATTGGAGAGACCTAAATATTGTAAAAAAGAGAGAGCAAAATACCGTTCTTGAGAGTAGAGAATGAAGGGCATGGCCAAACTCATGAAACAGAGTTTCAACATCCCAATGGTTAAGCCTTGCCATTATTTTGCTCGAACTTGAAAAGTTGCAAACTAGAGCAACGATCTGAAAAGCATCAGAATGAAGTGAATTGATGGCGTGAATCTTAGATATTATTCTTGCAGGGATGATCATTTAAATGCTGTCAAAAATTCTTCATCTATGTTGAACAAAGTTAATAAATCTAAATAAGGCACACAAGCCTTAGGCCTTGTTTAGTTTCAAATATTTGGGCTAAAAAGGCTACAAAATGCTGCATTCCACATTTTTTAAAAACATCCAAAGTACTATGGAAAATACAAAACAATCCTAAAAAGTAGTTCAATATTAATGTTTGGAAATGCCAATTCCCTTGTTATTCATGAAATAAAAATATACAAAAGAACATACTGGAAGCTGGTAATTTGAGTCTGACAATCGTCGCCCCCCTCTGATAGCAAAGTGAGCACACCCTGGATATTTACCCTTTCTGGAGTAAAGATCAAGATACATAAATCCTAAATTGCCCTGCTCATTAAACATGTTTTTCTTTGGTTACTTTGCTGTCAGTAAAATATAAATTAAGAAGATGCGCTCAACAGTGGGTGCATGATATAGTAGTAACCAAGATCCTTGATTAGACTACCCCTTAGAAGAATTCAATTGATCATATATGCGTTATAAAGAGACGGACTGATAATTGTAAACCAAATATACATTTTATTAAGAAAATACCTTTGGATCTACTAGTTTTGTAATACTTTTTGCTCCGAAAAGCATAACATTTTATGATATCTTACATAGTTAAATGGCAACGGTGATAAATAAATTCGTAACAGATTCCTGTCATACTTCTAGTTGTTCATGTTCTATGGTATTTACACTATGCGCTAATAGGATATGAGTACATGACCAATCAGACAAGGCCAACTCTCCATTATTATGTATTATTAACCAGTAACCATGGAATGCCAATTTTGTACTTTGCCTACTTGGCTATCATTCAAAAGTTATTTCTGGTGTTTGTTGATTTCGATTTTAGTAACAAAAACAAAGTAGTGTGATTGATAATCTGGCATGCTCATTTCGAGAAAGGAAACATAGTGATTGTCATGTCCCCTAATGTTAGCGTATTAGAAATTTATCCGTAATAACAAAAGTTCAAGCATGTAGTTACATGCTTTTGTAGATTTAGATTGGATAAGATGCAGTAGTTCACTGTTTTTTTATTTAGAACTAATAAACTAAGCTTAACACAATACTACCTCATCAGGATGATGGAGAGACAACTTTAACACATCTGGATGCCACGACTCGCCATCCCCCATAGGAATTTGATGGAACGTGGCACCAAATAATGATTCCACCAGCACGTTTAAGCCCTTTAGGCACTGGGACAATGGAAAGTATGCTGCAACCACCTGTTAGGTATTTCAAAAATGCCCAAAACGGCAAAATTTTAAGTATGCAATGATGTTAAAGGGGTCACTGCACATTAACTTTTTCATTGACATACATTAAATTACAAAGTAATTGGGTACTGTGTTTTTTCTTCCCCTCATAACCAATTTAGTCCACAAGCACCAATTTAGGTTGTATTTGGCTTGTGTCAACCTATGGTATTGAATTTACATAAAAATCTAGGTTCTGATCTAAATAACATGTTATAATTTATAAAGTAGTTCTACTATATTTTAAAGTGCATCTCCACAAAAATTAGCACATACCGAGACATCCAGGTTATGTGCAGATGATTTCATCATTCCAATGAAGTAATCCTCATCCCAGGGTTCAAGTTTAGCACTCTTTTCATTGCATACAGTTCTCTTGAAGTCCTGTATACGCTTAAATTCCTGCAAAGAGGTAACTATCAACAGAGGGAGACTGGTGGTTGGATATAATATATCAACGCATAAATGTTAAACTACCCTAGCACTGATGAAGTTCACTCCATTGCATACCTCATCAGCTTTATGCCTAACCGTGTCACTCAAATCTTTGAGAAATGACATCACGACATCTACAGATGCAGCCATGTTAGGACGAATAGCAAAATCACCATATGATTTGCATCCCATAGTCTGGAAAAAAGGACAAGAATAAGAAAACAGTCTAGCTTGTGCTGGAATAGCAGTAGATACTGAAAAATATTCAGTCATTTGTCTGTAAGTTACTAATATGATCAATACCATGGTATTTCCTGAACAAACTTAGAAACTCAAATAGGTAATTTTTAATTTGGTTCTTCCAATTACATAGTTTAGGAAAGAGGAAGCACAACAAATATTGGATTGTTTTTTTATCAACTTATAACATGTGATCCAAATAACAACTCAATTAGATTAAGAAATACAACTTGTACTATATATCCCAAGCACCAATACCAACAAAATTTTGGGTCTAATTGGTCCCAACAGATAAGATCCAAGCAAAATCATTTACAAAAATGTAAACTGCAGGCTGCAGCACATTTTACTACAAAGGAAGAGGGTAGGCCACTGATAACTCTCATTGGATCCTATGATGTGAGATAAGAGAGTTCAACATGTCACATCTCAGATATTTTGCTAAAAGACAGACGCAATGAGGCCTATATAGGCCATCCAGGGCCTTCGGAAAGGAAGGCTGATTCTGCAATAGTCAAGATCAAGCACATTGGTCTAACACAAATAAACTGCATCCAATAACTTCTGGACTAAATCAACAAACTGGTCTTCTATTGGCTGGGATTTTCCGCATAATGCCAACTCAACTTTAGCTCCTCAATTACATGGTTGAAACCTTTGAGTGAAGATACCATAAGACCATATCCTTCAAGCAAATTATCAGACATTGGTGCATACAAGAATGCATGTTAAACAAGCTATTTTAGTAAACCTAACCATAGCTTAACCCTCATCTTCTCTGTATTACAGACCATAATCTAGTTGACAGTACACCATAGAGTGTAGTAATCATAAACAAATCAAATTTAAAAACAATGGCATTATAGCCTCTATTTCCTTCAAATAAATGTCTACAATAACATGAAAAAAAAAATACCTTCGCAAGATCGTCACGTGCATTTATAAGCTTGTCAAGAACCGCAATGTTTTCACGAGGTTCAGAGTTTCCTACCATGTATACCTGTTTCCTGATCTTTGGAAAGTTTGGAAATGTTAGATTGATAACATATAATACATTGATAACAAACGGTTGGTGAGTGGAATATAGGGAACATACTTCCTCATCTGAGACCCATCTCAGTGCTGTCGATAGAGTTCCTGAATCAGTAACTATCCTTAGACCCTTTTGCTTTGTAGTGTCCATTTGATTTCTTTGTGCCTCATCACCCCAAGGTTTAATACGGTGGATGGATTTAAAATGGCGTTGCATATTTCTTGGAATGCGTGAAGCTGGATATATATCCACAAAACCTGGTTTGTTCATAACATTTTCACTGAACCTGGCACAGAAAGAATGGGTAAGTTCACTAGCAACAGGCAAATTTATACATTTTAGAACCTCAAATCAACAGGCATGGCATGAATTACAATTCACAGACCAATTCAGTGAAAAAGAAGATTCAGTAGGGAAATATACTGGACAGGCACAGAAACAGGAAATTCACAATGGAACTATGCAGTTAAACTGACAAAAAAAAGTCAAATTAATAGACATCCTTATAGCAATCAGAATGACATTTGAATGACAGACCATTTACGAATACACTTATAAGCCACATGCATATTGTGTGTGCAATGGAGATCCAATATCATTTCTCTCATTTCCAATGATAATGGAAAAGAGATGGAAAATAAATTGAATAAGTGCATCATTGACCAAATCGATGTACACCTTAGCCTCATACTTAGCAGTCTGTGTATGAACTAAACCATTTATATATTAGTAGTAATATGATGATGTGAGGATTACTAAGGATTATTTAGTAGGTAATTTGATCCCGCTATTTTTAAGGATTGTAACAGAATAGCTATACAGCAAGCTAGCAGGCAGTAAGACAGTTTGACACACATCTGTATAGGCTCTATGAAGTCAAACAAGCTCAAAAATGATATATTTTCAGAACAGAAGCATCCCTCAAGGGTTAATATAAACTCAACAACATATATATTGAACATATATATCTTACCAACAAGCAAATGCCACCAAATAATGAGATCGCTTGCTGATAGTAAGTTGCAGAAATGCAATTGGAACAAGGAATGCAAAGCCAATATGAAAAGTTCGACAAAAAATAGTACAATGACAGCCACTGTCTATTGTACAATTCATGTACCTACTTTCGACCCAGCTGGGCAATCTCAAGGTTCAGATGATTAACATGCTCGAGTTTATCTGCCATGAAAGAAATTATACTTTTAGCAACACTCAAGTGGAAACAAAGAAGCACCAGTATAACTCTAGTAGGGTAACCTTTAGGAAGATGAATTCCCCCCTTCTCAAAGTCAACACGCAAGGTGGTGGCTGCCCTTCGAGCTTCCTCTGTGAGCAGGACACCTTCACTCTCAGCTTTAAGTATTGCATTGTACAAAGTAGTATTGGTATTCAGATACTGCATAGAATTACAGGGGAAAAGAAATTTAATGGTTCTGACTTGGTCATTTCACTAAGTTCTCTCCCTCAATTTTTCCTCAAACCAACTATTTGGGTAAACAACATCCATGTTATCGAGCTTACTTGAAGATGTTCATAAATCCTCATCGATGCCTTATCTGCCTCATCCATAAACTCCCTGACACAGAATACATATGTAATTGGTTACTCAAAACTAAAACACATTGCTCCAGAGTATAATATTCATAAGAAGCAACCAGTAGCCAGCATACACTTACTTATCTGGGTGCGTATTCCTGCACAGCTCTGCCGAATCAATAACCGAGCAGACCTAACCAAATCATCAAGTATAAAACGCATCACTCCCTCAATACCAACTCAACTACTAATTCAGAAAAAAATTTCACTAGCAGAACAGTGAGTAGGATACAGTGTTCGATATCTCATCCATGGCGCGGACAATCTCTGAGGAAGGCAGCTGCGCGATGTAGGCCACGAGTTCGTCCGACCTGCACGTTTGAGCAAAATCTCACTAACCCCTAGCAGCCAATGGTTGGTTCCAGCCTTCCAGGTGACTAGGTGCGAGAGTATTGGGAGATGGAGGAGTTCAGTATCTCCACCCCTTTAGGCCCTTACCTCTCGATGGCGTCGTCAACGAAGCGGCGGAAGCCCTTGGCCGTGCGCAGCACATCGAAGCCGTACAGGCCAGTCTCCGGCCTCGCCGCGGCGGTGGAGAAGGCCGCCGCCGAGACGCGGCGGATGGAGGCTGCGCGCGAGAGCATTTGTGGAGGCACTCAATTGATTCGCTTTGACGGCAACACGTCTCTAGACGCCGCCGCCGCCGCCCACCGGAGCATAGGGGCGAAAGGAAGGAAGATGGGGGTTAGTGAGAGTGAATGTAAAATTCAATTATTTGAGGGGCTTTTGTGCGAATTTCTTTTCGCCATTCTCTCCTGAATCAATCGCAGCCGCCTACGGTTCATCGAACGGTTGAAACATGTCGGACGCCAGCGATGATCAACCCAATTTTTGCAGGGTGTAAAAGTAAATAAGTATTTTATGAGGACCTATTCCGAAATAATCTTGCCAGTCTTTTTGACAAAAAATAATTATTACCAAAAATGGCTAAGAATAAAATTGGCATTGTCAAAATATTTGGCTTACTAACTAAATACTTAAATGCAACTCTGATAGCAAACCAAACAAAAGGCAGGCTATTTTTTCAAAAAAAAAGTTGGCAATGCTAAAGTTTTAGTATTGGTAAAGAAATGGTAAAGTTACGAGAACCAAACGAAAGCCTCCCCTCAACATGGACCGCTCATATGCATGAAAATACACTCGTCTATATAAATATATATATATATATATACGTATCATGTCATTTTATCTCTATAAACACTTTAAAAAACTACATAAGCTAAACCAATATCATCTTGAGATTAATAAATAATCATAGACGTTTGTTTCAAATGGTTCACTTTCGATAAGTACATCATCTAACATAAAAAACAATTAGTTAAGTATATTCAAAGACTGAACCAACATTATTTTGAGATTAATAAAGTCACTACCGATGTCTAGCACATTACCTCAAAATTGATGAAGTCATCATTAACATCTCGTTATTAATATATATATCGTCTATTATTAAAATAATAATTAAAATCTGGGTGGTCGAGTTTTATCACAGTAAGTTTTATCACAACGAACTAAGTTGAGGTATGCTTGCTTATTTTGTCAGGAGATATTGATAGCAACTTACCTATTAAATATCTACAAAATTTAAGTCAATATATGATGCATACTTTATAAAACTTTTTCTCTTTTTTCCCGGCTGGATATTGGACTTGGACTTGGAGGGGTTTTTAAGCCCACCAAGGACAGCAAATTAATACCGCTCATGGTTCATAAGTTGCACTACTTAGCCAATAAACACTTCTTCAATTTTCTCAGAGCAAAGTTTGGATCAGGTGAGAAGGTCCATGAGCCTGGTCTACATGACAAAGATGTCACTACCTGACACGTTTCGTGTGTTTGTAGGTTACAACGTTTATACTAGACCTTGATATTTCACCGATAATTTTTTGATCGACGGTGAATCACCGAGGTCTCACTATAAATGTTATAGTCTACGAACACACGAAAAACTGGGTATGTTGTCAGGTAGATGACATCTTTGTTTCTATACTAGCCTAAAATGCATTGTAACGAAAAATAAATTAAAACTTTTATTTATCATATGTTATTCTTGCTATTATTTTATAGTTATTTAGATGACATGAAAAGTAATGAGTGGATATCTCCTAAGGGATTAAAAGGGTAATCCGGTACTTTTGTATTATGATGATGTGGATGGCACACGGGAAGAAAAGGTTCAAGCAGTGGCATATAAAGGAATACCAACTTTTTATGACATATAAGAAAACTCGTGAACTTTGAGTGACAAATAAGAAATTTTGTTTTTAATAGATGACGTTGTTAATTTTTAAAATAATGTTTAATTATTTGTCTTACTTAAAAAAATATAAATTAGTGTACATCTAATTCATACTTAAAGTTTTTTAAATGATAAAACATATCTTATCAAAATAAATGTTATTTAAATAAATCTATTATATACTAAAATTTTATTAAACATTCTAAAAACATCACTAAACTGCCACATGGCATCCTATATTAGCTCCTAAATCATCACGTGACACTCTAGTAAATTTAAAGAAAAATCTTAAAATTCAAAAAGAACATCTAACCTTTGATTTTTACTAAATTGATGGAAACATTATTTTAACCATTGAATTTATTTTAGGAAAAACAACAGAAGTCCCGATAGAATAGATTAATCTACTGAAGGAGACTCAGGCCCACCGCCCACCTCGCCTCCTCCTGAGCAAAATAAAGCACGTACAAGCTGCCATTGATTTCTTCCTAACATGCTGCTAGCATCTTGGGACATCAAATAAAATTGTTTAATCAAATTGAATAGCCGTCCATTTTCAGCATCTAGAACATGGAGCTAGAGTCCCGAAGGAATTGGAAGTTGTTGCAGTAATCGAATATTTCACAATTTGATTTTTTTAAAAAAACTTATTTTATAAACAGTTCTCTTAAAAAATTTATTCTACGAATGAATTCATTTTCGACGCCAACAACCTAGGCACAGCGTTGTCCCCTGCCATCATGGCCATCTAGCATTGCTTAATATTGTATCCTCATAAATATCAATTTTTAATTTTTTATAAGATGGATGAAAAATAAAATAGTCTTTAACATCATATCCTCTAACTCGATATATACGCCAGGATAACGTTCAACCACTCTACCATCATAATAGACATAAACAAGTCTATTAATCTAGATCAAAAATATATTAAGTAAAATCAGTCTATCTCCTCCAGGCATCATGCTACAGCCTATCATGCTCAGAGAGAAATGGAGTAGCTTTGTTCGATCTCGATCGATGTTTGGCGTGAGCTAAAAGCCTGGCACGGAAAATGCAGCAAGTGATTAACATATGATATAATTAATTAAGTATTAAAAAATTGATTAACTTCGATATAAAAATATATCAAAAGTTTTTTCTGAAAACACACCGCAATAATCGAGAAAGTTACTCCCCAGACACCACTGCAGCAGCTAGCATGGAGAAAAAAAAACTGCTTTGTTGATTAGTTGATTTAACGTGGAAATGGGGCGAGGGCAGTGGCCCTGTCCTCTTCATCTTCCTATTTATCACTATCAAATTAAAAGAGAATAAATAAATAATTTTAGATATTAGGATGACCATAATTTCTAATATACATATGTGATTTCAAATCTATCTAGACAGTTATGCGATTTAGAAAATACAAAATGCCAATGAAGAGTAAAGTGAACCAATTAGACAAAATCTTATAAAGTCTCAGGAAAAAATGGTTCTTCCTTTTCACCAAAATTGAAACACCAGTTACTATAATCATTACATTATTTTAGGTAATTATATGCTAATGGCTTTTCCTCTACACTTACCTATTTTTGGAACAAACTAAGTATACCTTCCTTTTAAATGATAAAGCGGATCATAGAATAATTGCTAATAGAATGAATTATATAGTATTATAGAAAAGTTACTTGACCAATACCTAATAAAATATTTTGTATAAATCGTAGTTTTGAAGCATTGCATGACTAATCCGGTAAAATAGTCTATAAGTCTCACTACAAACCCTAATATATATTGCGCATGCTACCTTGTTTCTTAAATAAAACAAATAATCATACGTTATATAAAAATAAATGGCATCATCTGTAAAAAAATACATAGTGCATTATTACTAGTAAAATAGCTAAGGTCGTGTTCTTCCCTCACCTTTTCCAATTCACCTCTCTCGTTTTCGTCTGCATGCTTCTCAAACTGCTAAACGGTGTGTTTTTTTTAAAAAAAAATTCTATGCAAAAGTTATTTAGAAAAACATATTAATCTATTTTTAAAAATATATTAATACTTAATTAATCATGTGCTAATGAGTCGTTCCGTTTTGTGTGCGAGGGTTAGTTCCTAACCTAGAGAACTGAACACAACCTAAGTTGATGATGTAACAACGAAAATACATGAATGTTTTGATACACATATGTACCGCTTATTGTAAAATCAAAACATGTTTGATTATTAATTTGTGATGAATAGTTGATTTTTACGATAATTAGTTTTGATATTTGGAGATAACTGACGAAGTGGTTTTGCAGTCGGTCAGCCCGAGGTTGTGTACCGGTCAGACCAGGGTTATGGTGTGCAATGTTTTTCAGATGATTAATAGGGTATTTGTCTGACGGTTGCGGTCATGCCGGCTAGGTTGGGCCGGTTAGACCGACGTTGTGCGAGCGATCAGACTAGCTAGCTCGATGGTCTGACCGGTCGATTCTGTGTCAATTTTTGTTTTGAGTTATTTCTTTGGATACTCGTGATTAATCTATGTTTAACTTCTAAATGGATACTATGCGTATGTAATACTATTGTGTGCTAATGTTGAGTCAAGTTGGAGAGAACATGTGCTCGTATATGGTTTCTTATGTCTTGATGTCTCGGGAGAGTGTTGTTAGTGATGGATTGGGAGTCAACTTGGGAGAAGATGACGTTTGGACGATCAGGATATCATGTGGGATGCTTAGGCTAAAGAACAATGCATGTGATTGATGAAGATTCTATATGACATATGATGGAGATATTGTGTGTGTATAGGATGCGGAGTCGAATTTGAAAGGAGTCCAAATTTGGTATATTGGAGTTTATAAAGTTTGTTTTTTGTATGGAAAGATTTTCTAGGGGATTAGGACTTCTTGTACAAGTTGAATTCGTGGCTTTATGCTGCTTATCTATGGGTATAAATAGTGAGAAAAGTTGAGGCCTCTTAGCATCAATTTTGTGAAAGTTGAGTTGAGAGAAAAGTTAGGATTTTGAGTTTAGTCAAGTTTTGTGAGAGGAGTGTTGTTGTTGCACTTTGTAAACACGAATAGAAGTAATAAAGATCAATCTACTTTCAAGAGTCTTTGATTTGTGTTTTGCTCGGGTGCGACGGCTAAACAAGCGAGATACCGGCGGTCAGACCGACGACATCTACTCGGTCAGACCAGCAACTCTATAACAGTCAGGCCGAAGGCGACAGAGGCGATGACAGGCAACAATAGGCGGTTGGGCAGGAGCTACAACGTCGATCAGATTGAAGGTCTATGTATGATTAGACCGACGCTTCTACTCCGATCAGACCGATATCCATCGGCTACGAGGGTAACTTGACTTAGGTCTTGTTGTTCGATCCTACACTCACTATAGGGAGGCATGCCTCTAAAACAATTCAGGATTTGGCGAGATTTGACGGAGGATTTATCGAGGAAGAGAATCAAGAGATTGCTAGATTCGAAAGGAAGGAGTGTAGGGAGGCATGCCTCTGAAACAATTCAGGATTTGGCGAGATTTGACTCTGGATTAATTTGGCGAGATTTGACGTAGAATTTATTGAGGAAGAGAACCAACAGATTGCTAGATTAGGAAGGAAGGAGGAAACAGTAGAGGCCTTAGGAGAGACGAAGGGGATCGATTGGAAGAAAATTGATAATATTGTCTCAAAATATAAGTTTTTTACACGAACGGGTCTAAGTTTTTATATGAATTTAATAATTAATTTATTTTATAACATATATTGTCATTACCTATAAAGTTAGTATTTATAAAAATACAAATGTGTATGACATACATGATGCTAAACATATATTTTATTAGTTTAGAGCAGCTCTAGTGGACGCATAAATCGAACAATGGACAAAGAAGACCGAACAGAGCATATCGTGGCCATCCATTGTTATGTGATAAAATCGACATCTCTTTAGAGTCGAACTGTACCGTTTAAAAAAACTATTTGTTGCACACGAGAGATGAACGGACGCATGCAGATTTGATCTAAAGCTCACGCAAGGGAGGATTGACGGTGGTGATTGAAGAGATATTTTATTTACATGGGTCCCACTAGTCGATGTTACCACTGCAGCTATCACTCTCTTCTTTTGGTCTTATTAACATATGTCAATGTTAAAATTTAATTTTGAAGTTGTTTATAAGGTTTATTTTATCATAGTTTTTTTCAACGTTGACATTTATATTGTTAAGAATATAAATATAAATATTTTTAATCACAAATTATATTTTATCTGTTAATACTTCATTTGACGTGTAGTCATCCTATTTGGTTTGTTTGTCTTCTCTAGCAGGCATATGAGTCCAACAAACATTAAGGATGCTCTTAGTTGCTATATAAGATTTGATTTTTTTAAACAAGGATGTCAGGATAGAGGTGTAATTTATAGAATGCCACTCATTCCATCTCACGGTCTCACATATAATTTGCCATTTAAGAGCATGTAATCCAATTTTAATTTCTTTTTTTAACAGATTTAAGGTGCCCCTGCCCCCGATTGCGCTGATCTCGCTGGAGTCGCCGCGTCAGCATCACGTGCTGCCGCACACGCCGATCGGATTAGTTTCATTGAAGTTCATTTGTAAATTGTAATCCTCATCTTTTTTTTAGAAACAGAGGGAAGAAAATTAGAATTTTTCTCAAAATCACAAGCAAACTGAAGCTATTGTGGCGAATTATTGTGTTTCATAATCACATAAAAAGCAATATGTTAAAGTAGATAACAACTCATCCATCACGTTCTGATCAGCACAGGTCTAAGTACAACACAATGAAGAAAACATCGGAGAAATTCAGGCTCCAGGAAGTGAGTCTATATACTTGCAACATTGATACACAGCAAAACGAATCCTGATGAAGTACACAATGATGATACAGCCAAGCAACAACACGGTACATTCAAATCCTCTACTGTGGCATAAGGGATAACATCTCTGATGGAACCAAAATTCTTATGCCAGTACAGACCACAAGACTAGGAACAAGGTCATCAACCCTGGAAAACCAACTGACATAGCGCGATGACCGGCGTTTTTGCCACCTGATGGAGAGGCTGAAATTAATAGAACAAGAATTGTGAGGTAAAAAAAGTACTCCGTAAAGTGTTTTCGTGATTTCACATGTGTAATAAATGTATTTCCACCATGCTAACAACTCAATGAACTTAAATTTTGGTTGTTTTACATCGAAGAAAAAGATCACATTGGCAGAATGGGATTTTTGTTGTCCTTTATTTTGCTAATGCTACATGTATTCCTACCAAGGTAATATAAAACATTGTATGCAAGTACAACGACTGAAACAATGCTTCTTAATTGTAGACACTTAGACCCAATGTTAACTCTCTAGAAACAATAAGACCAATGTTTGCTATCCCTGAACATTGAACATCCTAGTAATCATAGCAACTCTGAAATTTTGAAGAATTTGACACAGCTACTTCATGGCTAGTGTGAGAGTAAAATGCAAAAACATCATCACTAACAAACTAACAACAGTAGGATGTATAAATAATGACTCTGTAAGGCAGTCAGACAGACTGTTAATAGCATGCTAGATGCACAGATCAATACAAAATAAACATTGCTAGTCTTTATCAGTGGTGCTAGTCAGGCTGAGCACCCAAATGTTTGGTTGGTTTGCCGACTTAAAGATGGAACATCATCAAATAAATCTGTTCAGACCAAACTAACTCCTACTTTGTGCAGCATTTATTATCTGTCTTAGCTGGTATGATTTTGCACCATAAACATTTTCTAAACGTGTATCATATAGCAGAAATGAATCTTCAGATGATTATGTTAACCTGTTGTCCACAGTAATCCTTGGGACCATGTCTAACCATACATATTAATTCATTCATCTATTCAACTGGAGTCCAAGTTCACATCAAACACAAATTGAGTGATTTCTTTCTACGGGACTATCTGATATGACTATCAATATGCCACTGCAGTTCCAATTGAAATTCATAGTATTAAAAAATTATCTGACCAGACAAGAAGTTTCAGGTAGTAAGGTCTCACATATATAACAAGCTAAGCAAATCTAAAGTTTAAATAGCTACGCATACTATCTTCAGAAAGCATATATTACCTGGAGGAGAATTCGTAGGAGAATTTCCTGCAAATTGTCATTGTAGGAAGTTTATCAGAAAATCATACAAATATATGCATTAAAACTATCTGAAGAAAAGGACGGTTGCCAAATACAACAGATATAGTAGCGAACTGCTGTAACTTCAAAAAAAATAAATTTGGAAATGTTGTTTGGTAAAAGTTACCAGCAGAACAAAACAGTGCTAAACAATTCCAGATTAAGTTTCATGGTTCCATGTCATCAGGTCAAAGAAATTAGCTATTTTCCTAGTTGATTTATAAACATTATCCCAAATGTGAAATTTGAAATGGCTACAATACTATATCCAACAGTAGGCTGAGACTAATCATTCAACTAGTTCATACCCAAGGAATAGTATTATACTCATATAATGGAGGCGAACTGGTATAATCTGACGCCGTTGCGTCTTCAGATTAGTCTTCAGATTAAACTACGCTTATTACAGGACAGGACTGGGGAAGCAAAAAAAAGAGGAATCTGGATGCCTCCAAACTTCTGGTCGACCCAAATCATGGAGCTTGGTCTTACATTTCACACCTATATGTTTTTGTTTCGTTTTTGACCTGATAGAGACAGAAATGCAAGGCCAACTTCCCTACGCCACTTATACAACAAATAGGCAAAAACATTCCTTTGCACACACTTGGCCAGCCTTACTTTCCCAAATTTGTGTTAATTACTTTTCTTTCGCCGGACAAATTTGTGTTAATTACATCGACTTGTCACTAGATGTGACAGTATACATGGCAGTAAGAACAATTTACGCGGCATTTTGTGTAAAACATTCTAACCGGATTTACTTCTTTAACCACAGTGCAATGACTTCGATGTGCAAACCATCAACCAGGCAATAATGCATTAGCAAGAATAAGGCCTCATATTTATTCAGTGTAGAAACAGTTAAATCATGCTATTTGGGTGAAATTTGGATATTAATATTACAAAATTAACAACTCATAATCGATGTCACGTGATAATTTCTATCAAAAACAACTCTCCTTTTTTCCTGTTAAAAGAACAAGGGATAGGAGGAGATAATAAGTTACCGGGGCACATGCTGGTGGTCTGGCTGATGCCGCACCGCGTGGAGAGGCGGAGGGCGTCGGAGATGTTGATGTTGAGGGCCTTGAAGATCTCCGGCGAGGCATAGAGGTCGCAAAGGCACTTGAGCTCGTTCTTCACCGCCTCCTTGAGCGGGTCGCAGCAGGCCGCCGGCGGCATGTCCGTCCCGTTGATGTACTGCGCACACGGCACCAGCTTCGACGCGCAGCTCGGCGGGCTCGGCGACTGCGCGGCCCCTCCCGCCGCCAGCGAGATCACCACCGCCACCACCATGGCCGCCGCCGCCGAAGCCATCCGCGTCGCCATCTCGGCGACTTTCTTTCTTGTGAGCACTGAGCAAAGCGGCAAAGGTGGTGCCTTTTTTTTTCTTTTGTAAGCTCTGATTACACTTGGCGGTAGGTGTCCCTGCCTCCCTGGACTGTGTGGAGCGTTTGCTTTATAGAAAAAGGAGGAAATTTTTTCAGGACTTTGAGAACATTCAGCAATTGTACTTTCCAGGTTCTGTTTGGTTTGAGGATTGGCTATTGGACATCCATGATTTTCGGAGGAAGTTTCAGTTTTCTATATAAATATGTGGAAATTCCCTCCAATTCAAACCAGGTTCGTCAACATTCATCGATTTAGCAATACTATAATAAAGAGATTCAGCTATTTGAAAAGGACCTTGCAAATTGCAGATCAATTTACGGTCCCCCTCTTTAATGCCGGCTTCTGCTTCTACCACTCCGAATAAAAGGTTTGAATGTTTTTTGTACGTTTACTTTACACTCACCCTCCGATGATAAAGGTTTGAATGTCTCTGTAACACAAAAGCTAGCTATCTGTTTCATAATTTTTGATATTTTAAATAAAATTATGATCAAATTCTTATAATTTTAACTATTAATAACTTTAAATATTAAAATATTTTAGTTTAAAGTTAATAGAACAATATATATGTCTTACAAAATACTATAATAAAAATAAAAATAAATTTATTTATTATATATATAATAATTTAAAAATAGAGTTGAAGATGTATTTTAAAGGTCATGTCATCATTTAAATGTTAAAAATTATAAAATCTGAGGAGTAGAAGACATGCCGGAATTTTTGGCTATTTGCACAGAAGCGTAGGCCTAGAATCTAAGCAACACTAATCCATCCGAACACCTAGGATCAGATGATTATGTGGTAGGTAAGTTTAAGCTTATATGCAATGAGTCCAAAGTAGTAGTCATTTATTATTATTTTTTGTAAGTAAAAGTGCGAAGTTGATAGGAAAATCCTCTATTTCGCTTCAAACTTTAGCTGTACTATCAGTCTATTACCCCAGGTAGGCCGTAGCAACACTTATATACTGCTGGATAGTCATTTTTTTGGTTGGTAATTTTTGATAGTTTTGGTCAGGGTTTGCGATCCCGGCGGAATATGCCGTGCCGCCCTCTGCGGCACGGCGAATTTCGCCGAAATTAAAGCCGGCGGCAATGAACAGTAAAAATTTGAATTTGAACGATTTCGTGCGTACCGCGAAAACCGCGCGAAAAACCGTGAAAACCGCGCGAAAACCGCGAAAACCGCACGAAATCCGCGAAATCCGCGAAAAACCGCGAAAACCGTGAAAACCGTAGTTTAAATTTGAAATAAATCGAAATCCGTGTCGTGCCGCGGATTTCGTGAAAACCGCACGAAAACCGCGCCGTATACCGCGGTTTTCGCGACAAACATTGCGAAATTTATATTTTTATAAAAATATATTTTTTGTGTTAAAATGAATTTTTTAAATTTTTTGAATTTTCACGAAATTATTTGAACGAAACCGCGGGGATGCCGTCGCCGCCCCACGAAACCACGAATTTCGCGGCTTTCGTCGAAAACCGCGAAATCGGGAACCCCGGTTTTGGTTGTATAGCCGAGACGTACAATTTAAAAAATAGATATTCTTATTCTTAGTTTCGATTATATAAACCAAAACTAAAAATAAAATCATCTTTAGTATCTATTTAAAAATATTTTTATTTTTTTCAATGTTTTTTATTGCTTGCTGTTATATATATATATAAATAAAATCTAACAATTTATAAAACAAGCCGGTAGGGTTTTTACCCAAAATTTTGTTTTGCTGGTTATTTTGCGTAAAATCTCTTGAGTTTTTCGAAATTAACTCAGCCCAATGTTGAAAAGAAAGGGAGGGCTTGGATGAAAAAAGACCTCCCGTGCCTCTCCTCCCATCCCCATCCGCGTCGTGTCTCGCGCGCGCCGCGCTCCTCCTCCCATCGCTCCTCCCATCGTCGCTCGAAATTCTCGCGTCGTGCTGCGCCCTCCCTCCCGTCCCTATTCGCGCCGTGCCTCGACTTTACCCGTTGCAACATACGGGTACAATTGCTAGTATATATATATCTATAATCTATAACTTATCTATAAAACAAGTAGTGTTTCCACCCAAATTTTGTTTTGTCGGCTATTTTACGTAAAACACCTTAATTTTTTCGAAATTAACCCGCAATCCACCGTGCTATTTTAAAAAACCCGGTTATACGTATGATATAACTTGTCTTAACTACTTAAAAAATCTATAACTTTTCAATCATCAAACCGTTTTTTGGTCCAAATCTATAAAATTTTCGTATCCGTACAACCTCTCACTCCATTGTTGCCTCACTTTCCTCACCTCCAACAGGCGAGCCCGACTCACGCGCCTACCACGTCGCCGTGCATTGCCCTGAGCGGCGGCCGAGCACACGCTGCATGTGTGAGCTAGCGCGCTGCCATCAATATACATGCAACTTATCATATTCATCAATATACTTTTCTAACTAATAATATCCGAGTCGTAAATATTTTAAACTTTTATCAAATTTCTAATCGGTTTAAAATATTAGTAAGTCAATATCTATTTTCATTATATTTTTGACTTAATTTGGTGAAATTAAATTAACTTAGACTAAATGTCTATATGATACTATTTCTTAATCAAGGTTTAGTGATACATAAAGTTGAAGATATCCTTGCTTTCAAAGTTATATATATGTGTATATATATAACTATCTATAAAGCAAGTAGTGTTATCCAAAATTTTCGTCCGTCTGGTTATTTTACAGAAACCCCTTGGGTGTTTATAAAATTAACTCGTAATCCCAATGCTGAAAAGAAAGGAAGGGCTTGGATGAAAAAAAGGCCTCCTACATACCTCTCTTCCGTTCTCATCCACGCCGCACCCCGCGCAGCGCCTGCGCCCCTCCCCCCGTCGTCGCTCGGAGCTCCCGCGCCGTCGCCTGGACCTTCGCCCTCCGCCTGCTTCCCTCCCTGCGTCATCGTTCCGTTGCAACGCACGGGCATTTTGCTAGTGTGTGTATATATATATATATATATATATATATATATATATATATATATATATATATATAAAAGTATAAGTAAACATATAGACGTATCAGACAAGGTTTACTGGGACTAGGTAAAAATCAGTTCTCCTCCGGTAGTGATAGCAACTACATGGAAACAGAGAATACGCATCTATCCTGTCCAAATCACATGATTAACGATTAATAGTGTCTAGAACAGCTAAAAAACAGTACCTTTATCAGATTCTACAATGGCTGGCCCAGGACGCTGCTCTGAACCTTCCAGTCAGTTGACTTATGAATTCTGACCAAGTCTCGCAACCACTAGGCCTGGAATGCGAAACATGTCAGCATCATGCGGCGAAGAGATTTCTCCTCTGTTCTTTTTCCCATGGTTGAGACAGCATGAACTCCCCGCAACCTATCAGATAGTCAGATCTTGACTCGAACAGTTGAACATTTGCTCCCAGACGAAGAAACAATTGCGAAGTTAATACACGGGAGCAGGGACGATGACATGCAGGGGGGAATGCGCCTTCCAAGACTTCAAATGTGAATTTTCAATAAGTTCCTTGTGAAGATTTGGACTGAGCTTTTGACCAATGTTGCTGAACAACCATGCATGTACATAAAAGTGTGAAGATGTTTACTGTACTGGATTCCTCTTGGAAGGTTTTTTATGGGATTGTGATGATAATAATGGTGATTAACTCCAAGCAATCATCATGATTAAACCAAACGTGTCCGAAAACTTTCAGCCGTGGATTTCAGCTACTCATGTTGTCTGGAACTTCTGTAATGATTCCTTCAGCAAGGGAATCTCCATCATAGTACTTGCCAAAAGAAATTAACAAACTCCGTCTTCAGGTCGATCAAGTACCTGAAAAGCACGGTCATTCTTCATTATATGATATGCAAATAAACAGTGTAAAGAAAACAGATGTGAGTATGAAACCATGAAGAGAATATTTATAAATTGCAACTGCTACCAACTTGCTGCAATAAAGCAAACATAGTGCATGTTACTATCTGTATTTCACTAAGTGAACCTAGTTCACATGTGTTTTGTGACGGATAGGCCTTCAATCTTTTTTTTTCGAATGCGCAAAAAGATTACACGTCGATATATTAGAAGAAAACAGAGTTTAGTTACACAACACAAAACGGCCAGAAGTCCATTGCCAGAAGACAGGGAAAAAACTGCTTTGGAAAAAAAGCTACTAAGAGAGAACGCTCCTATAGAAAGCCTTCAATCACCAATTCAAGAGTAAAACTTCATTTTTATGCATTCACTTTACATGATTATTCATCTCTCAACTTGCAACCTAAAACTGAACAATGGTCAAGAGGGTAGTTCCTTCAGTTAAATTTTATTGTAACAATTTAAAAAAAATGACGAGCAACTCAATAGCAGGGAGTGGAGACAGCTACAGGAACCACATATGTAGAGACAACTCATAATCATGATAATTATCAGCTTATATTAGGACTCACATATATTGTATACCACATGGGCTGCATCCAATAAATGTTCATGTTGCCTGCTTGATCAGTGTGGTTTGGCAGTCTCATTAATAAATAGCAGTAGGCCTTGCTATAAGGGATAAAAAGCATGTGGTCCAACTATCCAAGTCCACTATGAACAAGGCACACTGGTAGGTTAGGCATTGCAGTTCAAGAAATGGCACAAGCAAAAATATCCTATTGTTTTGTTTCTAATTGAAGGCCTGTCTTCTTTTAACCCCCATGTGGCCATGTTTATACAATTAAATTATGTTTCAGTCGATTCGTGGGTACTATTGCAAACCGTTCACACGATCAGAATCAAAGAAATAACTCAGGTAAAAATTTGGTAATTCGAAAGTTATATACATGGTAGGTAATTAGAATCCCCCACCTTTGTATTCATGTAGTATAAGCTCGCAAACAGAGGAAGCCTTGGCAAATGAGACAACAGTAGTTAGAAAACATAACTGAACATCAAATGATTAGATGCAGCAATTTCAGCTATCATAGACTTTGTAGAAAATTGTCAAGCATATATGTACTATTGCATGAATAAAAACTTATTAATATGAGTGACAAAATCAACCAATCTTACAATATGCCAGAAGAATTCTACAAAAGGGTCCACTGCTAGAGAAGTTCTGAAAAAGTGCAACAGTTAATTACATAACTTTAACATAATCATGCCTTTTATTGCCTTAAAAACGATGGATGAACTTAGAGAGAATCTACTGTATGCATAAAATTCCAAGTTGAAATTCATACTGTGTTGAGAGTAACAACAAAAAATGCAATAGATTAAAAAGGAAACAAAAAGGCAAATGCTACAGTCACAGCAAACTTGTCTGTCTTTTGTGTTTGCTTGCTAGAACACTGTATGCTACATCATCATTTCCTTTTTATTGAATTTTCCATATTAAATTGACTTCGTGATTTTATTGATAGCAGCAACCCTGTTCTGGAGTTCATCTGGACAAATTTAAGGGCAGTGTGCAAACCAAAACATAGGAGTGCCATTTACCCAATAAATCAATTTTTGACAGGTTTTCCATCCGACTTAGAAGAGTGAATAGACCATCAATAGCAGCAGCCCCTGTTTCACTGAACTTGCGTTCTTCAAGTATGAGAAAGGAGGGATAAAAGGTTGACAATGATAGGTTATAGAACACTTAATGCGCCTAATGAACAGGCCGATCTCCCTTCTACATTAAGACATGGTTTCCAATTCCACAAACACTTGATGATCACCAATAATTCTAATCAAGATAAGGATCAAGCAAAAGAATACCATAAAATCAGCACATAATGCTAACGCCCAGCACCTCAGAGACAGATGGAACACTGGGTTTGGTATGAGTCACTATCTGCATATGCACATGATGCCATCTGCCATCCGTTAACAAATCTGGGATGTTGCGACTATAAATATCGATTATCAGGTTAAGGGGTGACCAAAGTTACAGCAAACGTTTTGAAAACTAACTAAAATAAAATAGATTAATCTGGAGATAAGGTAATGCACTCTATAAAAGAACCAAAGGTTATTTTGTTTTTCACATTCATTTTAACTCGTGGAACGACTGACAGAAGCAAGAGATGGTATTGCATAGCAACATAGGCCTAGTTGATATATTTCTGACATATACCATTGCTTAACCTCGAAGAGATAGTTATGCTGAACAGCTTGGATTATTCATATCTTTCTTCAAATATATCCAGTATGGAACTGGTTAAGGTTCCAGCTCTCGATATGAGTAGGTACAATGTGAATGCCATCAAAAATTAGATATTTTTTCCACGGTAATACTGATAAAAACAATAGGAGTCATTGCCCCAATCTTAAAGGGAAAATACTCATTTTTAGTCATTGAACATTAAATAACACTAACCCACCACCATTTGATCTATTTCAGGGTGTTGCTTCTTTCTCTTGTCGGCACATCATGATTTCATCCTCCAGTTACAAGAAGCAGGGAAACCTCAGCCACGGGAGTCTCACTATCTGCAAGCAAGCAACAAAAATCACTAATCGCCTCATTGGCTCATTTTACACCCTCGAGGATCAGTTTCCAACACGCTTTCAGAACCATCAACAGTTGAGCACTCGACAAACCGCTCAGCTTCATGGCAATGCTCATGTTTAAGCACGCACTTGGATATCCAATTTGCAAAGGGAGAAGGCATCTGATCTGATAACACTCACCCCATCCTCTGAAGCTCTGGCAGTCCTCCTCCCGGCACCCGCCCGCTAACTCCGATTTCCCAGACCACCGCCACCGCAACCATCCATCCCCTGGAGAACACCTCGCCGCCGCCGCCGCCGCAGCATCATATCCAGCAGAATCGCTGGAGGATGACCAACCGATGAGCCCCCTGAAGAGCAGGCCGCACAGTGCGTCGTCGTCGCCGCCTCCGTCCGTCCGCCGCCACAATGCGGCGGCGGTGTCCACCAACGGCGCCGGGGGCGGGTGGGGGACGTGCTTGGGCCCTTCCAATCCAACTATCCAAGGCCCAGTGAAGCACGCGCTTACTGGGCCTCAAACTTTTCAGGCCCAGTACTACTCTGCCTCACTGATCCGCTCTACTGGGCCGTGCTTTACATGGGCCTCTGCTGTGCAGGCCCGTGTAATGCTATCACTCTCCTTCGACGTCAGCAACAGTGGAGTGAGCGACAGGGTCAACGGCCATGCCCAAACCTGCAGTACCGAACACAGTATTGCTACGTCCGCGACATGTCAAGCACGAGAAAGCTAGTGGAGTACCAGAATTCAGTAATGCCAGTAGTGACGAGTGGTCACGAGACTGGGCACGGATTAACACCCAAAAGTCTGAGGCCGCCCGGCAGACGAGGCAGCGGCGCCGTGCTCCGGGATCCGGACCACACCGACGTCGACGACCCGCCGGTTTCCTCTCGCCGGAGCGCATCAAAGACCAAATAATAATAATAATAATAATAATAATAATAATAATAATAATAATAAAAATAAAAAATAACACGGCGTCGCGCGCGGAGGCCGGCGCGAGCATCGTGCGCCCGTGCGGCGACAGCGGGCGCCTCGGATCTACCGAACCATACAGATGCAACAACTAGCAGTGGGATCGTGTTTGGATTAGTTTTGTGTGTGTGTGTGTGTGTGACTGTGTGTTGATCTCACGGGCACAGAAAGATAGGCCGATCGATCGAGAAATTAATTAACTAGTAATTAACAGGTGGCTTTAATTCTCTGCTACTGCTGTACTAACTTCTAGGTGCATTGGATGGATTAATCATTAGTAGCTGATTGTTTAGCGTTTTTTTAATTAATTTTGAGCTAGCTAGGGTCGATCGATCGATTGACCTGCCACTTGTTTTGTCATTGTTTTCTTGTTGGTAGCAGTAGTACTGTACAATCATAAGTAAACCAAAATTTAAAATGGATCTACGAAATCATCGATGCATGGATATATTTGTCAATTTCTTGTATCAATTTTTCTGATGGTACCGTAGCTTGTTTTTTTATGCATGCCCACTTGCATGCGTAGAACTTGTTCTACGTACGCCACCTTTGACAACCTTGCCGCAGTGTTGGTGCATATATACGTAACGTACGTACGTACTTTATAGTGGTGGGGTGTCGGTACTCGCGTGTCTTCAATATTGTTGTGAGCAAAATCTACGTGTATACGTAGACGATATCAAAGTAACACGTACACGTACTAACCTAACCTAGATGGCAAATGGACAAACCGTAGTAGCAGATTTTGATGCTCAACAGACCACATGTATGCATGCATGTTCCAATTTTAAGGGGAGAAGACGGTGAAAAGAATAACTTCGAGTTTATCAAGGAAGAGATTATATCCGGGAGGATTTTCTGTTGGGGAGTTTCTTTTAGCTACGGATTTCACTCTCAAACAGTCTAAATAAAACATTTTAAAAATATGTAAGTAGTACAACTCTAGATTTTAGATCGACATTAGATTTAAAATTTATATTCAAATTACAGTAGTTTAAAATTTTAGATATTTCATATAAAATGGAAACAAAATAATTCATTCAAAAGTTACCAACGTAATCATATATTATAATCCATTGATTTACGACGTTATGAACATTTTCATGGTTTCAATCCAAAATCCATGTTCAATCCTCGACACATTTACAAATTAACTTAAAAAATATTTAAAGTGACGTTACTTCAAACCTAGTTTCTTTTAAGTTAGGAACACCTAGCCCAAAAATTTCTCAAATCGATAGCTGTTATCAAACAAAACCGTAGTTATGTAGAATTTAGAAAATAAAATAGAAGGTAAAAGTTAAAAATATCCAGCTTTATCAAAATTCTCGTTCATTGGGTTCTCATCAGACACTTCTCGAAATCTCGAGTTTCCTCGAATAAGACTTTTCTATAGTGATATGTACTATAAGGTGTGTGTGATCGTTGAGGGCTCCTAAAAGCATAGGCTTAAAAATACCTATAACAAATGTAATCATGTTCCGCAAATCACCATCGCTAGCTCGCTGTTGTCCGTTTTACGCTGTTCTATTCTACAAGGGATCGTATCGATCGCAAGGGCCGTAACAAATTGCTCGATCAAATTTTAGAGCCTCATTATACGCTTTGTACCGTGAACTCTAATTCCTAGCTACGGCCTAACCTACATAAGAGCGGCAGCGTGGGCACGGCGGGCGGCACGGGCCACGGCTAGGCCGCTCCGTGACGGAACGCGGGCGCGCACTCGCTTGACCTGTCGCTGCCGGACGCGGACGAACGTGCCGAACATCGCGTCCGGGGCCGGGGGTCCGGAGCTCCGGATCGAGGGCGACCGACCGATCGACCGATCGCGCGCGCGCGCGTCCACGTGCGGCGTGCCGTCCCTTTCCCCGACCTCACGTGGGCGCGCGCCGTACGCGTCACGCGCGGCCGCTCGCTCGCCGCGCGCTCGCGCTCGCGCTCGCGCACGGCATAGCCAAAAACGCGCGCTTGTACGGGACACCGGGGGCGGCGACGCCGAGACGCGAGGGGGAGACAAAAGTAAACGCGCGCGTATACCGCGACTGTAGCCTGTGCTGGGGACGTCGCGTCTCGCTGCTGGGTTTCAAGTTTTCAACGGTGGTAGCTAGCTAGGCTAGCTGCTGCCAATCTGCCATGCATATGCCCGTCCAGGCCTTATAACTCTCTGCGAGCTCCTCCACTTGTGCAACCGATATATATATATATATATATATATATATATATATATATATATATATATATATATATATATATATATATATATATATATATGCATGTGCACCAGTGCACGTACGGGTGGTGAACTGGTTTGAGGCCGTTGTTTGTCTTGTCACAAAACTTTTGCTAATAACTACTATACTGGTATATAATTGAGCACCCTAATTCACTCTCACGTCAAGAGAGAACACATACCGTAAATTCGCTGTAATTCACACTCAATTCAGATACGGCGATCGATCTCTAAGCTGTATTGAATTCTGAAATAGTACTAGTACTATAGCTAAGTTAGCAGTAAAATTTGCGCTTGCTTTGCGGAAGTTTCTGCTGTAAAATATTCCGTCTACGTACCTTCTGCCCTTGCAAATCAAGAGCATTCAGAGCAGGAGCACCACTCCTTGTTTTACCCGAACTAGCTAATTTTTTTACCCGTGCAGAAGGTGTATCAGGGCAACCGGGTCCAGAGTACGTACCCTACGTACTTCGATCATCTTGCAGGTTTGCACAGGGTTAATGTCCGGGAGATATAGATCGGTTGCATGTACACACACAAAGATCTAGATATATACTTGCACCGTTGCACGGCAGCAATGGTGATTCCGATTTCGAAGCATTCATCAGTGCAACCGGCCGAATCCGGGACGTGAGCTAGCTGGGCCACCGCATCGATCGCCGGGTTGGTACACGCAGTTGCTAGCTACGACGTCGTCACGGACCGGCCGGTTGCTTTGCTTCTTGCTTGCTGCTGCACCGATCGAGAGAAAATCAGAGCGCGTCGCACGCGTGATCTCCGTATGATACGCGATTTTCCCTCCCCCCCGCGCGGCCGCGACGGCGCAACCACCAATCAGCCGGACGGGGGGGTAGTCCAGTACGTCCGGTGCTCGCCACGGCCGCCTGATTGACTGCTGCTGCTACGATGCACAACGTCAAAACGGCGAGGATCGGACGGCTACGTACAGCCAGTACGCGTGCAGCTATATACATGTCTCCGAGACCATTTCGCTCCGATACCGTATTAATAAGTTTTTTAATAAAGTAAATTTTGATAAAATCTCATCTATTAATCGTAAGAATTTTGATATATGCACTATAACCTTATATATTATAATATATTATATCCTAAAATTTTATAAAAACATGTCGTTAACCAATTTAAACCGTAATGTGTACGAATACAATACATACATCACGTGGTGTGTTTTCTATAGGATTGTAGTTAAGTCGGGGATTGGCCGCTATCCTTCGTCTTCATCTTTAATTTCTAGCGCGTGTTAGATGGGCTCATTTACGCGCGTATGTCTTGTTTGTAAGCGAAAAGATTTAAATACAGTACTAATTCACTTATACTTCGCCAATTTTGTGGCTACTGGCTGTTGCAACTTTGACAGTACAAGCTTGGGGGGAGAAGACAAGGTGCCGTCCACGGATGGCATCATGGTAAGTGTAGCAGCAATGGACGTCGCAGTCGGACGGCCTGCTGGTCGGTCAGTCACTGCAGCATGTAGGCAACAGAACACACGACAGAACAAGACATTGCGATCCTTCTTGCTACAGATTTTTCCTACAGAAACTGCACCCCGTGTTTCAGATTGTAGATTGTGACGTGAGTTGGAAGCGTGCGATCGTGTGAATTCGACGGCTAAACCAAAGCAGGGGAAATACCAGGTGCTACGGTAGCATCGTGGTGCCGTTCCACGAAATATTCAGGAGGAAAAAAAATAGTACAAAATGCTGTAGTGTGCTGTCATATAGTACGATCTTGCAAAAATTTCAATTCCAAATTCAGTGACACATAGTTTTGGGCCATTCTCACTCCAGTTCTTCGATTCTTTGGTATGATGAAGTACTACAAACAGAGAGCATGCAAATGATGTTTTTGTCAGACAATTCAACGCATTTGCAAAAAATCCCGGAATCGCATTCGTGTAGTAACGGTTCATGGCCGAGTACACAACAACGATCAAATGAAATATGATCGGTTTACATGACAGTAGGATAGATCCAGTCTGGTAAATCTGCCGATAAATATGGGTACTGGATTACAGTCAATCCCATTCTGGGAGCTCTAATGAAAGAAAACTGAATTGCCTCCTTGAAATTGCACCAGTACTAGGAAACCGGCAATTTTTGCCTTCAAAATTGCCACCGTGCTCCACCAGCTGTACAATTGACAATAGCTTTAATTTACCCTACCTCGCTAAGTTATCGCTGCTTGTATCTGTTAGTATATTCAGCCTACGCGCCGTCTTCGTGAACTCGCTGCAAATTCAGAACAAGTACTTTAGTCCATTAAGTATTATGTTCAGTACACAAGGAAGAAAGAACTGTAGCAAATGCGAATTGAGAACGATGGTTTCTTGGACATTATGGATAGAAGGTGTTTTGGTGTCCCAGCTTAGAACTCCTCTAAAGTCAATGTACCATATGGATGCTTCCAAGGCAAGGAGACCTAGAGTTTGGGTGCTTCAAGTTAAGCGAACTTAAATATACCAACTTAAAAGTCTAGAAATATCACAACTACGACAATGTGGACATTTCGATGTTCTTACAATGATAGCCATTAGCCAATTAAAATGGCGTTATAGAGGTTACCATATGCATCTTATCAGATGGTCCTAGGGAAAATTTGAAGTAAGTACCAGAGGTTTAGTGATTTGTTTAAGGTATAAAACCCAAGAAATAGGATAAACAACCTTCTATTTGATGAGTGGACATGACTAAATAACTAATACTTCATAAAACAGGAAGTATTCTGCTTGAACAAAAACACACATTATAATTGTTCAAACTCTAACAATATTCTAAAACTGTACTGACCTGAAAGGTTCATCACCAGTGTGCTTGAGTGCCCCAGCCGCATCACGGTAGAAAACATGACTCATCAGCTCAGCTTTCTCAATGCCGAACATGTCAGCAAGCCGCCGGTATAATTCCTCATATGAACCAACAACAGAGAGATCAAGTGTGCGCCCGACATCCTCTGACTGCATGAATACCTTGCAGTGCCCTGTTTCCAGCCCAACATCAAGTATCTTGTTGTCTTGGCACAATGGAACTCCTCCACATGACAAACTATCTGTGGTGCCATTCTGATAACTTCTTGGGCTTGAAACATTGGAGTTACTCTTATTCACTGTATTTTCAGCATTACCGTCAGAACAGCTCTTCTTAACAGCCACCGGAGCAGCGTCACCCAAGGATATCTGCTGCTCTGTGAGTATTGGTTTTCCGAAAAGCATCAGCTGGGCCGGCACCTTCTTGCCATCTGATTTCTTGTTGTCCTGGGGGCTACCAATTGTCAACAAGCATGAGATATCATCCCGAGCAGCCGGATGACCGATAATTAGACCAGCGGCGATCCTCGGCTGCATGCCGTGATCAAGCTGGTGAAGCCCATGGGGCGACAGACTAGACTGCAGTTTGTTAAGGTGGAGATCTGATAAAGATATACCAAATTGAGCATGCCTGGCTCCCTGTATGCCTGCAGGAGTGCCATCCGGGAAATAGCACATAGGACCAACCCCACGGGCGAGTGGGTTTCCATGGAACATCGGTGTCGGAAACTGCCCGTCCATGGGAAGCTCAGGGTACAAAGGCACGCAAAGCTTCTTCCGTGGAGGTGAGAAAGGAGCAAGGTGTATGGCCGGCATGTTTGACACAAGCTCAACCAACCATGGGCTCACTCTCTTCACATTCTGTAACAAGTCTGGTTCATCCCATGAAACCTGCAAAAGCCATTTCCGAAACATCAATGCAAGCAACAACCATGGACACAATCCTGAATACCAATAATGTTACTGGAACATTTTGTTTGCAGTTGTAGTAGTCCTTCATAGGACAGTGCACTTTGAGAGAGAATTCAGAATTGGATGTACCTGAAGAAGTCTCCATGGTGAATTAGGCCATCTAATGGGGTCAGCAACCTGCACGGCCGATACAGTGCCCATGAACCAGCTGATCCTTGATGAGTCCTCCGTCTCGAATGCCATCTTGAACCTCATGCCGGCGAACCACTGCGTCCGCATCGCCGCCCTGACCGCCCCGGCCTTCACGCAGAACTCCGGCGTGCTCGCCCTCGGGTAGTAGACGACCTCGAACGGTTGCCCGCTCACGGCAAGATTGGCCGCCTCGACGACCTCCTCTGGCCGGACACGGGCTCTGACCTTGCCCCTGGCCGCCGCCGTCATCTTGTTGCCGTCGTCGTCGCCCCTCAGGAACATGGAGAATCCGCCGTAATTGCCGCCGGCAGTTGGCGGAGGCGGTGGCGGCAGGAACTCCGGGCCTCCCACACCCCCTTTCTTGGCGCGTCGGATGCCGACGCAGAGATCCCCATTCTCGGTGCGCATGAACACGATGGAGTCGCCGGCGACGAGCTTCTTCTGGTTCACGAAGGTGCTCCACCCCGTGGTGAGGAGGTGGCGGCGCGGCGTACCGCGGTAGATGTGCCGGAACTTCCAGACCACGCCGTGGACGTCCTTGGCGAGGACGGTCTGCACGGGGGGATCGGCGGAGTAGTCCAGCCGCGGAAAGATGGTCTCGGCGCAGTACCGGGGCACGGAGAAGCCCCCGCCGTTGTTGGCGTCGGACTGCGTGAGCGTCTTGGCGAACGACGCGGGCTTCTCCTCCTGAGCGGCCGCCGCGGCGCGGCGCCAATGCCGTCTTCGGCGTCACCGGCGTAGCCCTGCTCGTTGGCCCGGATGGGGACGAGGCGGATCTTGGCGAACACCTCGTCGGTGTCCGGATCGGCCATGAACCTGACGCCGGCGACGCGGCAGAGCACGAGCGCCGGTACGCGCCCGGCGGGGAACTCGACGGGGCCCTGCCCCTGCGCGTGCTCCGCGTGGCCCTGCGGGAAGTAGTACACCTTGGAGTTCACCGGCGGCATCTGGACCATACCGCCGGCGCAGGCGTGCCACAGCTGCGGGTCCAGGCACTTGTCATTCTCCCGCTCCCGCTCCTTCGCCGCGGAATCCACGAAAGTTATCATCTCGACAAAATCTTCACCTCCCACAGCCACCCGATCAGCTCGGAATCAACTAAATTCAGCGGAATTCAAGCGCCACGGCGACCTTTATGGAGGAAATTTCCCAGCTTTCGCACTACCACCAGGTGAAGAAGCTTTTCAGCTGCACAGCCGCCATCATCGTCATCATCAATCAGAGCTCACAGCTGAAAAAGGCTGGGGGAAAGAACCAACCAACCAGCAGAGCAGAAAGGAGGAAGAAGAAAAAAAAAAGAAAAGAAACAAAGCGAGCAAAAGAGAGAATTTTGGCTCAGAAATCTTGCAGCAAAAGGGAGACGCAACCCAGAAACCACCCAGCCCACTACTCACCTTTTCTCACAAGAGCAAAAGATGATGAATTGAAGGGCAATCTTGACACAGCTCAACCTTCTCTTCTTCCCTCTGCAGCTCAGCTATCTGCTCTGCTGCTGCCGCTGCTGCTGCCCCCTTTCAGTCTCTCAGGTGAGCAGCAGCCTCAGATTCCCCCAGACTGCAGCTGACATGGGGCAAAAGAACTAAATAGAGAGAGAGAGAGGAAAGGAGAGAGAAAGAGAGGAGAAGAGGAGTCAAGGGAAGAAGAGGAGCTTAAGCAAGTACTACCACTAGTACAGTCTACTGTTAACTCCCCTTTGTTTAGTGGTCTCGTTGATTAATTAACACTACTTTTCAGTTCAACCCCTCCCCCCCTCCTCCTCAAGTACTCGATCAACCTGATATTTTTTGCACAAGGGGATTAACCGATGATTACACAATTATTCACCGCTTTCAAAAACTCAACACTCTTGTCTCTACAAAGAGGAGATAAACAAATGCAGCCGCCCTGTAAATAAAATAGTAGATTAAAATAATTGTGTTAACCAAAAACCGCATGACTTTTTTCCATGATCACTGGATTTACATGATCATTCTCATTGCTATCTCGTGATTTCTTTCACCGGATCCAAACAAACCCATAGTTTTTTCTTTGATTCTTGTCAAAATTAAGCTGTTTTATTCTATGAAATCTTTGTTTGAAAATAATCGCGAGAAATCATAACTACAGGGCAAGTGTGTGAGCGAGGGAGCGACACCTCGTCGGGCAGCGGGCACCGCCACGTGTGGGTCGGGAGGATGATGCGATGGGACGGGATGGGATCGGGGAGATGTTTTGGTCGGGGAGGCGAGGCGAGAGGCGACCGGGCGTTGCCTCGAGATTCGCGTGGCCGGCGCGGCCGAGGCTTCCGCGTCCGCGCGCCCGTCCACTGCTTCTGGCTGCTGCTGCGGCTGCTTCCACCGCTTGGCCAAGCTAAGCTCGGTCGCATACTCGCATGTGAAGGTTGCTTGTTCTCTTGTCATCCCATTCCTGCATTGTTTTGTTATAAAAAGTGTATAATATATTATAAAATTTTTTAATATCATTTCTTTGTTTATATTAATATTTGTTATCACTTGATTGAACCAAATTTTGGACAATCCCATAATATTACAATGTATCGGTTGTAAAACTGCAAAAACAATAGTGGAATGATAGATTCATTATCATCATCATTATAGTCTTTTAAAGGAACATAAATGCTTTAATTCTATTCAAAGAGGGAAAATAATATTGCGTCGGTTTGATCATGGTTTTAATTTCAAGCTATATGAAAATTGGGACTATTTTATTATTTTTAGATTTTTAAAATAAATTTTGGAATTAAATTTGGGCAACTATAGAATGGTTGGGGTTTTGACTCAGCATCCGTACCCTATTAATGATGTGACCAAAAGACTCATACAGATTATCAATTAAAAAATTTGAATAATAAAAACATTTTTTTATTAAAGAACAACGTATTTTTATTTTTAAAAAAATCATGTAAATATATGTTGTTAAGGCTAATCCAATGTTTTCAAGATAACATAAACATAAATGAAATGAAATTCAAGACAGCATAAACATAAATAAAATGAAATAGTGTTTGTAACTATTCTTCATGATGCATAATTTTATATGTGATTTCTGAAAAGTTGATATTCATGTAAAAAAGTTTCATTCAGATAAAAATGATTCTCTTTTTTTTAATTTAATATTATATCATCAAACAAATCAAACAATATTACGTGATATATTAATTAATAAAAATAAAACCTCAGCAAACTCTCTTCTCACATATTATCAAACAATATTACGTGATATATTAATTAATAAAAATAAAACCTCAGCAAACTCTCCTCTCGACTTGAAATAGCCTAAGAAAAGGTGGTTTGTCTACGAATTTTTAATTCCATGTAGCAGCAGAGCCCCCTTTTTGGGGCTGATCGGGTGGCCGCCCCAGGCACTTCGGCCGACATTCCTGCTGCCTTCTCATTACCGACAAATACACGTAAAAATTATCGATCGCTAAATATTTTTCATTGCTCAGGCTTGACAATGTCGCTGGGCTCCATCACTGTTTTCCAGTTTTGAAGATTAGGGTAAACTTTTCTATAGCCGTGCGTGTTGTTCATGTTATTGTGAAGAGGGAAAAGTAGCAACTGTACATAAGTGTGATCTGATCAATTCTTATTTTTGGCGTGAGTTATATTGTCAAACTCTTGTTCAACAACGCTATATATCTTGTAATTAAGTATATATGGCGTCGATTAGATGCAATCAGGAGTTCAGGACTCCCTGAGTATTTATTGTTGGCTTGAAACTTGAAGCACAAGTGATGACCCTTCAAGAAGCAATAACGAAAAACTAAAAGGTATAACTTCTTGTTGGGCATGGTCCAAACAGTTCGCTTTCCTTTAATTATCAAAGTGTGAGGTTTTTTGTCGGGCTTGGATTGGATCTTTCTTTGAAAGGGTCACAAAAAGGAAAAAGCTTAATAATATCTGAAAAGATAAACCAGGGACAAAGCATACCACTGAAAGAAAAACATAGAAAGAGTAGCTAGCTAGCACAAGCGAGAAATTAATCAACAAATCTTGATTAGTTCAAGCGTCGTTGAATGATTTGGACCGACAAGCGTGTAAAGATATGGTCAAATCATTCGCTGTCGACAATATTAATACACTTGTTTCTTTTGATTGGTCACATAGGAATGACCACTGTAGAGCTAAGGTCATCATGATTGTTGTGGACTTGTGCTTTCGTTTGGTGATGCTTAATTAGTTTTTGCTTAGTCGTAGTTTGGTTAGAATAAATCTTTAGTTGGGGGTTTGATTTCTTAATTGATCAAGGTGGGAATGGAATTGATGAAACATGCAATGGATCCCCCACATGTCTCAAAATATAGCTCTAATTATGTCACATAGAATGGTTTGAATCAAATATTTCTCGGTTTTGACAATAGGTATACCAAACAAGTACCTACTCTATGGATGCATGAATTTGGCACTAATTTAACGTTCCTTATTTATATGAACCATGTATACATTTTGTTTGGGATATATACCTCTAACTGAGCATATATATAATACTCCCACCATCCCATTACGATCATCCCCTAATCAACAAGACCAAGGACATCAAAACATCCATCATTCTAATTTTAACCCTCATCAGTCAAGGTGCTTTGTCGCTATGTGTCCCAAAAAATTAGTTCACACTTTAAATTAAACCAATAAAATTAATTTGGGTTGTTACTACTCCTGGATTTATTTATTTTTTATTACAACGGGTGCATGCAAAATAAAAATTTATGTTTTTTATGGATTCACGAAAAACATTTACTCTTTACACAAATAAATAAAGTGATTTAAGAAAATTTTAAAAATTTTAGGTGATAATTAAACTGGTACCTACTTAATTAGTTATCTCTCTTGTCAGCGTCCAATTAATACGACTTAACTATGTTGTTATTAGGACCAGATAAATGAACAAGAAGATTTGTGGGTCCTAACACATTTGGTGGTTAAGCTTAAGAGGGATCACAATTAGTAGTAGTTTAGTACTAAGCTGACATCATGGCTACAAGCCTCCAAGATTGTAAAGCAACACATCCTGCTTAAAATCGTTGTCTCGTCCAACTCGGAATCTTGCTGTCTGGAGAGCTTGCTTGCTTTTGGTACACCAACCATGGTAGTTGCTTAAATGTTCACACAATCAAGCCAATAAACCTGGGTGCCATATACTTAATTTAAGTTGCTCGCTGTAAATAGCTAATTCCAAACGATAACAAAAGCATAGAACAAAGTATAAGTATGTGTGTGTGTGTGTGTGTGTGTGAAGCTTGTACCCTAGCTTACAGGCAGTATAGAATAAAAGATTGAACAATAGGATATGTACGTAACTCTCAGGGTTTCTTTGGAATGTACGATTAGAATAGAGAAAACACTAGAATAGTTTATGAATATATACGTGGAAAATAGAGATTTTAAAAATATAGAAAAAAATATTTTGTGGTGCTTGGAATACATGAATGAGCTAGATATAAGAATGCATTCATATGAAATAGACAAACTTTTCTTAAATTATAGCCATTATTGTATATTGATTTGTCTCAGACTTAGCAAGGATAATAATAATAATAATAATAATAATAATAATAATAATAATAATAATAATAATAATAATAATAATAATAATAATAATAATATAGGTTTGAGTGGATGTTTAATTCCTATAATTTTTTCCAATAAAATCTATGCAAAGGAAAATTTCCTTAACTTTGGCCTTGTTATTTTTTATTCTGGATTTTAGATTTCATTTGAACACTTCCCAAATTTCTAAATGATGTGTTTTATATAAATATTTTTCTATATATTTTTTCCTAGAATACTGTTCTAAAGCCAATTTCTACTTTGTAACGGTTAGTAATACATTCGTTTATACCCTAAATAACTATAAAAAATATATCATATAATGTATCAATTTTAGCTATCTCAACCAGGGACTTTGCCTTATGTCCCAATCCCAAATGAGTTAATTATTCACTTTTCCTTAAAAATCCATCGTACCAAAGTAGGCCTTAGACTTATTTGGAACATGGGGATTTTGAGTGAATTCATTTAAGGATAGGGGCCAAAAAATAGGCTGACCAAGATAATCATCCACCAGATCCATCCATAGCTAGGTTTGTGAGGGGAGAATTATTGTTTGCTTCTGTATAAACAGTACTAGGTGACAGATGGCCACTTTATTCACACTATACCCTCCATCTTCTAGTAGTTCATGTGGTACATCAGAAATGATGGATGCTTGGATTATGGATCAGCAGGAGGGAATATTGCAAGATCTCCCCCAACCCAACCAAGCCAGCCAGCTCCAAAGCAACAAAGCATGGCACTGCATGCACTACCGCATGTGTGCGTTCAGAAACACACACACAACCAATGGACAGCAAGAGGCCAAGTGATGGGGCAATTGGCCATGTGCTAGGCCTGCACGCATGAATGCCTCCAATGGAATCAAGATTGGCCAAGCTGTCTTCTTCTTCTTCTTCTTAGTGATACTGTGATAGTGTGACGTCATGTTCGTTTTATAGGACACCATCAAGCTTAGCTCTTCCCCACTCTCAGCTGGTGAATTGGATGCTTTTGACCACCGGAAGGACATAGAGCACTGCCGCGACACAAGAAAAGGATTGGCTCCTCGCCGTGTGGTCACCTCGGGTTACAATCTCTCTCAGTCTCTGTCGTAAATGCTAAGCCTTAGCACAACCCGGCTGCCCCGGCCCGGCCCGGCCCGGGCTGGTACAAACCCGGTTCGGCTTGATTGGGCGGAGATTCCATGCCAAAGCCTAGCCTAACAAAGGCCATGTTTGGATGGGAGGGCTAGAGTTAGATTTGGTTATTTGGGCACCAAATAGCCCTAAAGAATCCAAACATAAGGGTTAGATTGGGGCTAGTTGGATCTAACCCACCTAAAAAACTATCCTCTCTAAGAGGTGATTATTTGGGCTAGTTCAGGTGGGGCCCACGAAAAAATGAAGCACATTGCGCACAGGGAAACGCACCACACAGGAAACCAAACGCCGTACTCGCTCGCACAGTGGGGCAGGCGGCGGCCGCTCTCCTCCGTGCTCCGCCCATCCGCACGCCGTCGCGGCCCGTGCTCCGCCCGGGCGCGCCCGGCCCGAGCCCGGCCAGTGCGCACGCGCGCTGGCCCGAGCTCCGCGCCCGCCCGTCCGCACGCTGTCGCCGGCCCGTGCTCCGCCTGGGCGCGCGTGGCCTGGCCCGAGCCCGGCCGTGGCGCACGCTGCCGCGGCCCGAGCTCCGCGCTCCGCCCGCCCGCACGCTCGCGCGGCTCGTGCTCGCTGGGCGCACGTCGCCGCCCGAGCCTCGCCGTGCGCACGCCGCCGTCGGTCCGAGCTCCGCGCTCCGCCGTCCGCACGCGCGCGCCGGCTCGTGCTCGCTGGCGCACGTCGCCGGCCCGAGCTCCCCGTGCGCACGCCACCGCTCGGCCCGAGCTCCGCGCCTCCGCCCGCCGCCGCACGCGCCGGCCCGTGCTTCCGGGCGCGCGCTGGCCCGAGCTCCGGCCGTGCGCACGCGCGCCGCGGTCCGAGCTCCGCGCCTCCGTGCTCCGCTAGTCCGGCGCGCGCGCGGCTCAGTGCTCGCAAGCCGCGCGCCACCGGTTCCTCCTCCGCCAACCCGCGCGCCTCCGGTCCGTGCTGCGCCGAGGTTTGATGGACGGAGACGGCTTTGACTTGAACGCGTGGGGCTCACGGTCGTCGGCGAACGGCCCTACCCACGGTCCCGCTGCCCGCGCCGGTTTGGACCTCAACTCGCAAGTGCCGGTGGCGAGGGTTTCCGGGGCTTGGAATGTACGGATCCTTTCTTCGGAGAGGACGCCGCACTCCACCATGGCCGCGTCAGGGGCTCCGGACTCCCTCCCTATCGCCCACCGCGTGCCGGAGGGGGAGAGGCGCCACCATTCGCCCGACAGCTGCACTTTGGCCAGTCATCATCTGTCGCAATCGGTCGGGGAAAAGGAGGACATCCCGTCCGGCGAGTGCAGCGGCAGAACACGACATCGAGGAGTGCTGGCCATGGGCAAGCATCCCGTTCTCGATCATCGAGGCCACCAAGGACTGGCGGCCGTGGGCAAGCAACCGCTCGCCGGTCCCTTCGACACTGCGGATGAAGAAATGGAGGACAATGTGGAGGAGTTAGCGAGCTTCGGCAATCACCCGGTGAGCCATGGCGGTCGAGCTCAATGGAATGATGCAAATAATGCTTGTTTGTTAGAATTGTGCGTAGAGCAACGTAGAGCAGGTACGTACAATGGTGTACAAATGAGTGGTGAAGGGTACCAAGCTATTGTCGACGGCTTACTTGCTAGAAGGGGGTTGGTGTACACCCGTGGACAGGTCAAGAACCAAATAGGTGTGCTCAAAAACACCCACTCTTTCTGGAGGTACATGCAAACGCACACAGGGTTGGGGAGGTTACCCGATGGAACCATTGATGCAGATTCTGACTTCTGGATAACACACACAGAGGTACACTATTGCATAGAAATTGTGTATTGTTCTCTAATATTTTAACTAGTGTCTGATCATTTTGTGATGTAATCCATTGCTGCAGAAAAAACCATATCTAAAGAGGCTGCAGTTTGGTCCTCCTGGAAACGAGGACTTGCTAGATGAACTTTTCAGAGGGATCACTGTGGATGGAAGCACAGGCTTTGTGCCTGGAGATGATTATGGTGAGAATCCGGGGCAAGATGAAGGTGCAGAAGAGGAAGATGGAGAGTTTGAAGCAACACCTACAAGTAGAAGCAGCCGAAGGAGCCAGAAGGGAAAGAGGTCATTAAGCACTTCGAGCACTTTAACTAGTCCTGTGAAGAAGAGCAAGAGCCCAATGGTGAAGATTTGTAAGGACATAGCTAATACCTTCAAAGAGTCTCTCACAACGAACACTTTGGAAATACAGAAACGTGCAAGTGACAAGGCTGCATTTTCTGTCAAGAGGTGTCAGGAGCTGGCATTTGAGTGTGGCGTTGAGAATACCGTGAACTCTGTCTTTGCTATGTCGAAGATGTTTGAATCTCAGTACCAAAGGGAGTTCTTCTGTGGCGCACTAACTTCGGAGCTGAGGCTTGGATACTTCCAGAAATGGTGCAGGGACAACAATTTGGAGTAGTTAGGATGGATTGGGAACTTATTTGCATGTGTGTGTTATGATGTTAAACCTTTATCTATGTGTTGAACCTATTATCTTGTGTTGAACTATTATCTATGTTTTATGCTATGTGTTGAACTATTATTTGTGTCGAGTGATGTTTTATGCTATGTCTTGAACCTAATGACTTGGCATTTAATTTCATTTATTTCCATTGCTTCAAGCAGGAAGAAGATCATGGACCCATGAATCAGGAACAAGAAGATGGAGGTAGCTCAAGTGAGGATGAGATTATTTCTATGTGCCGCAACAATATCGTGCAGTCCCAGAATTTGATCGTGCAGTTGGTTCCTATCTTGGGTATGTACTCTGATAACTACTTTGTGAAACTACCTAGGAGGGTCACTGGTGATTCTGGTTTGGAATGGGTGGAGCAAACACTAGCCCGAGATACCCAATGCTACAACATGTTTAGGGTAGAGAGACCGCTATTTAACAGGTTACATAACACTTTGGTCCAGTCATATGGGTTGAAGTCCACTACAAAAATGACATCTGTAGAGGCTCTTGCTATGTTTTTATGGGTTGTTGGTTCATCACAGCCAGTTAGACAAGCTGAGAACCATTTTAGGAGGTCTATGGAGACAGTGAGCAGGACATTTAACCGAGTGTTGACATGCCTCCTTAGGTTAGCACATGACATCATTGTACCACCGGACCCAACATTTTCAGAGGTGCACCCAAACTTGGAAAATCCAACATTTTGGCCACACTTCAACGACTGCATAGGAGCTATAGATGGGACACATGTGAAGGTTGTGGTGCCTAAAAGCAAGAGGGTTCCATACTTGAATAGGCACAACGAAACCAGTCAGAATGTGCTTGTTGTTTGCAATTTTGACATGATATTTACCTTTGTGTTGTCTGGATGGCCTGGTTCAGCACATGACATGCGAGTTTTCAAAGATGCCATGACTACCCATCATCACAAATTTCCACATCCACCACCAGGTTTGTTATTTGAACTCTCTTGCAATAATTTTTTTCCAATTACACTTATCAATGTAAGTCTCATTGTGTGCCTTTTCAAAATATGTAGGGAAGTATTATGTGGTTGATGCGGGGTACCCAAACCGGCCGGGCTACCTCTCACCATACAGGTGTACAAGGTACCATGTGGATCAATGGCAAAACCGTCCTCCACAAGGTATGAAAGAAACCTTCAACCATGCACATGCCAAAGTTAGGAATGTCATAGAGCGATCTTTTGGAGTGTTGAAGATGAAATTTAGAATTTTGTTGAACATGCAAAGATTTCCGGAGGACAAGCAAACTAGAATTATAGTTGCTTGTATGGCTCTTCATAATTTTATTCGACAAAGCAGAATTGCGGATAGGATGTTTGATGCCTGTGACGCGGATGAAAATTATAACCCACTGCCTAGTTCTTCGTCAACAGTATGGCCAGAAGATGAACCTATTGTTGAAGATGTCAACATGAATACCTTCCGTGAAGATTTGGCTCATGCTTTGTTTTATGAACTGTAAGGCCGCGCTTATTTTTGCGGCCTTTTATCGAGTTGAGAAGAAATTACTACGCCACAAAGTTTCTATCTTTTATGTTTGTGTGGGACACATCTCATTTGTATGGACAAATTTTAATTTATCGTGTTTTGGATGCTTGATTTGTAAATATGTTTTGTTTGTATCATATGAGTGCGGGAGGAGGCCACACAAGAGCCGGCCACACCAAATCCGCTGCACACATAGTTTAAATGAGCCATATGATTGAAAAAGTGCATTTATTGTTAATCTAACCATGACATCCAAACACCTCTTTAGCTAGAGTTTGTTTAGAGCTAGTTTAGAGTTAGAAACTAACTCTAACCTCTAGCCAAGCTAGAGTATCCAAACATGGCCAAAGACAGTAAGGCTGGTTGTTTTGGGGCGGGGTGTGGGTTCAGGCTTGGGTATGGGCTCATCCAGTTGAATATAATAACTCTCGAAGTGCAAATACTCGTACAAAAATATTTGTCGTTTAATGTAAGATTTGGTCTAAGGTTTAAAATTTTGTCTATTAGTATTTTCTCATTCTTAGTTTAAAAATAGAAGAAATTATATACATACATTTACCTCGAAAAGTATTATCATAATATTATAGACTTAGCAGATTTTATAGACTCGTTTTATTTAGAATTGATTTTAGAATTTACAAATTTGCACTACTAAAAAATGATTATTCTGTATGAAGACCCCTGTAGGTTGCAAGCCAACCGTAACTGCTCGCGTCTGCAAAGTCGATCTCCATTTTCGCATACGGCTCCTTGAGAGGCCCATGCATAAAAAAACTATTTTTGTAGGTGGGCCTCTTAAGAGGCGAATGTAAAAATGAGCCTGTTTTTGCATGTGGACCACTTAAGGGGCTGCATATGAGTCTCTTAAATGGTTCGCATGCAAAAACACCTCCTTTCCTTCACAGATTTTTTCCTCTCCTCTCTCTTTTCCCTCTCAACACTTCAATTTTTCTTTCACCTCTTCTCCTCTCTCTCTTCATCTCCTTCTCTTCTCGATCTTTCTCTCCTCTCCTCTCCTCTCCTCCGAGCGACGCCAGGTGGTGGTTGAGAGTGGGCGGCTCGACGACCTCAAGCAGCGCCACCGCCAATGAGAAGGTAGTCGTGAGCAGGCGGCGGTCGGGACGACGACGATGAGGCGGTCGGGAGCGACGGCGCCGCCGTCGGCCCTGGACGGCTGGATCCGTCGCTGCCAACACCGCGACGGCCCAATCCGCCACCATTGGCCCTACGACGGTCGGATCCGTCGGCACCGGGGCCTTAGGAAGCTAGGGTTTCAAATTTTTTTAGATTTTTTTTGGGTTTTTATTTTTGCATGTGGACGACTTAAGCATGCACATGCGAAAATCGAATTTTTGCATGCGGGTGCACCACCCGCATGGAAAAATCACTGTTTTTTAGATCTTCTCGAGCAGACGGGTAGTTCATTCACATGAAAAGATAGATTTTGGCTGCATAAAAAAATGGGTTTTTAGTAGTGTTGACTGAATCTAGTTCTAAACATCAAATCTCTTTGACCTGAGTAACTGTGGACCCATATCGGACATGGCTTTTCTTTGACTGGGTTTTTGCGCGGGAAGGGCATATATTGTTGATCAGCCCAGGCTATATATTGTAACGCCTGTTTTGTCGTGGCGTTAGTGGAAAAATCTAAATTCCAAAAACCTTAATTGCAAAAACTTCTCTTTGGTTGTGGTCTCGTGGTGTGTGCCCTGGTCTCAGCCTCTCTCTCGGTGTCCATCTCAAATCCCGAAGAAAATCCCAAATCAGAATTCATATCCAAACCCTAATCTCTCCGAATCAATTTCTCTATTAAAGTCTACTTTGCCTCCCTCCTTTTTGGGCCGTTTCTTCGTCGGCCCGTTTTCTCCCCTTTGGCCCGCTCCCAGGTCATGTGCGTCGCACGTGCCCGAGAGAGAGACGCCACGTCCAGCTCTCTCTTCTCTCTCTAGTCGCCGCTGGCACCATTCAATTTTGGCCGCTGCCATTGGCTTCACGCACGCGCCCTAGCCGTGGCCGACCAAAAGGACTTCGTCATCACTCCCCCTAGCCATCGCTGCGTCGACGCCATCGTGTCCCTGCTCAGCTCAAAACCTGCCTTCGCCATCACCATCGCCTTTTGTCGTCACCGCCGTCGTCACCCCTCGGGCCCGACCGTCCCAAACCACGCGCGTCCAAGGATGGGAGTCCGCGCTCATCGTCCCCGCCACCCTTTTTCTCAAAGCGGTTTGGACCGATAACCCCATTTTCCTTTCTTCCTCTTCTTTTCCTTTTTCGAGCTTCGGCATCACCCCGTCCTCTACCGTCACTTGGCCACTAGCTCTGAAACCGCCAGCTCACATCCTTCCCTTGACCGCTGTTAACGACCAAATTTGATAAACAAATCCCCAAGTTTGAAGCAAGGATTGAAGTGGAATCAAGGGAGTGTTTGAACCTCGGAAACAGAAGCTGCGTCGGCTGAGTCCGAATCGGCTAAGGAGCCAATCGGCTGAGTTCGAGTTAGACAGGATAGCCGATAACCGATTACGATTGGGAAAAGCGGATGAGATCAATTCCAAAAGGAAAAGCGTGAAGATAATCATTGGATTTGGTTTCCAAGTACTTTAAAGATATTGCCATCTACGGATAACGTCCTACAACAGCAATTGTATCTTTAAATTAGGATAGTTTGTATAGTTTTTTATAGATAATGTCGGTTTGTTTAGAATATTTGTAATCCAATCTGTAATAGGAATCATATTCGCTACGGACTCATTGTATATCCGGGTATAAATATGACCTGAGACCATGAATTAAGAAGACACAACTCAATACAATTTCGGCGCATCGCCACCTTTTGTTTTCACTTTCAATCTCGACAAGTTCTTCCCTCGTCTTTGGGCTACATCGGATTCCGATCTCCAAGCAAGGTAATATCTTGTTACAAGTAGTTTGTGCTATCGGGGTTAGTGCTTCCATCATCATGACACTCTGATCTTGATGCTACAAATTGCTTAATTTATCATATATGACATATAATTTAGATCAATGTCTAGATCTATCTCATGATAGGCTAGCGTTTCCCTGAAGATAACAACCGACATAGCTAGATCCAGAGGTTGATTTAGGTTATATGGCGTATCCACCATCTCGAAAGGTCTTCATTAGCTTACATAGATCTCCTGCTTATTTTTATACTTAATGTTGCATCAATTTGATCTATTAAGTCGCTCTTAGAATCATATAGATCTATTTAGCTCAATGACTGCTATTAGAGATAGTATCAGGGTTTTAGCCGATCTTACTTGTTTTAGCCATCTTATATGTTTTATTACTGCTAGATGTGTTAAAGTCGCATTTTATATTAAGATCTTATTCTAGTTAAATCTGCTAAGCCTGATATCAATCTGTTAAGTCATATTAACAACCGATTTATTCTTGTTTAGTATATTTAGCTTAGAATAATATCTTGGTATAAAAATATATCAGAGTACTAGCCGATTCACATTAGATCTACGACATCGGTTAAGTTATAAATATATATAATTATTATTCTAATGCATTTTTAGATATAAGTGATTTATATAGTCTCGGTATACTACCGATCTATCCCAATCACTTAGTCTAAATGTGCTTTGGAATGGTAATTATGTATTATGGATATCTATAGCCGATCAAGTAGGATCTAATCATAATTTAATTATCTATTCTTTGTTTCTTGTTGGTTACAGGATCAAGCCAACTGACATGCCCTGGAAATCACCAAAGGTGATCCAATTTGGACCTATACTAGAGTTAAGCAGACCTCTCAGGCCAGTGCGTGGGAAATTTCTCATCAACAACTGTGCCAGCTACCGTGCCCAGGATTCCTTCCCCTCGAATAGGGGTGGGCATTTGGTTAAAACCGACACTTCGGTTCGTTTTTTTCTACGCGCCGACCCATGCGCACCACGCACGCGCACGCAGGCCGGTTTGGTTTCTGAGTTTGGTTTTTCTTCGGGTGTTCGGTTCTCAGGTGTAAAATACCAAAGCCGAACCAAATTAGTCGGTTTACGCAACACCACGAACCAAACCCGAAACCGAAAACCAAAAAACCGTAGACTTCAGTTCGGTTCGGTGCGGTTCGGGTTTTTTTTGGTTTTTGGTTTAAAAGTGCCCAGTCCTACCCTCGAAGCCTCCCACACCTATAAATTCCTCTCCTCTGCTCGGGTTCTTTCTCCTTTTTCGCCGCTGCTGTCAAACTCCTCAAACCGCCACGTCGTTGTCTCGCCATCGTTCGTCCTCCATTGAGCATACTCGGAAACCGGTGTATGTGTGGGGACACATGACATGGACTTCGGGCGCTGCCTCCTTCCCCTTCCTCGGCCCAACGCCAAAACCCTCAAGGTTCACGTCGTCGGCCATCCTTCATGGCGTCTCTCCCCGACGTTGTACCCCCTCCGTTCCCTCTGTTCCTCTCATCCCTAGAGCGCTAGCTAGCTCGCCGCCGTCATCCCATGTGCGTAGGCGCCTTCTTAGCCCCACCGCCACTCGCCCTAGCTTGTCACGCGTGCTTGCTCTGTTCTATGGCGTGTTGACCATCGCCGCTGTATCCTAGCGCCGCTCGTCGCCTGGGATGGCTTCGTGGACCCGCATAGAAATTCTCGTCCTAGTGAATCGAGCCCTCACCACTCCGGTGAGGTTTTCCTCTTTTCTCACCGATGGTCGCCGCCGCCATGATTCGCCGGCGTCGGCCATTCTCCGGTGAATCTAAGCCATTGTCTTGTGTCCTTTCGCTCCGCCCGTCGCTTCGGTGTGCTTTCCTTCGCCGGAATAGCCACACATCGTCCTGGTGGCCGTCGCCACCGCCCGCCATCGGACGAAGCTCCCGTGCTTCTTCCTCCTCTCGCTGTCCAGCGTGGTCGCCATGTGGTCACCACGCAAGTGCCAACACGTCGCCCACCTCCTTCCTGTGCACACGGACCACGTAGAGTCGAGAGGCTGCGCCGTGGGCCCGTGACACATGGATCCACACTAGTGCACCGAACTGAGCTTCGCCCACAAACCCCTAGAGTCGTCCTTCACGTGCGCCTGATCCATGTAGACCATCCCGCCGATAGGTAGGCCTCACTCGGGACCCCGCGCGGTGGACGCCGCCCACCGGCCTGCCTCGGCACGCGCCTCCTGGGTCGTGTCCCTGTTCGGCCCACACGGCCTCCTCTCCCCGCGTCCACTGCAACCACATGGGCCATGTTTCACCCCACTGGCTTCTCGCCCTGGCATGTGCGCTGGCTCGGCCTTGGGTCGTCTTCCCCGCAAGTCAGCCCGGTTCGCTCGCCTATGCGTGTGGTTCGTTCTGGGCCACGCCTCTTGCTCGACCGACAAGTCTATATTGCATCCCTCCTCTTTTTATTTTCCATAGAATTTTATTAATTCCTTTCCTTTAGGTAGAAAATCCCTTAATCTTAGGAAATTCGTATCTCCTCAACCGTTTGTTCGATTGACTCCGTTCAACTTCCAAAATTCCTCAAAAATCGAGATCTATTCAGCGACACACTTAGTGGTCACTAATATAACTTTTTCCTTCATCGTTTTGTTGAGTTGCCTCGTTCCGTGTGTAGCTTTGGAGCCGAAAGGGTCCCAGTGTGCAAAGCTCTAGGGAGAAGCCCAAGATCTCGAGCAAGGCAAGTCGCCTTGATCAATTAAGCCCATAATTTGAAATTAAGTATTTTTCCTTTCTCAAAATATACATCTCTAAGTTGCACATGAAATGTCAGCCACATTTCGCAATATAACTTGTTGACCTCTCCCATAATTGTTGCATTTAACTTGCTTGAAAATTGAATTACGTGTACCTCCCCTGTCGCCTGTTATGTTAGGTCTCGGTATTCATGCCCTTGGGTATGGATACCGGTGGCCCTTCTCAAATTTAAAACGATCTACTGAATAAAACTTGGGTTTTACAAAATCCTTGGAAAAACTCGACCCCTGGGTCGGCGCCTGGAAAACAAAAAGAGTTTCCAAAACTCGGGGTGTGGGAGACGTATTGGTGGTACGGTTTTCCTCTTCTCGTCCATAAGGACCGGTTCCTTCAGAATTTCATCCAAACATAACATGTGCGACCACATGCATGAACTGGGACACTCTTGGTTGAGTAATTAGCTAGTCCAAAAAAATCTTGATGCCAATGGACAAGTGGATTCATCGAGGTGGTGTCGGGAAGGACCCCTGGCTTCCTGGCACAGCTTGGTCTAGGACCTAAACTGTTGTTGGTCCATGGGACCCCTCCAGTTAGCACAAGGTGACCTTGAGTTGGCTCTGGAAATGCTTTGTCACGAAAACATTAATGTCACCAGATGTGGCTGCTCTGCATGGGCTGGATGACTCGGGCTAGTAGTGTCGTGTGGGTAAAGTGTAACCCCTTCGCAGAGGCTAATCAAACTGTTCGAACAGTCGCGCCCATGGTTATAGGCGAATGTGAGGTGATTTCTTAGCATAGTTTTGTTTGACTACTACTTTGTGAAATTGTTGTTGATGGTAAGGGACCCTTTTCAACTCGATCTGTGACTGTCTGAAATAGTCAGACTCAGTTAATCCTTGTATCTGCTGGCAGGTAGCTACTCACATAGATACAAACAATGAATACACTTCATCGCTCTGGCCGAGTGAAACACATATCTCACTTGAGTCGTTGAGAAGCACTGACTTAGTCGTTTTCCAAGCCTTAAAATAAAACTAAATGTAAAAATAATCAATCCTGCTTTGAAGCTTGCATTAAAAACTTAATTTTTATGGCGGCTTATACTGAAAGTAGATAGAATAATTAATAGTTGCATTGAAATTTGATAAAATAAGGATAGTGTTATCTTTTTAATTTTGTATTGGTACATGTGGAAATGAAAAATAAATTTATTTTGCGACGGTGACAGTAGTTAGCTAATTAAGCTAACTTTTGGCATCTTGCCGCAGACGCATCGACGTTGATGGGTGTGTCTCAGGTCGTTGCTGATTAAGCTTGCTCCATGCATAATTACCGCTAGCTCTTGCTTGAACAGTGGGCCCCAGCGAGGCTTTTGGCTTGATCTGATACGTCCATTCCAGAATGAATGGAGCAATGGAGCAGATACGGCCACGTACATGCTACTTTCGCCCTGTTATATCTCCAATTATCCATGCACGCATACGCTAGCTGCGGTCGAAAAGTGATACCCTTTCTCGTTTGACATAACTGTTGGTGACCAATATAATTTTATTTTAACCATCAATAAATTTTAAATAGTTAAATTATGATGTATGAAAATTTCATGGTTATATTTAAAATGTAACACACCTCATCAATATGATATACTTTTAATATGTATATATTTCTTAAAAAACGAGTGGTCAAAGTTCAAGATGAGTAGTATATAGTGACCAGTTATTTGAAGATGGAGGTTTATAATATATATATATATACATATATATAATATTTGCAGCTACATGTACATGTATATATGACTATGTATAAATGACTATATATAAATGTAGTGGTGTTTACACCAAAACCTCTCTCGCAAATGCACTTGCATGATGGATGCATGACCTAACAGTGCATGTGACATTGACACGAGACATGACAACATATATACTAGGAGAGTCATCAGCCAAACATAAAGATGCCAGCAATATGCATGCATGCATGCCAATGGAGTAATATATATATATATATATATATATATATATATATATATATATATATATGGATTCATATATATATATATTTATTAGATGAATTACAGTGAATTAATGTGTACATGTATTTATATAGCTGCCTCACCTAACGCAACTTCAATTCTAGGGGTATATAAATAGGCGACGACGAGTATATAAATAGGCGACGATGACGCACGGAAGAGGCTAGCTAATCCTTCCGTTTGGTTTAGGATAAATCAGATAGTCATCCTATCCTAATGCTACAGTAGTATAATCGATTATTTTTTTAAATTTAAGTATTCATGCAAGCCAAAAATACAAGTCAGAAGAAGGAACAAATCTATTTCAACACAAAGCGAATATGCTATAAAATATATTTAATAAAATTAATTTGATGTTTTGTTTTAATTTACTTGTAGTTTCAGCACACCTCACCAAACTAGTAGGTGCAACAAATTATATTGCTATCCTCATTGATTATATTCTAATAATATTTTTTAAAACAAGCATTAAAATTCCTTGTAAGAAGTACTACTCATACTAGTATGACCGCATTGAGGAAAGATATATAAGAAGGGAAATACATATCTGAAAATGCTTCAGAACGTGAGAAAATTGAAAAAGAATAAATGCTAGAACAGAAAGTAAATTGAAACGAAGGGAAGGGAGTATGTTAACGTTGTTGCATATTTTTCTAAACTTTAGTTGAACTTAAAATGTTTTTACTTAGACAAACCCGAAACACTCCATAATATATAATATATAGGAGGTGGATTCTAATCTCTCATGATATCCAATCGTGTACTTTTTTTTCTTTCAATTTGATACAAATAGTCGTGAAAAAATCTTTAAAAATAACAATATAGAGTGTAATGATATTTATCAATCCACCAAAAATCAAATTTAAATTTGACCTACACATCAGAAAGAAAAAACAAATTTAGATATAAACAGTATGCTAATATTCATACGTTGAATTTTTTTTATATTTTGACGTGTGAGTTGAGTTTAGGCGATTTTATGAAGTTACGTGTGTGTAAATATATATGAGTGTTACCAATTTTTTTCAAAATTGTTCATAACCGTTTGATTGATTTTTAAGCGAATGAAGGGATGTTCTCTGGAGATCAAAATAGTTTTCCATAATATATATGAAACGAAGGGAATATATATATAGCCAAGTATACAGAGACCTTCCTAGCTAGAGATGTAGAGAGAAAGATGTACACTGATGCCTGCCTGTGTGCGTATCTTTGAGGGAGGGGCATATTCTACGTGTCGTGTCGTTGCGGGTTCACCTAACCATGCATAGAAAAGTTAAGGATATATGTTGTTGTTCGTTACTACGTACAACTCCTTAATATATAAAACAACTGACTTTTCATTAAACTTTGACTATTAATATGTATTCAGTTACTTAGTTAAGTAGATGGAAGAGAGCACCAATATATAGCTAGATCAGTCAGCAAAAGTACTTTAAACATGTTTATCTATTTGAGTAGATATTTTAAAAAACAAGAATAACCAATCGTATTACAAAATTGAACTGCGTCATATATTAAAAACTTCACTGCGAGCTTGTAGAAGCTTTTCATATTATTGCTGCTTTCAAATTTACCTAGGTTAATCAGAGTTAGGGACATTCAGACATGAGACATGGATGTACAACCCCTATATACAGTACAGATCAATTGGCTAGGTATTACTAGCACAGACCGACACACGTAAATGCAACTTATACAGAGTGATCTGTCTTCTGTACATGGTACTCGAGTGTGTGTATATATATATATATATATATATATATATATATATATATATATATATATACATTCCATCTTCATCTAAACATATATAGTTATAACTTCATCCAAACATCGTCATAACAACTTTAGTGTAACTTCTAAACACCGGCAACTCGCAGAGACTTCCCACCCATCATAGTACTACTTCTGTCAGCACGCTTAACTTCGAGTTCTAATGAGATCCGTTGATTTAGTGTCGATCACAACGAATCATCCGGTGGGTTCACATGTGAATTGGTACGTCTTATTGGTCGGGTCGGTTGGCCTAGGTGCATTCTGTACCTGGAATGCACCCAGCCGCATTATAGACATACAATATATATATATATATAATTATCTATAAAGCAAGTAGTGTTTCCATTTAAAATTTTTATCCGTCTGCTTATTTTACAGAAACCCCTTGAGTGTTTATAAAATTAACTCATAGTTTGCCTGACTATTTTGCAGAAAACCCCTTGAGTATTTATAAAACTAACCCGCTAATGTTGAAATAGGCCTCACGTGAAGACATAAAGAAAAAAATAAATTAAAATTACATGAGACTTTAACTTTGGAATAATTATGATAAAATAAAATGATCTGCAGTCCGTCTGACTATTTTACAGAAAACCCTTGAGTGTTTATAAAATAAACCCGCAGTCCCAATGCTGAAATAGGTATCAGGTGAAGACATAAAGAAAAAATATAAATTTGAATTACATGAGACTTCAACTTTGGAATAATTATGATAAAATAAAATGACGTTCGTTGCAACGCACGAGCATATTTACTAGTATATATATAACTATCTATAAAGCAAGTAGTGTTTCCACCCAAAATTTTCGTCTGCCTGGCTATTCTGCAGAAAATCCCTTTGAGTTTTTGTGAAATTAACCCGTAGTCCTGTGCACCCATCTATCTAGCACGTCAAAAACCCACCTCACCGGGTCAGACTGATCGAACCCAATGCACCGCACCGCTCAACCATAATATGTTAGTGTTCTCGAGGTTTCTGGGGCTGCTCATCATCGGCATCAACATGTACTTCCTGAGCACGAGCTTCGTCGGTTGGCTCATCCACAACGACCTCCCCAAGTACGCCAGCGTGCTCGTCGGCGCCGCCGTCTTCCCGCTCATGCTCGTCTACATCGTCGCTGTCGTCACCTTCGTCGTTGACTCCTCCCTCGCCGTCATCGACGCCGAGAAGGCCGTCGTCTCCGACGCCGGCGACGTTGATGGTGCCGCCGGCGACGAGCCCTTGCCGTATCGCGAGGACCTGGCTGACATCCCGCTTCCTCGGTAGAGATGAAGAGACACACGTATGGTATAGCGTATGTATACGTATGTATGTATGTATGCGTACATTGTGAATATATATGCTATGGATATATGTACGTACGTATGTACCTCCTCTATGAATCACATTGCCATGTGCGTGCGTGTGAGCCGTTCGTTTATATTTGTATGGTCCAGATCGCTCGCAGAACGACAAGAGGTGTAATTAATATATATGCATTTGAGGGGAGGTGGCTTTATGCGCCCTTGTAATTATATGTATGATTTATCATAATTCATGGCAGAGCCAAGCTAGCACGTCCTTCAACTTCAATTTTCTATGCTTAATTAACTACTCGTGCCCCGACTTCATCCGTTGCACCGTACGAGCACCGTTGCTAGTTTGTATGTGTATATATATATATCTTTACATAAATGCATGTACGTATATGTATATACGAGAGCTTAATACATGCATATACGTACGCAATCGATCAGTTTCTTTTGTATAGAAGATTCCACTAGTACTGTACACCGAAATTAATATACGCAGTTAGCCGTAGGTCTCAGGATTAATTAATTAGAAACAATCTCATATAGTAGGTCTCAGGATTAATTAACTAGCTAGGAACAATCTCATATAGTAACTAACTGTTACAAAAGGTATTTAGAAGTCTCATCGAACAGGTACCTTTTAATCGGCAGACAATAAGACAAGACGATCAAGTCACACAATGAGAGTTTGCATGCATATATATGGTAACTGAAGAATCAATTTTTGCGTGCGGACCGAAAGACATTTTCCCGTGTGGAAGATCTGTCCACACGCACGAGATACTCTGGGAAAATTAAATTTTTGTGTGCGGATGGTCTAACCGCATGGAAAAATCGATTATCCCGTGCGGGGACTTAAGAGGTCCGCACGAGAAAATCTATTATCCCGTACGGACAACTTAAGCCGTCCGCACGAGATAATAGATCTTCCCGTGCGGACAAATTAAGTGACACACACGGAAAGATGTATTCGTCCTGTATTACATATTGAATTATTGAATTAAATCGACAACTAATATCACATCACAAATTAAAAAAAATAATTTCACATCATTATAATTTTACCATAAATATCATATGTACATTTTTATAATAAATTTTACAATGTAGAGGTGACGGTCGGTGCTACCGACGATGGTGGAGCCGCAGTGAAGGAGGCGGCCGCGGTCGGAGGAGGCAGCGGTAGAGGAGGAGGAGCGGCCGCAGTCGGAGGCAGCGGAGGAGGAGGCGGTGTCCACGGTCGGAGGCGTCGGCAGAGGAGGAGGTGGCCGTGGTCGGAGGCGGCGGAGGAGGAGGCGGCCGCGGTTGGTGGAGGAGGCAATCGCGGTTGGTGGAGGCGGTGGAGGAGGAGGCGGTCGCGGTTGGTGAAGGCAACGGAGGAGGAGGAGGAGGCGGCCGGTGGAGGAGAAGGCGGGTCAGTGAGGAAGCCGCTGTGCTAGAAAATTTCGTCGGGAGTTAGAAAATTTCGATGCTCGCGTGCACCTATATAGGCGGTGGTAATCATCGCGTGCAGGCGGCTTAATGGCCCGCACGGAAAGATTATCATTCCATGTGAGCGGCTTAATTGCCCGCATGGAAAGATTATTATTCCGTGTGGACGGCTTAAGCGGCCCGCACGGAATAACTATCTTTCCGTGGGACACTTAAGCCTCCCACACACGATAATCTATAATTCTTACATCTTATTTGTTCAATACATATTTCATAAATTTTCAATATATACATCACATTCACAATCCCAATCATTCCACAACCCCATAAGCATCATTCCACATCCCATAAGCATCATTTACAATCCACAAAACATAAACATTCACAATCTCAATCATACCTAACCCCATAAGCATCATTCCACATCGCATAAGCATCATTCACAATCCACAAGACATATAATTCACATTCGTAGTCACAGTCACAATCCACAAAATATAAACATAGTAGTTCATAGTACATAGTCCACAATTCGCAAACGAAATTCGAAGTCACGGTACGATACTCCGAATTACAATTGTTCAAAAGAGGTTTACCGAGATGGCCGGGCGCCCAACCGTCATGGTCATTATTGGGGGAGTTATTTGATGCCGCCGACCGAGGCTCGTACAAAAGGAAAATAGAATAGTATAGGTTGTCAAGATAGTAACATTCACAAATAAGAAAATTAAATGCGAGGTTAAGTGACTCACCGGAGTGCCTACAAAAGGATGTGGAGGAGTGAATACCACAGTGTGGAGGCGGTACGATAGGAAGACCCATGTTTTGACCGATTGATTGCACGTAGCGTACATCTCGGTCATCCTCATCTCAATCTCCCGCCGTTTCCTTTTCTCCTCTTCCAACTCGTCCTACAATATTCCATTTCAATTTTACAAAGTGAAGCAAACAATCAAGTAAATATTAATGAATTGAGGAAAAAGAATTTTCTAACCCAAAGGTGCTTGCACTTCGTGCCGTGCGGGTCGGCCGTGTGCGTATGGCCGGGCTTTCGCTCGTGCTCCTTGCTCGAAGGCGGGACCATGTGGTTCGTGCTCCTTTAACCTTGGCAAATGCAAGTTCCAAGAAAGCATCGGTCTTCTCGATCCATTCATCGAGTCAACGAACCATGACTTGAGCGGCCCGTATACATCCACTCACGGTCATCCATCCTCTATCATATCGAAGAATCATATAAATATTATTTCCATCTACCGAGTGCCTCTAATGTCTAATAGGTAAAGATAGGTCCTAATCCCACCCGAGCATGTGTAGATGAGTTTACTTTCCATGCTCTAGTACTCCGCTCAGAGACAGAATTTCAATGACTCTCCCGCATTGTTCTCCAAATACACGTCCTAAGGCGGGGGATGTGTATCCGGGAGAACAACCGGGAGATACTACCGAAATTCGAGTCGGACTGAATACTAGACCATGGAAATTAAACTCATCTACACATTCTCCGCTCTGTCCAAAAACATGGACAATTCCAAAAGATACGGTTAAAGATATGCAAAAAGACGCATATCTTCATCCGTATCTCTTTCGAACAGGAGACGCCTAAGGTTACGTTATACACGAGACAAACTACGGTAAAGACGGGCTGTGACGTGCAAAATAGGAAGCACGGCTCGATGGCGGCACACAAGCGACGGCATGGGCTGCGCGATGCGACTCTATTCATACGGGTATATATACACTAATACGCTAAATATATACGTGCATACAATACATATCATTCCTTTTACCATTGATTTGATTGTAATAAATACCTAAATTTGTTTCTTTTTGCCATCAATTTGTTTCTAATGTTCCACATGGTATTAATCGATTTCTAATGCAAATAATTTCAAATCTATTAACAAAATCTCAATAAACATTCTTGTATGTAAAATTTGAAAAAAAATACCAAAGGGAGGCGGCGGGCGGGCGTCGGCGAGGGCGCCGGCCGGAGGGCGCGGCCGGGAGGCGGCGGCCGGGCGTGGCCGGGAGGCGCGGCCCGAGGAGGCTGGCCGGCCGAGGCGGCGGCCGGGAGGCGGCGGCCGGGAGGCGACGGCCGGGGAGGCGGCGGCCGGAGGCGGCGCCGGGAGGCGGCGGCCGGGGAGGCGGCGGCCGGGGAGGCGGTGGCGGAGAGGCGGCGGCCGAGGGCTCGGCCAGGGAGGCGGCGGCGGGCGGCGAGCGGGGGGATGCGGCGGCGGCGTGTATTTTCGCTAACTCACGAAGTGAATGGCTCCGAGAAGGGGAAGGCCATATAAGCGATATTTGCCGAGTGCCTCCCTGCCGAGTGCCACCGATCGGGGCACTCGGCAAAAAAGATCTTTGCCGAGAGCCGAGATCCGGGCTCTCGAAACACGCCGAGTGCCTAGGGTTAGCACTCGGCAAACGCGTATTTCGCCGAGTGCCTAGGGTTAGCCCTCGGCAAAGCATGCAATGACGATATTTTTAATTATTTTGCCGTGTGTCAAATTTGTGCCGAGAGCTACTCTCGGCAAACAATTTTATTAGTTTTTGCTTCTAATAATTTAGAAATTATCAAACGGACTCAAAAATTTACAAATTTTTGCATAAACCCATATATGTTATTTATTTCGTAGGAAAAAAGATTTAAAATCAAACGACAATTCGCCGTCACTTTCTCTCCAAATCTAACCGATCCTTCTCAACACTTATAATCTACTCCGAGAATCTTCGGTTTTGTGAGTGTCGTACATGATAAAATATTCGAAACCTCCTCAATTTTTACCCCAGCCTCGACGTATGATATCATGACATCCTAACAGATTTTATGAATTTCGACTTCGTTTGCTATTTTTACAATTTTGAAATCATTCGGTCAACACGTTCCTAACCATGTTGCATGAAGAAAAACATCTCAATTTCCCTTCATTTACCACATATTGACTCAAAAGGGTCTAAATAACATGAATATAATTTTTGCAATAACTTTTTTATTTTTTTTAACCACTTGTAGTTCTAATTTGAGACTTGCAAAAAAATTCACGAAACTACAATAAATCAAAGAAATATAGCAAAACCATTTGAAAAATTACCAAATTTGATAATTAGGGATTACATGTTGTATTTACATAATAGAAAAGTTTGGAGGATGGGTGAGGAAAATTTTGACATGTTTGCCGAGAGCCGGTAAAAGACACTCGGCAAAGGTGGGTTTTGCCGAGAGCCTTTACGGCACTCTAGCAAGGTTGTATTTTGCCGAGAGCCTCGTCCGGCGCTCGACAAAGTTGGTATTTTTGCCGAGAGCCTAGCCCTGGCACTCGGCAAAGATGGTACCAAACGGTATAAGTTGACGGCGGTTAGTGTTTTGCCGAGTGTCCCACGTTGGCACTCGGCAAAAAGACCGTGTACCGAGTGTTTTTGTTCGCCGAGGGCAAACACTCGGCAAAGGGTCATTTTTACCGAGAGTTTTTTTTTGCCGAGAGCCCTCTCGGCAAATTTATATTTCGCCGAGTGCCCGACATAAAGCTCTCGGCAAACATTTAAGCACTCGGCAAACGTTGGCTTTCCGTAGTGACTGTTTCAAGATTTGCAACCAATATATTAATTTTGATAATTTCAGAAGTTTCCAAAGACTTAAAAACTCTAAAATATGGTAATCTTTAAATCAATAGAAATTTTATAATTCTTGAGAAAATATAGTAAGGTGAGGTATATATCCTAATGCCTGAAGATACTAAGTTTTACATTAAAAAATAACGCATCTCTATTTTTTTAAGAACGATAAAATAATTACACTTAAATCAAACACATGCATCCAAACGTTGAAATATGGCTAGGGAGTCAACAAAGCAAATAAGCCCTTAATTTGATTTTTCTTCAGTTAATCGTGTGGCCATTATTTGCAAATCTCTCTTACCCCCGCAGGTAAACGCCAAATAATTAATTAAACCAAGCATTAACCCTATATAAAACCACAGTACGTGTCGATCGAGATGAATAGGTACCAGAGAAAAGACTATATCATGTGCACCTCGTAGTAATACTAGCTTGGTCCCAACTGTGAATGTACGTACGTACGTACGTACTGTTGCAATGTTAATCAAAAGAAAAAAAAAGAAAAAAATTGTACTAGAACTGCAATGGCAGCTAGCATGCAGAGAGGCTTTCGTATGATTGGTCACTAGTTATAATTAGGTGGTGTTATTTTTTCTCCATTTCCGTTAACGTATTTTTCAAATCATTTATTTTGTATAATTTTTTTATAAGTTGCTTTGACGTAATAATTAAAAGTCACTTAATTATGTGTTAACATAATTAATAATTTTTTTCGTTTTGTTTCGTGTGCCCTAACTTTTATCCTCATTTTCATCGATCTCAAACGGCACCTCGGACCAGCAGCAGCTATATACTATACTCGCATAGTAGCAGTAGCTAGGTTGCTAATAAATTTAGCTGCGCGATAATTATTTAAGCCGGTAAAAATGTACTTACTTGCCTGGAAATGCAACGTACGTACATAGGTGCATGCCGGGAACTAGCTCTCTCACTGGCTAGTACACGTTTGCAATAGTACTATTATATACTGATTATAAGTCGTTTTGTATTTTTTAAACTTTTTAAGTTTTATCAAATTTATAAAAAATACAACAACATTTTTAACATAAACATATATACTATTAAAACATATTCAATGCTATATTTAATAATGATAATTTGATGTTGTAGATATTACTATAAATTTTTTATGTAAATTTAATCAAACAAAAAAGGTTGATTTATAATATCTTAAATGTCATCATCACCTCCAACTATCATCTGAGACTTATAAAAAGTGAGAAAAGACTTTATATTTTTTCTATCTACACAAATCAGACCTCTCACAAGAAAAATATGTTAATCAGATATGTTTATTATGAAATTTTCATCGCTTTATAATATATTAAATAATAGAATAACTTTTTAGAGGGTTTAAAAATATATAGAATGAACTTTTAAAAAAATTCATTGTAACGCCAGGCAATATGGCAGTTAAGAAAAATCAAAACGAACAATATGAATATGAAACAGAGGTGGAGTAATCAGCCAGGAAATATTAGCTGGAAATACAGCTCGTGGCTAGATGCTCCTACGTACGCATGCAGGGTATAGTACTATATTTTTGTTTCAGAAAAAAAAGGTACATATATGTGTATATCGTAGCGTCTAGCTAGCTAGGTAGGTACTGTAAAATGTAAGGGGAGCAATGGATATGATAGAATTGTCAATTGAATGGTACCATGAGTACAATTATGGGAGTGACAAATTGAGCATGCATGCAAGAGAAAAACAGTTAATTAAACCTATGTCAGGTATAAATGGAAGGAGGAACTATATATATTTTACTGTTATAAACATAATACATATTTATTTTTTTCAAATACATGAAAGATACATTTGTACATACACCACAACTCGCAAGTGTGCCCCTTCTCTCCCCACCCACACGGGCGCGCTTAAATTAAAGAGACAGAAACCTGCTGCAAATTTATAACCTCACTAATTAAATACCTATTGAAAGTTTGAAATTGCATTTGTCCAAATCCACAAAATCCGATTTTGCTGCCACTGTGCCACGGTACCACTTCTAACCAAGCCCAGAACAATTATCAGAAAATGGATGATTTAATTTTGCAGAAAATATATGGGGACTCATGGGGTTCCATTGTCCTTTAATTTTTCACTAAATGGTGTTTAAGTAGTGTGGACAGATAGCGCCGTATCCCCTCGATTCCACAGTCCACATGCAATTCAACATCCATGATCCAACAAGATTCTTATATTTGTAATAAGTATTATATATCTCGTTTTCAATCTATTATCTAAAAAATGTGAATAAAACATGTGTGTTTATCTATGCATCGGCGGAACTAGAAATCTAGATCATGAATGAAAATTACTATGTTCCATGCATATCACAGCAATGTTTAATTGTCTAATTGTCAAGTAATATTTTAACCAACATGGATTTTTTCATATAGAAGTTATAGTATAACTTCTGACCACTACACCAACTAAAACTCCATACAACTATATTTCATACAACTATATTTGATGTGGACATTAGGATTTAAATTTGGTGGATGAAGTTACGGACTCACAACTTCGTCACCACATAAATAATAGGGATGGCAACGGGACATGTTCAGTTCAGGTAGAGTCTCTAGACACCCAAAATCGAAACCCGAACCTAAAACCCGAAACCAAAACCAAAATCGATTCGAGTAAAAATCCATCATCAAAACCAAAACCCACGGATATCCAAAACCAGACAGATTAACCAAAACCCGAAATTTCAATAGAAACCTGAAATTCTCGTAACGATAACGATTCTGAATTATTTTTTCGAATTGTTTCTTTTACATTTTGAAAAGTTGCCCATGTGGCAATGTGAACATTAAATTATTAATTATAACAAATAATAGATTCTATAGCTACACTATATAGTTATAGACCATGTGAATATCAAAATATATTGACTAAGATGATACAACAATAATGCAATTTAGAGTCAAAATAAATAAAATACAATAGATAGACAACTTGAAGCATTTTGAGTCCAAACAAATAAATTTAAAGTCCAAAGTCCAAAGTCCAAAGTTTAGTAGAGCCATATTACATTCTAAAGTCCAAACAAATAAAGCACAACTCATGGTTTAGAGTCCAAATAAATAACAGAACTTAAAAACTAATGCAAAATTGGATCAAATAGATAGGTTAGTTGAGACATTCATCTTCGCTTCAAGGCATACAATGTCCAAAATATTGCAGAGTTCATCATTCATCAATTATAGTTGGATAGAGATTAGAGAAGGATCGGGTATTCGAGTAATGGGTTGTATCGTTGTCCGCGATTCACTGATCTGGTTCGGGTTTGGGTATCCGCGTTAAAATTAAAAACCACACCAAACTGTAATATTTCGGTATCGAAAACCGCGAGCCCGTAATATTTCAGGTATCGAAAACCGCAAAACCGCGAGCGAAAAACATGCACTAAAATCGAAACCCGAAAACCCGAAACCCGCGGATACCCGAACCGAAACCGAACCATTGTCATCCTTAATAAATAATATATATATATATAAGGAAAAACAAATGCATGGTCTATTGGTTTTACACAACTAATAGCTTGTGCAAATTATAGTAGTATCAATCCAAGGACATCGAAATAAACTTATATATATAGTAGAGCTAGTACTAGCAATACAAGGGTACGAACTTCTCACGCTGTCATGCATGTGTGATATATAATCTCTGAATCGAATATACGTACATACAACGTACAATGAAGTAAGTACGTGGGTCCGAACTGACATGGACAGATTAATGCATATATGCACGTGATCAACTTTAAAATTGTTAAACTCTAAGGAATGCATGCAGCAAGGACCACGTTATATAATTATATACATACACACGGCACCAGACAAGTCTGTTTAATGTCAACGGATATTCTGCTTCTCCCGTATATTTCATCCTTCCTGCAAAGTTACATGCACATTCTTTTAATTAATTAATAATTAATTAAAACAATATATAATTATATGCATGCAAATTCTCTGCGCACGATATATATATAATTATATGCATGCAAAGTTTACAGTTCCATGCATGCATCGACCTTTCATGCAATTGTTTGACGGAGCTCAAAAATATAAGTGAGCTACTCCAAGAATATCTAGCTAGCTCCCTAAAATCTACTAGATTGTTTAATTCGATAGATGTAGAATCCATAAGTCTCATCCAGACGGTATACAAATCAGAAATGTTTATATTTTAAAACTGAGGGATTAGACGAAGACGATTCTAGTAAGCTGCTGAACAAAGCCTACAACATTTTTCGGACGGTGAAATGAACGGATCTATCGATCAAGCCTATATCATTATTTTCACTCGGTGAAATCCACAGATGGAGCCCAAGTATCCTACGTACTGTGGTGCCAAACACGTAGGGCCCTAGTTATTTTCTTGTCGTCCAAATGGCGAGCTCATTTTTATACACTGGCGCCAAACTAGATAGGCCCCAATTTAATTAATTAATTAAAATTTCTTTCTGAATGGTCCCTGGTAATTAATTAGTTGCCAATGTTAAAAGTTTAATATGTCATATATGTGGTTACAGCAACCGTGATGGGAACCTACACTACTGAAAAAATTCACACTAGTCCCAGTTCGTAACCCTCAGTAGTCCCGGTTATCAAACCGGGACTATGAGTCCGGGACTAGAGATGGACGATCTCTAGTCCCGGTTAAATAACCAGGACTAGATATGCATCTTTAGTCCCGGTTGAAGCCACCAACCGGGACTAAAGATTTTTTTATTTTTTTAATTTCTCCTCCTGTTGTTAGCTTCTTGCCTGTCTATACACACATATATATATTTATACATATGTAGATTTGCATATATATATATATATGTCTAAATAGATAACACACATATATAACACACATAACATACATATATATGCAAACAACATCAAAATCGAATACAATAAAATGCAACAACCAAATTTAAACATGTATATAACAAATTGTCCACAAATTTGTTCACACATATATACAACAAAATCAACTATATACAATAAAATACAACAACATCAATTTTCCGCTTGGCTCGCGCTGCCGCCGGCTCCGCTCGCCGCCGGCTCCCGCTCGCCGTCGGGTCCCGCTCCCCGCTGGCCGGGTGAGAAGATGGCGCCCAGCCACCACCTCCTCCCCTCCCCGCCGCCATTTTCTCCTCTCCCTTGCTTGCCGAGGGAGAGGGAGAGGAGGGGAGAGCTAGGGAGAGGGAGAGAGATCTCGAAAAATGTACTAAGTGTTGGATCGGTGGAGAAGACGATGCGACCGGGATATATATAGCCAATTCATCTTTAGTCGGTTGGTGTCACCAACCGGGACTAAAGATAATTTCCCGCTATTTCTAATTCATCTTTAGTCCCGGTTGATGGCACCAACCGGGACTAAAGATAATTTCCCACTATTTCTAATTCATCTTTAGTTCCGGCTGGTGCCACCAACCGGAACTAAAGATAATTTTTCGTAATTTTTCAAATTTATTTGGTCCCAGCTAGGGTTAACAATTAAATAATCCATTAAATAGGGCCAAATTAAATTTATTAAATATAGGTTTAAAACAATAATATTAAAATTAAATCAAATATAGATAATCCTAGACATTAGTGTGCTCCTCTAGATATTGTTCCTCTTTTGCCCCTCGGTTTTCTTTATTTTCATCTCCTGTTGAGCAAGGCAAGAAAAATTTTATTTTTTCTTTTTATAAGCAAAAGACGTGGCCTGTGAAAAATTCGGAAGACACGCTCAAAATCGGAAAAAGCTTCCGGGCTCAAAAAGGCAATCTTCCGAGGCTTTTTGGGCAAAATAAAATTGCCGAACGCGACAAAGCAGCGATCGAACGCATCCGAAATTTTTTCTCATCGATTTTCATATATGTAACGTCTCGATCGGAGTCCGTATGCGAAAGTTATGGCCTTTTTAAAAACCGACTCCGAATTAGAGGACGAAATGGGAACAATACGCGTAAAACTTGTTAAACACACATAAACTAGTCGTGACGGCTAGGGTTTAAATGTTCTTATCAATATTATGCATCCCTCCGATTCGTATATTATCACCAAAATAATTTTACAAAAGATTTTGTATATTGAGAATCATTAGATAATAACAATATGATAATATGTAATAACAAAATTAAAGTTTCCTTCTATCTTCAATCACCCACCTCCATACAACACCACACTCTTTGAAATTACAAATCCCCTTAAATTAATTTTTGGCCATTTGAATCATGTAGCAAATTTTATATATTTTTATTATGTTCAGTTAAAAATAAGGACATTCACTTTTGTCCCGATTGGTGTTACCAACCGGGAAAAAAATAGTATCTCTAGGTTCGGTTGGTGTTACCAACCGGGACTAAAGATGGTGTCGAGGTCGTCGAGACCTGTCGAGCACTGGCATCTTTAGTCCCGTTGGTAGCACCAACCGGACTAAAGAAAGCATCTCTAGTCCCAGTTGGTGTTACCAACCGGGACTAAAGGTGCCCGGCGCTCTGACATGCTTTGACAACATTTGAAACGGGACTAGAGGTGATCTTTAGTCTCGGTTCGTGACATGAACCGGGACTAATGTTCCTAGAAATTCGTAGACTTTTTAAACCAGGACTAGAGATCATCTCTAGTCCTAGGTGCAACTCAAACCGGGACTACTGTGGTTTTTGTCACTTCAACCAATGATGGTTTCTCTAGTAGTGATACGAGATCCTCCCCCCAAAAGTACGGAGCATACATAAATATATTGTGATTTTTCTTAACCTATAATTTGTAACGTTCGTTTCGTCGTGACGTTAGTGGAAAAACCTAAATTCTAAAAACCCTAATTGCAAAAACTTACTCTTTGGTTGTGGTCTTGTGGTGTGCCCAGGTCCCGGTCTATCTTTTAGTGTCTAGCTCAAATCTGAAGAAAATCCCGAATCGAAATTCAAATCAAAATCCTAATCTCTCCCAATCAAATTCTCTGTGCAAGTCTAGTTTACCTCCCTCTCCCTCTTCAGGTCGCCTTTCCCAGACGACCCATCTCTTCCTCGTGCCTCCTCAGCCTTCTCCTGGGTCGTGCTTGCCCTCGGCCCAATTCGCCTCGGCCGCGGAGAGCAACCGCTCCTCTCTCTCTTGCGCTCGCTCGCTTTCTCTCTCTCCTCTCAACACCATTGGCTTCCCGCGCGTGCCCTAGTAGTGGCCGACCGAAAGGACACCGCCGTCACTCCCCCTGGTCCTTGCCTGTGCCGATGACCATTGTGCCCCTGTTCGGCTCCAAGCCGCCCACCCCGTAACCGCCGCCTTAGCTGTCCTCGCCGCCGTCACTCCCTAGGCCTGGCCCCTTCTGCACCGTAAGCTTCCAGAACCGAGAGGTCGAGCTTGTCTCCTCTACCTCATTTTCCCCAAAGCGACCTGGACAAGATCCCTTTCCCCCTCCTTTTCCTTTTTCCTCTCTCGGTGCGACACCTCTCCTCTATCTCCTTGCATCGGAGACAGACGCCGCCGATGCCACCGCCACCCGCCGTCCTCCTCCTTGACCGCGCGCCATCGTGCCTAGGTTTCCTTCCTTCGAAGCCTCCCGCGCCTATAAATTCCTTCCCCATTGTTTGGTTCCATCGTTTTCGCCGCTGCAACCAAAACTCCCTAAACTGCAACGCCATCATCTCACCATCGCCCGTCCTTTGTTGAGTGCAGTTGACGAAAAATTCACGCCCGACCAATGGTGCCAAATCTGTGTTGACGGGAATTATGTCGACAAACACAACAGCTTATGAGATCTGCTTAGCTCTAGTGTAGATCCTGAATATTTATGAGATGCGATCATGCTAGTCGGTTTGATCCTATAACCGACAAGATGTAAAGCACCGATCGACCAATAGTTGGTGTCGATGAAACCAAGCTTGTGTCCTGTTGAGGGAGATCCTCTTGCACTGGTTTTCGTTAAGAGCTAGTTTGGGGTGTAACATAATTTAAGTGGTCACTTATTACGGACTTGGGGATTTGTCTTCTATTGTTTTTCTTTTCCAACAACAGAACTTTATGGTTGTGTGTGCTTGATGGTGGAGGCGGGGATACAAATATCTTAAAAAGTGAGAAAATAATGAGAGTTAGTAGACCGAGTGCCAAAAATAAGATCTTTGTGAGGTAAATACTTTAGTATAAAAACAATGTTTTTTAAGGGACGAAGTGATCGAGTAATACTCTCTCGATCAGATCGACCAAAATTTAATTAGCCATTGAGCTAATTAAGCTAGTGGACGTACTAGATCAACTAGATGAAACTAACCATATTTTTTACTGTAAAAAACATAGGCATGTATATTAGGCTAGCATTAACTGGAGAAACCATCTTTCGTTGAAACGCCAAAAACCACAATAGTCCCGGTTTCAATAGAAACCGAGACTAAAAACTTTTTAATCCCGGTTCTAAAGCGCAGCGGAATCCTATAATTTTTAGTACAGGTTGGTATTACCAAACGGAACAAAAGGTTATTTTTAATCTCGATTAAAAAATCCACGCGCTGTTGTCAGATCCCACTATTTTTAGTCCCGGTTGGTAACTAAAAATCAACTTTTATCCCAGTTTTTTACACAAATTGGGAAAAAAAGATCTGCATCATCCTTATCTCCTCGTCCTCAGCGTCGTCCTCCTCTCAGATCCATTCTTCTCATGCGCGAGCTCTCTCAGATCCATTCTTCCCCTCTCCCTCTCAGCTAGCTCTCTCTCCCTCCCTTCCTCTCCCTCTCTCCGCTCTCATCTTCCTCAGCAAATCTCTCCTCTCCCTCTCAGTTCTCTCTCTTCCTCTCCCTCTCTTTGGCCCGGTGTCGGAAGACGGCTGCACCGTGCACGGGCGGGCGATGGCCCCGCGCGGCGGGCGGCGGCCTCACGCTGGTGGTCGGCGGGCTTCAGATCTGATTTTTTTTTGTTTTTTTATGAGATGTGATTTTGATCTGTGATGTATACATATTATATTGTATACATATTACTCTCTCCAGTAAAAAAACATGTTACTTTCAGTAGTATGAAGTCTTAAAAACATTGAGCCTGAGTGTAATGTATTAAAGATATTTAGATTTGATGCATACATGCATGGAAATCACATGCATGCACACAGATTATTTCACTCAAAAGCACTATCATAAATTTATAATAGTGTAATTTAATTACCGCCATTTAAAAAAAGCATAACTTACCAGGTTTAAACTTTAAACATACTACTTCCTCCTCTGTTCCAAATTAACATCCTAGCTATATGTATCTAACAATAGTAATGCTTATACTCCTTTTATTTCATATTATAAATTACTCGTCAAACTGTTTTAAATTTAAACAAGTTTATAAAAAATATAATAACATTTTCAAAAAAACATATTATAAAAAAATATAATAACATTTTCAAAAAACATATTATAAAAAAATATAATAACATTTTAAAAAAATATATTATCAAAATATATTAAATATTAGATTTAATAAAATTAAGTTGGTGTTGCAAATGTTTTCTAATTTTTTTATAAATTTAATTTAATCAACCTTAAAAAATTGATTTAAAAATTAAAACGTTTTATAATATAAAAACAAAGGTATTATTTTAGGAGGGGGGGGAGAGAGAGAGAGTATGTTTCAGTAGTAGAAGCGTGGACTTGATCCGGATATATAGGCTGCCAATAATGCAATGACCTGCATGCACATCTCAGTGTACCCTTCAAACAAAGCTACTAGCTAGCTGTGTAGACCATGCGTGCCGGATTAGATATGCCCTACCCATTCTGGGAAACAGGTTTGCATGGTTGGTGATCCCATGCCTGCTTGCTTTTTTGCATCATCATGTTTTTATCTTTTAGAAAATGTTGTTGCATCGATCGTTATGTGGATCGATCGAGTTCTTAATTTTGATTAATTAATTTTGCGTGTACTTTGGAGTTGGGATCATGGGGATCCGAGCACTAACCTTTCTCATGTCGTTGACTCCATTGGCAATGGATTACATTTTTCACTTTGGGATCATCAGCTTAGCCCCATGGCAAGCAAGCAACTAGCTCGATCGGGTGAATAATAATAATTTCTCTTTCTTTGGACTTCTCGAAACTGAATCGATTTACAAGTCCAACACAAGCATAAATAATTGAAATGGGACCATGGGTTGCATGGGCTAGTGCAACTTTCAGTTAAAAAGTTCAGCTAATATTCTAGCTTGAGCAGCTGGTTAATTTAGTACTCCCTATATTTCTAAATATAAATATTTTTATATTATTTAGCAAAAATCAATAATAAGGAGAAAAAAATCCCTTTTAATCAGCTAATTAGTCAAAATTTAAATCATTTGTATTTCCAAAGTAAGCATCTGATTGTTTAGAAATGCTTGAATTCTCGTGCATTTTTAGAACAAAAATTCTCGCACATTGAAATTATTGTCCTAGAAATATTGATAGGTGTATAAAATTTAAATCATAGAAATATTTATATTTGTGAATGAAGAGAGTAGCACTCCAGCTTAACTACATTGATTTAATTGCATCGCAGATCTAGAGAAGCTGAGTTTTTTAGCTTTTTAACTTTTAATTATTTTTAATTCAACAACTATATATATTTTTAGAATCTTGATGACAAACGAATTGGTTGGAGAGTTGCAAACTGAATATGCAGCTGCTAGAAGCTTCTCAAACAGCGCCTAATACTACTCCAGCTTCATTACATTGATTTAATTGAATTGTAGACAAAATTCAGACTCTGGCCCAACACTAGATTGAGTTGGAATGTTGGATCGATCAGATATCGTTCCGACCAAAACAACCCGCTGGATTGATCGAGACGGGCCATCGATGTCTGGCCGGTTGTCGACAGATTTGTGAGGAAACTCACGTACGCTTCGCTCGCATGCGTGCTCCCATTACTCCATTGCTGATGCAAATTGCAAACCTGCAATGGCGAATCCTGACGCGATTCATCCTCTTTACAGCGTAGTACGTCTGCAGGCAGGGCAATTCTCTGCCGATGCAACCAACTGCAGCCTGCAGGAGTGCAGGCACACGACTGAAGAAGGCTGCGTGGCTTCTTCCCGTGGAGATGATTGGTTGCGCAAGCGCACAGGCGGCGACGGCGATCGATTGATATCAACTTGTGCAGTGGCAGGAAGACGGCCGGCTGCGGCACGCGCGTGTTGGTTGCTGTCAGAGATTGAAGTGGCGAAATATTTCCAATACGATTTTAATGAGATCAGATCTGTATCTCTAGTTTCAGTGGCGGAGCCAAAAATTTTGTTGAGTCTGGACAAGTCTAACAAAAGATAAAAAACTATATATAGAAAACTTTACCATTAATCACATACACAAATTTGTTCTCGAGTTAGAATTTATCAACGAGATGTTGGGCTAATATACTTGAGAAAAGAAAGATAAGATGTGCTACAAGTTTTTGCGACTTTATGGTTACATCTTACATATGACGTAATGATTTTTCCCTTCTTTGCTTGTTTGTTGGCTAATCATCTAATTAACCTTCACTAGAATCATGAAGTAAGATAGTTTGATAAACAATTAATTAGTAAATGCTGTTCATGCCATGGAGCAATGTGTTGCTGTGTGGCATGGAGCCCGAGCACCTGCCCGTTCTAGCGGGCCCTGGCTCCGTCATTGTCTAGTTTCATTCTTTTCTAGCATGTGTTAAACAACATATTCATGAGTGTGTGAGTATATTGTTACGTGTGTAGTAATGTGTATGCGTATGTCGTGTAATGGAAAAAAATAGTTAGATGAGGGGGCGATGGAACACCTTTGGTAGAAGCCAAACCGATGCCCACGACACTGTCGGGCGACACAGGCACAGCGACACTACCAACCTCGTGGCGTTTCCCCTCCTCCCCATGGCCACCTCACCACCGCTCGAGCCGGCGGCTAGACGTCCACGCTTTGGCCAGGACGGCAGCGGCGAGGCTTCTTCCTGACTTCCCAACAGGCGAAGGCAAGAGTAGCTCCTGTCAGATCTGGGTCTGTGCTCCCATCGAGCGTGCAACGGTGTAGTGACGGGGTCTCTTCCTGGCTTGTCAACGACAACATCCATAGCGATGAGGCTCCTCTTTTGCGCACGACGACATTGCTGAACCTAACTAGGGAGGAGGCACGGGAGGGAGGGGTGGCAGGGGGTGTGGCGAAGCGATGGCGGTGGTGGTAGGAGGCGGCAGAGGCCGGCTAGCCATGCAATTCGTCTGGTTCTGGCAGTGTGGCGCTATGGTGGTGTGATGGTGATGGCGGTGGCGTCGTTTGCTGGTTGGCATGTATTCTCCATTGATGTGGCCATGGGCACTGCTAATTCACCATTGGTCGCTGAGATGACTAGCTGAGAGGCGAGGCATCAGGCCGGTAAGCAGAGATGAGAGGCCGACGACATGGTCAGGTGGCACGTGTAGCTTCCCATGTCCGTGGGGTTTCTCGGGGCAGCAACGAAGATGGCGGTGGAGATAGTGCTTTCTGGCAGCGATAGCCGTAGGGGCAGTGACTGCCAGTCCGGGGGCCACTATGCCACATCCAACCACGTGAAGACAATGATGATAGTGCTTTCCTATGTGACAACGTGGATGGTGATGGTGATATTCAGCGGTGATTGCCCTAGGGGCAGTGGCTGTTAGATCATGGGTTTCCATGTCCAGATCAACCGAGTGTGTTGAGGCGGTGCTTTGACATGACAACAAGTTCAGTGGTGGTGTTGGCAGCAACCGGGGTGGCCAGATTCAGCCCAATGGCCAAATTCGGCGTTCTTTTGCTCAGCAAGTTGAGGATCGAATAAAGAGATTGATGGAGGTGTCGATGACGGCGAAGGTTGAGCGCATCAATGGATCTGGAGCCTAAGTGCTGTTGGATCAGATGTGTCTGTGCCAGGATCTGTTCGTGCAAAGGCAAACGACATTGGTTCTTCTATGTCTCTCATGGACAGCATCGACGAGCGAAGGTATTCCTGCTAGTTTCACGCCTTCGATTTTTATTTTTGTTTTGTTCCTTAGTTTTGGAGCCCGAAGGTATTCCTGTGAATGGTTGTGTATATCCACAAGCGGATAGGCCGGATTTTTACAAGAATGCTTTCAGCCGAATGTCCGACGTATTAAAAAAATCGAACGCAAACAGGCCTACCATCCCACCAACTCATACTATTACTTTTCTCTTTCAATCTCCACTACTTGTTAGCCTTATCCCTTCAACTCCCTACATTTTCTCTCTCGTTACGTCCTCATTTCATGACTAGGGTCGAGGCTACAGAGGAGGTACGACAACGACCTCGCCGGCGGCGCACCCTCCATGATGAGTTTTGTCACGCCTGGAAATTTAGCCAAATTTTCTGACTATTTTATGTATTAAATCCGTGTCCAGGAATTAAACAGGGTACATAAATGACAAATTAATACATAGATCCAAACGTAAAAATAAAGCAAAAAATAAAATACTTACTGAAAAGACTCTTAGTCCTCACACCCCAAAAGAACTGCAGCGAAAAAGAGAAACGACCCTAGCAGGCTTCAGCTCCACTCCACAGGCAAACTCAACTGGAGTCTGAGCCTTGGTCTTCTAACACCATCTTCAACTCAGAAGCACTACACTTGTGAAAGAGAGAAAATCGCAAGGCTGAGTACAACCACCGTACTCAACAAGCCACACCGAGAAAATGCAGATGTGCAAGGGAGACAAGAGTGGCTTGGGGCTATTTTGCATAAATGCGGTTTACAAACATTTAATATTTAAAAACAGTAAAACAGTTGAGTAATTAACACAATATTAATATTTCACTGAACAATGTTATCCCCACGTTGAACAGACCCAACCATTACACTTGAACTAAACCAGTTCCATTAAATTAAATTATTCAGTAGTGGGACTAATCATAGTGAATCTGGTCGATCGCCCATAACCGCGGGCACGGCTATTCGAATAGTTTTACTCTGATCAGAGGTGCGCAACCTTACCCACAAGACATGATTCCACACATGTTACCATGCCTCGAAGTACCACCATGCTACTGCAAAGGGGGAATCATGACAAGACATTTCGCATAACTCCCCCTAACCAAGCGATATCACACCAAGGTTTCACCCCTACTCCCATAAGGGTAATGGGCAGCACCCCGGCGTGCCACGGTGAATCCAGTGGCCGATCAACCCATAAAACTAGGGCCGGCCCAACTCCATCACGCCCACCCTCACTAGGGGTACGTCGGCTAGAGGAAATCTATACTACGAGTCAAGTAGTTACACATTCTTGCTTATGGTAAGCGCTGTAATTCTTCCAGGGTTTCCCATGAACCGGTCTTTAATTGCCATGGGTGCGACCATCCAAAACCATGCACCCACATCCCACCATTATGTCATATTTTAGCTGAGATAATTATGACCAATGAGACATGGGCCAGGTGTTTCGAGCTTGCAGCTAATCAAAGACTATAATAAACACTGTAATTATCCCATTTAGTGAGCTAGTGGTAATTAAGCATGGCTAAGCATATAATTATAGCTAAAATCAACATCAGTGACTAAAGCTAGTCAAGTTATCACCCAAGTTTAGCAAAGGACGGATATCAAGTAAATAAGGCACAAATAAGGAGATAGATATTCCATCATTCCATGTAATTAGCAAAGCAATGTAATTTTATTTGCAAACATAAAACATTTATAAAAGTAGGATCAATATGCTTCAAGGGAAGTGTGACTTGCCTTGCGTCTTCAACAAACTTCTGGACTCTTCTCCTCGCGAGCGCTAACACCGAAAACGGTGAAATCTACACGTTGACACGCAAAAAGAGGAAAAACCCTAATAAAAACAAAATAACAGTACATAAAAATAAACAAACATGTAGAGCTAAATTTTAGATGAATTATGCAATTTGAATGGCCCAATTTAGAGTTCGTATGAATTAGATATGAATTTTATAAGTTTTGGACCATTTAAATAAATTCTAGAAATTAAAATGATTTATTGCATCATATTAATTAATTTTGAATTGGAAAAGGATGTTTAAGACATCAGCTCCGATCAGTCCACGGGATCACAAGGATTCGGACGGCTAGGATTGAACTGGATCAGACCTGACGACTCAGATTAAACCGGCACAATCTAAAAAGATGGATGGCTAGGATTTAATGATCAGGGTTTGACCTAGATCCGACGAATGAGATCGAACTAGGTTTAGGTTTATAGGATGGATGCCATATTGAAGGAAAACGACGCGGTAGCTAGCTAGCAAGGATGCGACAGCTGACTTGACAGTGAGGTGGCGCTGACAGGGACGCCACAAGGGCTGCCACATGGACACGACGGCCGGCAAGCATTGGGCAATGGCGGTGACAACTAGCAGCAGCACAGCGGTGGAAACCGAGAGCACGAGGAGGAAGAGGAGGTTGTGGTGAACCTTACCGACACTTACGCGACGACGGGGAACCAAGGGAGATGGCCAGCGACGAGGTGGAAGCAGCGGCGAGGTCGGGTCCACGGCGACGGCGGTGTTCTGGCGACCTTCGGCAAAGGAGAGGTGGAGGACGGGCTTCCCCTCCCTTCTGCGATGCCGACGGTGGCTGCGGCGAGGGCTGGCGATGACGGGGACGGCGGCTAGGTGCTGCTGGAGATCGAAACATGGCTGTGGAGCTCGGGTTCACGGTGACGAGGTGCTTCCCGAGGCTTTTGGTGGAGGGGAGATGGCTGCCAGGCTTCCTTGTGCTCTTGCGATGCCGAGGGAGGTGACACTGTAGACCGGGGACAGCCGGGTTGGCGGCTAGAGATGGCTGGAAAGATGGCCGGCGACGAAGAGAGATTGATCTCGTGGGGGAGGCGGCTAGAGCACGGAAAAAGCTCGGAAAAAAATGGGGAAACCGAGGAGGAGATCATGGGGGTTCTATTTATATGCTTGGGAGGGAGAGACCGGCATCGAGACGAGAGGATTTGACGTCGGATTTTTGGGGTTTATCCCGAGTTCATCGGGATAAGAACGAGGCCGAAATTCGTTGGATTTAGCATGGGATTAATGAGGATTTTTTGAGAGAAACGTAGAGGAGATCTATAGGAATCCATTCCCGCAACTAATTTAGCAAGAGGAGCAACGAGGAGGCCGGATTTGATTAAGGAAAAAATAGCACCTGTTCGACTACTGTTCTGGTGAACACTGACTGGCTGGAGGTATGAGATTTCCATTATCTGAAAGAACTATTTGTGATAGATAACTTTTACAGTGATCTTTGATAATTGAAATTTTTTAGTTCATAGAGTCCTCTATATGCACTAATTTTTATAAATACTTCCAATGCTCAAATAATTCCAAAAAAATCCTAAAAATATATGAACATCCAAAGTATTTAATAAAAATATCTCCAACTCATTTAAATATGAATTTATTTATTTAAATAATTATTGAAGTGTTCTTTGTATTATTAAAATTATTTCTGGAGCTCCAAAATTTCACGAAAAATTTCAGAGAGTATTTTAGGGCATGGAAAATATTTCAAAAATATTTTTAGCTATGATTTTTAAAGGAAAATTTAATTTCGTTAATAGTTTCACTTGATTTACTTTGTTTTCCATTTTATTTATTTTCTAGGAAATGATTTATTAAATGATTTTTAATCCCGAATGAAAATCGGGCTATGACAAGTTTTGAGGATATGGAGGAGGTACGACGACCTCGCTGACAGCAGTGTCCCTCACGACGAGCGTCGAGGCGGCGGGAGGAGGTACGGCGTCGACCCCGACGACGATGGCGTCCCCTTGACAAGCATCGAGGCTACGGGAGGAGGCGTCGCCTCTGCCCCCGCTGTTGGTTGCTCCATCGCTAGCATGCTCTGGTTCGCCTGCGCAGCCGCAGCTCCAGCGGCCACGATATGAGACCCGTTCCCCGGTGGTGTCCTTGTCCGCTGAGGAGCTCGCCGAGCTTGGTCACCTCACCTTTCTATAGCCTTGCCATCGTCTCCTCCTGCGTGCGCGCCGCCGCTACGTGATCATGACTCAAGCTCTGGTTTATTGCATTCTAGTGTGTATCTTTGTTGCATTTTGTGTTTTTTGAGGGTTTCATCATCTTTTGGTTAGGTGTTGTATATAATGTACAATGTTTTTGTCTTCAATGTTGCACAGACTTTTGATGTTGCAATTTGTTTTTTCTCAATGTTGCATGTGGCTGAAACATTTTGTACCAAGTGATAAAACATTTTTTGATGAGTAATGAAACATGTGAAATAACTTTTGTTAAAATATTATTTAACGAGTGATGAAACATTTTGCAACATTTTTTATGAGCGGTTGTTAACGACCAAATTTGGTAACCAAATCCCTGAGTTCAAGGTTGAGATTGAAGCGAAATCGGATCGGGAAGTGATCTGTGGAGAAATAGAGGCCGCATCGGCTACAACTAAATCGGCTGGGAGACCAGTCGACTGAGACCGAATCGGACAAGGACAGCCGATAGCCGATTCTGATTCATAGAAGAAGACGGAACCGTCTTCGATAAAAAAGTTTGAAGATAAATGTTAAGATTCGGTTCCCAAATATGCATTAAAGATATTGCCATCTATGGATAGAGTCCTGTAACGGCAATTGTATCTGTAAAATAGGGATTTGTATAGATATTCCTTTTGTAATACGACATTGGGGCTATATCCCGAGATATTGTCATACTTTAAATAGTAGATAAGGTAGAAACTGTGTCTTACACGGATATTGTTATGCCTGGGTATAAATAAGACCCGAGGGCTTTTTGTAAAGATATCAACACACACATCAATACAAACTCGGCGCATCGCCAAACTTTTTTTTAGACGAGTTCTTGATCTCGCTTCGGGCTGCATCGATCTTGATCTCCAAGCAAGGTAATTACTTGTCATTAGCGGTTTGTATCGTTGAAACTAGTGCTTACATTGTCATGATACTCTAGTTTTAGTGTTATGAACTGTGCAAATTATCATATACGACATATAATCTAGAGCAATATCTAGATCTATCTCACCGTCGATTGGTTTCTCTCGGGAGACAGTAGCTGATAGAGCTAGATCTAGATGTTGAACCAGGTTATATGTTGTATCCATCGTCTTGAGGGGTTTACATCAGTTTTTATAGATCTGATACTTCTTTTTGTACTTAATGCTACATCATACTGATCTATTAAGTCGCTTTTAGAATTATTAAGATCTATTCGGCTAGATGTTTATCTTTTGGGACAGTGCCGAGGTTTCAGCCGGCTTTATCTGTTTTAATTATCTTCATAGTTATAGTCACTATTAGATATATTAAAACTGCCTTTTATATCAAGATCTTAATTTATCTAAGTGCCCTAAGCCGATGTCAATCTGTCATGCTATGCTGACAACCAATTGATCTAGGTTTAGCATATTTAGATCAGATTAATATCTTTTTATAAAACGTGTCGGGGTATTAGCCGATTCACATCAGATCTGTAGTATCGGCTAAGTTATCAATGAGATAATTACTATCCTAACACGCTTTTAGCCTAAGTGATTTATACTGTCTCGGCATAGCCGATCTATCCCAATCACTTAGTTTAAGTGTGCTTTGGAGTAGTAGTTATGTATAAATTGATGCCTTCAGTCGATCCTGTAAGATCTAATTTTAACTTAATGCCTATTTTTTGTTTCTTGTTGGTTACAGGATCAAACCAACTGACACGCCTTAATCACCAAAGGTAGCCAAGAACGGACCTGCACTGGAGTTAAGCAGATCTCTCAGGCCAACGCGTGAGAAAAATTTCTCGTCAACATCGGTGAACACTCTCCAAAGATTTGCTAGGTAGTCCACTCTGGATTTTTATCCATGGTTTACAGAAGGTGAGGGGTGATCGACGGGCGAAGCCGAAAGACCTCATGCCGCTAGTCTACAAAATCTCCAAGAATAAAACCCTTACGGCAAGGAAAGGAGAACGTCACTTGGGTACAAGACCTATTCATCGACGCAAGCGCACCAATCACGGTGAGCCTCATCGACCAGATAGTTGCCTTGTGGGAAGTTGTGTGGAGTGTTCACCTGAACAGCGAAATACCAGATCAGATTGTTTGGAAATTCTCTAACCACGACTGGTATACGACCTCCTCGGCTTATCACGCACAATGTTATAGGACGCCTAGCACGAACTATCTGATATGAAAAGCATGGGTATCCAGAAAAATGTAAACCTCATGCTTGGCTAATCATTTAAAATAGGGTTTAGATCTTCGACCGGCTAATCATCCAAAATGAATGTATTTTTTCTACTATATTTAATAAAAAGACACTCTCCTATCATCTTCTGTTAAAAAAAAATTGATCTCTCCGACATGGGTTGTGGCTGGGAACACCTGGGGCCGGAAGGTGTCCGTGTCTCGGTGCCTCAGCCTATTGGAATCTTCATCTTTGAGGGTGGTTGATTGGTTGGTTGGTTGCCTCCAGCTTGCAGCACCGGCCCCGGCACATCCCGATTGAATTTGAGCGTGCCACTGCCCAAAGCTTGGCCAACCCACACGATTCAACTGAATCAGGCACCCTGTACTTGATTGCAATTGCTTTGAAACGCCACTAAATTTCACCCGAATTTTGAAGGTCTTCGTACCTTATTCCAACTTCCAGACATGGCATGCCTCCAACAGGAGTGCTCAATGGAATTCAATATATTCTCCCCCCAAAAAAAAGAAAGAAACAGGATAGAGTTATATTCAATACATGAGCCACTTTCTGGCGTGATCGAACACAGCATTGATGTGTGCCATTCAGGCAGCCAAAAAGAATGATAAGAACACTGAAAGAGAGATCAACGAACGCATTGCCGCGTGACTTTACAAGCAAGTGATCACGCCACTATCATTGACGTTACAGCACGCTAAAAGCGCCCAAAATGGATCACAAAAAGAGAGGAGAAGATTGGGCTAAAGTTACAACATACATGGCCCACACGGAGTATGACGACTGTATATGTACAGCGACAGGTATAATCATGCAGGTGACTCTCTTCAGAATACTGAATCATGTCATACAGTGCTCCATTTCATCTCGACGTGTACCGTCCCATTCCTCGAGTTTATCAGATGGTATTTTTCGTTGATCCGTCCGTTGTTCACGACGTCCACTAGGTTTATATCCACATGCCCCAATGATTCCTGAAATTTTCAGAGAAATGAGGTTGATTTTAGAAGGTATGGTGTTTGAAACTGATGATGATAAAAATGAAGATTAAGTTGGTGCATGTAAAAAAGTCATTAGTACATGATAAATTAAATTTTAATTATTACAAACATGATAAATAAATATATTTGATATTTCAAAATAACTTCTATATAAATGAATATATTCGATATTTTAAAGCAAGTTTTTATACAAAACACACCATTTAGCAATTCAAAAAATATGTTAATAAAAACCGAGATAAAATATAAATCTTAATTAAAAAGAACGGGCCTGTTTTTTTTTTAACAACTGGATGTGACTATCGTTATCAAAAGAGACGGTTTTGCAATCAGCAGGTAACAACAGTGATTGATTGACCTTATTGCGGAAGGGAAGCCGAAGCCCACGGCGTTTGCTTATTACTTCGATGTGGATCTTATCATCCACTGGAGCCTCATCAACCATGAACTGAAACTCTTCGTTCCATCTTGGATCTCTTGTTTTCTTTATTACCTGAAATGATCCTCTCAAGTTAAACACTTTAGGTTCACATAGAAGTATTAAGTAGCACTACTAAATTCTTAAGTGCTTTTAGTCGGGGTATAACGTGGAATTACAACATAAAAGTAGTGTGGCAAAGCTAATTCCAAAAAGAAAAAAAACCTTCGTTTCCTTCCTTTCTCCCCTAAAATGAACCACGGCATATGGATTAGTGTGACGCTTTCCTTCGACGTCTTCTGCATTTTCTACTGAAACTAACAGCAACCCTCCACTGGGTGGGTCGTCCCTTTTTACACTGACATTGCCTTCACCATCTGACATCACAATGGTACTGTTATTGTCATCCCTGAAGGGATCAAATGTCAGCTCGACGACAAGCTTTCCTCTGTTCTTCTTGTTATGAGGATCATTTGGGTCCATGCTTTTCAGAAGGTCAAGTGTGAACAGTTTACTCTCATAAGGAGCAAGCAAGCGGAGGGGAACTACTTGCATACCCAGTTTATCATGCATTTTAACCTGCAACCAGAAAAAGAAAAAAGTTATTGTTATTTCCTACCTATGCCAAGCAGGAAAAGAGCATAGAAAAAAATTACTGCTCTTACAAATGACAAACCAACTTATCAGAAGAAAAGTTGCATACAGCAAAGCTAAACCTTTTCCCAATCAAACATGCGGAGCTCAAGGATTTGCGTTTCAGGATCCTTGACTATAAATCTGAAGTGTTCATTCCACTCAGGATTCAGGTTGCTCATCTTAATAGACGTCTTCTTTGAAGGCAGTTTCTCACCGCTCAAGCGGAGCTTGACATAGGGATCAGATTTTCCAAGCAAGTCCATCTTGAGAAGATTCATGGCTCGAATTACCTTTACATGTAATATTCCAACTGGTTTCTTTGTAGCACCACTGCAAATGTTCCACACCAGTAATATGAGAAAGACCAAATTAAACTGGAGTACGTTCAAACTAAAACAACCTTGTTTCAGCTATAGAAGCCCCATTAGCAATGTTATTTCTTTTGCACTAAATGAATAACAAAAATATGTTTCTCCCAACATTTTTCCTTGACCAAGTACATATGCATTTCCTTTTTAAACGGGTCCAAGGATAGCAATGTTTATTTGATGCTAATATGTTTTCTGGGAGACTCTTATTTCCAAATTATCCTGGCAATATATGTCTCAAAAAATTCATGTTGAATGAGAATATACACGAAACAGAAGGTTATCAAGATGAAAGCAGGATAGTCATATGCAACTCGGCATGCAAATTTGGAATTAATAAATTCATCCAACAATTTCCCATTGAGATCCATAAAATAAAAAATTATGGATGTCACTTGTAAAGAAAATCACCTCGCTTCATCTAAAATAGGAATTTGTATAAGCTTAGGCCAGTGATACAAGTTTGCGATTTGCTTTGATATTTGCTCCTGTCAGAAAGCAAAAACCACTAATAATTAAGAAGTCCACAAGCTAGGAACATAGTACTGGTACCCAAGAGAGTGAAATAAGGAATCATAGTAGTAGTAATTAAATGGGTACAATTAAACTACCAGAGTCGATTCAGGACGTTCAAATTCAGTGTCCTCTGGGGGAATATAAAAATGTTAAAAAAGAAAATTAGTTACCTGGACAAACCAATGCAAGCCAGGTATTGCCATGACATCTCCACCCAACAATTTGAATCCAAAGTCGATACGTGGCTTTATAATAAAAGAAGATTTAGTTTTATTTACTGAGTTGTTTTAACATTGAAGAAACATATTAATACCTTCTCCACCAGTGAAACACACAAGTTTGCAAAGCAGGGAAAACTTGGCACAAGAGGCTTCAGAGTCACACGTGGTGTCAGCATTATATGTAAATCTAAAAGCTGAAACAGAAATATGATCATGTCAGAGGACTAGTAGTCCATTGTTTAGAACGAGATAAGGGAAAGCTAACCTGAGCCGACACCTCGAAAGAATGCACCTTCACTTTCACAATTACATTTGCTATGCTAGCCCACCGAATCACAGGTTCAATTACCAACTCTTTTTCTCTCATTTCATAAACTTTAATTCCTGTTTGTCAAAATATCAAGTAGTATAAGAATCAATCAATCTTAACAAGAGTTGACTGACAGCGTAGTGCACACTACAAATTTTGAACAGCCGTATCAATTTATATTATTTACAACATAGACTTGAGTTATATAAGGATACAGAAACACTGTACTTATAATGATAATCATGATTTGAGGATACAAGGTCTGCGTCACTGAACAAATTGCATCATTACAGAAAGTACTCTTACAGAAATCAACAGACCTTGGAACGTAGGAGGAAGAGCCCCAAGTGTTAAGTGCCCAAAATCAATTGATTTTATTCCATATTGTCCAACATATTGATCAAACGTTGGTCTTATTACACTTCTTATTGTGTTGCAGATTGCCTGATCAATGAGTCAACTGAGACTTAAAAAAATGAATCAATTGAAATTACCCAAGCTGATAATGGTTCGAGATGAACTCTCAACACGTAGATGATGAAGCAGTTAATACTACACTAAAACTTGGTAGCTAACAGGCCATATGAGACTTGAAAATACCTTATCAAGGAAGGGCCACATATCAAAAATAAACTTGTTAATCCAGTCAACCTGCAAAAACAAAAAAAGATTTGTCCATTTCATAAATTAAGTATTGTGTTTTGTAAATGAACTATATGTAGCATGCTAACGTGGAATTTATGGTGTGTAGAAAAAAAAAGGAATGTGAAAATAAATACAAAGTACCAGCACACCTGCACACGTTCTCATATATGTGCCTCAATCCTCAAGAGCTTGTCTTGACCATATTGCTAAGCTAAAAGAACTAGGATCGTACAATAGACTATGATAATTGAAGCTGTCATCACCAACAGCGTAATTCTCTCTAATTTCATCCATTGAATTTCGGTATTAACATATTATCTCCCTGTTAGATTGTTTTTTTTTAAAAAAAAACTACTCTGAAAAGGGGATAACCAAAAGATCTCCAGATAAATTGTTGATATATGAAGGTGTATTCTAATTTCTTTCTTTTCATGGAAAATACAAAGATGCTAAGATAATTAAATTTCCATAAAAGATACAAAAACTCCATATTAACATCCTACACTCATGTTACTCAGGAGCCTGTTGTACGTACTTCTACATTATATGATAATATCATGCATGTTCACGTCTTGTTCGACTGTTGACAACTCAACTAAACAGAGATTGATGTACGACAAGCATAATCCCAAAGCAACAAATTATAAGTCGTTTAAATAGTAGTTTTCCATGTTTATATACCCACCCGTTCATAATCTGGACACTTCACCCATAACGGAATATCTGGTATAGTTGTCTGTAATGTCTCAGAATCCAAGTCGCGTAGTGGTCTGATAATAGGATCCTGCAAAAGTCAAGCATGAATGTTGACATCAGAATGAGATCAAATTTGTATTATAGTATTTACTAATTTGGGGCTGTGTAAGGTTTTGAATATTAATTTATTTTGGATCATGCTTGATACATACTACCTCCGATTTTTAATATATTACGTTTGTTGACTTTTTACATCATGTTTGATAATTCGTTTTATTTAAAAAATTTAAGTAAATGTTTTTTCTTTGTTTTGCCTTGATTTATCACTAAAGAAACTTTAAGCATTACTTCTATTTTTAAGATTTGCAAAAAAAATTAAATAAGACGAATGGTAAAAAGTTGTAACTAAAATCAATGGCGTCATATATTAAAAAATGGAGGGAGTAGTAAAGCAGTGGAGCTCAAGAGGACCTAACCGTCTGAATCTATTTTCGACCTTAGTTTTCTGGACTCCTGGAGAGGCAGGCTGATAGTGCTTATGCAGCTTCATTGAGTATTGACCATTAGTTGCAAAGTGAAATAGCGGCTATCCAACTTGACTTTCGGTCAGATTAATGTCACCAAACACTTGTGGTTATGACTTTTCTTTTACTTAACATAGTTGATTTGATTCTTTCTTTTCTTATGAAGTAAGTAATCCAATTTTCGTTAGTCTCAACATAAAAGGGTTCATCGAAGTAGGCTAGATACATTAGGAAAATAACCAAGTTGGATTTTTGCTCTGCCACATCTAACCATGTTCTTCTCATTCCAATGGGCTAACCACCCTGTAACTAGCTGAAATGATTCTAACCATATCAGACAAATACCATATGGACTACTAGGCTAATTAAATAACACGCTGCGCCCTGCACAATATTCTGTATTCATATGCACCAACCCGTTTCACATTGCTAAACCAAATTAATTAATAAATGCATTAATAGATATCTTGTGTTTTTCGTGTATTTGGAATATTCGTTCAGTAACCCACAGCATCCCACTTGTCCCAAATAATCCCAAGCAAACATCCAGTACACATCAATATATCGCAATCTAATGAAATCCCCTATGTCTAGCTGGCGCATCGTAATTAATCAATTTATTGAAACAATCTCACTAAGGAAGCATATGTCAGCTCAGGGAGGCATCGCAATTGGCAAGCCGGAATCGGATACGCAAGCAAAGCAGGCTATTCAAAGCTGGAACTGAAAAGTGAGTACTGGCCGGCCAAACTGGTAAAGAGACGTGCTTAGTCAGAGCTGAGAAATGCCACTACTCCCAGCAGTTCGGGACTCCGGAGCACGTACCACGTCCCGTTTTCCCCACGTCGCATCCTGAACAATCCAGTAGTCTAATCGTACGGGTAGAAGAAATCAAGCACGTCCCAATCTCAGATTTAATTTCTACAACCATTTTATTGGGTTACTTACTTGAGTAGTTGGCGTGCACAAGCCTCGATCGAAATCCACCCTGCTGCTGTTCAACTAACGATGAATGCGTTCAACTAACTACTAAATTGCAGCACGATTAAAACGGAGGATTTGATTAGTCAGTTGGAATTAGTGCAGCACGGGAAGGAGAAGGAAGGAGGCGATCGATGGACTGACCTGGAGATGGCGAGGCGCGAAGAAGCGGAGGTAGACGAGGTAAGCGACGGCGATGCCGATGGGGAGGCCGACGCCGAAGCCGAAGAGGCCACCGACGAGGCCCATCCCGCCCGGTCCCGCGAATGCAGCGGCGCCCGCGGCGGCAACCGCATGGGAAACCCCGAGGCGGCGATGGGTTGGTGGGCTCGCCTCCCCTACCTGCCCAGCTACCCGGCGCGCGCGCGGATTATAAAGAAATGGACGGCGAGCTCGAGCTCCTCCTCCTCGGAGACGTCGAGCGAGACGAGGCGTGAGCGGGAGCCAGCAACGCGCCAAGCTTAGTTTATTGGGAGGTAGCGGAGAACCGGATGCGGGAGACAGCGCTGTGGGTGGCTTAGCTTATATGGGTCGCGGCGCGCCGCCGGAGGAAAATCCGCGGAAATCCTCGCGTTTCCGGCCTCCCAACCTCGCCGCGGCGGCGATGGGTTGCATCGCGCGTGGGCTTGCTTAGCTAACCTGGCTACGGCTCAGGGAGAAAAAAGTTTACTTGAGATCCTTGTCGTCGAGTATTAAAATCTTCCGTGAACCAAAATACAAAATATAGCGCATCTCTAATTCCCTACTACTATAAATCGAGTCACAATTGGGTCCCAAGAAAGTACTACTCCCGATTTTAGCTGACATGATAACCAAGTCATCGTGAAACCACATGTTAAAACATTTTAGTCTAAAAAATAAAAATAGTGGACATGTCAGTGACATAAACTCTACTCCTTTACCTGTTTTTCGTGGTATGGATTCACGGATGGTGGTTGTCAGCGTGAGCTTACCGAGGGAAGACGAAAGCGTCGTGGCATGAGGAGAAGAGGCGGGCGAAGCAGCAAAAGCATGGTGGAGAGAGGGGCCGGAGCCGCGCTGGCCGCGGGAGGAGCACGGCGGCTGCTATGGAGACTCGACACCCCCCTGTCCACATCCTCTCTGATCCGTCTCCTTCGCTCTTCCCCTTCACTCCTCTCTCTCTGCGCCTCGAGCCCAACGTGGAGCCGCTTTCGTCCGCACCGCCGCTCAGGTGTCCTGAGACTAACGTGGAGCGCCGCATCCACTCGCACTACCGCTACCGCCGCCACATCCATCTCTCTCTCCACCGATGCAGACTGCTCCTTGGAGAGGCGCAACTTCTTGTGCACTGAGTTGTCATCGTCCTTGTCGCCGGCACAGGAGCACAAGTGGTTGTCGTTGCCACCAGGACTATGTCTGCGCATGCAATTGTGTCAGTCAGGCGAGCACAACGCTATTCATGAAAGGGACGATGCCGCTTGTCAGCCACCGGCGAGGTGGAGTGCACACGGACGTCGCTGCTGGGGACGTACGAGATCGAGTGCATGCTCAGGGAAGGCAACTTCAGCAAGGTCAAGTACACGTACCACCGACGGCCAGTTCGCCAAGATCATTGACCGTAACAAGATCCTCTCCCTTCGCTTCGACGACCAGGTGTTGATGAGAAATTTCTCTCACGCGTTGGCCTAGGAGATCTGCTTAGCTCCAATGCAGGTCCTTCTCGGTTGTCTATGAAATACAAAAAGTGTCAGTTGGTTTGATCTATTAACTAACAAGAAAAACAAAGATATATGCGTTAAGGGTTAGGTTAGATCCTACTGGATCGGCTAAGGGAATCAATTTGCATATATATGTTATCCCAAAGCACATTTAAACTAAGTGATTGGGATAGATCGGCTATGCCGAGACAATATTAACCACTTAATCTAAATATACAAATGGATAATAAATATATGCATTAACAACCTAGCCAATACTGTAAGACTAACTGTGAATCGGCTAGTACTCTGATACATCTTATGAAAAGATATTGATCTAAGCTAAATGCGCTAAACCTAGATCAATCGACTGTCGGCTGTGGCTGACAGGCTGATTCTGGCTTAGGGCATTTAACTAGAGCAAGATCTTAATATAAGAGGCGGCTTTAATGAATCTAACAGTAAACATACTAAAAGAATATTAAAACAGATAAGGCCGGCTGAAACCCCAGCGATGTCTCTAAGCATATACATCTAGCCGAATAGATCATAAGAGTTCTAAGAACGACTTAACAGGTCAAATCGATGCAGCATTAAGTATAAAAAGAACAATCAGATCTATAATAACTGATGTAAACCCCTCGAGACGGTGGATACCGCATATAACCTAGGCCAACCCCTAGATCTAGCTCTATCGGCTGCTGGTTCTTGACAGAAACAGGCCGATGTCGAGATAGATCTAGACATTGTTCTAGATTATATGCGATATATGATAACTAGCGCAGCATAAATCATTGAATCTAGAGTATCATAGCGATGGAAGCACTAAATTCGACGAGATACACCACTAATGACAAACATTTACCTTAATCGGGGATCGAAACGATGTAGCCCGAAGCCGGATCAAGTGTTCGTATGAAGAAAATAGGAGGCGATGCGCCGAAAGTTGTATTGATTGTGTGTTGATTTACAGGGGTCTCGGGTCCTATTTATACCCAAGAATAAAACTACCCGTGCAAGACACGGTTTCTATCTAATCTACTATACATGGTACGACAATATCCCGGGACATAGTTCCATGTCGTATTACAATAGAAAATCTAAACAAATTCCTAATTTACAGATACAATTGCCGTTATAGGACTGTATCCATAGATGACAATATCTTTTAACGCACAATTTGGGAACCGAATCTTCCATTTATCTTTAAGCACTTTTATCGAAAATGGTTCCATCTCCTTCTCTGACTCAGCATCGGCTATCGGTTGTCCTTATCCGACTCAACCTCAGCCGACTAGCCTCGTAGCCGATTGCATCGCAGCCGATTCGACCTCTATTCTTCCGATCCGATTCCGCTTCCATCTCCGCTGGGACTTAGGGATTTGGTTACCAAACTTAGCCATTAACACATGCCCCCAAGTCTGTGATAAGATAATATCGCGGATTTGCTGCTTTTCAAAATTTTCGCTCTTTTCGATCTAAACCGTTTTGGCTGCCAAAAAACACTCTTTAAATACCCCTCGTCCAACACCGAAATAGGCCACGTTGTCACTTTTGCGCACTCAACCCCAGCAACAAACCATTTTCTTCTCTTCCGGCAACCTCCGCGGCGACCTCGGCGACCCGAAGCCCGCATCCTCTCCGGCGAACCCCAAGAGGCTACGATACCCAGCAACGGCTTCCTCAAGCACCCCCGCCGATGCGTCGCAACAGCCATCGTACCCTGAGGTAAGTTCATCAGCTTCATCCCCTTTTCCTTTCCGTGATTTAGTTTCTGCCTCTTCATCAGTCCTTGTTTCTTTCCTCATTCTGTAGCACTTAGCCCACCAAATCGCAATCCCCAACTTAGCCCATTGGAACCAATACTTCCTAGGGCCGATCGGCAATTTGGACCCAAGTGAAATGATAAATGCAGAAACCGATCGGATCCCCTTTAGATTTTCAACCCCTAATCTGTCATACTGGACCGCCTTCAAATCATGGCCGTCAACTGACAAATCCTGGCCAGCCTGGTATTTAAGGATGTCGGCTAGGAAAAGGACACACTGGACCGAGCTTGGAATAGATCAATGCTTAGAACCGACGCTAGCCGACATGCCCAAGAACGAGTCCCTTCTATCGGCTGCTCACTATTTCTGGTCCGACACACTCAACGCTTTCTTGTTTAGACAAGGGCCGATGACCCCCACTCTGATGGATGTGGTGATGATAACCGGCCTGGACGTCACTTCCATGGTATGCCCAAGTGATCTTCTGCACAAGTGCCAAAACACCTTCAAGACCAAAAGCATTGGTGGCTGGAGTGGCTTCATCTCTATGAACATGAAGGGTGGGCCGATTTCGGACAGGGAGCACACCGCCTTCCTCCTCATGTGGTTAGAGAAGTTCGTGTTTTGCGGATCTAGCTGCGGTCCAACCAGCAACTGGCAGCACGTAGCCGAAGCCCTATTGGAGAAAAAGAAACTTCCCTTAGCCAAGTACCTATTGGGTTATCTATACCAAGTCCTGGGTTCGGCTTTGGCTCGGCTGGCCTCCAAGCAATCCGTCGGCACCGGAGGTCCATGGTGGCTATTGCAGCTCTAGCTTAACCTGCATTTGTACAAGGTAGTCGAACAACCTGCTCCCCTTCAAGCCGAGTTCCCGTTGATAGAGCCGAGGATTGTGGATGATGAGGAAAAAATCACTCGGCGGCTGACATCGTATGGTGAGGCTGCCTCGACCTATCCGGGCTCAAAACTGACAGCCGAAGATTTCATGGAGTGGTTTGAACGTCTGTACAACGACTTTCCAAACGCCTCCAAGATCTGATTTGCATATGAAGACTTCATCGATTTTAAGCAGCCAGACAGTCTTCAGCTAGATGAGCTCGATTCAGAAGAATACATAGCGCCGAGGGAAATTTTCGTCACTGCTATTACCCCCTGCATCCTTCCCGTCGGCATCCATCAAGGCCGCAACGTCACCAAAACTTACGAGTTCTATCATCCAATGGTGACGGCGAGGCAGTTTGGAATGAGCCAGCTACCGATCGGCTTGTGGTTTGCCGATAAGATCCAGCCGAGGGGAAGAATCGAAGGCAATATAATGATGCTTCGGCTACTTCAACTCCCAACTCCTCCTCTTGGCAGCATGAACAGAATCAACTTGGCAATAACCAGATCACCGATCTTCAACTGGTGGTGGGGCGAGTGGAAACAACACTTGTTTCACCAATCGGCTACAATGCATCTGACCATCGTCGACCCGGACAGAGTTTCATTGGTAAGCACGTCTTCCAACACTTGTTCATTCATCAGCCATTATTTGTATCGTCGGCTAACCATAATCCTTTTCTGTTGTAGACGATCGACGATTCCCCTCCTCCAGTGAGCCGAAGCGGAGTAGTGATCAACTACGTGCCTGGCATCCTGCCGAACGGGTGCGGGTTGGTGCCATCTCCAATCGGCTTCAACGCGCCGAAGGTGGGGACGCTGCTTCACGGCCAAACCCGCGAGCCGCTCCGTCGGATGAAGAGGGCCCAGTCGTCGGCTACTGCTACCCCGACTACCGAAGCGAAGAAGAGGGTGACCAAGAAGGCAAAGCGAGCCCCAGCCGACGACGATTTGTCTCCAATTGACCTGGTCGTGGAAGCCTTCTTGACCCAAGAAGTGGAGGATGAAGAGGCTGCAGATGTTGTTGATGAAGCCGCAGCCGATTCCAGCTCAGAGAAGTATGTCGCAACTCCATCAGCCGATGAGAGGAGCATCCAGAAAACTCCAAGTCCTCTGAGACGCCCTGCTCGGCCGGTAACAGTAAATGACTTCACATTTCTCCCCTTTTTTAAACCACTCATCCGTATTTACTCACGCCTTCATTGTATCTTTGAATCTGCAGAGAACAAAGCACATGACCAGGAAGAAATCGGCTCTCCTGCGATCAGTAAGTTCCTATCATCATATTCTTTTATTGTTTAGCCGATTCTCAACCAACTCTCTCTGCAACCACCACGCGCGTTGACGCCTGTCCCCCAGGTGTCAAGTGAGCGCACCCAATCGGTTGCGAGTTGTGGCCACGTTGACGAAGAAGTCACCTCGACTGCACGCGGCGACCAAGCCGACGCAGAACCCACTCCAGCACCGATGCCCACAGTAAGCCTCGTTCATCCTCTTCAATCGGCTTGATAAGTTTGCTATTTTTCTAACTATCGCTTTCTTTTCACAGAACATAGCCGATCTCTTGGGCTTCGACTTGTCGGAGTTTGAAGACCCTGATGAAGGAGGCGAGAGGGCGCTAGTGCCGCTCGATGTAGACCTCAAAGCGGCTCTGGCCGATATCGGCAATCGGCTAGAGGGTTCTCTAGACGCGCTGGTAGCCGACTGCGGCCCAATCCGCTCTCGGTTTAAAGAAATCCAGAGCCAGCTGCCGGACGCCGTGGTCGACACGATCGTCCCGATCACCTTCCTGGAGGCACACCAAGTGAAGTACGAGCGAGCCCAGCAACGCCTTGCCGATCGCCGGGAGAACCAGTCGCTGATGGCCGCGATCAAATCAAGCCAGGAAGAGATCAAGGCCAAGAAAGCTGATTTTGACGCCCTGAAGACGGAGCCGGCCACCAGACTTGAGCAGCTTCGCACGCGAAGGGATCAAATAATAGCCGACTTTGTCCAAATCACTACAGAGATCCAGATGTAAGAAGAATACATGGCTGGCCTGCCTAAAGAGATTGAAGATAAGCGATCAAGCATCAAGGCGGCCATGTCTCATTTGAAGGATCTGACCAAGGCGGTGAGGCCGGTGACTAGGTCCGATGCCGACGACGCTAGGGCCATTGAAGAAGTGGATCAGATCAGGCGCAAGGCGTTGTCGGCCTTAGCGGACTTCTTAAAGCAATGAGCCGATTGTAATAGCTTAGGCCAGACTCAAACTTTTGTAATCGGCTTCGGCCTTTTGTAAGTAACTATCCTGTGATCGGCTTATACTTGCGTTCAACATCATGATTGCCGATTCTGAAACTTGAAAATCTTGTCTAATGTTATGATTTGAAAAAAATTTGATGTCCACCTTTCTGTAATCGGCTTAGGTTTTGTGTATGTATATACCCCCCTAATTTTGTTGATGTCTTCGACGTTGACAAAATTATGAACTTAACACAATCACGCATTGTTGTCGTCACGGTCAGCCAACACTAGCCGATTGTAAAAAACTAGGGAAAAACTTTGCGTAAAAATGACCTAAAGGTGATGCTCGCTCAATACAGAACATCGGCTAACACGAATCGGCTGAACAAACAGAGCCGAATCATGAGTTGATCCAAAAGCTTGGGTAGTATTTTTTCAAGTATTTGCCATTTAGAGCTCTTTCAAATACCTCTCCGTCAAAACCTTCTAACATGTAAGCTCCTTTAGAGACGTATTTGTGGATCTTGAAAGGTCCTTCCCAATTTGGTGACCACTAGCCGAATTTATTGTCTCTTGTTCCAATCGACAGTATTAACTTCCAAACGAGTTCGTCCTCCTCAAAAGATTTAGGAACAACTTTTTTGTTATAATGACGGGCTACTCGTTCCTTATCCCTTGTGACTTTCTCCAAGGCCCTCATCCTTGAAAGAACTAGGTCGTCCGATTCATCCACCATTAAGTGATAGTAATCGTCGGCTGTGAGCTGATCTTGTAGTTGAATCCGTCTTGAGCCGATGATGTTCTCTCATGGCTGTACTGCTTCGTGCCCATAGACCAACTTGTATGGAGGGACTTGGATAGACTCGTGGCATGCCATCCGATATGCCGAAAGTGATTCGGCTAATCGGCTGTGCCATTGCTTTGGGTACTCAGAAATCTTCCTCTTAATCAGCTTGATCAGGCTTTTATTTGAAGCCTCTGCTTGCCCGTTGGCCTGTGCGTAGTACGGCGAAGAATTAAGTAATTTGATCCCCATGCCGTCGGCAAACTGAACAAACTCATCTGATATGAAGATAGATCCCTGGTCTGTTGTAATTGTTTGTAGGATGCCAAATCGGTAGATGATATGCTCTTTAACAAACTCGATTGTGTCCTTGGAGTCAACTTTCTTCAAAGGGATTGCCTCCACCCACTTTGTAAAATAGTCTGTCGCCACCAGAATAAATTTATGCCCTTTGCTTGAGGGTGAATTGATCTGGCCGATCATGTCAATGCCCCATCCTCTGAATGACCAAGGCTTTATGATCGGGTTCATAGCCGATGCTGGTGCTCTTTGTATGGTGCCGAATTTCTGACAGTCCTGGCAACCTTTATAATATTTGAAATAGTCCTACATCATTGTTGGCCAGAAATATCCTGTTCTCTGAAGTAGCCACTTCATCTTATGAGCCGATTGATGCGTGCCGCAAATTCCTTCATGAACTTCTCCAATAGCCACTTTGGCTTGATTGGCTCCAAGGCACTTGAGCAGCATTCCATCGATCGTCCGATAGTAGAGATCTTCGTTGAGCAAAACATATCTTAACGCCTTGTATCACAATTTTCTTAAGGCCGATTGAGAAGGATTCTGTAGATAGCTATAGACTTCAGACCTCCAATCATCGGCTGTGATGGCAGCAACTTCCACTTCAATGTCTCTTGTCATCAGCCTGTAGGCCGATGTCCCTTGAGCTAAATCATTGACTTCTGTATTCTGCTCCCTAGGGATATGTTTTAGAGTAACTAGCCGAGAACCATCCATCAATTCTCGGCATTGTTGATAGTGGACCATCAGCGCATCGTTTTTGCATTCATATTCTCCTGACGACTGGCTGATGACCAACTGTGAATCTTCCATTATTTCGATTGTGTCGGCTTCAACTTCTTTGAGCAGATGTAACCCTTTGAGCACGGCCTCATACTCGGCTTAGTTATTTGTAGCATGGGGGTTGATAGAAAAAGCAAATTCAAAGCTTACCCCCTAGGTGAAATAATGACCAATCCGATACTGCAGCCATTGGTACACACCGAGCCATCAAACATCAATGTCCAAGGCATAATTTCAACTGAGCCGATTGAGTCATCTCTGTGTTCCACGATAAAATCGGCTATGGCTTGTCCCTTGACTGCCCTGGGCGCCTGATACCTCAGATCAAATTCTGTCAAGGCAAAAATCCATTTTCCAATTCGTCCTTTTAACACTAGAGCCGATAGCATGTATTTGACTACATCGGATTTATATATTATTGTGCACTTATTGGATAGCAGATAATGCCTTAACTTCGTACATGAAAAATATAGGCACATGCATAGCTTCTCCACTGGTAAATACCTTGTTTCTGCGTCCAACAGCCGTCGGCTGAGATAGAAGATAGCTTTTTCCTTGCCCTCAACCTCTTGGATTAGGACTGAGCCGATTGACTTGTCGTCGGCTGACAGGTACAGCTTAAACGGTATCCCTTTTTGCGGAGACATTAAAACTGGAGGCGAGCTTAAATAATTCTTGATGTTGTCCAAGGCCTTCTACTACTCTGCCCCCCATATGAATGCTTGATCGGCTTTCAGTCGAAGCAGTGGTGTGAACGGCTCCATCTTCTCTGAAAGATTGGCTGTAAACCGTCTGATGAAGTTGATTTTGCCGATCAATGATTGGAGTTGCTTCTTGTCCTTCGGAGGTTGTATCGTCTTGATAGCGTTGATGCTCCTTGGTGTATCCTTAATTCCTCTTTCATGAACAAAAAACCCTAGAAACTGTTCGGCCGACACGCTGAACGCGCACTTCAACGGATTCATCTTCAGGCCATATTTTCTTGTCCGCTCCAGAACCTGCTTCAAGTCAGCTATGTGGTTCTCTATCTCTCTGGATTTGACAACAATATCGTCAATGTAGATCTCCACCAGAGAGCCGATCATGTCGTGAAAAATATAATTCATGGCCCGTTGATATGTTGCCCCAGCATTCTTCAGCCCAAATGTCATAACGACCCATTCATATAAGCCGATTGCTCCAGGACATCGAAAAGCAGTTTTGTGAATGTCTTCTTCAGCCATAAAGATTTGATTGTAACCTGCATTGCCATCTATAAAACTGATGATCTTGTGGCCTGAAGCAGCATCTACGAGCAAATCGGCTATAGGCATCGGGTATTCGTCTTAGGGGATAGCCTTATTTAGGTCTCTGAAATCGATGCACACCCTAAGTTTATCATTCTTTTTCAATACGGGAACAATATTTGAGACCCACTCAGCGTATCGGCAAGGCCGAATGAATCCGGCATCATATAGCCGAGTGATTTCAGCTTTGATCGCATCATACATATCGGCCTTGAACCTCATGGGAGGTTGTTTGAACGGCCGATAGCCTGCCTTGATCGGCAGTTGATGAACAACGATAGATTGGCTAAGACCAGGCATCTCAAAATACTCCCAAGCAAAATAATTCTTATATTCCTTTAACAAAGCAATGAGCTGGGATCTACAATGAGAAGATAAATTCTGCTAATATACGTCGGCCTAGGCCTATTTCCAGAGCCTATGTCTATTTCCTCTAATTCGTTGGCCGACGTAAAACCTTATCGAAGCTTGCCATCGTCTTCGTCTGTGGTGTCCATGCCGTAGACGCTTGAGCCCTTCATGACGTCTTGCTCAAAGCAACAGTTACGGCTCGTCGTCTCCAATCGGCTGTATGGCAGAATCGGACACTTTTAGAAAAATCGGCTTGCCAGATTTTCCCGGACAAACAATCAATGCCATCGTTTTCCCAGAGTGGCAAATCAGCATTGGCGACGCTTACTGACCTGTCGGCTGGTACAATCTCTATCTTGTCACTGTCCCATTGAAGCAGACACTGGTGCATGGTGGAAGGGACACAACAGTTGGCATGTATCCAGTTCCTCCCGAGCAGCAGGTTGTAAGACCTCTTCCCGTCGATGACAAAAAAGGTTGTGGGCACGGTCTTGTTGCCGACGGTCAGCTCGACATTTAACACGCCCTTGGTCTCTGATGGGTTGCCGCCGAAGTCCTTGAGTACCATGTTAGTCTTGATCAGGTCTTCGGCTCCCTTACCCAATTTTCTGAATGTTGCATAGGGCATCAGGTTCACTGCGGCTTCCCCATCTACTAACATCTTTGACATCGGCTTGCCGTTGACGAAGCCTTTTACGTACAGTGGCTTGAGATGCCGATTTTCGGTCCCCTCTGGCTTGTCGAAAATTGCTTGATCAGGGGACAGTGCTAGTTTGGCCAAGGCGTCTTCAACGCTGTCTGCATCGGCCTCAAGGGCGCCGAATTCGGCTGGCAATATGAATACCATATTGACCAATGCAGAAGCTTTTCCTTTCCCCTTGGCTGCCCTCCTGGCTTGATTGGTTGAGGTCTCTCTGGTCTGATCCTCGTCGGCTGGCGTAGTTTTCTTTTTGGGCCTCCATTGCCTTTTGCTTTTTGCCTAGCCGACGGCGTTGTTCTTGGATCATCTGCCAAACTTCTTCTTCCCTTCCTTCACGCTTCAACCTCTGAATTCTTTGTTTCTGCGTTTTCGTGAAGAGGTCAGAAGGGCACCATTGGGGATTGGTCGATTCTTCATCATCTAATTCTTTTTCATCGTAGTAGTCATTGTTTTCGTCCTCCTCATCGAAGAAGTCTTGATGGATCGGCCCTAGCCAATCGTGGATGGACTACGGCGCCGGTTGAGCTGTATGGCCCTCGGGATGAACCGAGTTGGGTTGTTGACTGGCAAACTCCCGTGTTTGTCCTCGTGGTGATCGCGCAGGGACGGGCAATTGTCTAGCGTCGGCAGCCTCATCTCGGTTTCCCAGCAGTGCCTGAAAAATTGACAATGCCAATGAGGATCGGCACCGCTGTGATCCCCGTCGTACCGACGGCCTTGCGTCTCTGGCTCCTGTCGACGAAATCCTTCAAACCGAGCCTCTTCCTCCCGCCAAGATTGTTGTCGGAAGCGGCATCGGCTGTCTGTGTTGTTCGGTCGTCGGTCAGCCGATCGGGCAACGGGGCGCACCATGTTGATTGGTGCGGCTTGATCTCCAGTCGGCTTGCTCTCTGCCTTAACCCCTTTTAATGTCTCGGCTAAGCTGTACATCATTCTGCGCTGCCGATCAGCTTGCCTGGGACCGGCTTGAACCATGTTGACCGGGAAGGGGTTGTCGTCTACTTTTATCGGCCGAGTGGAATCGACAAACTTGAGCTTCCCGGCCTCTATTGCCGACTGGATCTGCTGCCTGACGACTTTACAATCATTAGTGGCATGGGATGTAGAGTTGTGCCACTTGCAGTACTTCTTCTTCAGTTCGTCTGCCGATGGGATCACATGGTTCTCGGGAAGCTGGATCTGCTTCTCCTTGAGTAATAAATCGAAGATCCTATCAGCCTTGGTGATATCAAAAACGTATTTCTCCTCCTTAGCCGTCTTCAGCAGCCATTGACAGACGATGGCCTTTTTATTCTTGGCCCATTCGGCTGCCACGACCTCTACATCATCGTCGCTGGAACCAAAGGCTGATTCGACGATGACTTGAGTTACGTTCTTGACGGCCTTCCTGGTATCTTGAAACCGCTGCTCATGGGTCGTCACCTTCTGCGTAAGATGTGCCAAGCTGTCGAAGTCCTGAGCGGAGAAGTGCTCGCGGATCGGCGCGATCAGGCCATGGAAGGCCAAATCGGCTAGCTGGGCGTCCGACAGCACAAGGCTGTAGCATCGGTTCCTCATCTCTCTGAAGCGTTGAATGTAGTCCTGAACCGATTTGTTGTGCTTCTGCGTGATGCTGGTGAGGTCCAACAACTTCATTTCATGGTTGCCGGTGTAGAAGTAGCTATGGAATTACTTTTCGAGATCGACCCAGCTCTGAATCGAGTTGTAGGGTAATGAAGAGAACCAGGTGAAGGCCGATCCCGAAAGAGACAAGGGGAACAATCGAACTCTCAAGGCATCTGTAGCCGATGCTTCGCCGCACTGCGCCAAGAATTGGCTGACATGCTCGTAAGTTGACACGTGGTCCTGCCCTGAGAATTTTGAAAAGTCTGGGACTTTGTATCGGTTGGGCAGTGGAACCCGCTCGAAGTGCTCCGGATAGGGGTACCGATACATGTTTCCCGAGTCCTTTGGCTTGAGGCCGAATTGATCGCGCATGACGTCCACAATCAAATCGGCCCACGTCCGGTTGTCCTGCTGTATCGGCTTATATTGATCATATGGCGCGGATGCTTGCCGATACAGCGGTGGCGGTGTCTGGGGCCTGTAGTGCTGATCTTGATGGCCTTCTTGGTACTGGTACTGGTGCGGATGGCCAGCAGGAGGTAGCCGATTCACCGGCGGTGGCGTCGACGGATCCGGGAACAGCTGTCGGCCACCGGCGTTGTACTGTCCTTCCAGGCCGATCTGGGCAACCGGCTCTAATTGCCAATTATTGTTGAACATGTTGGCGATCTGGTCCTGGGGGAGTAGTTGTTGTCGGTTCAGCATGGTGATCACCGGTCTCGCAGCCGATCCGGACGGATTCGGCTGGTTGAGGACCCCTCCTGGCGGCCCTGGTTGTGCTGGTGGTGGGATCGGCCGATTCTGGGTGGCCAATGTCCTGTAACCAGAAAACTGGCCGTCTGTGAAGTAAGTCGGCCCCTGCTGTAGTTGGTCGCTGTCACGCCTAGAAATTCACACCAGAATTTCTGCAGCTAATTTGTGCATTTCACCCTCGTCCAGTCATCAGCCGAGGTACAAAAATCGACGTTATTGATAATACAGAATCCTCGTCTTAGAAACAATATAAAAGAGTTACACAAATGCAGCGGAAAGGAAAGTAAAACTGACTTAAGCTAAACTTGACACGAGCGAAGCGAAACGCCAACACCACAGCTAACCCCTGACGTCGAACAAGCCTACACCTCCTCGGAGACCTCGATCTCAACCTCTGGCACTGAAGGGGGAAAAAGAAGCAAGGCTGAGTACAACCACCGTACTCAACAAGTCACACCGGAAAAAGGGGACATGATGCAAAATAAATAACAAGGAAAAGGATAAGAGGCTCAATTTGCATAAATAGCATTTGCAGAATATAATAACGATATATGAAGACAGTAAAACAGTAGTAATAATTAAGCAGTATTAAATAAACACTGTTCAACGCTAAAACCACGTTGCAACAGGCCCATTCATCCACCTGCACTAGGCACATTCCAACATTTCATTCAGGTAAATAAGTGAAACTAATCAAGGTGAATCTGGTCGATCGCCCGTAACCGTGGGCACGGCTATTCGAATAGTTTTTACTCTGATCAGAGGTGTACAACTGTACCCACAAGACACAATCCCACAACACGTTACCGTGCGCCGGTGCACCACCATGGTACCCCGGAAAGGAACTGTGACAGGACCCTTCACATAACCCCCTCTAACCAATCGTACCACACCAAGGTTTCGTCCCCATTCCCATTGGGCAATGGGCAGCCCCCTCTAGTGCCGCGGTGAATCCGGAAGATGATCAACCCTTAAAACCGGGGCCGACCCAACTCCATCACGCCCACCCTCTCTGGGATACGTTGGCTAAAGACAGCTACGCTACGGGCCCAGCCATTACCCATGCTGGCTTGTGGTATGCACGGCATTTCTTCCAGGGTTTCCCGAGAACCGGTCCTTAATTGTCATGAGCATGCTAACCAAAGTCCAACCATGTGCTCAAACCCACCCTTTTCATAATTCAATATTATTAGAAATAGAGTCACAACATCATATGAGAGTTAACTTCTAGTAATATACTTGATTAGTGTGATTCCCTTAAGTGAGCTAGTTGAGCTAAGCATAACTAAGCAAACCTTAAGCTATCATCTAGTCACATTGAACCCCAAGTTATCAATGGTATAAAATAAACAATCCTATGGTTGAGTACAATAGGTATAATCATCCCATGAAATGACATTCTAAAACATATGCAGTATTTGAAAGAAAAGAGGTATTTACATAAAATAGGTACAATACGGTCAATGTAAGGTATGACTTGCCTTGTTCTGGAGACTGAGGAACCTCGGCGACTACTTCGAAGAGAACGGGCTCGCCGGAAAACTCGGGATCTACACGACAAACAAAGCACTCAACAATCACCCTAAAAGGTCTACTAAAACAGCACAGAAAAGTATTTTTAATGGATTCTTGACATTTTTCTGGATTTAATGAAATTTGAATGGACTAAAACGGAGCTCGGATTCAAAAGATATGGATTTTAGAAGTTTAATTGCGATTTTTAAACTAAACAGAAAAGATTAAAACATTTATTGCGCAATTAAGCCCCCGGGTGACGCAAGCATGGCGCAGCGTAGGGCTGACGCCACCGGCGCAAGCAAGCGACGCAAGCGGCGCGGCGCGGTCCACGGTGGACCGAGTCCACGGCGGCGGCGGCGAGCGGGGACACGCGCGCACGCATCCGCGAGGAGGAGCGGCGATCGGACGGCGACGGCTCGAGCGAGATCGGACGGTCCAGATCCGCCCGATCCGAAGGATCGGACGGTGCGGATCGCGGGTAGGGTTAGGGTTCGGGCGGCGGCCGAGGGCGGACACGCGGCACGCATCTAGCGCGCGCGATCGGATCGAACGGCGACGGATTGGGCGGGATCGGACGGTTCGGATCCACCCGATCCAGCCGATCGGACGGCCTCGGAAGAGCGGCGCTAGGGTTAGGGTTTGGGCGGCGGCGGCGAGCTCGCCCGCCGCCATGGCTACGCGGCGGCCGACCGATCTTCGACGGCACCCAGAACGGCGACGGAGGGCGCTGCGCGCGGGAGATGACGGCGGGGAGCGAAAGCGATGCGCGGGAAACGACTCGAGGGACAACGAGGAAAACCGGAGAGAAAGGAAGCGGCTGCGCACTCACCGGCGTTGGAGACGACGACGATGGCGGTGGCGGTTTTTAGGGTTAACACGAGAGGGAAACAAAGGGAAACGTGCGGCGGCGAAGAGGGAACTTTATAGGGGCGAAACGAGATCGGAAAGGGCATAGGATAGGCGCGGATTTGTCGCCGTTGGTTACGGATTCGGAGAGAGAGAGGGAAACGGCGGCAGCGAATTCCTCGCGGATAAGGTTTCCATCGAACGCGAGGGACGCGGAGATGGATGCGGCTGCGGGATCGGGCCCGCATGGGTCCGATGTGGCACCGGTTCAAGCGGAACGGAGCGGAGCGGCGCGCGCATGGCGGGCGGGCGGGGGGCCGCCGGGCGCGGGACGGAGACCCGACAGGCGGGGCCCACTGCCGGTGACTCGCGAAACGAGGGACGGTTCGCGGACTTGCGCGGCGCGGCTGGCGTCACGGGCTTCGGCCCACGACCGAAGGGGAGGCGCGCGCGCGGAAGCGGCTCGGGCCGGGGAGGGAAACCGGGCCGACGGCCCAAAATGGAAAAGGGCGGGAGCACTGTGCCGCCGTACGGAGGAAAAAGAAAAAAGAAGAAAAAAAGATTTTGGGGGCTTAATTAATTCGTGATTTCTTATTGAATTGATTAAAAAATACTTAGAGTGCTCTAAAAATTCCAAGAAAAATCCGTTAGTGCATTTTGACATGCGAAATTCAAGAAAAATCCTACCATGTCGTTTTCATTTATTAATTGTATTTTAAAAATTACTGGTTGGCTCCAGGTTAGTTTCAGAAATTCCGATTATTTCAGGGTAAATTATTTAAACAATTTAGGGCAAAACTCAGGGTGTGACAGTCGCCTATCTTGGCGTCGACTACAGTGGCAATCATATTGTTGAGGGTGTTGACAAGAATGCCACTTTGGTTGACCAGTGCATGGTGCACGGCCGAATCAATTCGGTCTTGCAGAGTATGCAAACCCGAATCACCTTGCTCCTGAGTCGGTTCCTCCGCCTTCTGTTTGTCCTTTGATCCGCTGGAGGAGGACGCCTTGAATTCGTCCATGCTGAATTTATACTTCTGGTGCATAGCCCCAGACCTTGTATGGGTGAACGACTGTAGGTAGTTGGCTTGGAGCTCTTCTACCATCCTCTGGTAGTCGGCTTGTTGTTCAGCCGACAGTTGTTCCATCTTCACAGGCACAACGTTTTCCTGAGAAACATTGGGGCTCTTGATGTCGACCATCTTGTCAGCTGCGTCGATGCGCCCTAGCCGAATCGGCTAGTACTCCAATACATCTTATGAAAAGATATTGATCTAAGCTAAATGCGCTAAACCTAGATCAATCGGCTGTCGGCTATGGCTGACAGGCTGATTCTGGCTTAGAGCATTTAACTAGAGCAAGATCTTAATATAAGAGGCGACTTTAATGAATCTAACAGTAAACACACTAAAAGAATATTAAAACAGATAAGGCCGGCTGAAACCCCGGCGCTGTCTCTAAGCATATACATCTAGCCGAATAGATTATAAGAGTTCTGAGAACAACTTAACAGGTCAAATCGATGCAACATTAAGTATAAAAAGAACAATCAGATCTATTATAACTGATGTAAACCTGTCGAGACGGTGGATACCGCATATAACCTAGGCCAACCCCTAGATCTAGCTCTATCGGCTGCTGGTTCTTGACAGAAACAGGCCGATGTCGAGATAGATCTAGACATTGTTCTAGATTATATGTGTTATATGATAACTAGCACATCATAAATCATTGAATCTAGAGTATCATAGCGATGGAAGCACTAAATTCGACGAGATACATCACTAATGACAAACATTTACCTTAATCGGGGATCGAAATGATGTAGCCTGAAGCTGGATCAAGTGTTCGTCTGAAGAAAATAGGAGGCGATGCGCCGAAAGTTGTATTGATTGTGTGTTGATTTACAGGGGTCTCGGGTCCTATTTATACCCAAGAATAAAACTACCCGTGCAAGACACAGTTTCTATCTAATCTACTATACATGGTACGACAATATCCCGAGACATAGTCCCATGCCATATTACAATAGGAAATCTAAACAAATTCCTAATTTACAGATACAATTGTCGTTATAGGACTCTATGCATAGATGGCAATATCTTTTAACGCGCAATTTGGGAACCGAATTTTCCATTTATCTTTAAGCACTTTTATCAGAAACGGTTCCATCTCCTTCTCTCACTCAGCATCGGCTATCGGCTATCCTTGTCCGACTCAACCTCAGCCGACTAGCCTCGTAGCCGATTGCATCGCAGCCGACTCGACCTCTGTTCTTCCGATCCGATTCCGCTTCCATCTCGGCTGGGACTTAGGGATTTGGTTACCAAATTTAGCCGTTAACACTAGGTAATCCCCCTATGATATCCACTCAACCGCCCGCATCCGTCTCATTCTTTGAAATCGCGCTCACCTGTTGTTGTTGTTGGTGGTGGTGGTGGTGGTGTTTTTGTCTGGTTGGGATTCAGATAAGGAGGGAGATTGAGACGCTCAAGCTACTCAAGCAAACATTGGCCTAGCTTACCTATGAATCACGGTTGTTGTGATTGGAATTTGGACGAACGACGCTCTTGCAGAGCTTACTCATCGCAATGTGTAAAACTGAGCATTAATTATGGTTCAAATGCTTGATTCGGTTACCAACTAATCAAAACCATTTTGGTGACGATCGTTGCCGGCCTACTCAAGACGTTGCTCCGCGAGAGCACGCGCTCCCTGTAGGTCACGTCACACGTGTACATGTCGTCGGTGAGGCTGGCGGCGGTGTCGACGTGAGACGTCATCGATCACCTGCTCCCGCCTCACCGCCATGGGCCTCCTTCGCTCCCTACCTTGTTTGCTCCTGCCGTTCTGTTGATGAGAATTTTCTCTCATGCGTTGGCTCAGGGAGATCTGCTTAACTCCAGTGCAGTCCTTCTCACTGCTCGTGAAATACGGGCGTGCCGATTGATTTGATCTGTTAACCAACAAGAAAAACAAAGATGTATGCATTAAGGGTTAAGTTAGATCCTACTGGATCGGCTGAGGGAACCAATTAACATATATATGCTATCCCAAAGCATATTTATACTTAAGTGATTGGGATAGATCGGCTATGCCAAGACAGTATTAACCACTTAATCTAAATATACAAAAGAATAATAAATATATGCTTTAATAGCCTAGCCGATATCGTAGGGCTAACTGTGGATCGGCTAGTACCCCGATTCATCTTATGAAAAGATATTGTTCTAAGCTAAATGCGCTAAGCCTAGATCAGTCAGCTATCGGCTGTGGCTGACAAGCTGATTCTGGCTTAGGGCATTTAACCATAGCAAGATCTTAATATAAGAGGCGGCTTTAATAAATCTAATAGTAAACATACCAAAAGAATATTAAAACAGATAAGGCTGGCTGAAACCACGGCACTGTCTCTAAGCGTATACATCTAGCCGAATAGATCATAAGAGCTCTAAGAACGACTTAATAAGTCAAATTGATGCAGTATCAAGTATAAAAAGAACAATCCGATCTATTATAGCTGATGTAAACCCCTCGAGACGGTGGATATCGCATATAATCTAGGCCAACCCCTAGATCTAGCTCTATCGGCTGCTGGTTCTTGACAGAAACAGGCCAATGTCAAGACAGATCTAGACATTGTTCTAGATTATATGTGATATATGATAACTAGCGCAACATAAATCATTGAATCTAGAGTATCATAGAGATGGAAGCACTAAATTCGACGAGATACACCACTAATGACAAACATTTACCTTAATCGGGGATCGAAACGATGCAGCCCGAAGCCGGATCAAGTGTTCGTCTGAAGAAAATAGGAGGCGATGCGCCGAAAGTTGTATTGATTGTGTGTAATGATTTTGTACAGGGGTCTCAGGCCCTATTTATACCCAAGAACAAAAGTACCCGTCCAAGACACGGTTTCTATCTAATCTACTATACATGGTACGACAATATCCCGGGACATGGTCCCATGCTGCATTACAATAGGAAATCTAAATAAATTCCTAATTTACAGATACAATTGCCGTTATAGGACTCTATCCGTAGATGGCAATATCATTTAACGCGCAATTTGGGAACCGAATCCAACTCCTTATCTTTATGTTTTCCATCGAGATTGGTCCCACTTCACCCTGACTCAGAATCTGCTATCGGTTGTCCTAGTCCGGTTCGCTCTCAGCCGACTGGCTCCGTAGCCGATTCGGACTTAACCGATTCTGCTTCCGTCTCTTCTCAGATCGCGCGTCTTCTCCAATTCCGCTTCAATCTCTGCTTCAAACCCAGGAGTTAGGTTACCAAATTTGGTCGTTAACACGTTCCTACCTCTCTCCATAGTAGAGAAAGGAGAAGGGGAAAGGGAGAGAGAAATAGAGGGAGAAGGAAAGTATGTATCACTGACATATAGAGTCCACTGGTTTTTATTTTTTAGACTGAAATGGCCTGATATGTGGGTCCTATGCTGACTCAGCCATCACATTGGTCAAAATCGAGAGTAATGCTGCCTTGGAATCTAATGTGACTTGGTTTTGTAAGATAAGGGACGCGTTATATCTGATATTTTGGTTTAGGGAAGATTTTGAAACTCGACGATAAGATGAGGGAGCTGAAGTGCTTTTTGCATTCAGGGAAGAAGAAAAAGCCTAGTTTCTTGACTCGTACGAAATCTGCAAAAGCTTTGTGGGCTTAATGGGCCAGGCCCATCTGGGATGATGGTTGGGCCCAACCTGGCACCAGGCTTTCGAGACAAGCTTTAAAACGGCTCATCTTCTCGGCGCTTCTCTTCCTCCTCATTTGAAATTCGAATCAGGGCGGGTTGGCTTCTCGGAGAAGGCAGAGGAGAGAGAGAGAGTTCAAGGGGTGGTAGAGGAGGCGGGATGGTGAAGCAGCAGCGAGAGGAGCAACCAGCGACGGCACGCCAATCCGGCATCGACGACGGTGATGATTTCAACTCGGAGCAGTGGCTGGACTATCTAAATCTAGATGGTGACGGAGAGACAGCGGAGGAGCATGACGACCGCATCTTGGCCCCGCCGGAGAAGGATGCGGAGGTGACGAAGGTGAACGACGACCGCAACCTGGCGCTGCCGTAGAATGATGCGGAGGTGGTGAAGGTGGACGACGACTGCATCACGGCGTAGGAGAAGGCTCGGGTGCGCATCCTCGACATCCTCCCGATCAAGTCGGTGATCTGCATGGGTTCGCTCTCCAAAGTCCAAACGGTGGCAGGAGCTCTACAACCTTTACTGGAGGGACGTCGCCGTCAATGTCAAGCTCCCCTCCGAGGGCGATGCACTGAGCAAGCTAAAGGAACATGCGGAGCAAGAAACGAAACGCCGCCTCCGCTGCTTCTCCCTCCTCACCGAGAGAAAAAATTGAGGCTGGTTACTTCAAGTCCTGCCTCAAACACGCTGGCAAGTGCTCCCCGAGGTCATCCACATCAGTGATCGAAGAAAAGGGAAACGCAAGTTTCACATGAACGAGACGAGCCGACGGCTCGTGCGCCTCTCGCTAATCGGCGTCGTGTTCGACAATTTCCAGGGCAAAAAGTTGATTGGCGCCTCCTTCCCCATGCTCGAGGAAATCCACATCAAGGCCTACGAATTCAATACAAATGGCGCCGAGGACCTCAAGAATCTAGTCTGCTTATGCCCCAACCTCCACGTCCTCGACCTGCGCAATTGCGAAACCATCAGCCAGATCGACGTCGAGCCCTCTGGAGAGCACCTGATGAGCCTCACCGTCATGGACTGCAAGTGCGTCCGGCTGCTGACTGTCGGCAAACACCTCCGCCGCCTTCGCTCCTTTCGCTACAGTGGTAACTTCCTGAAGTACGGCCTCACCCTTCCGGACAATGACTCGCTTACCGACCTCTTCATCACCTTCCCAGAATACCAATCTACCCCGGGGCTCGAAAATTCGTTCAAACGCCTCCCAGATCTCTCGAACCTCATCTTCCTTACCCTATGCAACACTTCTCTCCGGGTTCATCCTTTTTTCTCGATCGGGTTGATTTCATCCGATTTCATCTCGATCCTGTTGTTTCCACTTGATTCACAAAGTTTTTTGCTACTTATGCCTTTCAGGCTGTGACTGTCGTGAGTAATACCATTCAGACAAGATTGAGGAGTTTAAGAGAGCTTCAGTTGCTCATGTTCAAATTTGAACCGATCAACCTCAGTGACGTTCATGCATTCCTAAACACCTGCGGCTACTACCCTCAGTTGAAGAGGCTCTTTGTGCAGGTCACCACCTGTTGTTCCATTGCTTGCATTGTGTCTCGATCTACTACTGTTTGACTATTTGTCTGTTCTAGTGGAGCCAATGTTAGTATTGTTTCTTTATGATGATTCTGAATTTTCTCTTTGTGATTTTAGCTCCCAGAAAATGATAGCAAATCCACGCAGGATAGTATAACATAAATCAATCAGACAAAACTGATACAACATGATAGCTATAAGTCCGATAGTTAAAGCATACATCATGTCACACCCCGCCCTGGCACCGCCGTACAAACAATGCCAATGAGGGTGCGCCGTAGGAGAACGGTGAACCATCTTTTGTGGAACCGTGTTTGCTGGTACCAGTCCTAGCAAATAAGTGTTGGTACCCACGGTAACATGATAAACCAATATAATGTTATAATAAATTTATACCTTTATGTTGCAACCTTGGGTAATTCCTAAGTAGCAAACTTCATCCAGAAAAAAGCAGCAGTGAAACTTTAGCGTAGCTAGAACACCAATCCACAATCAGCGGCTTGGGTCTAGGGACAAAACTTATCATTCATCTTCATCAACCTGAACTTACGGGAGAAAAACAAAACAACAATAGAAGGGTGAGTACTTTCGTACTCCACAAGCCAATGGGAAATGTGAATAATGCAAGCTTCAAAGAAAGGTAAGGTTTATTTTGCAAATATTTTATTTCAAAACACTTTTCAAACTTCTCGGTGTTGGGTTTTTATAAACCATTTGGAAGGAGACTTATCATCTCAATCCGCCCGCAAGATGCTTTGCAACTCAAGCGGGTGAGCGGGTAAGCACTTACTATTCTCTGGAGAACCTCCAAGATTAAGAGTGCGGATATTTCTTCCATGATGTTACTGCCAAATATTTCATCATCCTTCTCATCCCCTTGAGGTGCCACTTATACTGTCTGTGGGGGGTTTCATCCCGGGGTAGACCACGCAAGGGAAAGAAGACCAACTAGGTCGGACTAAGGGGCCTCGGGCTGGGGTCGGTGGCCCGACCTCATTCGTGGTCGACCGTCCTGACCCCCATCCCCTAGTTCGACCTTGGTCCCTTGACCCGACCTCTGTGAACGGCTTCGACTTGGAAAGGACAAGTTTTCCTCATCAGGAAGGAGACGTACTCAACAAGGCTCACCGAGGGGACAAAGAGAGGACAACTCGATAGAAGATGACGTCACCTGACAGGACTGTGCGCATTGTACCTACGAAGGATGGATCCCCAAGCAAGACTGTGCACAAGATGACCACAACGACTAGGGTCCAAGGGATCTCTGTGTACTTTTTAAGATTACATTCTACTTGCTTTTTACTTTATGGCCAAGCTTCCTTGCATCCCAAGTCTCTTTGTAACTGCCCCCTTGAGCTATAGAAGGGATGGCAGGTCATGCGGGTAGGGGGGATGCCATATCCAATCCCGAACCCTAATGTGTACACCAAATCTTGTTCATTCACCACCCCAACAAAGAACACAAGACATAGACTTGTTATCCTTCGGGAGGGGCGAACCTGTCGAAAATCTTGGCTCGCATTGTTCTCGAGTCGACCATCAGGCCCATCGGTAGGATGCCCCGACCTCTATTTCACCTCCTCGGGTAGCCTCCTTGGAGGACTGATCGACCACCCACCGACACTGTCCATAAGAGAGATTGCATCATGTCGAGTGTTACTGTGGTCTGACCATTCTCATTTCCTTGATTGACCATTTTATTTTCTTAGCTAGCAATTATGTCTTGGAGCCCGAGCAAACTATAATGAGCCAAAAAAATGAAATTCTAGGTTTCTTGTGACGGCTGATAGGTGCACACCTCAATCCACGTTTGGATAGTCAAGATGAATTATGAGAGAAGTGAGAACTGTCCGACTCATACTTTATTCAATATTCCCTTCTTATTACTAAACTCCCATAAAACTTCTAGGTACCAGAAAAAGTACTTGGACATCCAAGACCTGTGGACTGTGCTGGCGCTTGCTAGCAGAATTGCTGACTAGTACAACATTTGCCCTTTGTGATTCTGACATGGTTGACTTGTTCTTTCGTTGCTTATTGGCTAGAGTTCCAACAAGGACAACACTTCGACTGCTGACATTTCTTGGAGAGATATCAATCTCCTGGGTAACTGAAGCAGGTAGAACCTTCTTGATGTCGGTGTCACCTTTCTGATGCTGATGGCTAGGCATCAGGGTTGAAGCAACATGATGTGCAATGTTGGTATTGACAATAGTCTTGTGAGCTGGCACTCGAGATATTGACCGCGGGTTCTGCTGGAGGAGTGAGCCGTCTCTTGCAGTTGGGGTATATCACTTTTTTTGGCATTGTTTTCTCTGCTAGTGCTGGTTCTCTAACTTCGGAGCGGTTGCGGCTTGAAAAATAGAGACTTTGCCGGTGCACTTAATGACAATATGATGTGGTGAAAGCTTTACATTTGAGTGATGGTCGGTATCACTTTTCCAATTTATTTTTTTTGGTGTCACTTGGCGGGATCTGACCATACTGTGCTGAAGCTGAGGTGGCTTGCGGAGTAAGGGTGTCACAGACAAAGCTGTTTGACTTGATGGTGCTCACGCTTAGGCATTGTACAATCTTCGAGGAATGACTCATCTTCCCACAGTTGAAGCAACGGTGGACTAATTTCCTTGGTTTCAGAAGTGGACCTTTATTGAGGCGATGTCATGGCTCAAGATAATTAGAACCACTTGAAATTGGTTGATCACGAGGCACACTCTTCTGGTTGTGCATGCTTATAACTGGAACTGGAGCAAGTAGGGGACTCATGAACCTTGTTGATGGTGTTTTTTCTACAACTATTAGTTTCCATTGGAATTGGAGTTGGTTGAAGAGTAGAAGAGGTACTGTCACTTCCATTAGCAACAGCCATAAGTTGACAGACAGGTTGAAGAGGTGGAAGAGAGGGGTTGCACTAACGATAAGACCTTAAACCACTTGATTACTGACCTGCTGTGATTAGATTTTTATTGTTCAAGTTGATTAAGCAAACAACCTAGTATGATCACATCCCATCACTGGTGTAAACCATACCCCTGGACACAACAAACAACACATGGCCTAGCAGTTACTGATACTACTCTTCTGGAAAGGATTGGGTTAGGTGAGTTCCGGGAAGGCTTCACTTGATCTTCAAGAAACACGACCCGGACCGACCTTCTCGCTTCTTTCTTGAAGCTTGAAGCTTGACAGCCTTCGCATGTAGCTTTCAGTTTGTCCTCCAGGCTCAACAGCTAAAGGGATGGAGGGAAAAAAGAGAGAAATTTGATAAACCATTTTGCAAAAACTTCCCGAGGGTGAGAGGAGACATTTTTGCAAATAAACTATTTGATAAACCATTTTCGCAAAAATTTCCCACACTAATTTCACTTGATAATTTATTTTAACTTTTAATATGATTTCTAGAAATGCATTATTAAACGATTTTTAATCTTGAATGAAAATTAGGGCGTGACAAGGACGGTGTCGGACCAAGAGGCTGGCGGGGGCATCGTGCTCGTGTGTGAGGGTTTTGACTCGAGGCGGTCCAAGGGGTGTCGCGGCACGCTTCAATCCAACGGTCATTGTGGTGCGGTAGTGTGTGGAACCGGCGTGGTAGTAAGGCGTGCCGTCCTTCGGCCATGACGGGCATGTCATGAGCGCGAGCAGGTGGATGCGACTAACGAGGGTGACGCAAAAGTCGCCGAGGCAGGCTCAGGGCAACGTGGCTCCAGGGCGGCATCTGACGAGGATGACAAGTGGGTGCAGACTTTGGGCGGCGAGGCTGGCATCACCGGTGTGAACACAAGGCATGGGTGACAACATGGAGTCGTGTAGTGCGACGAGGCAGAGCAAGGATGTCGTGCATGCTCTGTCGGTCGACGTCACGATGGGACGAAATGACACGGTGACGATGACAGTCGCAGGACGAGTAAAGGATGTCGCGGCACGACGGCAAGGCATTGAGGCGAGGTACAGTGGCTCACCGCTTGGATCGATGGTCATGACGGTGTGGCAATCTTTCGAGCAGGTGGCATGCATGGGTGGCTGGCTCGGTATGGGAAGACGATGGGAGCGTGGCCCATGGGCCTATCGCTGGCTTGGGCCGGTTGAGGAGGGGTATTGGACTTGCCGAGTTGGGCTGGGAGGGGGAAGGGAGGGAAGAGGGAGTTGGGTCGGCTAGGGAAAGAAAGAGTCGGGTGGCCCAAATGCATGGGAGACTTTGCGAATTTTTCAGAGAATCGTTTGAAGGAACATTTGATGGATTTGGCTTTGGTATTTGAATTTAATTTGATATTGGAATTTGTGCAGATATTAGGAATTTAAGGAGGTGATATTTGCTTGAGATGTTTTTTAGTTGATATGAGGTTCGAATCTTGAATCGAATTTGGATAGATTTAGGGAGATTGTGGAACAAGATGAAAATTAGATAGAAATTTAAAGAGCGGATGTATGTGAATTATATTTAATATTTTGAAGGATTTAGATCGAGATTTATATCCTCGGGTCGATACAAATCCCGATCGGACACAAGATAAGACTCCCTAACAACAAAAGAAAAATAACTAAACTTGTCTATTTAAGAGATATACTAAAAATATGAAAACATATTATCATGATCTTTATGATTCCTCTTTGAATTCAGCTTGATTTGGATAAACTTTCATTTACTAATCGATTTTTTAATCGAATCCACTAAAGAATCGTATCAAATTTTAGTGTTAACAGGTATGCAGACTGATGCGGATATTTAGCTGTTATGTTATTCCTCCACTTAAAATGAACTCTGTGGAAGCAATAGCTAGATTTTGAATATTTCTATTATCAGTGGATTACTGTCCTTCTCAATTTGACAGGAACCAGGAGATTACCTTAATGTTTGTTCTGTACTTCTGTGTTAGCATAATTTTATGTAGGCAGACTGATGGGGATATATCAAATGGGAGATTCTGCCATTGTACCTCGTATATTCTTGTTTACTGTTATTACAAGTTATGAAATGCTTGATGTGATCCTCATGGGCCATGATACTAAAGAGTGTATATCAAAGAAGCAACAGCATAAGTATGAAATGATAGGGGTTTTCCAGGAATATGCAAAAGGCAACATGAAATGCTAGATGATTCTGCAGGTTTTCGAAAATGTTGTAGGTTCCCTGTCTGTTGTTTCCATTTAGCAGTCCAAGTGAACATATGGTTTCAGCATATGTTTGCATCTTAACTGACACCATATACCTTGTCTTTTCAAATGAAGAGTTCCATAATGAATTACAGATTATACTGTCATGAATACCATCAGTATTTTCACCTGTAGTTTCATAGTTATTTGATTCATGTTTGCAAAGATCAAATTGGACAAAAACAAGAGCCATGTTAAAGCTACTACTTGAGTAGTAATTTCCCCCTCCATCTTGTGGAATTGAGAGTAGTACTCTGCAATCTGCATAGCCTGGCAGGCACAAAACTCTTGCAGTCTTTCTGTCTTGTGAATATTTTCTGTCTTGCAAGAAAGGAATTGTATTTACTGTTTCAAAGTAAATGCAGCACCTAATAACTACTCCCAATATGCCCATTTTTTTAGCACAAGTTTTCTTACTCATTTCAAGTGCCATGATCGCTTGTTTGGAAGCGCAAGGACTTTGACTCAGGGAGGGCTTGTTCGTTTAATCTTCAAGAGTGAGGGATTGGAGGAGATTGAGGGAGAATAATTCCACATCATAAAGATGTAGAATAAATCTCTTTCAAATCCTCCTTAATCCCTCTACGAGGATTTGTTCGTTTAATTTCCAAGAGTGAGGGATTAAATAGGATTAAAAAATAATAATTTTACATCATAATAAATATGAAATAAATCACTTTAAATCTCTCTCAATCTACAAGAGGGATTAAACGAACGAGCCTGAGAGGGATTAAACGAGGCCTGGGCAGTGGGCAGGCGGGGATTGGGCCAGCTCAGTTCATTTGCATCGCCCCATGGGCTTCTTTGTCGGGACTCGGTAGGAGAGGCCCAGTTCGTCGTCTAGTACGAAATCTCCGGAGCTTCGTGGGCTTAATGGGAGGGCTCGTCTAGGATGACAATTGGGCCCAAGCTTGGCACCAGGTTTGGGAGACAAGTTGAAAACAGTTGGCCAGGGCCTTCTAGCGCTTCTCTTCCTCCTCCAAATTCGAAAATTCGAATCGGGCGCGGTGGCTTCTCGGAGAAGGCAAAGGCGAGAGAGAGAGAGTGGTAGCAGCGGGACGATGAAGCGGCGGCGAGAGCATCCGGCGATGGCGCACCAATCCAGCGACGGCGCCGGCTACGTTTCCTACCGGAAGGCGTGGCTAGGTGACGGTGGAGAGGCGGCGAAGGGCGGCGGCGTCCTGGCGGCGCTGCCGGAGAAGGCTCGGCTGCGCATCCTAAGCTTCCTCCCGATCAAGTCGGCCATCCGAATGGGGTCGATCTCCTCCGAGTGGCGAGAGCTCTGGAAGGACGTCTCCGTCATCCTCAAGCTCGACTCCCCCGATTCGATGCGGCGGTCGATCCAGCAGCTGGAGCAACGCGGACGCCGAGGGCGACTCCTCCTCTTCTCCGTCACCATCGATTACTGCACGATTTCGACACAGGAGTTCAATCCCTTCCTCGACTACGCCGCCGCCTGCTCCGCCGAGGCCATCCACATCGAGAACAAGAAGTCTCGGAAACTCTCATTTCCCTTGAAGCAGACGAGCCGGCGGCTCGTGCTCCTCTCGCTGATCGGCGTCAAGGTTTCCAAGCCACGTGGCAGAAACCCCACAGGCGTCGTCTTCCACTCGCTCGAGGAAATCCACATCTTCTCCGCCGAGGTCCAAGACCACGTGTTCCGTTTTGTGGTCAGAGCGTGCCCCCTCCTCCGCGTCCTCAACCTGCGCAGCTGCAGCATCATCAGTCACATCGACGTCGAGCAAGCCGGAGCGCACCTGATGAGCCTCGCCGTCGCGGACTGCCGCGAGGCAACCGTCCTGCGCGCCGGCAAACTCCTCGGCCTCCGCTCCTTTCGCTACCGTGGTAGTTTCCTGTCGTCCTTCTCCCTTCCGGCCAACGACTCGCTCACCGACCTCTGCATCATGTTCTCGATCTGGGGAACTGATCCCCTGCCGTCAAACAATTCGTTCAGTAACCTTCCGGATCTCTCCAACCTCACCGTCCTCACCATATGCAGCACTTCTCTCCGGGTTCGTCAATTTTCTCAGTCAGGTTTCAAACTTCCAATCCATTTGACTTACTAATTCAGAAAGTTAATTTTCTACTTCTGCACTTTCAGGCTATGTCTCTCACGGCCACGCATAATGCGAAGAGAAACATGAGGAGTTTGAGAGAGCTGCAGCTGATCATGCTCCAAATGGAACCGATCAACCTCGGTGACATCTATGCCTTCCTCAACAACTACCGATGTCCTCAGCTGGAGATGTTCTTTGTGCAGGTCACCACCTTCGTTGCAGCTCTCATCTCTGCACCTATCTATTTGTCTGTTCGAGTGGAGCCACTCTTATATTATTTCTTTCAGATGATTCTGAATTAGTATCTCTTTGTGCTTCCAGCTCCCAATACAAGGTTGCGAATCCCTGCAGAACACTGTGAAGGGGGAGCCACATGAGGGCTTCGAAAAACTTGCAGTGGTAAAGACGACGAACTTCAAGTACGACCCGATTGAGATTAAGCTGCTGCAGTTTCTGTTCAACAAGGCCAACTTCCTCCAGAGATTGATACTAGTTTGTCCCAAAATGGTGCCGGAAGAACGCCGGTTACAACTCCAGAGTCCCGCAAATGTCCAGCTAACTGTTTGTGCTGATGATTCTACACTCAAGTCATTTCATTCAGATATCCTTCCCAAGAAGACGAAGTAGTGTTCAGTCAGTAGCCGAGCTGCTGTTATGTTCTACTGATCAGGAGCACTAATAGACTGCAAATAGATACAGGACATGCTACTAATAGAGGACATTTGCAGAAACAAGTACAGTCTCGTTATACCTTATATCCTTTTCCCTCAGTTTTACTTGCGCAAAATAATCGAATTACTTGGTCCTGCCACTTTCATATGAAGTATTTGGCATTTTAGCAAATTTAGCTATACATATGAGTTTCCAGTGAAATATGTTCATATCAACTTCTGTGGAGAAAGGAACACAAAATAAAACTGGATGCAGAATCCTTAGGCACTGAAGTGGTTCCTTTTACGTGTTTTGCCACACTGTTAGTTAGGACTGAAATTTTAATCTTCCATGAGTAAATTGAACTTTTTGTGGGTGCGAGAGCTAGATATTTAATATTGTCATGTCAGTTATGAGGATTACTATTTGTTTCTTGTCAATCTGAAAAGAGTTTAGGAGCTTACCTGAATGTTTGTTCTGTGTAGCATAGTTGCAGATATTTCACTGTTATGATATAAACTGAAATTTTATCCTCCAGTTTAAACTGAACTCTGTTGATGCAATAGCTAGGTTTTGAATATTTCTGTTGTCAGTTATAAGGATTACTGTTCTTCTTATCAGTTTGATAAAAACTAGTATAGGAGATTACCTGAATGTTTGTTCTGTGTTATCATAATTTAATATAGGCAGACTGATGGGATATATCAAATGAGAAATTCTGCCATTTTACCCCTGAGATTATTATTTACTGATAACTACAAGTTACAAAATGTTTGGTGTGATCCTCATGAGCCATAAAACTCCAGAGTGTGTATCAAAGGATCAACGGAACAAGTAGGGGTGGGCACTTTTAAACCGAAAACCCAAAAAAACCAAACCGCACCGAGCCAAACCGAAGTCTGTGATTTTTCGGTTTTTGGTTTCGGTTCGTGGTGTTGCATAAATCGAATAATTCGGTTTGGCTTTGGTTTTTAACATCGAAGAACTGAACAACCAAAAAAACTAAACCTGAAAAAAACTACCGCCTCTTCGCCTCCGCCCTAGTGCGCCGCGCCGCCTTTGCCCCGGCCTGCCGCTGCGCCAGCTCCACCCCGATGTGCCACCGCGAGCCCGTGACGCCTCCGCCCTGGCCCGCCACCATGCCGCTTTCGCCTTGGCCCGCCGCCACGCGCGACGCGTCGCTCCGCCTCTGCCCTAGCCTGCTTTTGGGTGAGGGCAGTACTCATCCATCAGACTAGTCTTTTAGGTTGTGTAGGCTCATGACCTAAAGTTGTGGCGCTGGTTGGGCTTGTGGTGGAGCATGCCCAATGTGACCCGGGTGGCCCACGGTTGGTGGGACGGACTGCGTACTCTAACAAGTGGTATTAGAGCCTGCAGGAGATCCATGGATAGAGACGTGATGGAGGTGCTCCACACCGCGACAACCGCATAGGATGTGCAGGGACAGACATGGACGCAAAAGTGGAGCATGACGACGATCAACGGAATTTGATCAGTTGGATCAAACACTTCAGATGACGGTTTAAACCGTTCGATGGTTGCTTTCAACAGGGAGACGACCAGACGTGGTGATCGAGTTGATGGCGGCGGAAAGCGATTAGTGATCCAATCGGTGGGTTGAACACTTCGGGCAGGTGGCCCAGATTTTCTGATGAGCTACTTTCAACAGGGAGACGTATGACCGCACACTCGTGTTGATTGAAGCTGGAGGTGATCGGTGTTCTCAGTCAGTGGAATCAACCACTCCGAACGAGGTGGCTTGAGCCTTTCGGGGAGCTAGTTCGACAGGAAGATAGCTAGACGTAACGCTCAGGTCGTTTGGTGGTCGAGAAGACGACGTGGCGATTTGTCGGCTTTGGCCTGTGGCTAGATTGATGGAGTGGTCAATCGGAGGTCAGAGCGGATTTGTTGATGTCGAAGTCCGGGTGGTAGGAGCATGATTTGGTGTGGTCGTAGTGCAGGAGCCAACGAAGTTTGATGCGGGCCAGCTCCGGGCAAAGGAGGCGGTGGCGACACGCACGGGAACGTCACACAATATAGACGAGCAGAAGTTGTTGGGAACTCATGCAATGAGTCATAGCTAGTCACATATACGAGCAAGTCAAAAGTGCATTGGTAAATTAATTGCATGAATATGCAAGGTATCAATTAGGGGGTGTTTGGCAGGGCTCCAGATCCTGGATCCTGGTGGAGAGCTGGAGCCCAAACAAACTCTCCAGCTCCAAACAAATCTGGATGGAGCACTTCAGTAAAATGAACTAGCAAGGTGGAGCTACCTTCCACCAGCTCCAGACTCCAACTCCAGCTGGAGCGGAAGCTTGGAGTTGGAGCCCTACCAAACATCCCCTTAATGTGATGCAGGAGCTTGTTGGCTTGGTGATCTTACGGTTGGTGTGGATGTGAAGGATGCATGAGGCGTAAAGATGGAGGAAGTTGGATGTATCTGTGCAGGGTTGTGGACCCATCTACAGGCGATGGAACAACAACAGTGCATTTGCGCTCGGATTGGTGCATGTCGCGGGCGTGGTGGGCAGACGTGGTGGTGCAGGGCGCTGATATCAGGAGTGAAGCCGAGAAAAGAGGCGGATGGTGTGGATAGATGTTGGGGCGAGATTAATACGAAGACTGGTAGGAGAGACTCCAAAGCCGAGTCCAGGACTTATGCTAGCCGAGGCAGTATCTGTGGACTCCCCTTTATCTATAAAAGGAGCATCCAGCCAACAGATAGGGAGATTTTCCCTTAGTTAGAACTTAGACAAGTCTCATATCTTCCTATATTGTCATTCCCCATCCATAGTCTACATACACACAGGAGTACGATATTACACCTCCGAGCGGCCCGAAACCTGTCTAAAAAAGCATGCCTCCCTTGTCTCTATCAGCTATGTTAATCTCTCTCTCTCTCTCTTCGTCTCCATCGACCTAAATCGTTGGCTTGGTTCCGTGCAGAGTGCCCCCGACCGAATCTTCAAAGGGAGGGAGATTCTCACTTCTCCATTGTTGGAGAACCAATCTCCAATAGTGGGTTTGCATGATAGGGATATATGAAATATGTGTCACTCAAAAGGAAGGGCGAGCACTATAGTCGTAATTTCTTCGGGTTGATTCAAAGCAATGGTGAATTTTCTTAAAGTATCATGGATTCAGTCTAAGGATACGTGAAAAGCGTGGATGTTGGATTTGTTAGATTAGTTAAGACGGAAGGAAGAAAGGGTTCTCTTCAAATAGTCTAGTGAGTTTGAGTTGTCTATTTGATGATGACATCGGTTATCTGGCCATGAAGTAGATAAAGTCAAATTTAAGACTGAAGATGAAGGTGACATGGTCTTCGGGGAGTCTGGGATATGCCATCTAGGAAGGAATCCAATTTTTCTTGGCAAGATGACTATGATGATATGAGACAAGATGGAGCATTGTTGCAGGTAGAGTGAGAAAGAAGTTACAGGGATAGCGGAGTCTCTTCTTACAATGAGCCTGGTGAAGGTTCGTCGGGCGGCTCGACGTGAGCATTTGCAAAAGAACCAACTCAAGTTATTGTATATGGAGGTTCGTGCAAGTAATGAATTCAGGTTGATGCGACGTATTCGTCAAGGTGAAGTTTGTTAGAGTTTGTGTCAAATATGTGTATAAAGTCGGTTACATATTAAAACTTGAAGTTGCACTAGGTGTTATGAATAGAGTGTCGGACTCTATACTAGGCTTTCTCTACATGAAGGGGTGAACTTGTTGTAACCACATGACGACTTAGCATAGTGAGAGGGAGCTGTTACCGGCGTCTGACCAAGGATCATTGTAACTCTGATATGTTGTAATATGCTGGATCGAGAAGTAACGCTCGTAATGAGTGTCCTCGAGATGTAGGCTTCGGCTGAACCTCGTTAACAAATATTGTGTCTCGATGTTGTCATCATGTTTGAATCTTCTATGACTATTTTTTCGTATTTAGCTACGGATGGTGATTTCGGGGCTGGTTGACATGAGAATGCCATATCCAACTGCTTGGATTGTGCAGTTGTTTTAGCTAAAATATTAGTGTCTATAAGTAATTGTGATATGTGTTCCCTCCTAATACGTTGGAAGCATACGGACACACCCTACAACACCATTATTAGTTATTTTGCATCATACAAGGAAATAAAATGCATATGCAAGGGGAGTGGATTCTAATTCCTCGAGGGATGTCCCCTCGTATATATTTCCTTTCAAATTAAATTTGATATAAATAGTTTAAAAAATTCTTAAAAAACTGATAATATAGAGTATAATGATATCTATAGATCCATCAAAAATCAAGTTTAAATTCGACCTACACATCGAGAAAAAGATAAATTCACATGTGAACAGTATGCTGCTATTTATACGTTGAATTTGTCTTTTTTATATGACCTAGTTGAGTTTGAATTTAAGATTTTATGGAATTATGTAGATATGTTATATGATTGTTGTCAAATATTTTATAACTGTTTGGATGGTTGGTTTTTAAGCAAAACGGGTAGACATCCCCTCGAGGTAAGTTTCCCATATACAAGCTACACAAACTCATGTGTTCTGTAAATCAAAGAAACTAAAATGAAACGGAAACCCAGTCAATAAGCATAAATTCGTGACTGAAACATACCACACGATTGCAATGCTGCATGCCCTCTTCCCCGTGCAACTCCCATCAAACCCGTATAACCATCACAAGTTCACAGTCATATTCTCCAGCGTATTCTCACTTTTCACTTGTTTAATCGAGTATAACCCCTGTGTACCTCTGAATTGCAGTTCCTGCATTAGGGGATCACACTGTAACATCTGAATTCGAGTGAAATTTCCCCAAAATGATGAAAACGTTCAGCAATGCAGCACCGTAAAAAGGCTAAAAGAATGGCTATATATAATCCCCTGAAATTTTCACTCATCATAAGCACAAGGAGTCCACAACCGCCACAACCATCACAAGCACTACTGCCATGACAATCTGCCCAAGGCTCGCCGCCACTGCCCGCCGGTGCGCGCTCGACGGCTTGGGTATCGTGTCCGGGAGCGCGCACTCCTCGCCGTCGAAGTAGAGCCTCTTGGGGAAGCCTTCCCCTTTGGCAATGTTGACGTTTGGCGCGTCCTTCCGCGAGAACGAGATGACGGACTGCTGCTTCCCGGGCACCCTTGGATCGGCCGGCGTCCTCCCGTCGGTGATCGGCTCGAGGTAGGTGAGCCCCGGCAATCCTTGCATGAAGATGCTGTTGTTGAACGGCGCGCCCATCTTTGTGCCGTTGAAGGAGTAGACGTTCTCGTAGCCGCTGTAGTGGTCGCCCATGGTGACGGCGGCGAACCAGTCCTTGAAGGTGTAGTCCTGCCAGTTGAAGATGGTGATCCGCGCCGCCCATCCCGACTTGTAGTTGTTCACGATGTGCCAGTTGACGCTGAGGCCGCAGTTGTCGCCGCACGGCATCGGGTTGGGCACGCGGCGGTGCTTGATCTTGGCCCAGGCGCGTGCCTTGGCCGTGCGGTTGTCGAACGGGATGAGCAGCGCCTCGGGCGGCAGTGGCATGGCGCGGGCACCCGTGTCGCACGTCGCCGTGTCGTTGCCGCAGCCGCAGGCGCAGGTGTTGCACGGCACGACGGAGTCGTTGTAGTAGGCGGAGAAGGAGACGCAGCACTTGGCGGCGCGCTTCTTGGGCCGGGTGATGTTGCACGCCACCTGCCACGACGCGACGGCGGGCGTGGACGACATGAGCCCCGTCTCGTCGGGGAACACCATGGGGCTCACCCTCACCGGCTGCCTGCACACGTACTGCGGGTTGAGCTTGCCGATGATCTTCCAGTTCTGCGGCGGGTACAGCGCCGTTCGGTTGAGGTCCGGCGGCAACTTGTACACCTGCATCTGGAACACGGCACGGGACTTGGACTCGTCCATGGTGGGCGGCAGCAGCGTGCCGTTCTTGCAGCAGAAGGGGATGTTCCCGACGTCCTTGTCCTTCTCCCTCTCCGGCGGGAGGTCGACGACGATGGGCCGCTTCTCGCAGCTGTACACCGGCGTGAAGTCGAAGTCCTTGTAGTAGCCGGCGGCGGGGCTGTACACGCAGGCGGGGCCTTCCTTGTTGAGCGTGTAGGCGCCGCGCATGTTGTAGATGAACTCGCCGCGCTTCCACTCCCAGGTGAGGTTCCAGTTGTCGAGCCGGCTGATCGGGCTCCAGTTGTCGATGGTCACCTGCACCATGTAGTTGTTGCCGAACGCTTGGAGCACGTCGTAGGCGATGGTCAGGTCGGCCTTCTGCCGCGGCAGGTAGCGGGTGGTGGTGTTCACCTTCTTGGCCTTGAATTTGGGGTCCTTGACGCAGCACACGTACATGACGCTTTGCTTGTGAGTGGGCGCCGGGCAGCGGAAGCCGGGGTTGGACAGCTTGATGGTCTTGGGCATGGGCGCGGCTGGGGGCTTGACGCCGAACTGGGTGCCGGTGATGTCGATCTGTGCCTGGATCTGCGTCAGGTCACCGGCGGTCTCGATGGAGTTGAGAAGGTCGGCCATGGGGTAGCCGGCGAAGGTGACGCCGCCGGAGACGTTGGCGGGGAGGTCTGTGCCGTCGAGGAGCACGGCGCCGCCGACCGTCACGAGGATCTCCTTGTGCTGGAACCCGACGAACATCTGCCACGCCTTGAGGTCCTCGGTCATTGTGTTGAGCACCGTCGCCGTCGCCTTGAACGCGTACGCCTGCGCCGTCGCGTTCTTCGTCCGCGGGTACTCCTTGGCGCGCTCCGTGAACGTGTACGTCAGGAACGCGCCGTTGCACGCCTCCTGCGCCTTGAACGACGGCTTCTCCTCCTCGTCCTCTCCGTCGCCGTCACCGCCGCCATTGTTGTAGTCCTGCGCCCGCGCGCCGGCGACGACGACGGCAAGAACGACGGCGACGCCTAACAAAAGCACCGTCCACCGCCGCCGAAGCGGCATTGACGCCCCCGTTCTCTGCCCAGCTAGCGCGGACGGAGAAGGGATCGTCGAGGCAAGAATTGCTCGCCGGCTCGCTCGACCGATCGAGGGGGAGGGGGGAACGGGTAGCGGTGGGAAGCAAAGGCGTTCCAGCGGAGGAGGAGGAGGACGAAGGTATAATTAGGCATGCACAGTTCGTGGCAGCTCGCTAAAATCGAGGAGGCTCTCATGCGCGCGTGTCGCGTTGCCTCGCCGTTGATGGTTGCGGATGGCTGACGCTGGTTTCTCGTTGCTCGTCGGAGGACCGTGTCAAAATGACCGGATTTGGACACCGGCGTTGGCGCTGGGTCGTCCCCCGTGTCAGCCGGGCACGAGTCATATAAATTTGGGCAAAGACAAGCACACGAACACTGAACCTTCTTCTTCTCTTATTATGAACCTCGATGACTTCTCATCAATCATAATCAAATTTAAAAGCTATATTCATTTCAGACTCATGATCAGCAAACCTGGAACAGAGGAATATTTTTTAATTTTTAAAAGAAAACAGAGGAATGGTTTTGCCTACCAAGCGATTTCTCAAGTAATGTGTCTTTGTTTCGTCAAGAAATCAGGCCATTTCTTGGGGAAAGAAATTACACGAAGTGTTTTCTTCAACATGGCCTCCGGCGAGGACAACCAAGCACGTCCACTCCGGCGCCGGCCGGCCGCGCCGTCGGCTTCCCTCGCGCGTCTGCCATCTGCTCTGGCGGCTGGGCTTCTCTGGGCCAAGTTGGGTTGGGTTTGTTTAAATGAGCCCAGTTGAGGTGGCCCAGAAGCGGCCCGCATACGCCAGCGGATGCCAGCTGGCCTATATAACGATCTAGTGCAGCGGTTTTTTCTGCATCGAATTGGAAATTTGGAATCCAAATCCAAACGCAATTAGCTTGACGGAGAAGGCGAAAATGGGAGAGAGAGCGGAAGGGGGAAGTGGGGAACGCGCCCGCGCGGCGATGGCGCTCGACTCCGCCGCCGCCGGCAGCGGAGGCGTGAAGAGGCGGCGGGTGGAGGGCCGCGGAGACGGCGGACGCGGAGCGGCAGTGGCGGTGGCGGCGGCGGAGGAGGAGGACGTCAGGCTGGAACCTCTCGAGGCGCTTCCCGACGACGGACCGGCGGCGGAGGATCACGTCAGTTTTGACCCCATAGTGGTGTTTCCCGACGACTTGGTTCTGATCATCATCAGCTTCCTCCCGCTCATGCCCGCCATCCGCACGACGGCGCTCTCCAAGGCGTGGCAAAAGCTCTGGAAGGAGGATTGGGGCCAGACTCGCCAGAGGCAGAAATCCAGGCGCTACGAGATCCGCGCCCGCCGTGCACCTTCCGTGGAGGGCCTCGTCAATATCCTGGAGGAGGAGCGCCACCTCGAGAGCCTCTCCGTCGTCGTCCACACCATCATGAAGAGTTCCCACCTGAAGAGCATCATCCAGAGATCAGCCGACTGCGGCGTCGAGAAGTTCCACATCGAGCTGACCAACCCGAATGTTGCATTGAAAGTCAGGTTCCACTTCCCAATCTTGAGCCGCGTGATCGCGCACCTCTCGCTCCGCCACATCCTCGTGTCCAAGATGCGCTTCAAGGACCAGCGCTTCAACGAGCTCTCAGTAATCTGCTTCCACTTCGTCACCATCGAGAGCTACATTTTCAGAAGAGTGATCGCGCGCTGCCCCAATCTCCGGGTTCTGGACCTTCGCAGCTGCCGTTGGCTCGATGCCGTCGCCATCCCGCCGGGCGGGCCGAAGCTGAGCAGACTGACCATCGCCGGGTGCAAGGATCTCAAGAGGGTGGACGTCGTTAGTGTAACCAGCCTCCGCTCCGTCTTCTACAGCGGGCGCTTCCTCTCGTCCTTCTACCTGCCACGCACTTGGCGCCTCTCCTCCTTCACCGACCTTTACATCTGCTACGACGGCCCGATAATTCCCCAGGTGTTCGGTAAATGGACCCAGAAAGCACTTCCCAAGCTCTCCAACCTCTGCAACCTCACCATCTGCAGCAATGCCCTCAAGGTTTGTTCTGTTCCGTTGGATAAGTATCATGTTGTTATTGTTTTGATATCGTTTGGTGGACTCATCACTCATGGATGATTTGATATCGTTCAGATTGTGCCTAGCTTGTCTAGCTTACCTGATGAAGAACGAACTACCCAGTTGGACTGGCTTGGCGGCTTTCAGCGGTTGACAGAGTTGCAGTTGCTCATGTTTGACATAAAGGCTCTGAACGTGTCTGACATCTATGCGTTCCTCCAGAGCTTCCACTTCCCAAATCTGACCAAACTCTTTCTGCAGGTTAATATATAGCAACCATAAGCATTTCTTGAATCTGGATTTTGCATTGCTTAATAATCGTTTTCCCCTTCTATTGCATCTGATGAATCTGCATGTGGTGTTCTCATTTAGTCATGATCCTTCCGAACACGATTATGAATATGGTCTGTGCTTGCAGCTCCCAAGAATCAGGGAAGATATGCAGGAGTCGGTTAGCGAAGATGTGCTGGAGTCGATGAGCGAACGTGTTCCAGAGTATGTCTTAGATAACCTTAAGGTGGTAAGAATGATGAACTTCAACAGGACCAGCATTGAGATGCACCTTGTGAGGTTTTTCTTGAGGAAAGCTAGAAACATCAATTCACTGCAACTTGTTTCTCTTTCTCACGATGCGATTCCGTTGGGTATGGTTGTTCAACAAGGAGACATCATCCAAGAAGCTTTGGCGAATGGCGTCATACAAGAGAGCAACTCTGGCGCTGGTACAACCCAGCCGTGTCATTCAGAGGTCTTCATCGAGTTTTAGTTGTCAGTCACCAGTCAGAGTTATGCCCCTATAGCTTGTAATATCCGAGAAACTGGAAAGTGCTAATCGACGGTATACAAATATACATAACTTTCACCTTTAGTTTCTTTTCTACATCTTCAATTTTAGTGTCACCAGAGAAATTGAAATGCATGATATCCATTATCCAATGCCTTGCGCCTGCCTGCTTTGTTTCTGTGTTACCATTCTCATTATATATCTCATAGTATATCTGAAATGACATTTCTATGAATTGAAAACAGCTCCAATTCATATTTCAAAGTCAATTTGACTATGTGAAAGACTGAATTCTAATCCTATTTTGTTAGTGTACTTCTGAACTAGTCATTATCTTCTTTTCCTGCATGTTATCTTGGGTTTCAGATTGCATTTACAGTGATTTTGGATGTGCTGTATGTCCTTGTGTTTATTTTTGATATGATCTGTGGGATTGTTTTTTAGATAATATGATCTGTTGGATTGTTACTACATATTTCTATTAATCTATCTTCACATAATTTGTCAGAACTCAGAAGTAGCTCACTGAAATTGTTAAAATTCTGGAGTTAGTAGTGAAAGATCGTCTCAGTCCAGAGTCTTAGGAATGTTTATGAGATATGATTTATAATGCTAGTTGTGATAGGAGCTCCAGTCCTAGGGATCAAAGTTAGTATTTGCATAATGGAGTTGATTGTGTTATTTTCAGCAATAAAAAGATATCTTCCCTTTTAGTGTTAGTCTCTATTCCCTTGCATTTCTTATCTACACCTGTTAGAACTTACATGTTTAACTCACCGACCAAGGTGACTTAGCTTGTTCTCTGGTAAAACCACTATCATCTAAGTAGTGAAACCAAGCCACAACAAATCTGTTTTTATTATTTGATGCTTAGGGTTGGTAGATGTACATGTGGTGATGTCTAATCTCTCCTGTTTGACTGCCTGGGCTTCTTTTGTGTTAGTGATTTGAGCCATTATGTTTTGTTTACATGTCATATTGTTGTTTTCGTGGATGGTCTTATTGTACTGCATGTCTTTTTGTTCATTTCTAATATGATATTTGGGATTGTTTCCTACATATTTCTATTAATCTATCTTCAGATTGTTCGTCATAACTCAGAAGTCACTGAAAATTGTATGAAACGTGATATGCGGCTGACATGCACATGTGAAACAGCACATTATAACTGCTAATAGCGTGGTTTTAAACAATGTTTACCGTAACTCTCATGGTACGCCTCGGATGTTAGCAAAAAATTCTGTTGTCCCTAGTCCCTACCTAGGGGTGGCAATTTCTCCCGTGGGGTCGGGCCCCGCAGGGGACCCACCCCTACAAGGGCGGGGGCGGGTGCGATTGTTAATCCGCGAGTATGCGGGTCCGAGGCACCGGTCTTAGACGGGGGCAGATCCGAGAGAGGAATGACACCCACGGGCCTCGGGAGGGGGTGTATTACCCCATAGACCTTGTTCGGTTAGCCCGGAAACAGTCGGGATTGGACCGAAATCCCCGTGGATTAGCCCGATGCGGCTTAAATCCCGGCCTGCAAGAAAGTGTGTGTTCAATTAAGCCCAGTTTGGATTCTATCCCGGCCTTTCCCCCTCACCCTGGTCCGGGAAAAAAACATCTACCCAATAGGCGTGGAAAAAAAACTCGAGAGGCATCGCGGCATCGGTGCGAGTCGACCCGTAGAGCGGCGGGGGCCTCACAGGGGTCCCGCCCCTACGAGGGTATACAGGGGCAGGTCCGAGAGAGGAATGACACCCGTGGGCCCCGAGAGGTGGTGTATTACCCCTTAAAAATATAGCCCATGGAAGTAAGAAAAAATGCTCACCACATAAAACAGCCCGGCATGCATGTAAAAGGCCAATCCCCCACCAACCCTTAATTCTGGCCAACCCTAATCCAGCCGCCAGCCGCCCAAGCACCCAAGCACCCAGCCGGCGCTCCTCGCGGCCTCGCCTCTCCTCTACTCGACCACTCCTCCTGTGACCTCGACTCCTCGAGTGGAGGAGTGCCATGCATACATCACACATGCATGTATAATGTTTGTACTACTGCGTTGTATGATTGGCCTGTTGTTGTTTAGGTTCATGGGAGAGAGGAGAAGCAGTGCAATTGACTGTCGCTTTCTCTCTCTCTCTCAAGAACTAGGAATGCAAAAAGGAGACAGTTGTTGACACCAAGTATAATTCTGAAAATAAACGGGCAGACTTGCGCGCGGTAGCAGCAGTACTGTACCACTACCCTGGTCTCTGGCCAGTCATCCAAACAACAAATAAATATCAGGTGATCATGTACACGCAGGGAGGGAAAAAGAGATCACAGAATAACATGATTCCTGTAGCTCATAGGTTTCTCAGGTTACCTTTTCTGTTTGCTTTGAATTAATGCTCCTTTCGATCAATTTCTTCTCCTCGTTACTCTTATACCCCCTGAAATACATCATCCTTGTCATTGGAGCACATGGCAATGGAAAGGGTGAATTCAGAATCTGGTGTGTGTGTGTCTATACACACACACAAACTGCGTTTCTCTTTTCACCAGATCAACCATTTCAAAATGTTCAATGGTAATAACTAATAAGCTATGTGATGTATCGTCTAAAAAGAAAACGCTATATCATGTCGCAATACATGTACCATCTATACTAGTTGATGTGCAGTGCAGGCGCTCCAGGATAGGCATTCTCTCCAAGAAGGTTGTGTACTTGTGTAGACTGCAAGAGCAACCAACCAGCGTAAGCCTTGCCCTTTTTCCACAAAGATTCCTGTGCAGCTTCTACTTTTTGTGTTGTACGCTTCTATCGGCGATAGCGAATAGCGATGGCCTCAATCAGGTAGGCCTACGTTCCAGATTTTACTCTAAACTCTACTAGTGTCTCATGGCCCATTGGAGGTGTAGGAGAGGATTTGGTGCCCATGGCCATATATGGCATTAGAAGTCTCTCTCAGCTTTCCTATAGTCTGAGTTTTATTGAGCAAATGACAAGAACACATTGACCGTTTGTTACCTTAATTGGATCGAACATGTTGGACACCTCTGTCTACCAGCCCAACTGTAGAGAAGCAATGAAAAGCAGCAGCAGCATTTCAATGAGGTGTCCGTTTCTTTCACTGACAGATGGACCCACCCAGCTCGCACTGGTCCACCGTGGGAGGAGCCCAAGAGTGCAAAGCCCATTTTACTCCAGGCACAGCCCATAACGATGGTTTCAGAAAAGATAGAAAAAAAAAAGGGAAACGGCGCGCAATCGCGGCAAAAACCCCAGGCTATAGCTGCCAACATATACTTCATAGTGAAACAAAAACCAACCAAGAAGCTCAGAAAGAGAATTATGGCGATGCAGTACTCCGGCGCGCCTCCCCCTCCTTCTCTACCCTCTCCAACCGTCTATTCCTATCTCTCTCCGTCGACCTTCGTTCCCCCATCGCCGGCAACAACCGAGCCGTACGCTCCACCATGTGTCCTCTCATCGGTCTTGCACTACTGGGGGTGGGGTGTTGCGGCGGTTTTGCTCGTATTTACCATCTCGTTCTGGATGGGGTACAAGCTCGCTAAGTTCGAGCGCCGCCAGAGGAGGAAGAAGACGAAGGAGGAGGGTGCGGCGGCGGCGGCTGTGGCAGCTGCAGCGGCGGCAGGGTTGGTGACGGCGGCGGCCTGCAGCTGCAACTGCGCCTGCTGCGGAGGTGGTTCTGCTGCCCATGTTCATATTCAGCAGAACATTTTCTCGGGGGCAGGCGCCGGCGTCGAGTACGACGACGACGACGACGGCAACGAGGATAGCTGCTGCGAGGTCGGGCTCGCGATGGCGCACGTCGCGACGGCGGTGTGCGGCTGCACCATGGTGTGACACCGAGGCGCGGCGGCGGGCAGAGCTTCGAGGCGTCGACGGCGACCGCGGCGGCGCGGCTTCGATGCACGATCGGTGGAAGGAAGGACGCGTTCGGATCAGCCCCGTACCAGTAGACTACTATAATTTGTACCAGTAGACTACTCTAAGTTGTTGCGATCTCTAGTGTGTTGTTGCAATGAAAAAGAAAAAAAAAACGTTCTGTTTATTGAGTTTCCCTCCCCCTTCGTGGCCTCCCTCCTCACCCGAGGCCACCCGACGACGAAGCTGACGGCAAGACCGGCACGCCGGGTCGCCGGCGCCGCCCCGCCGTGACGCCATGGCCGCGAGTCGCCAGAGCGAGATGGCCGGAGCCCGGAGGGGCGGACAGATGTGTTGATGGGCCACAGATATGGGCCATTGACCATTGGGCTTTTGACATACTTTTGTTTGCACCGTAGCTGAGGTACGAGTGGATCAGTGGACCGATCGGCGCGGTTCGTGCGACGCTGAGGGCGACGGCGCGGGCGCGGCGACGGGCGACGGGCGACGGCGCAAGGCCTCTGCGCTCGGTGGTCCCCTGTCCCGGCGCCGGAGGGGAGAGGGCAGGAGAGATAGGGGAAGCGGCGGGTGTCCCGACGAGGAGCAGCGAGCGACCATGTGAGTTTTCTTTCGCCCTAGACCACTCAAATCCCCAATTTCCCATCCGATCTGCATACAAATTTCATTCTCAATTACCTGTCAAGGATCTGCAAACAAATTTCATTCTCAAGTTTCTGTCAAGGGGGCCGCTCAATTAACCCTTAATCCCTCATGGTTACTTAGTTTGTGGCTTTTGATTTATACATATTTTGTTACCAAGTTAGGACGGTAAGGAGAAGATCGAGCTTGGGGCATGGATGACAGCGAAGAGGACCAGATGTTTCCTCGTGACTCCAAAGAATTCATTCCTCTTTGCAAACTTTCAGGTCTGTTAATTTACTGCTCAAACAAAACGCTGTAGTTTGTGCGTTTGCTAATAAAGTTACAGATGCAAATGTGGTGCACAATTGCAGGGCCGGTCCTGAGGTTTTGGTGGCCCAGGGCGAAATTAAAAACATGGGCCCTCAATTTTACTTTTAAATAATGATCAATATAGCGCTAAATAGCGTGCAACGCTTTACGTATGCATAAATAAAATATCTAATGCGCATCCAAAAGCAATATTTATAGAAAAACATCATGAACATTATATCAAAAAGTTCTTTGTACTCTAGAAGCGAAGACATTGATGATAGTATCGATATCAATGTCATCAACAGTTTCTTATTTTTACGAAAACATCAAATTTTGTCAATGCATAAAGTTGCCAACCATAACAATTTAATTTATTGATGACATGGTATCTAGAATAAGCTAAACAATGAAAAAAATACTAGCATATTAGTGGTCAAACTCAAGGATTATAAAACTTAGAAAGCACCTAATTAATTCAAACAATTTTTTTTATTTGCAAATACGCAAAAGGATTATATTGCACATTAATATATTAAAAAAAGCAATCAGCAGTATACATCACGATCAGTTGGAAGCCATCACAGCGAAAAGATCAAAAGCCGGGAAGCAGAGCGATAGCAGCATTCTTACAGAAAATTTAAACGAGTAGCGGCTGGGCAGATGAATGATGGCAGATCGATACTCGTTGGCTCGTGGGCTGCCATTCTGAATCAAGAACGACCAACGACGGTCGCAGGTCGCTACGCCTTCACTAATGTGTACTCGTCTACGTTTACGGCGGTAACACTCCTAATCACATTGATAATCCCAGGATTAGGTGGGGGCCCAGTGCGGCTGCCCCGCCCTCAGGGCCGGGCCTGCACAATTGACAATTTGACATACCCAGAGTTAGGAATATTAAGCTAGCGCCTGAATATGGATGACTGGGAGAATGGTGAGAACCTAAAAAAAAATGGTGAGTCCAGAGGTAGCTTTGGTGGATTGTGGCCAATATTGCAATACATTTTTTGCTCATATTGTCTGCTGCCATAGGGGAGAATACAATTACAGAGAGTTCACCTGTATCATCTTTGATGATAGCAATTAGTTTTTACCTAATTCATCATGAATAAGAACTTGTTAGTAGCAGAATTTGGTATTATATATGATTTATATTTATAGTGCTTAAATATTCATCTTACATTTCAGTAATGCAGTTGGATCGGACGCAAGATGAGAGCTTGTTAGTAGCAGAGTTTGATATTATATATTATTTATCCTTGCTTCACACAACTGTTATTGTGAGCAATTACCGTACCACCATCTATTTGTGACACCTTCAGATATAATTGTGTCACATGTGAACCTATCGTCCTTCTCTTGATTTTAAAAATATTTAACTTTGTTCTGGACAGGGAAAAAATTATGTCATTCAGATAGATTGTGTGCATACCTTATTAGAACAATTAAGTGGTTGATGAGTTATTTTATAGTCACTTTGTCGTAAGTTGAATCTTTGACTGGATATTTGTTGTATGGGATAGTGTACCTGCAATGCAACTTTTTAAATGGTTTTAGCTGCATGAATGAAAACATTTTTTCCCCATTTGGTTTTACATAAAAAAGATGGGTACCTTTGGGAGAAGGACGAAGTTTCTGGAAATTCTGGATTTATGTATATCTTTGTTGCAGAAGTCATAGATAGGCGATAGATATTCATCAAAAGTTTGGTTAAAGTTATTGGTCGTCATTAGCAGTTTGAAATACTTGGAATGTACTTACTGTTGTATGTCCTGATGCATATCCCTGAGAAATTTCTCTACAATTTCACTTTTGCTTTTGGCAATTAATTCTTCTTCATCCAAACCAGTAGCAAATTCTTCCCTCAATGTAACTGTTTCTTCACGTTCTCTGCAAGAATGTCTCATTAGCAAGATTGACATTATTATTAAATAGATGTAATAAAAATGACAAATAGTTACGCTGTTTCTCGTTTTGCAACACCTAGTTACAGTACTTCCTTTTTTTAATGGTAAACAACATGCATAACCAAGGAAAAGTAACTTAGTGCTGCTTACTGTCAGTTTAGTGGGTCTCATCTCATTACAGCTATAACCAAGTGCAAGCAAGATGGTCATGTCATCGTGTCATGGCCATGATCCATATGTTTATGCTGACTGAACTATTGATTTTGATCGGTGAGAACCATTGATTTTGATTCACACTTGCATTGTTTTCACCATGTTACACGAGAGTTGCCACTTGTTCTTTGATAGACACATAGTATATAAGAAAATGCAGTTGTCACTATGAAGTATTTATTGATGTTATCATTCTATTAATCATGTTACCTTGAATATCTTCTATTTGAAACAGATTTAATATCTTCTATTTGAATTATCTGTGTTTAGATAACTTAAACAGTAATGCACTCCATAGTATTTTTTGTGCCATGAGTTGTTTGGTTCATCAATCAATGCAATAATAGAGTATAGTTAGAAAAATGGTTCAAGGGCTACTGGAATCAGGAAGCAGGAGGAAGAGGATGATAATATGATTCTTTTCCTTTCCCCCGCTTTGGAGCCCTGCAGCTTCCATGCTATTCAACTTTATACGTCATGTTTATCTTAGTTATTCAATTTTTAATCACTCTGCTGTGTTGCTAATTCTGTAGGACTAGGTTTTTAGATGGGTCATGGTTTCTAGAATTATTGAAAGCGTCCATTGTCTAGTAGTTTGCGTGCTTCTATTCAAGCCCCGGTCCAAGTTTAAGGAGCGGCCGTGTATTTTACTCTTTCTTGCTTCTATTCAAGCCCCGGTCCAAGTTTAAGGAGCGGCCGTGTATTTTACTCTTTCTTTTATTGTGTATACGAGTGTTGTGCTTACATTAGTACATGATGTAATGGAAATCTAGTGGAGAACTCAGTTTCTTGTGTGTCAGTATTGATTTTACCTCCTGCAATCAATGGTAGCACCTTCACCTAATTTAGCCTCGATGGATTTAAATGTGATCGAGGAACAATCTTGCTTAGGAATGCCTTATTTTGGTATATGGTTAGAATAATAATTCTAATGAAAATTGTTAAAATCCACTGTAAAATTTATGGAACCGTTTTTATCTGTATGAAACCCTGTTAACTTACAAATTGATTTATAGAATTAGTTTATGATCTCTTTCCTTATGAATTATCTTTCATGAATTTGTTGTTCTTACAGATTGAAGGGGCCACATACAGATCCTTTGAACGGCTCAAGGAGTCACTCAGGACTTGTGAAGCATGTCAGCTCTAGGGATCACTTACAGATCGAAGGGGCCTCGCTTTGCTAAACCATCTGAGCTCACTCTAATTTGGAGAAAGTCTGCAACATTCGGTGCTGTATCCACGCTTTGCTAAACCATCTGAGCTCACTCTAGTTTGGAGAAAGTCTGCAACATTCGGTGCTGTATCCACAGCTCTACATTTGACTTATCCTAATCTTTCCGTTTTTAAATAGCATATGTGGCAGCCATTGTAGGGAGCAATATGTTATAGTGTCCGGTGGTTGCGAATCGAGAAAACAAGTAGTGAAAAGTAGTTTCTATCAATTTCATATTGATTTCAATAGTCCTTTATATAGGGTGATTACAAGCCTAAGATTGCAATTTAGTGAATTACATTAAGGATGATTTATGCCCATAAACATGGCTGTTACAAAGGATTAAAAATCCACTTTATGGCTGCCTTTGATGTTGAATCAAATCCCCAATGATGGCTGCCATTTGATGATTCTTGATGAGATCAAATAATGACCATATAATGGCCCTTTTGTAACACTCCCCCTTTTGATCGAGTCCATGTTGAGATCAACTTGTTCTTTAATTCCTTCGAAAAACCCTGTGAAAAAAATAGGAATAATATGACTGGTGATTACTCTATCATCAACCTGCAAGGTTAAAGGAGTAATCCATGCCGTGTTTTATCTCTAGAAAAACTCCTGTGAAAGAAAACATGAGATAAGACATAAGCTTGCATCTATCATTGCCTCATTAAAAACTTTATATGAGAAAACCCGGATAGTAAAACTTACAAAAGGAAAAAGAGTATAATGTGAAGCGTTTTAACAGGATCCATCATTCAGAGAGTCTCCCCCTGAAGCTTGCAAGTTTCGAGTAGTCTCATACCAATTCCCTTAACACATCTCTCGAATGAGGAAGTGGGTAGGGATTTTGTGAAGAGATGCGGATTATCACAAGACTTTGTCGGTAAGATGTTTATTTCTCCATTTTGCTGAAGCTCATGGGGATAAAACAACTTAGGGGCAATATGTTTGGTGATATTGCTCTTAATGTAGCCTGTTTGCATCTGTGTAATACAAGCAACATTGTCTTCATAGATAATAGTAGGTGATTCTGAGGAACCAATACCACAAGATTGTTCAATGTGGTTTATCATCCTGCGAAGCCATACACATTCACGTGATGCCTCGAGCGGTGCGATAATTTCGAATTCTTTGTGGAGGTAGCCACTAATGTTTGTTTAGATGACTTCCACGATATGGCTGTTCCTCCATGGAGTAATACAAAACTGTTTGTGATCGGCGTTGTGGGGATCGGACATATAGCGACATCGGTGTACCCAACCAAGCTAGGATCGGCGTTTTCGAAAGAACAAGCCAAGATCCTTAGTGCCATTTAGGTACTGAGGATTTGTTTTCCTCCCCAATGACGCTTAGTTGGGGCGGCACTATGTCTTGCCAATAGATTTATCGCAAATGCAATATCTGGCCTGGTACTATTTGCAAGATACATAAATGCTCCAATGAGACTAAGATAGGGATATTCTGGTCCTAATATCTCCTCTCCTTCCTCCCGTGGTCGAAAAATGTCCTTTTCTTTATCGAGAGATCGAACAACCATGGGAGTTTTATTTGGATGTGTTTTGTCCATATTGAATTTCTCCAATAATTTCTGAATATAGACAGATTGATGCACAAAAATTCCTAACTGAAGGTGCTCGATTTGCAAACCTAAGCAAAATTTGGTTTTACCCAAATCCTTCATCTCAAATTCCGCCTTAAGATGGTGACGGGCTTCATTAATATCTTGTGTGTGGCCAATGAAATTCAAATCATCTACATATGCGATATAATGCAAAATCTGTGGAGGATCTTTTGATGAATATGCATGGGCAATCATCATTGTTGGAGTAACCTTTCGTAGAAGGTACTCACTCGATCGGTTGTACCACATTCTACCCGACCGTTTGAGACCATAGAGTGATCTTTTGAGCTTTACACAATACATTTTTCGATTTGCGCTCCCATTCGGTATAGAGATCCCATCGGGGACCTTCATATATATGTCCAAATCTAGTGACCCATATAAATATGCTGTCACGACATCCATCAACTGCATAGATAGACACTTTTGTATTGCCGGTGATATCAAATATCGGAACGTAATTCCGCTCATGACTGGAGAATATGTTTCATTGAAATCAATGCTGGGTCTCTGCGTGAACCCTTGTGCTACAAGCCTCGCTTTATATCTCACCACCTCATTTTTCTCATTCATTTCCGACGAAAACCCATTTAAAACCCACGGGAAGGTTTTTGGAGGTGTAGGTATTACTTGTGAGAATACCTCTCTTTTATTGAGGAGGCTAACTCGCTTCAATTGCTTCCTTCCATTTGTTCCATCCGAGCGTTGTTTGCACTCTACCATGGATTTTGGATCTGGATCATTTTGGATGGTTTCTGCAGCCATGAGGCAAAGTATATGTCGACAATTGTAGTCTTACGGTTGAATGATTCTCCGGACTCAACATAGTTTACGGATATTTCATTTACCCCGTAACGGCTCGGTATTTCCCAATATGACCGCGTCGGGCGTTCCAATGTCCCATCATCGAAATTGAGTGCACTGTTGATGTGGGAAGTGAATTGAGTGAATTCACTGGTGTCTCTCAACTTGAGGTTGAGTTTCATTTCTGTGTCGAGGATTCTTTCCTCTGTTTCCTCGTGCGCTTGCGAGGATTTGCCGTACTTCTCCCACTTTCTTTCGAGGAAGGAGTTGAATAGTTTTATTTGGTACCTCTATTCTTTCGGCACATTCCTTGCAGGAATGTATGATTTTGTGACACTTTTACTCACGGTAAATGAGTCGCAAATTGTTTGCAGCAACCTGCAAATCAATGATCCTTTTAACCGAAGGTCGATTCGTGGTACGAGGATCCTCCTTTAGGGTGTCTATGGCATCCCAATTTATTTCCGGGCATTCGGTGTGATACTTAAATTCTCCCCTAATGCCGGAAAATGTTCTTCATTGAAGATACAATCAGCGTACGGCCGTGAGTAAATCCCACAAGGGGCTCCGTGTATTTAATAATCGACGGAGATAAATATCCCACGTAGATCCCCATTTTCCTGTGAGGGCCCATTGATGTACGCTTTGGTGGTGAGATCGGTACGTATACAGCGCAACCGAATTTTCGCAGATGGGAAATACTAGGAGGATCACCACGAACCAATTGCAGTGGCGAGGTTGTATGGTATGCAGTTGGGCGCAATTGTACTAAGTCACCAGCGTGTAGGACTGCGTGACCCCAACATGAGGTTGGTAGGTTACAATTTTGCAATAATGGTCTCGCTATGAGTTTTATTCTCTTGATAAGAGATTCGGCTAAACCATTTTGCGTGTGAACATACTACGAGAATGTTGAACTTCAATTCCTAAAGCTATACAATAATCATTGAAAGCTTTAGAAGAAAATTCTCAGCGCTTGTCTAATCGATTGATTTTATCGGTGTTCGGGTTGACTTGCTCTAAGTCGATGACTTGTGCAATCAATTTTGCAAAGGCATGGTTCCGTGTCGATAAGAGACACACATGGGACCATCTTGTGGATGCGTCTATTAGAACCATGAAATACCTGAATGGGCCAGACAATGGTTGAATAGGACCACAAATGTCTCCTTGAATGCGTTCAAGAAACTTTAGTGGTTCAGCCATTATTTTAAAATGTGAGGGTCTCAAAATTAATTTCCCAGTTGCACATGAGGTGCACACAAAATCTGAGGATTCTGGGAATTTTCTATTGCTCATACCATGTCCACTTGAATTGCTCATGATTTTTCTCATCATTCCGATGCCGGGATGGCAAAGGCGATCATGCCAAGTTTTAAATGCATCCACATTTTGAAAAATCACTTTGTATGCAACATATGGTACAAGTTTGATGTATGTGTAGTACAATCCAGACGGAAGAGAAGGCACCTTTTCAATTGTTTGTTTGCCATATCCAGTATCTTTGGTCAAGAGGAGAAACTCCTCATTGTTTTCTTCATATGTTTCCACATGAATACCATTTTTCCGGATATCTCTATAACTTAGTAGGGTACGAGTTGAATCGGGATACAATAATGCCTCCTCGATGTTTATTTGTGTACCCATTGGAAGTATGATAGTGGCCCTACCGGAACCGACAATTATAGCATCGCGTCCCGCGATGGTCAAAACTTGTCCTTCCCTCTTTGTGAGAGTTTGGAAAAATTTGACTTCCCTAAGTATAGTGTTAGTGGTACAACTGTCCACGAGGCACATCTCTTCTTCCATCGGACTGATTCCCGTAATAATCTATATAATGTATAATGTAATATCATGAGAACAAAATATAGAAAATCACATAGGAATGTATTAAGATAGCATTTGTGATTATTGCTATTGTAAATAGGGGTAGCAACATCATGTCTTTATTACAACGGTTACATTTGCAAAAATTAAACATTAAATTAATGACGACTAATTAAGATCTCCATAAATGTCGTTGGAAGCATATTCCACGAGCATGTCGTCGATGTCCAAAGAGCCTTCCTCTTCTTTTGGCGGAGTCTTGGTTTTGCTTGGTCCCGCTCCTTCAGGAATGGGGTCCATAGCTCCAGTCTCCAGCACTTGAGAGGCGAAGTGTGCTTCGTGCTTCTGGTTGGTCTGTGTACGACCCATAGACTTCATGTATAAATCAACAAGATGTTTAGGGGTCCTGCATTTCTTAGCAATATGATTGTAGCAGCCACACCTGAAGCAGGTGGTTTTGTTGCCATTATCATCATTATGCTTAGATTTGCCTTTGCCCTTTTTTAGTGTTCCCACGTTGCTTTTTGGCTCTCTTGCGTTTACCCTTTCCTGAGGAATTTCCTGTCTGTGTGTTCCCATTTGGAACTTGTTTCTTCTCATTCGCATGTACTTCAGACAATGGTGCAGTGCCCAAAGGGCGCTGGTTTGAGTTCCATATAGTGAGCTCATGGTTCTTTTCTGCCTGTTTCAATGTCTGAATGAGTGAAGAGTAGACAATGAAATTCTTCTCACGGTATTATTGAGTGATGATCCGTTCTGATGGGAGCATTGTAGACAGAGTCTTCTCAATTTTCTCCTCTTCAGAAGGTTCTTTCTCACAAAACTGGAGCTTAGCACATATCTTATGAACAACATGGTTGAACTCATCTACAGTTTTGAAATCCTGTAGACGTAAGTGGTTCCACTCATGCGTTGCCTCCGGTAGGAGGATAGCTTTATGCTGTTCATATCGATTTTTAAGAGCAGTCCACAAAGCGCGTGGGTCCTCCTCATACATGTACTCCATTTTCAAATCCTGATGGATATGATTCCTTATAACTTTTAAGGCGGAGAATTTGGACATGTTTGAGGGGGCAACACTTCCATCGGTTGTTTCATCTATACATCTGTATAGTCCATTAGTCGACAGATTACTTTGACATCCATCGCCCAAGCAGGGAAATTGGAACCATCGAGAGCGAGAATATCGAACTCTTTGGTTGCCATCTCACCTGTGTAGCCAAAATTTTGAGAAATTATGGCACATTTGCAAAAATAAAGTAGGCGGAAGTGTAAATTTACAAAGTAAATGCATAACAATGGACATGGAAATGCTGAAACAAACCCATATGTATTTACAATGACAGAGAGTTACAAAGTGCTGATGGCAAATGAAATCTCTCCTTATTTACTAAAATTAAAATGACCGAAGGTCAACTAGTTATAGCGTAAATTGCAGAAAATATTAAGATAATTTGGGTGGTGGGCCAAAATAGTGAGTATTTTGGCCCACCACCACTGTAGGTCCACGGGGGTGGTGTGGGCGAGGCTTGGCCCATGGCTGGTGCGAGAGGGGGGAGGCGGCCCATTAGCGTGGTCGGCTAATGGGCCGGCTTGGCCCACCCGAGATAAGGGAGAGGGGGTGTGGTTAGGGTTTGCAAAACCCTAACCTCCCCCTCCACAGCCGTCGCCGTCCATGTGCCTCAGCCGGGTGTGGCGCCCCCGAGGAGAGGCCGGCCGGGCGCCGCCGGCCGGGCACCGCCGCCGCCATTGAAGGAGATGCGCCGGGCGGGCACCGCCGCCGCCATGGAGGGCCGACGTGCTGCCGCCTCCGCTGGAGAGGCGCCGGGCGGCGCGCCGCCGCCATGTAGGGCGACGCGCCGCCGCCCGCTGGGAGAGGCGCGGCGGCGCCGCCGCCGCCGCCCACGGAGAGGCGTCGGGTGGGAGCCGCCACCGCCGCCCACGGAGAGCGCCAGACGCCGTGCGCCGCATGCCATGGACGCGCCACCCCCACGGAGAGGCGTCGGGTGGGAGCCGCCGCCGCCGCCCACGTAGAGGCGCCGGGACGCCGTGCGCCGCATGCCATGGACGCGCCACCGCCCACGGAGAGCGCGGGTCGCCGTGCACCGCATGCCATGGACGCGCCGCCGCCGCGGAGATGCGCCGAGACGCTGCCGCCCACGGACGCACCGCCGCCGGGAGATGCGCCGGGCGCCGCCGCCCACGGACGCGCCGCCGCCCACGAGAGAGCGCCGGGTGGCGCCGCCGCCGCCTTGCCCCCTATGGACCTCGATTTTCCCTTTGTGCTCAAGCCTCCCCTCACCCGAGGGTGGGGATGGCTAGCTTGCCGCCGCGTAGTCTTGGCGGGACATGCCCGGTTTTGATGATACGGCGCGGTCGAGGGAATGGAGGGGTTGGTGGGGGGGCCGAGCTCTCGCCGTTGCCCCTGCTGCCATGTAGAATGGCGGGGCTCCGTGGCGTGCAGCGAGGGTTCCTATGAGGAGGAACTCCGGTGAATTGGTTGGTGTCGGCGTGTGCAGCGGTGTCTCCGGTGTGTAGTCAGGCTATGGTGGTGGAGAAATGACACGGCGAAGATGATGTGTCCAGCCGTGATTCGGGCAAAAAGCCGTCACCACATCGGGCATCGCTTGCTTCTTTCGTACCCGTGCAGTCCACCCATGGGTGTCACAGGTGTTGCGGTGCCTCCACCAGGATTCGTGCTTGGTGTTGTGCACATTTCCGGCATCACGGAGACCCTCGGCGAGAGTCGTAAGGGTGCTCGAGACGGTCTTGTCGGTTCTCATGTTCCCGCAGGAAACATCGTCGTCGTCGCGGCGTCTTCCTCCATGTCGGCGAAGCCATGAGGAGAGACGGGGAACCATGGCCAGCAATGCCGGCACCACGGCCCCTGCCACGTCGAGGACGGCGTGTCGGAGCCCGAAGGATCCTCTCAAGCTGCTGCAAGAGACGACGAATGTGGCGTGCACGGAGATTGCGTGGCAGGGAGGAGTCGGCAGTGAGAAGATGAACCATTCTTACCACGTGCCGGTGAGTCTCTTCACTACTCTAGCTTGGTAGAGCGTGCTGATAATGTGTTGCGAATCGAGAAAACAAGTAGTGAAAAGTAGTTTTTAGCAATTTCATATTGATCTCAATGGCCCTTTATATAGGGTGATTACAAGCCTAGGATTCTAGGCAATTTAGTGAATTACATTAAGGATGATTTATGCCCATAAACATGGTTGTTACAAAGGATTAAAAATCCACTTTATGGCTGCCTTTGATGTTGAATCAAATCCCCAATGATAGCTGCCATTTGATGATTCTTGATGAGATCAAATAATGACCATATAATGGCCCTTTTGTAACACTAGTTATAGGTTGTTGGATGATACATTTTCCTCCATCTAGCATTAATTAAGCTGCTAAATCAGGTAGATAGAATGGCAGAAATTTCTTAGCATTGAGAGGAACCTGATTTGTGGGATCCTGTTTACTCCGTCCCAAAAAACTCAACCTAGGCTGGGATAAAAACTCAACCTAGGCTGGGATATGACCCTTTCTAGCATAACGAATCTAGACAGGACGGAGAGATGATTTGATAGATCAATGTAATATGCATGTTTGTATGTACTTAGTGTCTGTTGTGAGCTGACAACTGCTACACATCATAGTCTACTTGATTGTCATGATTAGATACAAATTAGATAGATGTTATGTAACATATCATAGTCTACTTGTCTGTTATGTGCAGATTAGATAGATGTTGTGATCTTGTGGATGTTGTGAACAGATACTAATATTCGCTTGTTTTAAAAGTTTGTATTGTTTTGGGACTATTATCGATATACTTATTAGTAAGTCGGACATTCTTCAGTTTTTTTTAATAATTTTCGAATGTTTTTGGTAGCTTTCATATTTTTCCCAGGCGGATGCATCTTGTTGTTCCTGCGGCTCCTCCCGCCAAACTAGCGGTGAGTCTGGATAGCCCATGTCGGCATAGTAGATGAAGGTCATGGTAGACAGTACAGTCGACGCTGTGCTAAGGTAAAAAGCCCGCAAGATGCGACGGGAAAGAAAACGCTGGGAAAAAAAATCTCAGCAATATTTTTTCTGTGGCGTCATCAAACAGACTGCTCCACAAAAGCATTTTAATTTATCTAAAATACGTATATAGGTAATCCTGGAATATAGCAAACAGATCGATCAAGAACAACAATGCGTCCACTAAAGTTAATTTGTATATGCACCCGTCAGTGGCAGTGTGGCTCATTTTTGCCTCGTGACAAGCCTAGCTGTTCTAGCTGCCGGCAAGGTCAACGTTCATCAGTCGGATCACACCAGCTTTCACATCTGAACGCTAATTACGGTGGCATCATTATTATTTATGTAAAATAACTTTACTAAATTATTAATTAGGTGATTGCTAATAATTATAAATAAAAAATGGCTTGTCTTGAGGCCCAACTTTTTATCTCTCTTCAAATTCATTGGACGACCATATATATATTTTTCATGTGCATTTTACAATCCTCTAGTTTTCACTTATATTTTTATTAAAGTCTTATATTTTTATTTTTCTTAACTTAATTTTTCATATTGTTTATATTTTCAACCTTAAAGTAGCTCTAAATTTGACGTAACGGTGACACCTTAATATATTGCTCCATATAGAATGAAACAATTAATTTCAAGTCCATTGTAAATTACCAAATACTATAAACTATAAAAATTACTATTGTATTACATAAAAATTATTTTTCCTGATATGCCATGACTAAAAAAGCCAACAAGTGAACAACACTAGTAAAATAATAAAGTAGATATTATGAGTGCACGATGTGGCTGTTGAGCTTGGAGTTGGTGATTGTAAGGTGCCACCGTAGAAAAACTGGTCGTTGACAATACGTGTGTAGGAATAGTACTTCTGGTCGGAGGAATAGCCACCCAAATGTTCCGCCATCGGCGAGACTTGCCCCTGCTCATCAATAAGCTGAAGATTGCTCATGGACGCTGCCATGCTGCTACCATCGACAGCCATGTATCCATTGCCCACCGGAGGTAGAGCTGGGGCTGGCTCAAAAGTTGCATTGTTAACTCCCAGGCCTCCAAACCATAAGGTGGTAGCATTGTAAGCCAGACCCGTGAAGATTGATTTGGGGAGACGGCCTATTAGTTCAGGGTTCTTGTTAAACCCGTAGTGCACCAGCCAATCTCCCCAAGCACCGTCCTATACAACGTTAACCAAGGAGATATATTAACATACGATAATGTCTATTTTCACATCATCGTTACCACCGACATGTAAATCTCATAATCTATATAAATATATAATTTTTCAATGAATACTTATTAATTGTTCTAATAAAATAGGAATTTATTTTGTTTTTTTCAACGTACTGCTGGCTCGGGGGGCTAGTTTATAAATACAAGAGATTAGTTTAGGGATCGTATCTACACGTAATTGTGCACGTTAGCTAACCTTGAATACTTTGAGTGCGATGTATTGCCTTGTTCCGTTTAATTCGGAGATATTAGGGATAACGTCGCCAGGTCGTATGGATGCACCGTTCTCTTGTTGATAACCGGGGCAGTATACATCTACACCTGTTGTTGGAGCGCCAGCAGCTGACATCTGTTTTTTGAGATAACTTATCGATCAGTATATATACAAACAGCTGGACACGTATAAGTAATTAACTAAGGATAAGAAATTCACCCACCACACATGCGAGGTAAAACACAGGGCGTTCATCGCCTGGTAGAACCTAATACGATATTAAGACGACTATGGATTAATTCACATCATGGCATGGTCGTTAAGAGAAAAATATGGATGAATTGAACAAGCAGGGATGAATTGAACAAGTGACCTACACGCCAACCAATCTGAATGCCGTCAAAACTGGACGCTTTGCCATCATCATTATCATTATCAGTTCTTACCAAAACTCCGCCAAAACTATTCAATTGGCCGGGGCTTAAATTGAGGCCATAAACATCCATCGTTACTGTAAATCCATAGTAGCCATCTTTTTTTGGTTTTGTTATATACCCTACGGCCTGAAAAACCAACGCAGAAGTTAGATAAATAAATAAAAAAGTAATACCGTACTCACGATTATGAAGCTCTATATATGTAAAAGGCTACAGAAATCTATCTATAGTAGATTTATAGTAGTTGAAAAATGATTCATAAATAAACCACAATGTATAAGAAATTACCATACTGAGCATCTCTAACAGTTTGACAAATAGTTTCCTATTTCTAATTTTTGAGAAGACCAATAAAAATTCATCTTCAACAATTTGGCAAATGACTTTTCTATTTTTAGAAACTTAGCAAAATAAACTCTATTGCGTGCATTTATGCACGTTGGATAGGAAAGATAGGAAGGCGCATCATTGATGCAATTTGATTCCTTTTCATGTGTATGGCTACTACCGTGATTGACTATACTCTACATCATTGAGCAATTTGATTCTTTTTTTATGTGTGTGGCTACTACCGTGTTTGACTATACTTCACTTCGCACATTAAACTATATCTATAATATAATATAATATTTGTAAACAAGTTAAAAATGTTAAAAGAATTAAGAACGACAATATTATTATTTACATCTTAGAACCTGAAAAAATATATCTCTTATGCAAGTTTTATTTCAAATAAAAATAAATATAACTTCATGAAGACAAGTTTCCTTATACTATAATTTTTATGAATAAATAATAATACTATATATTATTAATAATAATGTTTGTATTTTTTTATCAAAGGTTATGCCTTTGGCCATAAAAATTTAAAAATCGGCCCAAATTGTTGACAAAATAGTATGAATGGATAATAAAATTTGCCAAACTATTGGAGATAGCCAATTTTTTTCCTCTTCATATTATTTAGAGAGTTGGGAAAATAGCATGAATAAGGAACAAAATTTATCAAACTCTTGAAGATGCTTAAAAAAAGAAGGAAAACCCTATAAGGTTAATTATTGTGGTATTCTGATTATATTGGTGTAGATTGATCAATATAAATTAAGTGTACAAGAAATTATATACTACTTACATAAATTAAAAGCAAGAGTTATATATCAAATACAAAAACCGTTTCTAAATAAACTTTGGTCTTGCTCCGTGGAAAATTCAACTAGTAGTTCGTTTGAAAAGAAAACTCACGTGAACGGCCTCGCTGTCAACAGTACCATGGTTCAATGGCTGCACCCAGTTTGATCTGTGAACAAGCTCTGCACCACCCCTCTCCTGATGAACCAATCCCAAGCTAGGTTACATGACTTGTTTCGAAAAGCAAACAAAAAAATTGTTGAAAACGAATGATGCAGATGCAGCACACGCCTACATGCACTAAGCAAGGACGATGCACCCAGCAATTTGTTACTTACCGATCGGTTCGTCGAAAACACCTGGCTTACACTGTCTGCATGAGGAAGAATCAGCAAGCAGATCAGAAGAACGAGGCCGAGGATTATCGCCATCTCGTCTCAATAGTTAACAATAGGATTTGTGACGATCTATGATCCGAGGCAAATTGCAATAGGTTGCTATGTGGCTTATGTACATATATATAGATTGTTATGGTTGATATGGAATGTGTTTTTTTGGAAGAAAATATGGGAAATATGGAAATCATTTTGAAAGAAATATGGAAGGCGACTTCCCACCGATGAACAAAGAAAGACGCTTGAGGAGATGCTTCATGGAGACTGACAGGATCAACGTCAACGTGCCGAGCCACATAGTTGAAAGTGATTAAAAAAAAGGAGCGATGTCTTATTTTTTTCAGGGACAAAAACATACACAAATATAAAAGTAGCATCAGTTCGGTAGAGTGGCAAATAGTTAAATTATTTGAATCAGCAACTCTCAAAATATCACTTTTGTATTTGTCCATATAATTTTACCATCGAAGAGAGAAAACCTCCTTAATTCTTTTCTTTTTTCTATATGTTTGCCTATTGACAGGACAACTCGGATTGACAGCGTGGAAGCAATCCCCATTATTTTCCTCGTTACCAAGTTACCACATCAGGACACGGGACGGGAGGCAGGTCAATGGAATCGGCGGAAGAGAGGAGCGGCGAAGAGCGGCGGTCGGCAGATGCATACACAAAGAAAAGAAAGAGAAAAGAAAAAATATATATTGTAAATCACATATATAGCATAAACCTAAAAACAATCTGATATTTGTCGTCACTAAGAATACAAATTCTCTCAAATTTAACCAGAAGTAAAAAAAATTTACGTGGTTATTTTAAACATATAGTTGCTAAAAAAATTATGTGTTTTTTAACGGTTACTCTAATTGGATTATCTAAATCAAATTCCTAAAAGGAATCTAAAAAATTACATTTAGATCCCACTCGGGCGACTCGGGTAGCGAAAACCCTAGCCGTCGCCACCATCCTTCTTCTCCTTCCCCCTCTCTCGCTTCCGCATGAGTGAGTGGCCGGCAAAGCCAATGGCTTGCTAGGATGATGGCAATGGGGCTCATGGGGCAGTCACCCTAAATCCAGCGTGGGCGAATCCAAAGGCGGAGGACGGCTGGAGCGACACCGACACCGACATCGGGGTTGGCGCATGGACGGAGGTGGTGCAGGAGACAAAGCGATGCCAGACGACCCTGGCGCGTGGATGGTAGCAGCAAGCGGCAGGGTACAGGCCACGTGTGCAGAGACGATGGGGAAAGGAAAGGCCGCGACCGTGGTGGTGTTGACGTCAAATCCGTACCGCCGCTGTCGTGCCGAAAGATGTGTTGATGTCAAACCACACGTTGGCCTAGGAGATCTACTTAGCTTCAGTGCAGGTCCTAAAATCAATGAAGCGCGGGCATGCCAGTCAGTTTGATCATGCCACTGACAAGACATACAAAGAAGCAAAATATAAAGCATATCGGCCGACAGCCAAAACAACCGATCAGCCGATAGGCCGATGGCGCGATTCCAGCCGATGCCGATACCAACCGATGCAGTTAGGGTTTTAATCCATCAGCTGTGTGCTGAGCAAACATCTATATAAAGGCAATCGGCTGACGATAACATGATGATATAGCAATGTAGTATAGCATAAATCAATCACATGATGAAATAGACATTGATCTGAAGATTGAATCATATATCGGCTGGGGTCCGATGGCATTAGATCCAATGTGATTAGAAACTTTTGTTGCAATCGGCTAAAACCAACTTTATGTATAATCCTTGTAAGCCGATTGCAATGTCCAGATAACTCATCGACTGAAACTCCGATGAAACAATGGTTGATGCCTACCAACTCACATAAATCTAACTTACAACCGTAACCTCATAGGTCGGACCTAACCGATGCAGCATAAGGTTGATGATTGCCTGACAGATTTAAACGAGCCAATATAGCACCGATCAAAATGGTCATGTGTTACATTTAACCAAGACGGCAAAATCATCAAGAGAAAATTTAACACATCAGATAAGATCGGCTAACCCTCCGATGAAACATTAGCATCAATCTATCGGCTTAGCAAAACTTAGATTATCAATAACAATCTAGTAGGTCAGACTAGTGACGGCCAAATGGGCCGTGCTCACGCGGGCCAGCCCGGGCATGCTAGCCACTGTAGCGGCACGGCCTAATAGGCAAACGGGCAGTGCCGGCACGCCCCGAGCAACCGTGCCATGCTTGGGCCGGCTCCCGAGCCCGCGGGCCGGCACGGCACGGCACGTGCACTATAGCGGCACGGCACGGCACGGCCCGCGGCGCGTGGGGGTCGAATCGGCAGCCGACACGTGGCGAAAAAGAAGAGGGCGCGACAACAACTCTTCGGCGGTCCATTAGGAGCGCGCCACGTGTCCCCCAACGGCTATATGGCTGTTTAAATTTGAAATTAGCCGTTGGAGACCAAAAAAATCATAAAAAATTCAAAAAAAATTACAAAAAATCATAAATTTTGCCCTATAAATAGGGCATGAACCCCAGCCATTTCTCCTCACCCCTCACTTCTCATTTTGTGCTGTCAAGTGCTCTAAAGTGCTCTCTTTGCTCTCAACTGTCCATTTTTTTATTTTGACAAAATTTGCTCAAATTTTGTCAAAAATCAAAATTAGTTTCGTAGTTCAATAGTTTGATCGTAGAAGTTTGAAGTTCTCGCAGTTGGAAAGATGTAAGTTATATTCAAATTTGTGTATTATTTGTATTGTGTTTATGAATTCAATAAATATTTTACAATTTGTTTATATCAGTTTAAAATTTCAGAATGGATCCGAACTATCCATACCAGTCGCCGTCTTTCACTTTGGGTGATTTCGACCCCAACTACATGACGGGGTTTGAAGATGCCTCCGGATCGTCTCCAACTCCACCATTTGTGGAGGAGGTACCGGTTCAGACGGCTGCGGTGGCTTCGGAAGGATTATCTTCCGGATCCGTGAGCGGAAGTGTTTCGACATGTACTGGCCCGAAAAGATCGAGAACCTCCGGTGTGTGGAAACATTTCGACGAGATAAAGAAAACAGCCCCGGACGGAAGGGAGGTATCAAAAGCTCGTTGTAGAATATGTAGGCAAATGTTATCGCTCGTGGTTACTGTGTGCAGGTCATCTCAAGTGTCATGCGGAGTCGTGTGCCAAGAAGCAAAGAATACAACTCCGGCAACAAAACTTATGCTAAACCCGGATGGTACGGTACGTAGTTGGGAGTACGATCCCATGGTTGCTCGGGAATCTCTTGTCCTAGTTAATCGCCAAGCAAAATTTACCCATGAACATTGGAGAGACTCCTGATTTTGAACAATACATTCAGCAATCTCATAACCCTAGGTTTAAATCTGTGATTAGGCAAACAACAACTAGAGATTTAGAGAATGTTTATCAGAAGGATTCAACTGCACTTAAGGAACTGTTTAGTACATGTACTTTCTCTGTTAGTGTTACTTCAGATATATAGAGTAGTAGAGCTAGGCAGGATTATCTTAGCATTGTTGTTCATTTTATTGATGATGATTGGCAATTACAAAAGAGAGTTTTAGGGCTTAGGTTAATAGATGTCTCACATACAGGAGAAAACATAGCTGAAAGAATTAGAGAAGTAATTAATAAATTTAATCTTGCTGATAAGATATTTGCTGTCACCCTAGATAATGCATATGCTAATTCTCGGGCTATAGAAATATTGCAACCTTTATTTTGTGTTTATGCTCAATCGTTTCTACTCCATCAGCGTTGTGCATGCCATATAATTAATTTGATTGTTAAGACTGGCATGAAAAGGGTTCATAACCATATTAATGTTGTTCGTCAAGCAATCGTGTGGTTAACTACTTCAAACTTGCGGATTGGTGCGTGGAAGTGGTTTTGTCATGCGGCCGGTAAGAGAGCTCGTAAGTTTGCCACCGATGCTGAGCATCGGTGGAATTCAACATATTTAATGTTAAAAGTTGTTTTACCTTATAGTGAATTACTTACGAATTTTGTTCAATCACGTGGTGGCCCACGAAACAGTGACGGGTCGCCAATACTGAATGAGCATGTTTGGGCAATTGTCGAAAAATATAACCAATTTTTAGAAACTTTTTATGATTGTACTCTTACTCTATCACAAATTTATTATCCAACTTCTAATATAATTTTGCACAACATTCTTGAAATTGCTTCTTTATTTAAAGAATACGAAAATGATGATGTTCTAACTGAACCTGTCTTTCACATGAAACAAAAATATGTTAAATATTGGAAAAATATACCTATGTTGTATGCGTTTGCTTTTGCTTTGGATCCTAGGTGTAAATTAAGGGGATTGTTTGCTATTTTATCACTTCTTGGTGATGCTGTAGGTGTAGATTATAGTTCTTTTTATACTGAGGTTAGGGGTAAATTATATGAAGTTTTTGGAAGATATGAACTAAAGTTTCAGGGAGTTCGACAGCAGAGACCCCCTCCTATCCCTACTACAGGTAAGAAGAAGATACAGTGGGGTAGGATTTAGGGTGGATTGTCTTCAAGCCAAGGTGGTGGCAGTTCGTCGGCTACAAGTGAAGACGGCTCTTCGCATGGTGTGGCCGAAGAGTTGTCTGGTTATTTGGACAGCGACACCATCCACCACGAAGCACAAGACTTCAACGTCCTCGGGTGGTGGAATGACCACAAGTTAGCATATTCCGTGCTTTCAAAACTAGCACGGGATGTGTTGACGGTGCCGTCTCGACGGTGTCCTCCGAATCGGCTTTCGTCTATGCGGCGGTATCATCGAAGACCGAAGGACGAATCGGCAGCAACCACGTCGAAATGCTACTAAGCGTTAAAGACGGGAGTTTGCTCGACAACATGCCCAATACACTGCGGACAACCAAGAATTGGCCGCCCGCGAGCAACTCTACCCGGATCCGCACCAACCCCAGAGAATTTTGTTAGAAGTAGTTCTGACCTTTGAGCTGTACTCTTTTCTTTGTCATGGTTTTCTCAGTTTTCTCTATGAGTTTTTACATTACAAAGTTTTTAACGAGGCAGCATGTATCATTGTATCCTATAATGATATAAACATCAATAAAGGTCATTACTATTTTTAACAAATTTTTTGCAATATTTTTGTAAATGTGGATTTATTTTTAACATTACTAATTCATTACTTTTCTTGAAAAATTTAATTTCTAATTTTTATTTTTTTAAACTTATGTCTTTTTTTTTAAAAATTGCACTGTACATAACGGCCCGTGGGCTCGGCTTGGCCCGTGGGCCACCGGCATGCCGTGCCGGCACAGGCCCGGCCCGGCTCCCCACATGTCGTGCTTGGGCCGGGGGCTAGGCACGTGGGCCAGCACGACACGACCCGTTTCATGAAGCGGGCCAAACGGGCTGTGCCGAAACGGGTTGTGCCGGGCCGGGCCGCCCATTTGGCCGTCTCTGGGTCAGACCTAATCGATGCAGCACGAGATTGCATATGATAATCTAATACTCAATGAGCCGATAGATCTGTCTAATGTGATGGATATAACAAATCTATTTAAAGTGACATTATGTTTAAAGAAACATCAATTTGATCAGAATATCAGACCTAACCAAAAAAGTCCTAACTAAATTGATGTGACTATAAACAATAATGAAACTAAAGATAGAGACGATATACCAGATAAGCAACACTTGGACTTACCCCTTCGCCGGAGATCGAACCTAACCGATGTAACCCCGCGTCGGGTGCCAAGTCTCGCCGGATGATGAACAAAGTGGAAAAGGTAAAAGGTGGCGATGCGCCGAATTGTATTGATCGTGAGGATATTACATGAACCTCGGGCTTACATATTTATACCCACAGATTGACAGAGATCCTAACAGATTACAAATTCAAACTTTCCTAAAGATAAAAGGAAATAAACTGAATCCTTATCGGATGCTAACACACTTTCCTAAAGATAAAATAGAAAGTTAACAAACTCTTCCTAATTAATAGATACAAGTCGCATCCTTCCTGAACTCGGTCTCTTCTAGATAAGATCTTCCCAAACCGAATTTAACAAGAATCTGACTGCTGAAGATATTGATAATAGAAAACCCTCATCGGCTAACGTAAAAACTCTCAGCCGATTCTAGCTTTGAGCCGATATGAACACTCAACCGATGAGGTTTCCGGGGCTTACCAAATTCTGGCGTTAACAGGTGGGCACCGCCAAATCCATGACGGGCGTCATTGGATCTGGAGCCAGTGGGGAAGGAGGCAGCAGGCGGCGGGGTATAGGCTGCACGCTGTAGTGGCGGCATCGACGGGGAGGTCGTGGCAACTGTGGGCACCGTCGGATCCACGGCGGGCATCGCCTGGATCTAGAGCCCTTTGGCGAGTTTCGGCGCCCCTCCATGGTTCGGACCTCTCCGGCGTGGAAGGCCAAACTTTATGGCAGCGGGGTAGAGGGGGAGGAGGTGCGTGGTGATGGGGCAAGGTAGGCCCGCGTGGCTGGCGTGGTGAGGGTAGCGTCAGCGGCAGCAGGAGGCTGGGGGCGTCGATGGCTTCGGAAGGTCGGCACGGGTGGCACCAATGATAGAGAAAGGCCGGCGCCGGTGGATCCGGGAGGTTGGTGCGGGCAACGACAAGGAGGCCGGCTCGATGTTCCTGCCTTTGGCGAGTTCCGGCGCCCCTCCATGGTTCGGGCCTCTCCGGCGTGGAAGGCCAAACTTTATGGCAGCGGGGTAGAGGGGGAGGAGGCGCGTGGTGATGGGGCAAGGTAGGCCCGCGTGGCTGGCGTGGTGAGGGTAGCGTCAGCGGCAGCAGGAGGCTGGGGGCGTCGATGGCTTTGGGAGGTCGGCACGGGTGGCACCAATGATAGAGAAAGGCCGGCGCCGGTGGATCCGGGAGGTTGGTGCGGGCAACGACAAGGAAGCCGGCTCGGTGTTCCTGCCTAGAAATTTAGCCAAATTTTTAGACTATTTTGTGTATAAATCCCTCTCCAGAAATCAAGCCAGGGTACACAAAACGACAAATTAATATATAGATCCAAATATAAATGAAGCGTAAATACTTGCAGAAGAGGTACTTATTCCTCACATCCAAAAGAAAGCAGCAGCAGAAAGGGGTGATCCTATCAGGGCTTCAGCTACACTTCACAGGTAAAACTTAACTAGGGTCTAAGCATTAGTCCTCTAACTTCGTCTTCAGCTCAGAAGCACTATACTTCTAAAAAGAGGGAATATAGCAAGACTGAGTATAACCACCGTACTCATCATGTCACACCAATAATGCATTCGTGCAAAGGGAGAGCAAGGAAGGTTTGTGGCTATTTGCATAAAGGCAATTAAAAATGTTTATGGTTAAAAACTATAAATAGTTAATTAATTAAGGCAAGATTAATCTCTACTGAACAATGTTATACCACATTGAACAGGCCTAATCAAATCACCTGAACAAACCAGTTCATTAAGTCAAGTTAATTAATAGTGGGATTAATCACGGTGAAGCTGGTCAATCGCCTATAACCACGGGCACAGCTATTCGAATAGTTTTACTCCAGCCAGAGGTGCACAACCGCACCCACAAGACACAATTTCACATATGTTGTCATGTCCCTAAGTACCACCATGGTACTGCAAAGGATAAAATCGTGACAAGACCCTTCGCATAACCCTCCCCTAACCATCCACACCACACTGAGGTTTCACCCTTAACCCTAAACTGGGGTGGGCAGCCCCCCGTGCGTCATAGTGAATCTGGCAGCTGATCAACAATAAACCGGGCCGACCCAACTTCATCACGCCTACCCTCGCATGTCTTAGTGGTTAAACTAACGAAACTGAATTTTCTTCAAACTCCATATGCAGTTAAAGCTTCTTCCTTTGCATAGGTATTATCTTTAAATATTCTATATCTAATTTATAGCTATGCATGCATGTTTATAGAATGGTATATGATGATACAATATACACTGTGGATTTTTTAACGATGTATTGTGACTGTTTGGATTTCCATGTAAAAGGGTACAGATACATGTTATGATGACCTATTTCTTACATCTAAAAACATTTGGCAATATAGATCTTGAATTATTGGTTTAATTTTGAATAAAACAACAGATATATCGGAAATCAGTTATGTGGTTTAAAAATTATAGTAGTTTGGATATCTAACTATTGGTTTTCTTTACTTAAATTGTTTGCATATGAAAATAGGAATGAAAATAGGAGAGAAAGAGGAGGGGAATAATCAACATAGGGGAACAGTCAAAATAGTTATGTGTTTCGCGTCCTGGCGCAGCTGTGTGCAATAGGGAAGAAGCACGAAGCAACTCAAAAGAACGAGGCCGACGCAAGGGATTATAGCCATCTTGTCTCGATAGTTAGCGGTGATATGATTTGAAGGCCGTGGCTTATATGTATATATAGGTCCAACGTTCAGCGCCAGTATTTTAAGAGTAGGTTTATTAATTGCTATGTATGAAAAATGTTCTTTAATTTGAAAGAAATAAGGGAAATATGAAAATTCATTTGAATGGAATTAATATACAGAGCGTGAGTTCATCATGCTGTGGGCGTGAACGTTGCCATCGGTGAAGGGGGCTCCAATGCGGAGGAGTGGGCCGGGCGGTGAGCAGCAACCTCGCCATTGGGCCACCTGCCCCTACAGCCGCTGACATCATCACCACCCTGGAGGGAGAAGGGAGGCCAGGAGCAGCAGCCAGCAAATAGGCAGCGGTGAAGGGCAGCGAGCCTGCAAGCTCGGAGAGGAAGGACTAGGGTTCCCAAAACCGTTTAGGCATACCATATCGACCTCCAACGGTAAGACGGTTTCTGCGCGAAAACCGCGGTTCCCGTGCACACGGTTACCGCAAAAAACCGCGCCCAAAAACTATTTCGTACCCCTATGGTATGCTCAAAAACCATGGTTTTTGCGGCGGTTTTTGTGATTTGGAAAACCCTGGGAAGGACTGCCTCAAGCTCCACTGTCGCATGGGCCTCCCAGCCGCCATGCCCCCTGATGAGGGCCTCCTTTGCCACCGCCGTCATGCTACCAAATCTTGCTCCTGAGATGGTCATCGAGGTCGACGAGCCCCACGAGCAGCAAGCAGCACATCAGATCAGGGAGAGGGCTAGGGTAGGAAGGAGGGAGAGGGAGGAAAGAAGAAAGGATGACATGTGGGTCTGTTTGTTAAAATTTAGCTCTAGCTTTCTTTTCTTAAGGTGGATCTTCACTCAGAAAAAAGCGAACCGGGTAAGTGTTCTTACAAAATAAAATAAAAAGATAAAATTAAATCTAAGAGTTATATGAGCTCTACATATTCTTTTCATATTTATTTTAATCGTCAATGATATGTAGATATCATTTGATTTTTTATTTATTTCGTTGATAATAATTATATGTAAACAAAATGTAATATAGATCAGGTCAACGTGTGTCACGTAGAAGCAAACTGATCCAAAAATTTTTGCCTTTGGGTAGCCCGGGCATGACAGAATTGTAGGATCGAATACCCAATGAAAAGCCAAACCAGGGGGGTGAATGGTTGAGTACCGGAAAACAAAGTTTTAACGAAAATAAAACTTTACCTCTGTTTTCTAAAACCGGTCTGACCGTAGGTGCCGCGACTATCTGACCGAGTAACCTCACCTCAGCCGATTGATCGATGTAGCCGATGCCGATGAAGTCCGATGCCAGCGGATCTGACCGTCTATGTGCTTGCGGTCTGACCGGGTAGAAGCCGCGGTCTGACCGTCGTAGTATCTGCGGTCTGACCGGTTAGCAAATCCGGTTGAACCGACAATTACATCGTCACACCGAGGAAGAAGAAGACACAAAAAATTCTCAAGAAGATTGATCTTTATTAAAACTCTCTGTGTTTACAAAGTGCAAACAAAACACTCCTCACAAAATCTCAAGCTAAACTTGAAACCCTAACTCGAAACTCTAAAAACTTAACTCAAAAGCGATACAAAGAGCATACCAAGAGGCCACGCCTCCCCTCACTATTTATACCCAAGATCCGCAGCCAAGAGCCACGAATCCTACTCATACAAGAAATCCTAATCCACTAGGAAACCTTCCCGTACAAGAAACAAACTTTACATAAAATAACCGCAACAAACTCGGTCTTCCTAAAACCAAAATTTCGCTTTTCATACCCACACAATATCTCCATCGTATGCCATATGGAAATTTCACCAATCATGTGCATTAATCTCTACCTTTCAGCATCCCGCATGATCCCAATCTTGGACGTCACCTTATCACCAAGTTGACTCCAACTCGATCACCGTCAACATTTTCCCGAGGCGTAAAAATTACCTACACACAATTAAACAAAGAATATCATATCCGAGCAAAAGTTATCCAAACTTAACTTATTGTTAGCATAAACAACCAGACATGTGTATAGAAACACGAAACTCCCATGTATATGCAAGGAAACAAACCAAAACCAAAACCGAATCAAAATCGACAACCGGGATCGCTCACTCGGCGTCGACCATAGGCAACGCCCGGGTCGACGCACTAACACCTCCGGTCAGACCGGCATTACAAACCCGATCAGACCGGCTGTGACAGCCGACTGAACACTGTTCATTGTCCGAAACTGAAACCACTTTGTCAATAAACCTCCAAATAACAAAATACACAAAGCAATAATCCCAGATACCAATTGTTCATCATCAAATGAAGAAGCAAACACATTTTGATTTTACAAGAATATGTAGTGACAGTGTTGTGCACGATTGACCACACATATATATACTACTAGTGTATAGTGAGTGCTTTTTTTAAGCTTTAGTGGGATAGTGCGTTAGTTTTACTTGTATAGTAAATCTCTTTTTTTAAGAGAATATCGCTGTCTCATATTTCATCATTCGATATCCATGTTTGCCAATTTACTTTATTTTTCTTTCGGTTGAACCGGTATGAAGTCTGTAAACTGTACCCTGATGGCGCCATCTGAAAGTGTCTTGGCTGAGTCTGCTACGTGTTGTTCCTCGCAACTATTCTCTACACTTGAGATAGTGACTGCATTAGCCATAAAAATGTCCACTTGTACTGTTGTACATACCTTCTTTCTTCCGCTCTAATTCATATGCACAATTCATGCTTTGTTCTGTATGAGCAGTTGATTTTCTCAGGAGAACAGCGTGTCAGCGCGAGAGAGAAGCATATTATTTTTTTTGAGAAAGAGATAAGCATATTATGATATCCGATTGATTATGTGTCAGGTCAAGTTAATCAAAATCATTCACCAATTGGTGCAGCAAGGTCCAGTGATATAAAGAAGAGCTCGTCTACGGTCTCGACTGATAATAGAAATTAATCAAAAATAAATCTTTTTCTATACGACAGGTTAAATCTATTTATATTATTATTTTAATTAATAATAATAGAAATTAGCAAAAAAATATAATAATAAAATAAACAAAGACACAAAGGGTTAAAATATTTGTCGCCCCCGATCCTGATCAGACGAATCGAAGAGACGATGCTGCGATGCGACGGCATGGAGACGACGCCTCATTCCTGCAGGGCGGCGCGTGCCCACTGGGCAGATCGGAGGAGATCGAATCGATTATGGATTTGCGTCGGACATTAAGTTTTGCGTTTGTTATACAACACTGCCAACGACTCTCCAAAAGAAAACGTTAATAGATAATTCAGAATTCGTCTAAAAAGAAAAGGGAACAGAACATTGAGAAGCAAATGATCTACTTATTGATTTTTCTTCTCAAAGACAAAAGAGTTTGTTTGGGAAGCTTTCAGCCAAACAACCCAGATTATCACCTAGATTTTTAAACTTTATAATTATAAAATTTAGAAAATAAAGTACAAATCAGAAACGAAAACAAAACGACTAGCTTCTTCTCAGAAATTGACTATCAACCAACAGATTTTGGAATTCTAAACTCCCTTAAACAGGACCAAAGACAAACATCAAAATTGATTGGGTCATCAGGGTGGAGGAGGGCTTCTTTCCTAAATCCATTTGCTTGGTTTGCTTCACAAGCCAATGCTCGTGCCCCCTTTAGGCACTACAGGCTGATACGAAGCTGGCAAGGATGCACGGACAGTTCATGTGCAAGGTCTCGGAGGTTGTCGACAGGATCGCATCAGAGCATAAGATGGCACCAGCGGAAAGAGGCTCTGCAGCCAGTGCATGCAAGGAGCATTGCCGACGGAGGACCGGCGATGACCAGGGCATGAATCCAATCGGATTTTTGGAAAAAAAAATATGTAAATGATAAAATGCCTCAAGTATAAAATGAAAGAAAATACATGTTTATCCTTTTAAATAAAGGGCTTAGTTTGTAAAAAACTAATCCTAAATACGAACCTAAAATATTTAGATTCGTAGCTAAGGATTAAATTTTTTATGAGACAGAAAATACGAAGTTATTTGGTTGAGTGACGTGACTTACCTAAGGTTTTTTTAAGATAGAAAATATTATTTGGTTTAACTTATTTAAGGTTATCATAGTCTGAAGGTAACTTAACTAAAATGTGGCCGAAACACATTTGAAGGTATACTTTAGCTGGCAAAAGGTAACCTTGCCACACTTTTTTTTCTATTGATATATAGGACCAATTTAATGGAGAAGAAATATGTCACAAGCGGCTATAAACAAAACACATAGTTAATATGATCCACCTTGTCTCATTTGAGATTTAACAAATTGTGATATATTAACCAGACGACCCCTACATGCGTGTGTCATTGTGTCAGCACATCCCGAATTCGTGCCACGTTCCATGGATCTGCCATCGTGTCTAGTAGAATATCAGTTGCTGAAGTAACCTTCTTCCCAGGAAGATGGCTGGGTTATCAAATCATCACTGATTAGTTGAGAAAGCGAAGAGATTGCCCCAATGCCCAGGGAAGCTGGGACAAACTGAGCTGTGAGCAGTAGGTAGACTGCCTTTCGGATTTCAGATTCTTTTCCGCTTTTTCCCCTTTCTTCCCCATCTCTTTCCTGCATTTGTACCTGTCGCTGCCGATCCTAAAAATCCAGATTTTATTTGGATGAACTGAAAGGTGTGAGAGACAGAGATAGAGGACGAGAGGAGGATGGGGTTCTTCTTCTTCGCCTCCCGTGCTGCTGCTCGGTTCTTGGGCGAGGCTAGGATCACCTACCCCGGCGTCTCCACCGCTGCGCTTCTCGTTGCAGCCGCCAGGTGTAGCCATGGCCATCTCTTTCCAATGAAAAATCTTCTAAAAATTTGCCCTTTTTCTGGGTTATCTTTTTGTCCCTCTTCCCCTCTTTTCGGTTTTGTGGTTGCTTTTCTTGTTTGGTCTACAACTCTATGTGATGCTATAGAACAGTAGACTTTGAGTTTCGTTCTTTGAGACTTGGACAATCAATCGTCCATCCACTGTAATGTATAAAAATAGTTCCCTTTTTAATGAATTTATCCGTAAGATTGCCTAAGATTTCAGATTTCAGAATTTATGTCTACTACTTTGTCTGCATTTGCTAATTCTGTGATTTGTTTATTGGCTCTGCAGTGGTGGAGGCCTTGTGGCTTATGCTGATTCTGCTGCAGAGAATGCACCAGAGCCATCTCAGGATGCTCCCAGGAAGAAGGTTGTGGTTCTTGGGACTGGCTGGGCTGGGACGTCCTTCCTCAAAGATCTCGACTGCTCCAAGTATGAAGTGAAAGTCATATCGCCCCGGAATTACTTTGCATTTACACCTTTGCTTCCGAGTGTGACATGTGGGACTGTAGAGGCACGCAGCATTGTTGAACCGATACGAAAGATGCTTGAGAAGGTGTGCCTGTTGTTCATCAATAGAAATTCTTGAGCCATGTTAATTTAGTGTTCATTTTGCTGTTAGTGATATTTTAATTGTGGTTGTTAGTTTGCAAAAATGTGGAGTAACACACTGGTTGTGCTATCGTGCCTCATGTTTTGTAGAAAAGGAAAGATGTTACATTCTATGAAGCTGAGTGTTTCAAGATCGATGCGTTGAAGAAAGCTGTCCATTGCCGGTCTGCTGTTGGAACAAATTTTGATGGCAATGGTGATTTTATGGTTGATTATGATTTTTTAGTTGTTGCTCTCGGGGCTACAATAAATACATTCAACACTCCCGGTGTGATGGAGAAATGCTACTTTTTGAAGGTAAAATCCTTAACGACATTCAGTAGCCTTCCATGTTATGTTATGTTTCATATTCCACCCTAAGCTGTCTCTTCCAAGAACTGAGCCTATCTTGGTGGAATGTGTGGGTGTACACCCGCGGTTCCTAGGTCTGGATGCTCTTAGGCTTGAATTTGTTGCTTATCCTCCTTCAAAAAAGATAAAATAAAACTTGTGAAGTATGCATATGTCATGTTTGTTGCGATGTTCCAATGCAATAGATTGATTAATATTCCCTGGAGGAGACACTCAGCCGCCCAATATCATTACATCCTCTGAACCATTTGCTTCTGTAACATAATTTAGCCCCTACTCCTTAGTGCAGGATAAGTATTCAGTATGTTTGTTACTCCTTAGTGCAGGATAAGTTTTCAGTATGTTGTAATAACATTCATGGAACTACTTATTGTATTCTCGACTTACAGTTCGCAATGTAAAAGTCAGGAAGTAGAGGATGCTCAAAAGATCAGGAAGAATGTGATAGACTGCTTTGAAAAAGCTTCACTTCCTAACATTAGCGAAGAGGAGAAAAGGAAGATTCTTCACTTTGTAATTATTGGTGGTGGGCCTACTGGGGTTGAATTTGCTGCAGAGTTGCATGATTTTCTTGTTGAGGATCTGGTGAAGCTATATCCTGCAATTCAAGATTTTGTGAAGATAACAATTATTCAGTCCGGTGAACATATATTGAACATGTAAGGCCCTTGCTACTTTCAAGAAAACATTTTAGCCTTCTGAAGAAGAAAATTTGTTGTAGTTGCATCTGTTTTCTGCTAAATATTATGACTAGTTTCCATTGGAGGTTCCTTTTTAGGCATACATTTCAAACATTATGAAAACAACAGTTCATTGATACCATCAGGTGTAGCATCACAGATTACCTTTTCATCCTTCCTCTGTGATTACTATGTGCTGTTTCAGGTTTGACCAACGGATAGCTACATTTGCTGAAATGAAGTTCCAGAGAGACGGCATTGAGGTGAACACAGGGTTCAGAGTGGTAAAGGTCTCTGATGATTTGATTACAATGAAGAGCAAATCCCTTGGTGAAGTATCGGTACCATATGGAATGGCTGTTTGGTCTGCTGGCATTGGTACTCGTCCTGTCATTATGGACTTCATGCAACAGATCGGTCAGGTTGTTAAATTTAAATAAGGCTGTTTAGTCTGCTGGTATTGGTACTCGTCCAGTTTGCCCAATCATGTTCTATTTCAAGCATTTAGTTGAAGTATCCAAATGTTCTCTCCTTTAACAGACCAATCGGCGCGTCCTGGCAACTAATGAATGGTTAAGAGTTCATGAGTCTGATAGTATCTATGCAATTGGTGACTGTGCTTCAATAACTCAAAGGAAAATAATGGTATGTCCAAAGCATTCCTTACATATTGCTTGACAGAACCGATAGTTGTTGCCTTACAATTCCATACCTTGTATTGACCATGTTAGCCACATGTCTGCATTAGGAAGCTAGCAACTATACAATGCCTTGTGGATATATAGATTGGCTGCAAGATAATGTCAAAAGTATTGATTTTTTCTTCTGTAGGCCAATAATGCATTTAGGCACTCAAAAGTTTGTATTTAGCCTAATAAAGCAGCACAATGAACATATCTGAGTTAGCAGCACTTTGGTTCATATTTCATCAATTCTCTGACTTACTTTTCCTATCCTTTCAGGATGATATTTCAACAGTATTTAAAATGGCTGATAAGGACAACTCTGGGACTCTAACTATCAAAGAAATAAATGATGTTCTTGAAGATATTTGTATAAGATACCCACAAGTAGAACTGTACATGAAAAGTATGCACATGCTTGACATTAGGGATTTGATAAAAGATGCCATAGGTGATTCCCACAAGGAAGCGATGGTGGTCGACATAGAGGAGTTCAAAAAAGCTTTGTCTCATGTGGATTCCCAAGTTAAAAGTGTTCCAGCAACAGCTCAGGTTGCCTTCATTTCCATATGCAAGTCATGTCCCAGTGATATTTTATCACAGATTTGTTGTGATAATGTGAAGAAGAAACCTTGCATGTGTGAACATTCTGCATTTCTTGAAACTTTGCCAGGTTGCGGCACAACAAGGACACTATCTTGCTGAATGTTTTAACAAGATGGACAAATGCAAAGAACATCCAGAAGGTCCATTGCGCATGACAGGAACAGGATCAGGACGACACAATTTCCGCCCATTCCGGTACTTAGCTTTATCGTTATACTTGCATAGTATTGTTTTGGGCCTGTACTCAGCTAGTTTGCATTAGATACACTCTTGACAGAATTTTTTGCATATATGGTGTGCAAATGTATGCTAATTGAGCCAAATCCTTTTTGTAACATTAGCTCATTTCCCTTAACTTATGCTTGCTTATCTTTCCATGTCCTTGTATTCAAGGTACAAGCATCTTGGGCAATTTGCACCCTTGGGTGGAGAGCAAGCTGCTGCAGAGCTCCCAGGCGACTGGGTTTCCATGGGCCACAGCACTCAGTGGCTCTGGTACTCTGTCTATGCAAGGTAAGAACCTGCTCTCAGCAGCAATGCCATCCTCTACCATCTGTCTGAACTCTACGATCTATCTGAACTCTGAAGAAATCAACCATGACATCTCATTCTACTACTGCTCTCTAGTTCATTCACAGCCTTATCTCTTGTATCATGCCTCTGAGCTTACAACAATTCGTTTAGCTGCAATTCTGGCCTGAGAGTTTGTTTCTTTCCATGCGTTGTCCAGCAAACAAGTGAGTTGGCGCACACGGATGCTGGTGGTATCTGACTGGACTCGGAGGTTCATATTTGGGAGGGATTCAAGCCGAATTTAGCACTGCCAAATGCAGCATCATTTCTTGTACAGATAACATTGCTGAATAATTTTGTTGTCGTTGTAACATATACTACTGTTGAATAATGATGCGCTGAACTTTCTTTGGACAAGCAAAGCTGTTTCTTGTCCCTTTCTTGTCCTGCCAACCGAAGCTGATACTTGATAACACTACAGTATCCTTGCATGTCTGTACTTCAGTGTTATTTGCTCCTACTGCCACATGGCTCTCTCTAACTGGGACTGAGAGAGTGTGAGTTTCTGCAATGAAGTCGCTTTGATAATCACTGACTGGCTCACTGCAGAGTGCACACTGCATCCGACAGGTGGGTCCCTGGCAGCTAAGGTGGGCTCACTTGTTAGTATAGGAAAAAAATATAAGACTACTGGAAGGAAAAAAAATTAAAAAACTCGTCCCATTAAGTTAAGTTCGATTAAATTAAGACATCAACTTAAACACTTAACTCGAGCCTTCACGAAAACCCTATCTAAAACAATCATATCTCATGGGTAATACTATTGCTTTGGATAGGTGAGAAAAAACGGGTAATACTATTGCTTTGGATAGGTGAGAAAAAACTGTGAAAATAGTAGCGGTTCAGTTGCTGAGTAGCACCAACTTTGACTTGTCAATAATCAGTAACAGCTGAAAGTAAGTAGCGGCAATAACAGCGTGTCCGTCTCAACGGTAGCAACGTAGTACTACATCACATGTATGGACGTAGGCCTTTCCTAGCCGTGTGCATGGTACTAGTACGTAGTATGGTGGTACGCATGCTGTTGCAGTTGCAGATGGAATACGACTCATAATACTGCACTGAGCAAATGGTCCATCCTTGCCACATCTGCCGGCTCCATCACATGCAGGGGTGGTGTCACGCCCCGCCCCCACGCCACTTTACAAATAGCACCAAGAAAAACATGTCATAGGAGAACAGCCAACCGTTTTTTATAGAACCACGAAACATATACCAGTTCTAGAATAAGAATTGTTAGTGACAGCGGTAACATGATGAATCGATGCAAGGTTGAAATAAATATATAATGTACCTTTAAAGTTGTATCTTCGAAAAATCCCTAAATTACAACCTTCAATCAGAGTCAGCAACAGCGAAACGTAGCGAAGCTAAGACACCAATCCACAGGCAGTCGTTTGAGTTTAGGGACAAAACTCCAACCTTTATCTTCTTCTTGAACTTAAGCCAAGAGAAAAAATCAACAACAATAGGGCAGCAAGCCACTAGAAAATGTGTATATGCAAGCTTCAAAGAAAAGCTGAGTTTATTTGGAAATTCATTTATTCTAAAACACTCTTCAAAGATCTAAGTGTGGGTTTCAAACAAATTTCCTCAAAAGGAGACATCTCACCTTGATCCGTCCACAAGTTGCTTCGCAATAACTCGAGTAGAAAAGCCAAATTTTTATATTTATAACCTCTTCTCCTCTATTAGTTTCTTTCACTTTCAAAACGTAAAGCAATGTTTTCTCCAAAGACCATCAGTTAACCAAGTCTCATGGTTAACAACATCGGTCCGATACTCTCGACACCCAACCCAAACATGGCCTTCTCGGCCCTAAACCGGCCTTCTCGGTCCTATGGTGCCAAATGACATCCCAGGTCACACAGACCTGTTCCCAACCACGAAGGATGGTCGTCCACAAAAAGGGAATCTGGTAACGGTTCCTATCCTCAGAACTAATTTATTTAAATAAGTTTTATAAACAAATCTACACTACGGGAATCACCTTACGTTCGCCCTTGACCGTGGGCATGGCTGTTCGAATAGTTCAGTCAAACCTCTTCAAAGACTGTACGTTTTGCCCACAAGACATAAGCTTACACCGACATTGGCTGGTACCGAAAGTTCGTGACAAGGCCTTTTCCTAGCCAACCCATAAGTATCCCATGTCACATAGATGGGTAGAATCTCTCCACCAAGCATCAGGCCAATCTCAGGCCCTCATCTACTTAGGCCCCACCATGTGCTCCCGACAAATCCCCACTGTAGGAGAGTGCCTTTTACACCACCATCCCGATGCTCCTCAACTGCCAACATGCAAGGCACCATGTTTCAGCTAGTTACTCATCCACGTGCTTCCCATCACGCCCATGTGGTTATACCGTAAGATGCTCGAATGTAAAACCAAAGGAATCGGTCCTTGTGCGTGACTACGAAACCAAACCACACAGGAGAGGAGTCGCATCGCAAGTTTTCCCATAAAACCCTTTTTTATTTTTCAAAAGACACCGACTCCCCGAGTCATGTTTTATAAACCTTTCACAACTCAAGTTTTTTCATAACGATAACCAGGTATTAACAAGTGGTGCATGTGGACACCTACGCCCAGAGAGCGCAAGTAACGTTATACTGCTATGGTGGAGCGACAAGGATTAAGTTTAACAATATTCTATAGAAAGTAATGCAACTACTTAGGTGGGTCTGTCGATCATGTGTTCGTAGACCGATGGCCGATCAAATAGATGGTATACGCTAGGCATGTCATCTTGCAAACAACACATTTTATAAACTGAGAGCAATATGATCGAATAGTAGCTTGTCTTATTGTTGGTCTTCAAACCTTCGAGAAAATGTGTGTCCATTGCATCTCCGGAACGTCCGTTACACGATAGAAAAGAGAAAACCATCCAAGACCCTATCAATTACATAATAATTATTTATAAAATAATAGTGTCATTGGGTAGATCTCAATTTTATAAAAATTATGAAAGTTGAACGGAGTCAATCGGACTTACGGTTTGAGAGATATGAATTTTGGAAGATTAATATATTTTTTGAAATATGAAAAAGATTTATTAAATTAGAAAGAAATATTCCCAATAATATTCCTTGGCTGTGAGGCTGAGTATGAGGAGGTATATTGGACTTTGTTTTGGGTGGGCTTGGGCTTTAGCCCAGAGATGGAGGCCGGGTAGGGAGATGCATTAGACTTCTAGAAAGGAGCTTGGGGTGTAGAGGGATGTCAATTAGACTTGGAGATCGGCCTCCTGGGCTTGGCCGGGTGGCGGGCGACAGATGGGGATTTTTAAAAAACACTCTTTTAAGGGCGATGGGCGACTATTTTTGCAAAACTTTGAAAACAAAAATTATTTTTACAGATCTTTTATTAAAAAATTAAAAATATCAAAAACTCGACAGATGGGGTCCACCTGTCGCACCGACGTGGGTCCCATTGGTGGGTCCTACCTTCTTTTCTTTTTTTCTCCTTTTTCCTCTCTCCTCCTTATCCTTTATTCTCATCTCTCTTTCTCTCCTCTCACCACTCGCGCGCAGAAGGAGGAGGACGGCATCGGTGGTGGTGCGGCACGAGCGGCGCCGCGAGGCGGCTATCGGGCACGGGACGACACGTGGGATGGAAGGCGGCACGGCGCGGTCGGGCGTGGCAACACGGGATGGCGCAGGGTGGGAGGCGATGCAACGTGCTGTGGCCAAGAGCATCAGCACGGGACAACACACAGTGTGGGAGGCGGCGCGCCATGGCGCGACCGGGATGACGGCCGGGCCGGGCGGCTTGAGTAGGGCGGCAACAGGTGTGGTGTGGCGGGGTAGGAAAGAGGCCAGGACGACATTGGCTCGGTCAGGGCAGCCTCGTTCGGGTGGAGAACACGCCATGACAGCGGGAGTGGTGGTGAAGCTTGGAGGCCAACAAAGGAAAATGGTGGCTTTTATAGCCATTGCGGCCGACGGATGGCGACAAAGGTGGAGCTGGCGGCTTGGCCAAGCAGGCCAGCTACCCTGTTCGGCTGACGCCATCGGTGGGGTGGCACAGGGAAGCGAGGACAGAGGCCTGTGCAGCATGGCATAGACGCGGCGCTTGCTTTCAGCGTGGACTGCTGCCTCTATGTTCCCTTGGTGTGGTGCGATGGTGCACTGGACAGGGAGCAACGGCGAGGTCGGCACCAGGGAGTAGGGGACAGGGGACGGTGCGATCAGTGGACAACTCGCTCCCGTATTCTTCTTTTCCTCCACTGTTTTCCTCTATTGTTGTTTGTCTAACTTGCTTAGTGAGGTTGCACGGAGGTGCCTACCTTGCCTAGGGCCTAGCAATGAGGGTGCAAAGGAGGTAGTGGATGAGAATAAAAGGTTGGGGCCTAGTAGTGTGAAGGGTTACGCGGAGGCTACGCTAGCCGAAAACAAAAACTTTTCTATCGCGCAAACCAGGAACACTTGCAAGTAAGGGCCGATAGATCGTTACCGATTGGAGTAGGGTGCAGCGAACTAGCCAATCAGGACTATCCGATCCGAAACAGTGCTGGCCGATGACAGCCGATTTGCAGACAGCCGATTCCCGGGGATAGCCGATTCACCAATCAACCGATTCGCCGATGCCGCAGCCGATCCGAGTCGTCTGACCGCGTTCTCGCGCCTCGCTCCAATGCGCTCGACCTCAGCCGATTCCACCAAAGCCGATCGATCTGCCGCAGCGGCGCTTGCGTCGTCGATCTGCCGCAGTCGCCTCGCTCCGATTGCGGCCGATTCGTAGCCGATCAACGTGGCGCGCAACGTAGCGGCCGCCTCTACCGTATCCACACGTCCGGGACAGACGCAGAACACCCGTGTGCTAGCACGCGATGCAAGGCTAGGGTTTGGCTCGAAAGTGGGGAGGGTTTCCGTGGAGATTGATCTCGGCGACTTCTGTTGTGCCAAATCAGATTGATTCGGTTCAATTTGATGTTGCAACTCTCCACCCCTCGCCCCTTTATATAGAGTTGGCCGACTGGGACTAGTGGCCGATCATGACTCTATTTTGAATCGGATCTCATCCGAATCTCACAGAGTTGGCCGCCCATACGTCGTAAGCCCATAGGACTCTATCCGATCGGATCCCTATCCGATCGAGTCGTATCCGAGTCCAACTCGAATATCTATTCTATTCCCTTAAGCGTGCGACCCTGTAGGTTCAGGTATACTTGGTTTCGGCTCGAGTCTAACTCAGCCGACTTGTCAACAGCGGCGCCTAGCAGCACATATTGACACCATAGCATACAAGAATATAACATCGGCTCTGAACTTGTAATGTGTACACAAATCCCTTTGCCTCACGGTACCAATTAAGTTATATGCAAGATGTGTGTCATCCCTTCAATAGCTTAACCATTCTCTCGAACCGTATTGGATTATCTGTCTGTTGATTGACTCCTCAATCAACTTAGCATGGCCATGCATTTTCATAATCCATTACCTCGAGGGTCCCAGAGATATCTCTCCAAAGGAGAGGCAAATTCCATCTTGATCACTCACATGTCACTCCATGTTTCATAGCAAACCCGAAAACTACTTTTATAACTACCCAGTTACGAAATAGGGTTTAGTAGTCCCAAAGTAGACTACTACACATGTTGGAATCCATGATGATCTTAGGTCTAGGGACTTTGTACCAACACTACCTGAGACCAACTAATGGCACATTAAATCTTGTAGTGTCTCATGGTGGGTCTATCCAACAATGTGTTCTCTAACACATGTGTCCATGTTTATTGATTTGGTATCTCCATACCCATGATCTATGAGACATGATCATTAATCAATAAACATGCCGATCTTAGAGTCATATTTGTTCCAATAATATGACATGTGATCAGTGATCATTTAGAAATAGATTCATGCATAAAGAGTCTCATAAATAAGTCATGTACTTATTGATCAATACAAGATGTCTACTTCATGAAACTGAATAACACTTTATTCATTTATATATAAACATTGACTATGATATCCAACATCTCTATGTTGCCTCTAGGGCATATCACTAACATAGTGAGGATGTAGAGGAAATTAAGGACGGGCGCATGCATGAGACAAGATGAGCAGTGGAGTATGCGTGTATATTTTGTGTTTCTTGACTGCTGCCTTGTGGAAAAGAATGGCGTGCATGCAAGCCTGTCCGTTGTTCTTTAGCCCGAGGGTTGTAAACAATTTTGAACTTATAAGAGGACTGTAACTGGACGGTGAACTCTAATGATTTGTTTGGGATTTTTGATAGATAGAAATTTGGTTGGAGGGATTTGGTTTTTGAGAATAGTTTGCAACGAATGGAACGAGTAAAGCTTTAAAGAAAATGATTTAGAAAGGATATAATTTGGAGGGGTGATTTTGGACACGATTCGGATTCCAGAATCTGAATACAGGGATTTTATGTGGGAGAGGATGATTGGAGGAAAAACTTGGCTTTTGCCAGCTTTGTCTGTGCCCGATAAAATTCGATGGAGAAAAATAACTCTTAGTTGTGATATGTACATTTAAAGGAAAATATTTGTTGGGCGTCGTAGTCCAAAAACAAATATTTTTAGAATTCTTGAATAGAAAGGAAATTATTTGTCAACACGGTCAAAATTTCCGAAATTGAAATTTTAACCACATGAATTTTTGGAGAGGTTTAGGAGAGGAAAACTCAAACTTCAAAATTCGAATTAGGGATGGGCAATCGGTTTAAACCGACAATTCAGTTCATTTTTCTACGCATACTTCGGTTTGGCACAAAGTAGAAACCGATCGGTTTATATCAATATTGTAAACCGCAAATTTTGGGTTCGGTTTTTCGGTTCGGTTTCGGTTTTACCAAAAAAACCGATGCGACGGAGGAAGCGACGGATGAGCGAGTCGTAAGGCGCGGAGGAAGGGGGTCGGCGGCGGGGTGGCGGGGAGGAAGTGGCCGCCGGTCGGGCGGCGCGGCGCGGAGGAGGAGGGGGCCACTTGCGGGCGGCACGAAGGGAGGTGGCCGCCGACGCGGAGGAGGAGGGCTGCCGGCCGGGCGGCCGGCGCGCGAGGAGGGGGTCGGCTGCGTCGGCCGGGGGCGGCACGGAGAGAGGGCCGTCGGCCGGGCGCGCGGAGGAGGAGGAGGCCGCCGTCGGTCTTGGCGCGGAGAGAGGGCCGCGGCGGGCGGCACGGGAGAGAGGGAGGGCCACGGGCGGGGCGGCGTGGAGGAGGAGGCCGCCGGCGGGGCTGCCGCGAAGGAAGGGAGGAGGCCGTCGGCCAGGGCTGGCACGAAGGGAGGAGGGCCGCCGCCGGGCGGTGCGGAGGGTCGGGAGGAGACCGTGCGGCACGCGCTCCCAGCTCCTCTCGGTTCGGTTTTTTCTCTGCGTATGGGATGCCAAAGAAAATCGTTTTTTTGGGCATTCGGTTTTCAGACATCCAAAACTGAAACCAAACCGAACAATGCGATTTTTGCAACACCATGAACCGAACCCGAACCCAAAAACTGAAAAAAGCAAATTTCGGTTCGGCTCGGTGCGGTTCGGTTTTTTCGGTTTTTGGTTCAAAATGCCCGGCCCTAATTCGAATCATAGGAATTTAATTTAGGAGAAAGATTTTGAGTTCACAAGAAGGAAATAATTGAGGTCTTTGGCGCAAAAATCCTAAATATACTCAAGGAACCAAATTTTTGAACATAAGGTTTTAATAAAAATAGGTTTTTCGACGAGGCGAGAATTGGCGCGATATAGGTGGGTGTTTGGTCAGACCGAAAAATGTCTGAGTCTTCGGCCTTTTAGAAATCTTGATCATATAAAATTGGAGACCAATCCATCTTGAGAAATAATAAAGACCAAAAAATCGGTCTTGGTCTCGGTCATGACCAAAATTTTAGAAGATCCAAAATAATCAAGCCAAGTTCTAGATAAAAAATCATATACATAAAAAACACACACACAAAAATCACAAATCGACTCTCTTCACTGTTATGGGTCACAAATCAAAGCATGTTGAAGGCCAAAATTGGACAAAAATTTGATTTAAATGCGCTACTAGATTTTAATTGACCAAAATTCTGTTTGTCGGTCTATTCGGTTAACCGAAGGTACTAACCGAGTTGACCGAACAAAATTCAGTCTTTCAACACTAAGACCGAATTTCTCGGTCTTAGTCTCAATCTTTTTGATTCAGTTTTTCGGTGCGGTCTTTTCTGCCCACCCCTAATCACATGAACACCACACCCAGTCACCAACCCTTTTCACTTCATATAGCTGGATTTCTATTGCAATACCATAATATCATGTTGAATTATTTATGCTATCCATTATGCAACTCTGGTGCTTTATAAGCTTAGGGTGTGTTTGAGTGGAAGTGATAAATATTAATTATTTTAAACTTAAAAATGGATTAATATGATTTTGTGAAACAACTTTTCCTTTTTTTCCAAAAATGCATCATTTAGCATTTGGGAAGCATGCGCTTGAAAAAGGAGAAAAAAAATTCTCTCTTTCAGCCTCACTTGAACATAGCCTTAGTGTTGATTATGTAGTTAATAGTTCTTTTTAAAAACATCCAAGGCATCTTTTACATGACTTATATTAAGGAAAACTAGCTTCGTGGCTCACGCAATTACGCGGCTAGCACCCATACAAAATTATCTAATTCTTTTAAATATAGTTTTCTTTAAAATTTGTTAAATAGTCAAACCTTATATCATCGGATTTCCAATTTTGTAGTTTTTAATGTCTTACTTATTTGCCGCCCTTTATTTGCTCGCCTAGCCTTCCAAGACTTCTTTTAATCCTCCTTGGGACCTTTAGATGGCTTGCGCAATTCTACCATCCAAAAATTATCTAATTATTTACACATAGTTTTCTTTAAATTTTGTTAAACGTTGCCTTAGGATTTTTAAAAATCAAACCATATCATCCTCAGGTATCCAATTTTATAGTTTTTAAAAGTCACATAAGCCACCACCCCTTACTTCTTTGTCGTTCTTTATTTGCTTGGCCTCCCATGACTTCTTTTCCTAGGACCTTTGAAAATTGGGCCTTTTAGTTTTTTGAGTTTAGTATCTAGTCCCTACTCCTTCATGGTTTGCACATTGCCTCTTCTGTTAATCATCAATGTGAGTCTAAAAATCAAATTTAGTCATCATTGAGATTTTGTTTTATTGTTTCTAGATGTCCCATCAGTTACTGCCACCCTACTTTTTTATGGATCGTCCAATGCCCTCCCCCTCTCTTTATTGCCACTCTTTATTGCCATTTGTCACTGTTATGTTCTAGGTGAACCACTCTTTCAATATTTTTTATTTTTATTTTTTTCTAAATTGTATTTCTATTTGAACTCCAATTTTAGAATTTATTTTATTCTTTATTCGAATTAGTTAATATCGTATTGTGTTCTGCATGGACTAATTTTCAGTACTCCTTATTTTTGAATTTAGAATTTTAGTTGTTTTAAAATTGTATTCCAACATGAATTCTTTTTATTTTTTCTAATTTTTGAATTTATTTTATTTTATATTCGTATTTTAATAAATCATGTGTTGTGTTCTAAGTTGATCTCTTCTTTCAACATTCCTTTTTATTTCGAATTTTAGTTATTTCTAAATTATATTCCTTATTGAACTCTTATTTTATATTTCAAATTTCAAAATTTATTTTATTTTTTATTCTAATTTTTAATTAATCTCATGTTGGGTTCTAGATAGACTCTTTTTAGTATTCCTTGTTTTTGGAATTTTAGTTATTTCTAAATTATATTCCTACTTAAACTTCTTTTTTCTTTTTCTAATTTCAGAATTTGTTTTATTTGTTATTTCAAATTTTAATTAATCCCGTATTGGGTTCTGTATGAACTCTTCTTCCAATATTGCTTATTTTTAATTTTGAATTTCACTTATTTCTAAATTGTGAACTCTTTGTTTCTTTTATCCAATTAATATAAAAATTTCTAGGCTCCATAGCGAACGTGGTGCCCCTTTCAAAGATATTTAATGATATAATAGATTTTGAATTTTAGTTAATATCTTATTGTGTTCTACATGACTTTTTTCAATACTCCTTATTTTTTAATTTTGAATTTTAGTTATTTTTAAATTGTATTCCTACTTGAACTATTTTAATTTTTGTAATTTTTGAATTTATTCTATTTTTATTCTGTTTTTAATTAATCATGTGTTGTGTTGTAATTGATCTCTCCTTTTAATATTCCTTTTTTATTTTGAATTTTAGTTATTTTAAATTATATTCCTAGAACTCTTATTTTATTTTTCACATTTCAGAATTTATTTTTGTCTTATTTCAAATTTTAATTAATCTCGTTTTGGGTCTTGGATGGACTTTTTCACTATTCCTTTTGTTCTGAATTTTAGTAATTTTTAAATTGTATTTCTACTTAAACTTTTTTCTTTTTCTAATTTTCTATTTTATCTTATTTTTTGAATTTTAATTAATCTTGTATTGGGTTCTATATGAACTCTTCTTCAATATTGTTTATTTTTAATTTCAAAATGTTAGTTATCTTTAAATTGTATTCCTACTTGAACTCTTCTTTTCTTTTTCTCTGATTAACGTGAGAATTTCAAGGCTTCACAGCAAACTGGTTGCCTCCTTTCAAGACTGTTTTAATAATATAATTGATAGATAAAAACCAGTATCTATTGTAGGAATTGGCAATAATAAAAGAGGAGTGGCGTACAAGAGCTAAAGTAGATGGGTTTGAGAGAAAGGTTTAGATAAGTTCAGGCCCTCTCCATGAGAGGTAATACCGTACTCCTATTTTGGGGATTGAATCAGTCAAGTGTTGTATTGATATGAAGATCGAATTGTGAATATCTATGCGGTTATGTGTTGCTATGATTCTACCTGCCCTAGGAGGGCCTCCTCCCCATATATAGGGGTGTTTGGCGAGCTCAGGATCACGGATCCTTGTGGAGTGGAGCTGGAGCCCTGCCAAACGCTCCAGCTCCAAACAGATCTAGATGAAGCACTCCAGAAAAATGAATTAAAAGTTAGAGTTACCTTTCACCAGCTCCAACTAAAGCTAAAGCTTGAAGTTGGAGCTTTACCAAATACCGGTTGGGGGTAGAATTACAAGAATAGGATCCTAACCAAACTCGGTATCGGTTTTCTAAATTTAGCCTATAATATTATCAAACCAGGTCTTTGGACCATTTCCTTAATACATAAAGAAACGTAATACCCAAATCATGATCCGTTACATTCTTTATATTCATAATTTATCTCTTATGTCCAATCGGATAGTCCAGCCGTATAAATATATGGTACCCATAATTTTTACAACTGATGCATAAATAACTGATGCATAAAATATTATGAAGAAACAGAAGCGGATCTAACATGGGGGCGGCGAAGGCTCAAGCCTCCACTACTGTCAATAGAATCATGGGTGGCCCCACTAATTACGTTTTTGTCATACATACATGCGAGGGGCTATAGTTTTATCTAGCCTGTTCAGACCCCTTTGTATTTTTTTCTCGATCCGCCCCTGGCAAAAAAAAGATTACGATCAAAATTGACTAAGTCTTCTTCTCAACCGTATCCATTGTCACCTTGACCGCCTATGTTGTTCTATATCTCCATCGGTCCTACTTGTTAGAGAGAGAACAGATAAAGAACTAATAAAAATATGAATGAACCCAATCGTGCTAATTGCCTTTGAATATCGTAATAGTCGTCCGTCTCCAAGAACGGATCCATAGAACAAGCGGAATATTGCTCTATTTCTTGTACAAGATATATAGGTGATAAATATACTCCACAATGGGTGCATATGCTAGAATTCTCAAGATTCTATCTGAACTGATCTGATATTCTCTCTACCAATGTACTTTGGACAGATCTTAACCGTTGTTTTTCCATTCCAACGACAATGGTCGTAATAACCATATAAAAGTGTTAGTAGTACTGACCATGTACTATCCTTTTACAACGTTTTCTTCTATGTTTCATTGCAGTTGCCGTACAGTAGAAGTGCAATTAACGTTGGAATGAATGCATGTCTCCTGACTAATCCATCCCATAATAATATCTCATCACATCTCACAAGCTTAAACTCCAAGGGTTCTTAAGACACCTTACTAGATATACGCACACACGCAATCGAGAACACATTTTTGCCTCCATATATAGATCGAGTGCCTTTCTCTCGCAGCATGTCCTGGCCCAGATCCTGCACCCCACAATTAAAAAAACTCAAAAAAAGCAGAGAGAAACAGAGAGAAAATGCAATAGATGAACTCATTAGCAGCATAGACTGAGCTAGATGTTGCTGTACTGTACTATTGTGGCTTTACCTTGAAGTTTCATACCGAGATACGGCTCCGGTTAGGTGCCCAACAGCAGAGCTTCTCTCTTCTCTTCCAAATGCCAGGACATGCATGGATACTACTAACAAGAAAAGAGAAGCGTAAAGCTTTTGCTGTTATTTTACTCAGGGAAAGGAAAAGTACACTTGATGATGTCTCAACAGTTCATAATGAGCACTGCATAATCATCAGACTCAACTGTAGCTCATGGTCTCATCCCAGGGAGATGATTAGTAATACAGGCAACATTCTCATTCTCATTCTCATTCTCATTCTCCAATCCAAAAATATTCTTTTGCACACTCACCCAACCCACTGATATAATCCATCATTCCATTCAACTACACACCCAATCTGTCATTGCATCAATTTGTACATGTTGCTGTGCGGTGTTAATACTAGGTAGCAGTAATAAATTCTTAATTGGGATTACACAAGAAAACAAGCTGAATTATATCCAAACTGCAAGGACAGATGCCTGCAAGATTCCAATGGAAGAAGAAACCACAAGAAGGCATCATCAAGGCAGGGGTAACTAGAGGACAGATCAAAGGAGATGGTAGTAACATGCACGCATCTACCTTCACTCACAGAGTCACAGTGCCATACACATACACACACGGGTGAAGTATTACATGTACAAAAACAAAACAAATATTTGTCACATAGTTGCATCATCAACTCCATCATTAATACTTCACCAAGTCCCAACTCCTTGCATTGCATCACCAGCATTTTCATCAGTTGCAACTCTGAACTCCAAGAAGATGCATGCTAAAACTGCACTACATAGGTAGGCAGTTTGTGTGTGCATTGCTTTTCTTGGTGGGTGACAGAGTGCAGCAGAGATGGGAGAAGCTGCAGAAGAAGGAGCAGTGGATGGAAGCTGCCATGGTGAAGCAGCAGAAGCGCTAGAGGTGCTCAGGTCCATGGCGTCCTCCTCGCTGACATGCTCCATCCCACAGTTCCCGGCGAAATGGCAATCTATCAAGGACAAGCTCCAGCAGCTCTGCTCCGGCCTGGATTCTCTGTGCAGTAGCGTCGGATTCGGCGTCGACGTCGACGACGACTCCGACGGCGACGGCGACGATGAGGAGAGACATGGCGTGCTTGTTCAGCTTCTGGCGTCGGCTTCGGCGACGGTGAGGAGCATCCAAGCCATGGCGTCGCAGTGCGGCGATGGGACGTACAAGGGTGGGAGGCTCCGGCTGAGGAGTGATTTGGACAACCTGAGCTCCAAGCTGGAGGCGCACATGAAGCAGCTCAAGGAGATGGCTTCCTCCGGGATGCCGTCGCTGTCGCAGGCCATCGTCGCGGTGAGGCCCAGCGTCGACGCCGGCGCCGGCGAGAAGATGTTCTACATGAGGGATCTCTTCTCCAGGGTCAGGATTGGCGGCTCTGTCCAGAGGAGCCACGCGTTGGCCACCATTAGGGAGCTCCTGGCGGAGGACGAGGTGTGCATCAAGATCGTCGCCGTGGACATCGACGACGGCATCGCCTTGCTCACCGGCTTCCTCGAGTCGAGGGACGCGCGCCTCCAGGAGGAGGCCGCCGGCGCCGTCGCCATGGTCGCCAGCTTCGACTCCTACAGAGGGATGCTTGTCAAGGCTGGCGTCATCGCGCCGCTCGTCCAGCTGCTGGACGACGGCGCCGCCGGCGGCGCCACCGCGGTCGCCAAGGAGAGGGCGGCGCAGGCGCTGCGCGAGCTGACGGAGAACTCGGACAACGTGTGGGCCGTGTGCGCGCACGGCGGCCTCACCACGCTCCTCCACGCCTGCGCCGACGGCGGCAGCTGCGGCAAGCTGGTCGCCTCGTCGTTCGCCGTGCTGCGCAACCTGAGCCGGGTGGAGGAGGTGAAGATGTTCATGGTGGAGCAAGGCGTGGTCACCGAGCTGGTGAAGCTGTCCCAGAAGAAGGAGGAGGCGCGCAAGCTCGGCGCCGTCGAGCTACTCCACGCCATGGCGCTCGACGACGCCGATGTCCGGGAAGAAGCCATCAGCATGGGCGTGATCCAGTCGCTGCTCCAGCTGATATACCCTGACCTGCCTTACTCCTACAAGGCCAGGGAGGTCGCCCTTTCAGCCATCTGGTTCTTCTGCTTCTCCTCCGCAAACTCCATTGATGATCTCATCAGCTCAGACGTTCTTGGCTGGCTTCTCTTCTACCTCAACAATGGCGATTACGCCGTTCTTGAGTGCACACTCAAAATTCTGCGCCATTTATCCGAGGTTTCTGAGGAGTACAACAGGATGATGGGCAGAGCAGGATATCTCAGTGCACTGTCAAGCTTGCTTGGAGCAAAATCATGCCGAGTTCGCGAAATGGCAGCTCAAGTTCTCTCCAGCTTGCTGTTGCTTCATCCGAATCGCGTAATTTTCATACAAGACGGCGACAATTTGAACAGGTTGCTGCAGTTGCTTGATCCAGCTGAGGGAAAATTGGTGGCGAAGGATTTGATCCTTTCTGCCATATTGTCCCTGGCAGAGACCAACAGTGGAAGGAAGAAGATCACATCATCAGAGCATTTCAGCAGCCTGAAGGAATTAGCAGATACTGGGGACTTTGATGCGAAGAAGGTTGTTAAGAAGCTAGGAACTAACAGATTCCAAACCATTTTCAGCAAGATATGGAGTGTTTAAGTTATTTTGACACTTATTTTTCTTCAGTGCCTTTACTAAATACACCCTTGATTTAGCATTAGTTTATTTGATTTGTTGTCTATAGTTTTTGCTTGTCTTGTGTAATATCTATATTCATAATTATGATTTCTCTATGTTGTACATTTCCACTTCAGTGAATTCAAGTTTCAACACCATGCCTTCTGACTTCTGTGATGATCAAAACCTTGAAACAATATACTCTGCGGTTGTATCATCTGCCATTTAAGCCAAATATTTGTTTCTGAATATAGATTACCAAAGCAAGGCAGGCTCGTTGGACTGTTTGGCTTCTGATGAAAGAGCAATCTCAATTCTCATCTCATCAATCTCAACTATCACTCTTATTCCTTTTTGTAAAGCAAGGACACCCAAAGTACTTGAAAACAAAAATACTTATTTTTCATATCATGTATGCTGAACCGTCAACTAGACAAGTCCAGGCGTCCAGCAAATACCATGTACTACATTGTAGATAGTCCAAATACAGCTTTGGCATCTGCCCATTTAAGGCCCCGTTTGGTTTCTCGGACCAAAGTTTAGTCCTCGTCACAACGAATATTTAGATACTATTTTAGAGTATAAAATATAGATTACTTACAAAACTCATTCATAATTGTTAGATTATTCACGAGACGAATCTAATGAGTCTAATTACGCTATGATTTAACGATGTGATGCTACATAAGCATTTGTTAATTATGGATTAATTACGCTTAATAGATTTATCTCGGGAATTATCTTTCGATTCTACAATTATTTTTATAATTAGTTCACATTTAGTCTTTCAAATTGATGTTCAAACATCTAATATAACACGAACTAAAGTTTAGTCCATGGAACCAAACGACTCCTAAGACTAGCAGGACTGCAGGACCAAGTGTGTGTTAGCCTGTTAGGAAGTAGCCAAACTAACGGATTAACCCATTCTTATTGCTTTACTGGTAGGAAAAAAACAGAGAAATGGAACAGGCAACTGACAAGTAAACACAGCCATACTGAAGGTCTGAAGCCAAACATGACTAACATTTATAACACTGATATCTCTTTCATAGCAAACAATGATCAGCATTTAGTGAGACAAAGAACAGGTTGTCCTATCCACCAATTTGCTTGTTTCATTCTCATATCTTTCGATACCGGCGTTCATCCCGTGATACTTTTAAAGATAAGCACGTGAATCTCCAGCAACGACTGATCCAGGGCTTCTGTTTGTGGGCCAAAATTCACCAGATTGGCTTGAATTTTGAGTCTGTAATTTAATAACCAATCTGTTTACATGCCCCAAGACTGACAATGCAGTGGTTTGGACTCATGGTCCCATATTAACATGCTTATTTATGCATTTTATCACCCTTATCATCCTCTGAGCAGCTAAATTTTGAACTTACTATACTGGAGCCAGACAAATTTACGAGGAAAAATTAGAGGTGTCAGTTTGTCACTGGATAGTTTCTTGCAGTCCCAACACACAAGGAAGCAGCTTAAGACAAAATGTAGGGAAATCAGTAGGCCACTTATTGACTTAACCACACCATGAATCCTGTACTTTACTCAAAGTCTCAAACCAAAGACCTTACAATTCCAAAACAAGAAACCAAAGAAAGGACTCATCACTACTCTCTCTTTTCACACATTGACTAGCATAGCAAGGCCTTGACAAAAGAAACAAAAAAAAAAAGGAAACAGACCATGAGATATGAATGTAACAGTAGCCGGACCATATGCAAGCACTCCCCTGCAAAAAAAGAAGAAGAAAAGAACAACCTCACTCGAATGCTAGCTCAAGATAAGCAGGCACCTTGAGCACCCAAGAAGAAGATGGCGTTGAGCTGATGGAAGGATCGGATCAAACCATGGTGGTTCATTATAAAGCTTCTGCGACCGCCTCGGGTGCTTCGACGTCGAGCACCCGCCCGTCCTCGGCAGCAGCCGTGAAGAATGATCGCTTCCCGACCAATTCAGCAACCCGCTTGGCGCATCCGGAATCGCGAGGACTCTCGTCAGGAGGCGGCATGGTCCTGATCTGTGGGAGCATTTCAGCAACCTTGGAGATTGTTTGAGGAGAGAGTGGATCATTGGAAGGCTCGATGACCTTCGCTCTGATTTCCTCATTCTGGCTTGCATCCCCTGATGATCCTGGGAGAGACTGCTTGCGTCGCCTATCCTGCGCTGCACTGCCTCCCAGGGAAGCTCCAGGAGTGAGGCTGTAGCGGCTCGGGACGACCCTCATCTTGGAGCTCCCCGCCGGCCTCTTGCCAGTGGTGGTGGTGGTGGTGGTGGCGGCAGCGGCGGTGGCACTGCCGCTCTGACTGGACGACGCACCTTTGGGCTTGAGCTCATCCACCGCCTTGCTGCCTCCCCTTGTGTCAGTAGGCTTGCCATTGGATTGCCTCCTAGGCCTGGGGCTCGGGCTCCTCGCCTTCGCTCGACTTGCTGCTGTTCCAAGCCTCGAGTCCAATGTCTGCCTGGTATTGCTCGACGGCCATGGCTTGGCGGGGACGGCGAATTGCTTGGAGGGTCGGCTTTCTTCTCGGATGGCGTTGAGCTTGGTGGGGAACGGCTTGGCCCGCGCCGCCGCCAGCTTGCAGCCGATGCCGTGGTGGATCTCCAAGGGCCCGAGGCTGACGCCCCTGCGGCGCTGCACCAGAGGCTCCTTGATTGGCTTCAGGATCCGCGCCGTGCCAGCGCGTTGCTCTTGCTGGTTCCCGGCGGCGATCTCGAGGGGCCCGAGGCTGAGCTCCCTGCCCCGCCCCCGCGTCGCCGGAGGCTGCCTGGTGCGCAGCGGCTGCTTCTCCCGGTTGACGATGGAGATCACGTCCAGGGGCCCGAGGCTGAGGCCCCTCGGCCGCGGCCTCACCTTCGCGACCATCTCCCCCATCGGAGCAGCGTCGCGGTTGGGCTCCAGCTGCTTGGAGCCGCGGAGATGGTGGAGCCGGGAGGAGAGGCGCAGGATCTCCGCCTCGATGTGGCCAATCTCAGCCTCGACGTCGCAGCCGGCGGCGACATCAACCTCGGGGTGGTGATTCTCCTTATCGCCCTTGCGCACGGCCGCGACGGCGGGGCTTTGGGGGAGCCAAGCCGATCTGGAAGACAATGAGTCGTCGTAGGCGGCGTTGTTCCAGACGTGGACCAGCGGGATGAGCGGGTCCTCCTCCATCGCCTCTGCCGACGAACCCCCTTCGCCTCCTCCTGCAACGACGACGGCGGCGGCCGCAGAGATCATCAGAGACCAAGTGCAAATCAATCGATGAAAAAACAAATCAAATCAAATCGTCAGCGAGAGCAAATCGACGCGCACCTGGATCGATCGGTCGATTCGAATGGATTCCTTCCCCTTTGCGCGATTAGCGCGGTGCTTGGATCGGATTACGTGGTGAGACTTTTGAAATTTGTGGGAAGGGGATGATGCGATGAGGAGGGGAGAGGACGAGGGTTTAAGAGCCAGGTCAGATTCGACCGTTGGGACTCGGGAGCGGAGGGGAGCGCGCCGCTTATATATTTACAAGTGGATTTTTTTTCCCCTGAAAAAGTAAAGGAAAATACATGAGAAGACGCAGTGGATGGAGACATGGGGTGTGGGGCTAGCAAGACCGAAAGACGTTGTAACAAGTGCGCATCCACCAAACTCCGCTCCTTGTCTTCTCTCCATCGAACCATCTTGAAAATCATTTTCCTTTTGCCAGTTTACGTCTCATTTTTCGGGGAACATGTGTGTACACTATAGTATATGCTTTTTGTGTACTAGGCTAGTACTAGTAGAGTATGGTTTAATCGAGAGCATCGAGTGTTACTCCCATACAAATTAGAGCCGTAGATTGCACGAATGCACAAACCCACAAAATAGAGGGAACAGCAATGTATCGAAGGGCGTTTTCTTTCTGAGTTCAGAAAGTTGCCGCCAAATTATAAACTTGTGTGGTTTTGAAATTTGAAAGGAAAAAAATCAAACTTATTCATTTGTTCATCGAAACGTCACGTCATATAGTCGGAGTAGATCCTACCCATGCGTCCGAGCCGATAACAAAATATCAAGCGTTTTCTAGCCACTCACTTCCCATGACTCCCTCTCTCTCACACTCCCCCATTTTCTCTCTCCCACACTTATATAGGAGGGCGGCGACGTCTCAACCTTCATCGCCACCGACGTTGTTTCTTTAGCCTGCTGTCGGCAACAATGAAACCGTCAAACTCCGTTGTCACCAACGTCGTTTCTCTGGCCTGCAGTTGCCACTGGCGGGAACCTCACTGTCATCCCCACTTCGTCACCACCAAGGATTGGTCCTTTTGCTTGGGTCGAAGCTTGTCAGGTGCCACCGCTCTATGTGAAGTTGTCGCCAAAGCTCTCCAAGAGCTTGTGCATCGATTGGTCACCGCAGAGGTACGTGTTGGAGCTCTTTAGTTTGGCCTATTCCTTCTCTGCCACCATCAAAGAAGAGGAAAAAGCCAGACTGGTATATTTTGTGAGTGTTTTGATGTTTCAGTCAATGTTTCTTTGCGTTGGATTAAAATGTTGCACTGAGAATTTTGATGGTGTTTTAATTTTTGTCTTTTGATTTCTGTGGATTTATTGATGTTTCTATAATAGAAGCTTGATGTTTCGTGTTTTAAAATAAAGTGTTCCAATCCATGATTCAACCGTGTTTTATCATTTTAATAGTTCGGAATATGTGTTAAGCTAATGGTGAAACATTGTTTATTCTACAAGTACCGAAACAGCACCTGACTTTTTTTAAAAAAAATCGGGCGTCCTATTTGTAGCCTCCTTATAGTCTGCTAATGCAAACTGGTATTTTTGCATGGGCTGATGGACTTGCCATTGCCAATTTGCCATAAGCCCATCAGCAGCACATGTAGGCCCTTGTCTTGAACTCAGTTAATGGGCCGCGGAAACAAGTCCATTGGGATTGGGAACATAGTATGACTGGAGGAAATTAGCAAAAGCCCATAGGCAATTTTATACACCATCTCCTTATACCCTTTTTATTATTGACTTCGCTTCAGTACGTCACGCATATACACACAGCATGTGGTCAGGCATACCTGGCCCGTATCTCACGAGTCACAATCCAAAATGAACTTTCTCTTCCTTTCTCTTCTTTTATAATTTATTTGAGAAGATGAGCTAATTTTCTTTGTTAACGCTCTAAACAAAGAAAAAACACTAACACAAATCGCAATCTGCCAAGCAACATGATCATGCAGCTTGTGGAGTAAGCGAACCAAATAATTGAGCATATCTTGCCAAATAAGAGAAACAAATAAACAAGTATGCCAAGTTGCCAGCCATAGCCCATCATACAGATGGTATGCACACTACAATGCAAGCTAACTTCCCGGAGCGGAGGAGGGGACACGCCGGGTCGGTCAGTTTGGGCCCCAGAGCAGCAGGTGCATGATCTTCTCCGTCTTCATCATCTCCGTCTCCTCCGCCGCGTGCCGCTTCCGCGCCTCCGCCTCCCACGCGCTGGCCCTCGCCCTCGACCTCGCCGTCGCCGTCGTCACCCTCTCCGTCTCCGCAACATTTCCGCCGTGCCGGCCGCGACCATCCACCAAAGGCTGCCGCTGATGCTGCTGCTGCTGCTGCTGCTCGGCCTTGGCGCCGTTGCTGCCGTCGCGCTCCCGCAGCAGCGACGCCGCGCGGAACGCGGACTCCCGCTTGCACTCCCGCCCGTTGCACATCTCCGCCGGACCGGACGGACGCACGCCGATGCCACCACGCTACGTTGTGTCGATTTTGTGTGCAAAGCTACTAGCAAGGCCAGCTTATGCCCACCTAATTGCCTTTCTGGCTTCTTTTATAGGTGGCCACGAAATTTTGTCACCCATGAGATGCGGTGACGTGACGTGACTGGAGCGCGCCCCGGCTCGGCTCGGCTCAGCTCAGCCAACGGGTGGAGCGCGTCGTGACAGGTCGATCGGTCGCGGCCTCGTGGGGTGGTGGCGTCAAGCGTGCGCGACCGGGGGGAAACGGTGGACGAGGGCGACCACGGATTTGTGCCGAGCCGTTAGGCACACGACGAGCGCGGCGTCGTACGGCGCGAACCCAGCGAAAACGCCCGTTCCAAACCGGTGGGTTTGTGCGGCGCGCGCGCGCGGCGGGGGTTAGAGTGGTGCACCGCACCTGGTGCTCTGTTCCTTTGTCCTCCCCGCGGCGTCGGTGCAACCAACAACTCGCGAATCGGCCAGCGACATGTTCGGTTTTATTTTCTCACTCTGTCACCGTCGCTTTCTTTTCTTTTCGTTTTCTTTTTTACAAGGAAGACATGTTCGAGTTTGTACTCATCATGCAGCCCACTACTACATGAGCGAAAACTGCGAAACCACGCGCAGCCTATAGATACTCCCAAGGATCACCGCCGGCGTATATTCGTGGCGCGCCGTTTTTAAGTGTGATTGATATCTAACACTCAAAGCATGTGTGTTAGTACTTGTTGACGGAGTACCACTTCTTTTGTCATACAACCATGTCAAAATTTAAATCTTAAAATTTAAAACTTAATGTTGAAGTTGGTTTTAAATTTTTCATCCTTATTTTTTATAACATTGATATTTAAATCACTAAAATATATATGTAAAATTTTTAATTTTTAATTGTTTTTATCACTAAATATTGTTTGGCGTATTTTTAGTCATTGGCCGGCAGGTTGAGTTGATCATTTCGCATTTGGCGCGTGCCCATTTGCTTAGTACTAAAGCTTAGTCTGTACTTAGAAGACTAAAAGCAAACGGAATCCACACAAAAGAGATAATTTCAACTGTTATAAATAGCAGCCGTGATGTGGAGAGTACGCTGATTGTGGATACAGCGTGCAGCTCTTACGGCGGCAGCCGGCAGAGCGTGAAGAACCTAGAGGACGTTCAACATGGTAACATAAGACAAGTATCTTCTGCAAGCCTTTTGTGATGTTTCCTGTGAACTACCGCTCAACTTCAACAAATCCTTGTTTACAGAAGAGCAAAAGAATCCATTTTTTTTCTTTACGGAGAGCAGTGACAGTAAGGCTAGTTTCAGTGCATAATATTAAATTTAAAAGTTTAAAACAGCCACGTAGAATAAAGGGCATGATATCATTATGATGATATAACCTCTTCGGTGTATGGTATTACAGACAATTAATTTAAAACATCCTCTATGTATTAATTACTGAATATGATGTGATTAAATGTTTCACATAAACATTTGTGTAGACTCTTGTATAAGTTTTTTTTACAAATTCTGTATTGTTTGCACTATAGAAAATTATACAAGTAGCACAAAATAAAAAATAGAAATATATTACTTTTGCATTGATATACATATTGGTCGTCATTATCATTGAAAATTTTACAAAACTACAGTAACCAAATTTTATAAAACTACGGTAACGAAATTACCATGGATTAACATATTGGTCGCCATCAGCATGCTCCAGCACGCCCAGGCTTTCACTGGACGGTCTGGGCCACCAACCAGCAGCTTGAGCGGCAACCGTGCATGGAGAACCGGTGGTCAAATCAACTACCGACGAGAAAAAACTGCATCAGCAAGGGAATTCGTAGAGAAAATGGATGCACGGGAGAGTTGCGTGGGAGAAATGGATACGCGGGAGAGCAACGCGGGAGAGCAGCGCGGGAGATGCGGCGCGCCCGCACGGGATCTGACTAAAGCTCGGTACGCCCCTCCGATATGTTGATATCGAGATCAAACGTTGTCATACGAATACGAATACGAATGATACTATTTCTTTCTTCTTCCTTTCAAATATATATATTGTTACTTCATCATAAAATCTGACGTGATGAAGTAGTCTAAAATCGTGATACATGACTTCACATATTTATTTATTACTTGAAATTAGAGGAGTTCCCCAAACCGCTTGATTTACGTTAAATCTTATGAAATCCGTAGTCTCGCTCAACGTTTCGGGCTTATATTTTATCCCAAATCGAGATTTCAAACCCTGTCTCACAGTTGCCATGTCCGGTTATGTTTTCGATAGGAAAGTAGTGATGTTTACAAGAAGAGAGAGAGAGAAATGTTGATCAATTTACGAGTGCTCAAAAATTAATTGCTAATTTGACTACACACTTTCAGAAAAGATCGTCTGTGACTTTGATCAGTGACACCAGTCGGTAGAATATTCTACCGGTGCACCCAAACCAAACTCTCAAACCTCCCTCAACCCTGGTTTTTGGGAATCAGTGTGTAGTTTACTCGTCCCAAACCAGCAACTGAAGCCCCCTGTTTTCCGCTCATCGTGTCCTTCCTCGTTGCCTCTCCTCCCCACCCGCCGGATCCCCCATATATAAATGCCCCTCACCTAGTCTCGCCATTGCCGCAACTCACAGCTCCGTGTCAACCACCACAAGCAAGCCATACATCGAGGCATCCATCCAGCTACTGCTCCAAGAAACACAGCGTCGGCGTGCGAGGAATCGTCCATCCAAGCTCGGCGAAGATGAGCTCGTCGTTGAGCAAGAAGGCGTCGTCGTTCGTGGTGACGGCGAGCATGAGCGCCGTGGAGGCGCTCAAGGACCAGGCGGGGCTGTGCCGGTGGGACTACGCGCTCCGGTCGCTCTACCAGCGGACCGCCGCCGCCAAGCAGGTCACCGGCCGCGCCGTCCCGGTGTCGCTGTCGTCGCAGACCGCCGGCAACGGCGTGGGTTCCTCTCCCGCCGCCGCATGCGGCAGGGCCACCAGGTCAAAGAGGTCGGAGGAGGAGAAGATGCAGAAGGCGTATCACCTCGTCTGCTGGGGACCTAATTAATTAATCGGGTTCTTCAATTCGTGTAGTGTTTTCGTTTGCAATTAGCCCACCTCATTTCTGGTGTGTAAATCGTGGCCATACCTGCAGGAATTTTTGTATTTTTGATCCGGTTTTCATGTACTACTACTCCCATCTGATTCTGATGGAGAATTTCTATGTGCAAACTACGGAGTAAAATCAACAAGAAGATGCAATTGTTGCATGGAATTAATTACCTCTTCTCTGTTGGGTGTTCATCATCGGTTGCAACAGAAGAAATAAAATCTTTAGCTCTAACCATAACTGAGTTGTTGCCTTGTCGATAGTGCTTGGTAGTAGTTGCATGCCAGATGCCAAACGCATGGTGGAGTGAAGATAAATCGATCATCAGATCACCGGCTAAATGTGCCTCAACATGGACCGGTTACCGTTGTTCATCAATGCTGCACTCAATGATGCATTTGATTCTCTGTTTCCATACCGACTTGTCCCCTCTGACATGATCTGCATCTTGTTATATAATAGTGTGCACTCTGGAAAACACTGGATCCAAGCTTTGAACAAGTGGTACAAGACTAGAATACTAGTATTGTACTACTACAGCTGCTGCTAAGCTTGTACTACTGCCAATAATTTTGGTACTACCATTAGGTAGAGCATCTATTCATTGCACAAACGAGTTTCACGAATGTACAGGCTGTCGTACCACTGCCCTGTTACAAAGATCAGGTTTGGTAGTACGAAGTAATATTGCCCACAATAATATTCAAGATTGCGTAAAAGAAGAGGAAAAAACTATTTTGATCTCTCAAAAGAATGCCTTCTTATGTGTTTAAAAGCCATCCAAATAATTATAAATTTTTTTAAAAAAATTGACAATACTTATACAACATTTATATACCACTTCATAAAAATAAAATTTTAAGTTCAAACTTAATTCATAAATAAAGATATAAGAAAGATAAATTTAACATATAAATAATAGCATATTTTTTATATTCGAATTTAGTTTTTTTCAAATGTACGTCAAATTTGCAATTAATTTTTAGTTAATAGAAAGATGTCGTTATACTTTATGTTATCATTTTTTCAGATTTTTTTAATAATCATTTACATTAGATTTTTCCTTTGAAAGAAAAAAGATACATTAGCAAATGTTCTCTCGATAGATTCGAATTCAATCGTACGAAAAGACATACCTAGTTCATTGTACTTCCATCCGGAGACTATTTCGTTGTACTTTCACCCAACTAATCATCTCCGGTGTATCTCAGGGGTTATTTGGATCACCAGAGTAAAATTTAATCGTGTTACATGTTAATGTTATTTTAAAATATTAAATATAAATAATTTATAAAACTTATTTATAATAAAAAATAATTTGTGATACGAATTTAATAATTCTATATCATGATTTGATGATATGATTTACACTAAACATTTACTAATCTCACAAATTATTATTTTTGATTATGTAATTATTTTTATAATTAATTAAAAATGTCCAATATCCCATCTGATACGAAAATTTTAGAATCCACGCACCCACTCAACCGCGTGAGCACTTCAACAGAGTCGTCCATGCGAGTCAGCATGCGTGGCATATGACACACACCACAGTTGTCCAGTTAAAAATGAACACACAAATACACAATGATTTGAGTGATTTGAGTTGATAGGCTGATCGCTGATGCGCTAGTAGGTTGACCTCATGTTATGATGTCAGCATCAGCAGAGGGTGGGCTGGCTTTGAACTGGCCTTAGTTATGGCCCATGGGCTTTTGAACATCCAACAAAGGATACTGAACACGTTTCGGCTGACCTCGGGCTTAGATGCGTGAAGGTCATGCGAACATGCCGACGACGAGTGCTCCGTCTCTACAACATGCACAAGGTTGGAGAGTAGTAATTCACGGAGCGAATATCGAATAACCGCCGAACAAGTGCATAATTTTAGCATTTCGATTAAAATTCTTGGTTGAATTGGACTATGAACAAAATTACTCCGGCACAAAATCAAACGGATTCACGTATAATATAAATCCAAATCCTCTACTACAAATCAACAAGCTACACGTAATTAGCCTCTACATGATCGATCTCCCAAATTAAACCAACCTGTAGGGGCGATCAGATCAGAATCAACAGTTCGCGAGGCGCCATTTGGTCAGTATTTTCATCCCCGATCGGCGTCTCGCCGGAGAAACCAGAGCACCTCGTCGGGCGGCGCGGCGCGCCACACCCGCGGCCGCGCCGCCCTGTGGCCGAGCTCGGCGAAGCCGTGCGCCACCTTGTTCCCGCCGCGGCGCACGTGGGAGACGGCCATGTCGTCGAGGAGCGGCAGCAGCGCGGCGATATCCCTGCACAGCCTCAGGTCCTCCTCCGACTGCACGTCGGCGCGGTCGCAGACCACGTCGACCACCGCCTTGGAGTCGCCCTCCGCCCAGACGCGGCGCCACCCGTTCCGCACCGCCAGCTCGAGCCCTCGCCGGAGCGCGGCGAGCTCGGCGACGGAGCTCGTCGCCGTGCCGATCCGCTCCGCGTAGCCGAGCAGGAACGCGCCGTCGTGGTCGCGATACACGCCGCCTATGCTCGCGATCCCGGTCGAGTGCTTGGACGACCCGTCGAAGTTGAGCTTCATCCACCCCGCCTCCGGCTTCCTCCAAGTCCTCGCCGACGCCGACGAGTAGGCACGCAGACGCAAGATCCGCCGCCCTACGCCGCCGCTGACGACGAGGATGCAACCCAGTACGGGTTTGCGCCGCCGCAGCAGACCCAGATCAGGGCGGTGCACGCGCAGCATCCCCGATCCCCTCGCAGAAAAATTCGCAATCTGTTCCTGTATTTAGCCCCAAGCGGACCCACCAATAGGGCAAGGTTGGGAAATGGCTAGACCCACCGGCGCCGGCGAATATCCCCCTCCCCCGAACGTGTTTCTCTTGAGCGCCGCCGTGGCGCAGGCCAAGCTCGAGCAGGGCGCAGGCGCGCCATGGCGGCGGCGGCGGCGGCGGAGGAGGAGGAGGAGGAGAGGAGAAGGTTTTGCGTCCGTTGCTGGACTTGACGATGGGCTACATGTGGGTCGGCCCATAACGTCAGTCCGGTAGACAGTAGCCAGGCCCATTCATGGGCCTCATTCCAGGACGTGTGTGTGATCCGTATGCACAAAATCAAAGCGGCACCATTTATCGTCAAATGCACATTTTCTGATTGCTGGATTATCATAAATCGTGATGGAACACACACATTAATCACTGGTATTGGTTGGCAGCAAAGGTTTTTTGGAACCATCCTGGAAGAATCTTTCCAGGGACAAAACTACCCCAAAAAACATGAATTAAAGTCGGTTATTTATTTCTTGACAGGAAAAATTGCTGTTGCCGTCACCATTTTGTACATGGCTAATTTAAAGCGAGGCATTTAAATCCAGTGCCTACATTGTTGCAACTCCAATCACAGTTTAGCATTTAAAGCCGAAACAACTAGTCAAGGTGACCTCTTGAGCCTTCTTCTCCCATACTCGTAGGACACGCATGTAGCGTGCAATTCTATCGCCACATTTCTTAGGGTTTTTTCCTAGATGTCACGGCACCCGTTATTTTTCTGGACCCTTATTTCGCCACATTTGTTGCACCTCTCCTCTGCACACTTAACACTATCTCCTCACTTATCTCTTGCACCATCAATGACTTCCTCCGTGCAGGTGCAGCTCCTCGTCACGGCCATCCTCTGCGTGTCACGGCGGTGCTTCGCGTCGTCGGACACCATCTCGGCCAGCTTCGCCGTCTCCGGCGGCCGGACCGTCGTGTCGAAAGGCGGCAGCTTCGAGCTCGGTTTCTTCCGCCCTCCTGTAGCCGGCAGCAACGCGTCGTCGTCACGAAGCAGCAGCTACTACTACGTGGGGATATGGTACAAGAAGGCCGTGGCGCCATGCACGCCGGTCTGGATCGCGAACAGAGTGGCGCCGGTCGCCGACCGGGCCTCGTCGCGGCTCGCCATAGCGGCCGACGGCAACCTCGTGCTGATCAACGAAGCCAACGAGCTAGTGTGGTCCACGAACGTCAGCTCCGGCACCGCCGCCGGCTCGAACGGCACGGTGGCCGTCATCTTGGACACCGGAAACCTCGTGCTCCGTCGAAAGAACGACGACGACGAGTTCGTTCTGTGGCAGAGCATGGATCACCCTACTGACACATGGCTCCCTGGAGCACGGCTCGGGCTGAACAAGGTCACCGGCGAGGCGCAGGTGTTGACGGCCTGGAAGAACTCCGGCGACCCGGCTCCCGGCGTGTTCTCGCTCGGGATCGACCCGGCCGGGACCAGCCAGTACTTTATCTTGTGGAACAGGACGGTGCCGTACTGGGCCAGCGGCGAGTGGAACGGCAACATCTTCACCGGCATCCCGGAGATGACGTCACACTACATCTACAACTTCGAGTTCGTGTCCAACGCCAACGTCACCTACTTCACCTACTCACTGCAGGACCCAGCGATCATCTCCAGGCTCGTCGTCAGCGTCTCCGGCCAGATCACGCAGCTCACGTGGGTGCCGTCCGCCGACGAGTGGATCCTCATCTGGACGGAGCCGCACCGGCTGTGCGACGTCCACGCCGTCTGCGGCGCCTTCGCCGTCTGCGACGAGAAGAGCGAGCCGTTCTGCAGCTGCCTCGCCGGCTTCCGCGCCGCCTCACCGGGAGACTGGAATCTAGGAGACCACACGAAGGGTTGTCGCCGGAACACTCAATTGCAGTGTGCGAGCACGAGCTCGGTGGCGGTGACCGGCGACAAGGACGACGACGACTTCTTGCTCATCCCCGGCGTTTCACCGCCGAAGAATCCATCCTTTGTGCAGGCATCTAGCTATCGAGACTGCAGGTCGGCTTGCTTGATGGATTGCAGCTGCAACGCCTACTCTTACGGCGATCGCTGCGCCCTGTGGCACGGCGATCTCCTGAACTTGCAACGTCAGATCGACGAGGATGCCGGCGCCGGCAACCTCTACCTCCGGTTGTCCGCAATGGACGTGCCTTCGAAAAGCAGAAAGAAGACGATCTCTCTGGCTTGCGCCGGCGCCGCCGCTGCGTTGGTCGTAGCTCTGTTCGCCATTGCGTTCGTGCTGGTTCGGATGCTAAGGAGGAGACGGACCATGAGATTCGCGCAAGCACTGGAACGTGGCAACCTGGTGGCGTTCAGGTACAGCGACGTCAGGAGGGCGACCAAGAACTTCTCGGAGAAGCTCGGCGGCGGCAGCTTCGGGTCGGTGTACAAGGGGAAGCTCCCCAGTGGTGCCGACGCCATCGTCGCGGTGAAGAAGCTCGAAGGGCTCCGCAGCGACATGGGCGACAAGCAGTTTAGGAACGAGGTGCGCACCATCGGCACGATCCATCACGTCAACCTCGTCCGCCTCCGCGGCTTCTGCTCCGGCCACGGCGGCGAGCGGCTGCTCGTCTACGACTACATGCCGAACGGCTCGCTGGACAAGGCCCTCTTCGGGAAATCCTCCGCCGCCGCCGCCGCGGTCCCCGTGCTGAGCTGGGGCGTGAGGTACCAGATCGCGCTCGGCGCGGCGAGGGGCTTGCTGTACCTGCACCAAGGTTGCCGCGACTGCATCATCCACTGCGACATCAAGCCGGAGAACATCCTGCTCGACGGCGAGCTGGTGGCCAAGATCGCCGACTTCGGCCTCGCCAAGCTGGTCGGAAGGGACTTCAGCAGGGTGCTCACCACGGTGCGCGGCACCATCGGGTACCTCGCGCCGGAGTGGATCTCCGGCGTGCCGGTCACCGCCAAGGCCGACGTGTACAGCTTCGGGATGGTGCTGCTCGAGATCGTCTCCGGTAGGAGGAACGCGCGGTGCTCGTTGGCGTCGGCCGCCGGCGGTGCGTGCTCGGAGTACTTCCCGCTGGTGGCGGCGAGGAAGGTGTGCGACGGGGAGGTGGCCGGGTTGCTGGACGAGCAGCTAGACGGCGAGGCGGACATGAAGGAGCTCGACCGGGTGTGCAGGGTGGCTTGCTGGTGCGTCCAGGACGAGGAGGTGAACAGGCCGAAGATGGAGCAGGTGGTGCAGGCGCTTGAGGGGGTCATCACCGTCGACGTGCCGCCGGTTCCGGTGTCGCTGAAGGTTTTCACCGACGACGCGTCGTATTCGTACTTCTCCGATGAGTGCTCCCAGCTGAAAGGCTCTTCTTGAATCTTGATCTGGCTGTAAACTACCGTGTCGTGTATTGTACTCAGCAACCGTATTACCGAAGAGATGGTTCAATCCCATCACTGCCTGCCTTCTTGTGCTATGCTCACTTTGGCATTTTGAAGTGAAATAACTTCACTTTTAGTTCATTCAATTTATCGTCCGACATTCGTCCCTAAATCAAAATACCAAATATAACAGATCTTTCAATTTATAAAATTATATCACCTGAGATCCTAAATAGCATTATGCGGATTTTAACTTACATGACAAGCGAGTCAACATGGACCCATACGAACTCCATATGTCAGTAGCTAAGCACTCTTTTCATCCTCTCTCTCTCCAATTCTCCCCTCTTTTCTCCTCTATCTCCCTTCTCCCATCTCGTCTCCTCTCTTCCCAATCCCCTCAGGACAACGCTCGACGAGAAGGACGGTGCAATGGACGGCGAGGCCCATGGGGCCGCACCTCTTGCCGTTGTCGCGAACGCGAGCGGGCGAGCGCGGCATGAGGAGGAGCATAAGGGAGACGAGGGCAAGCAGCGCTAGGATGACGAGCAGCACTTCGTGGTAGCGGTGGACGCCATCGACGAGCGTCTCGGGGCAGCCCCTGGGCAGCGCGGAATAGTAGTGCATGTTCTTGGTGTCAGCGTCAACGACTGGAACGAGGAGGTCGGGTGAGAAGTGCGTGCGGTAGCGGATGCGGCCTAGTAGCGACAGCTTGACCGCCTCCTGCTCCATGGGATCCAGGGCAGAAAAAAGCGAGGCGAGCGGATGGATCTGCGCGACATGTGCTCTAAAAGAGAAAGGGGGAGAGACCGCAGTAGAGTATAAGGCGTGTGGCACGAGAGGGTTTGACTTACAAGGCACCGCATCGAGATGAACATCGTGGCGAGTTGGGAATGCGTGTGTGGCTTTGGGATCTGTGGCGAGCGAGAGGCCCAGAGTCAGTGGTGGCGGCGACGTGCATGTTGCTCTGCTCCCTGTCGAGGCGGTGAGCTCACGGGTTTGTGACGTGACAGAGGAGGAGAAAGTGGCAGGCTTGAATGAGGATGCAATTTATGTTGGGAGGTTGCCAACGACGATGCCTCGCTCTTGATGGCTCTCCGTCGGGCACCGCACGTCGCCCCTTCTCCCCACCGACCAACACCCTTCTCCCCGCCGCCCGTCGCGCTGTCCTTTTCATCAGCCATCACCTTGAAGAGGATTGGGAAGAGAGGGGAGATAGGAGAGAGAAGAGAAAGGAGAAAGAAAGTGTTAGCCACTGATATATGGGTCTCACGTGGGTCTCGCGTTGATTCAGCTTGCTATATCAGCTAAATCGGACATAATACTACCTAGGATCTCGGGTGATCTGATTTTATAGATTGAGAGGCCCGTTATATTAGTATTTTGGTTTAAAGACGAATTTTAGACTTACCACAAATTGGAGGAGCTAAATGAGCTTGTTCCTTTTGAAGTAGACAAAAGCCCAATACCAAGGCTAGGCCTGATGTCGTGAGGAGATGTGCCCTCCAGCTGCACCGGTCCATTTGCTTGCGGCCAGGTGAAGATTCACAGTGGCCCAGCAAGCGGTTGACACAAGCCGACGGCGCGGCCCACTAAGATGACGCGGGTACAGAACAGAGCTGATTACTTTGCCGCTTGGTGAGCGTTTACGACGTTCGATGACGTTAACGCGTCACACGCACCAAGGGAAGTAGGGAACCTACCGTGTGCCGCCGTCCTCTGCCAATTTCTAAAGGCCAAGGAGGCTGTGTGCTGCAGTCTTCCGGTTAAGTTTCCAGGCCTTTTTTCGGAGCAGTGTACATATAACAGCTACTGAGGAAGCCTGCAATTCCAGTTCGCTAAAGAAAGAGAAAGAAGGTTGGATAGCTAACATGTTCACTAAGTAATTGATTTATTTATGAACAAGTGTGAATCACTATCTGTGTAATGAGCCATGAGATGATGTTGGGGATAAGAACAACGCAGCAACGCTGTCTCCAAGTATATATAACCAGATCAATCGACTGGAATCAGATTCTTTCAATCTCCACGCATGCTGCATGCAGATGCACCATGCCTACGCATAGGAACCTTGCTAACTTCGAAGAGAAGCACATCGTAGCATCTCGATCTGCAACGGTGATTGTAAGCAGACAGAGCAGCTAGCACAGGTTGCACAGGCAGCGGTTGCTGCTAATCAGGAGACACGAGACTGAAAAATGTTTCGCCCTTTCATCAGCTCTTAACCGCTGGAGATGCTGCATCTCCAATCCCATATTCATATTCTTCGACAACTTGACACTCCGCAACACTAATTAGTCTAATACTGCCACTGCTTGATCTAGAGCATGGAGAGACCAACCTAGCTGTGAGACGAGACATGCATGCATTGCATGCTGAGTAGCTGACCTAGGCAGCTCGTGATCCGGTACCACCCTTAATTAACAAGCTAATTAATCACAGTACAACACTGCTTAATTAAATCAGCCATGGCGATGTAAGCACGTTGCAGAGAAGAATCCTAGAAGCTAGCAGCTAGAAATGGACACAGCTGTGCCTCCTCGCAGTGGACAGCTCACCTCAATCTGTAGCACACAAACACAACGATCCCAACAATCCAATCTGACTCGCTCTACCCAATTTGCAGCAAACAAAAACTGTTAAATCTTTTTTTTCTCAGGGAGCAAGGCTCACGTGTGCATCGACAGACCACAGCGTGTTTACCCGTGGAGAAAACACGAGCCCAGCGTGCAGCAACCTTTGACCGGCCGTGCATCCGATCGATCCGAGCAGATGCACCGGCGGGGCTCCGCCGCGCAACCCGCGGGCGCTGCCGCCGCCGGCAAGGGGACATCATGCCAAGAATCTTAGGCGCAGGGAAGAGGCAGCAGCAGGCAGGTTGCAGTTGGGTTTTCTGAAAATTCTGAACTGGCCCGTGGATCATGGATGGAGGTTGAGGATTCAGAGAAGAGAAAAAACCGAGAAATTGCCTGCCGTGAGGTAGGTGCACAGGCACTGGCAGGCAGGGCGGCAGCACAGCTCAGTGCCAATCATCCGATGAAATTGTTAAAAAAATAGGGGTGATCAATTGGAGGCGTGACAGATCAGGGCAGTAATGACGAACATTAAGAGGCGACAGCTCGTGACCTGGCAACAGTTCATGATGGACACCTCATCGGTTAGTAGCGTCTACCAAGAATCTTACTTCCATCCACATCAATCAGTCCGATCAATTCTCACCAGCAAAAATCGTAGAGATACGGATGAACCAATCGATCTACAGGGCCAGTTGAAGTGCAACGCACACATGTACATCATATTAATTCACCGCACCGTTGCACCAAACTTCACGACGGATCTCCGGCCGGTTCGTTGCACCTTGCACTCGTCTGATTCAGTGATTCGATCTCCAATTTCTCCGTCGGCGCTGGACCAAAAAATATCACGGGAGCAGCCACGCTGACGCACCCACACACCTCCTGTACGTATCGCACCAAACCAACACGCTACTGGTATACGTAATACGAGCGGGGCAAAAAAAGAAAAAACGGTGTACGAGTTGGCAGCAACGGAGTCAACCGGGGGAAATTCCGTATGAGGTCACGAACGCCGACGATGCTGGACAAAGCCTCGCCTGTCACGGTGAAAAAGAAAGAGGGCGGGGGAATATAGATATGATGGTAGAATTATAAGTGCATGATTTTATTTATCAGAATTTAAATTTTAGAGTTCATTAATATTACGCGAGTGTAGTGGACATTCAACCTAATTTTTGTGAGATTTAAAATGTGTTGTTGATTTTCATCGAGCATGTGTTAGAAGAATAAATGTGATATTACGGGTGTCGTGACGTGTGTGGATGTGCCGTGTAATCTTTAGGAAAAAAATAAAAGAGGACAGTACAGGTACAGTGGCACGGTGTACGTGGTGAGAGAGATGAAGGCAACGAACCTGGAGAAAACCGTCGCTTTCGAGCCCTTTTTTCGTGCGGATCTCGTTGCCGCTTTTGAAGCTTCCGACCACCTTTTCGGAAGCTCCCGGCCCAGCTTACTGCTGAAAAAAAAATCGTCGCGTCCCGTGTCCCGTCAGTTCGTTGGTCACAGATGAGGCAGACGCGGATGAACAAAAAATTGGGATGATTTCCGATTTCGACGGGACTCAGATCAACCTGAGACCGGGTAAAACACGCGCTTGGTATTGTGGGTGACGAAGCGCCAGTAAAAATTGACATAGCCTTCGCCGTGTTGAATTGGGCATTTTTTTTTTCCAGACCGGTGGAGGGGGGCAGAGGCAGGCAGGCAGGCAGGCAGACACGCACGTCGCGCACGGCCGTCACTTGATTTGTCTTAACATCAGGAAGAAAAAAATGAGTGGAAATGTGGAACAAGTACATGCTGATACAGTAGTCTTGGAGGCGACGACGACGTGTGTGGCCGTTTGCCAAATGTTCAAAAATAAATTTCTTAATCGGTTGACTGATTTATACGAGAATTGCAAGAATTTTGGGCACTTGTTCATTTTAGAGAGTGGAGGAAATGTATGGACAGTGATGAGAAGAAACAGCTTGCTGATCAATTAATTCAGATTCCAGTTGGAACGAAGAACGAGCAGAGTACATGAGAAGTACAAATGTGATTGGAATCTGTGAACCAATGAGCAGTGCCTTGATGAATCCTGATGCTATGAACAAACGCGAAGAAGAAAGAAAAAAAAAGATTAATCCTATCCACGTCGAACTAATGAAAGAGGAATTGTGAGGCCTGGGCGACGGCGTCATCGAGCCACCGGCGAGGCTCGTCCATGAGGTCGGGGCTGAGCCTGACCATGAGGACGCAGAACTCCATCTCGCTGAGGGCGCCGTCGCCGTCGAAGTCTCCCTCGGCGAGCATCCCTCGCAGGTCGTCGTCGGACATCCCGCCGAGCCCGAGCAGCGGCGCGTTCCGGCGGAGGCTGTCGAAGGTGATGAGCCCCGACGCCGGGTCCATGCACAGCCAGAACCCGCTGACGAGCTCCTGCATCAGCCCCTCCTCCCCCAGCCTCTCCGCCATCACCGGCAGGTATAGTCCTCGAACCCCGCCTACATCTGCTGCCTCTGCTCCGCCGCCATGCTAGTGATTGATTGATTCCGTTGGCTTTGTGATCGAGTGATTCCGGTGGTTTGTTCGCTTCTTGATTCTTGAGAGGAGGAGAGGAATTGGATGATGTGGTGAGGGGAGGAGGCGGGACGGGGGAGGGAATAAATAGGAGGGAGGAAGGGGAGGTGAGGTGGGTTTCAGAGAAGTTGCGAGGCCACCACGCGAGGACGGTGGATGTGGGGGGGTCTCACGTGTGCGTGCGTGCGTGGTGGATTGGATTCCTGGACGCGGCCGCGACAGATTGGGGCGTAGGAGGAGGAGGAGGAGTATGAGTTGGGCGTGGGCTGGAAGGAGCAAACCGCGGCGGCTTCCTGCGCGCTTCGCCTCGGCGTCGCGTCGGGTTGGGTGGGTCGGCGCGAGCGCGTGGCTGCCTACTGGCTGGCTGCGGCCGCCTGGGTGTGGGGTGTGGTTGGCGTGGGGCTGGCTCGCGTCGTTTCACCGGGGTCGTGGCCGCGCAGACGCGATGACGCAGGTCATGTTCGAAACGGTTTCTCTAACGTATTTTCTCTGAAGTAAAGTCGTTGACATATGAGTATAAAACTTACATATCAATTACTGAAAATCAGAGAGAACTACGTCACAGGATCTCGTTCCGGTCACGTTTCGGGGTGGTGGACGAACGGTATCGGGGGTCACAAACTCGGGACTTTGATTTGGTCAGTTGAAACTGATTTCAGTTTTCTCTCGGTGTGAAATTCAGGGGTTCCTGATATTGTACCTCCTCTGCTGCGTCGACTCGACTTGATTGTCTGATTTAGGATCACGATAGAGAAAGTTTCGTGTCCTGGTTTTGGTCGCCCATGCTGGGCACGTTTAGCCGTAACAGGACGAAGTGTCACCCATCCTTTACCCAAAGTTTCCATGGAAGCTTCGGTCAGAAACCCCCCCAAAAAGAAAATTTGACACCAAGGAAGGATCCATACTCCACATCGCTTTCTCGAGTCCAAGTCGCGAGCAGAGCAGAGAGGCTGTTCCTACTGCTCGTACGGTTCTCTTCCTTTCCCCCAAATTGCTTTTGCTTGGGACGCCTTTTCTTGGGTCTCTTCCTATTTGTTTGCTCAGTTTACTGGACTAGAGTAGTATTTTACTCGTACCAGCAGCCGGGCCTATCTCACTTCATTGTCCGCCTTTCACATCTCGAATTCTCGACTCCAATCTCCATATTTTCCATGTGTTTTTCCTCTCTGACTAATATCACTTTATTTCTGCTGCTGATGCTGTCACTTTCACACTGAAGCTCTCAGCTCAAGGGCCATGTTGGTGACTACTTTAGTGAACAACTTTGCAAAGGAAACAGCAAGATACAGCAGACTACACAAAAGAAGTTAGGCAGGATAGGCAAATCTGAATGTGAAATTGCACTTGTAGATGGGTAGACAGAGTCACCATGGACAACATCACGAGGCACCTCAGCATTTTACTTGCAAGCACAAAGTCTGGAGCTGGAAATTTCAGGGGGAGGGGACCATTCTGACCTGAAACTGAACCTGCTGGGAAGAGCCCAAAGGCAAGTTTCCTGTCCTGAAAACTACGCCTTTTAAGGATCTGTCTCACCTGAGCTGCTGCCCCATCATGCGCAGCAAATAAAGTTCAGTCGAAGTTGCCACTTGCCAGTAGGCTCTTGCTTAGTCAGAGCATCTTTGTTTCAACACCGAGGAAAGATCAAAGATGCGAGTATGTGACAAGCATCAAGTATGTGACAACATGGGATCAACTTTCCTGATGAATTCTGTGACAAGAACGTACACCAATGGCAGTCAACAGCGTCGTTGACGGTCATATCAGATAATCTTATGTTTACATTTTTAGTGTAATTCCTAATGTACACTTCATGTCCATTCCCGAATCCTGAATCATTGTGCTCTATCTATATGATAGCTGTTTTCTGGGCTAAAACCTGACTGAACCATTGGGCTGATGCTTTGGGTATCCTCGTCAGGTTGTTCTTGTAGTCAATGTAGTAGAGACCGAATCGCACCGTGTACCCTGAGTTCCATTCCCAGTTATCGAGCAGGGACCATATAAAGTAGCCATGGACGTTGCAACCTTCTTTCCTGCAGTAATTCAAGTCGGTGAAACATATGGTCATGACTGTTAACAGAAGGATGATGCAGTCATGCTAACTGTAGCTATGTATGCAATCATGCTGGTGTGTAACTAGCTTCTCCCGTGTCATTCTGGGGTCTGAATGCAACAATTCGGTGAAGCTTTGTGAGAAGGCAGATGCAGATTATGTGGAAAAAATAGTGCCGTTCCTGTGGTTGTCTCAGGAACTAGAGTGCTATGTGTAAGTTTTCCCAGATTTATTGTATCTGGTTTGCAGTTTTGTACATATGGATGCCCATTGGTGCGATGAGCTAGCTTGCACTCAAGAACAACAAGAGTTGTGATCCTACTGTCTTCGTTCCCTTACACCGTATCTATGTGCCAATTATAGCTCCCCTATGATGGAAAGTAAGCTTTCGGCTTCCCCTCTCGAAAGAAGATGAACTGCTGATGATTTTATATGTTCCAATGTATGTACACAGAAGTGAAACTTCACCTTATAGCATCCAGGAGATTAGACATATAATCATTGTGGTACTGTATCCTTTTATCATCTTGTAGGACATCTTCTAATCTAGAAAATGGGTGGTTGGCATCATCCATACCTACCATAAACAGTTCCCTTTGTCAGCTATTATTATATGCTTTTAAAGGAAAGAATTCTTATCTACTGTCAATAATCTCCAGCCAACATACCGTTTTCGGTAATGACTACGCGCGGGTTTCCATACTTTTCTTTCACATGTTTCATCAGCTTGAACATACCCCATGGAACTATGTGCAGCCAACTTGATGCTGCCTGAAAGTTGATCAATACAAATTTTATTTACAATCAATCATTTGACTAGAAATAGCATAAATGAAAGGATAGGTATAAGTATAACAAGTCTTAAGCAACGGAAAGAAATGGCTGTGCAAATTTTACCGTTTCTCCTATTTTCTTCCCATGTCTATAAGCTGCCATAGTGCATGCGGAGAAGTCAGTAATACTGAAAATAGACCAAGAGCTTTACAATCTCTGTATTTATCAAGACTGACCAGTTGGTATGACAGCAGAATCGGTTGAAGCATCATTCATTACAAGTTTCCTGATCCGCAATCTATCGTTTCTAGCATATAATGTAGTGTAGTGGTTTATGCCAACAAAATCTAGCGATCCAGAAACCAACTTTGATGCCTGAGTTGAAAATTGAGGCAGCCTATCGCCTGCAAGTTTCTGCATAGAAGGAGGATAGTGGCCAAACATTAAGGGATCCAAGAACCTGTATTTACACTAGCAAAATGTCATAATTAATATATGACCAGTGGCTATTTAGTGTAATTATATAGGAATTTAATTTAATTGATGTATCACCATCCAAGCTCAAAGTCCATTGCTCGCGCTGCTGCTTCTGTGTCTTCATCGGCATTTGAGAACGGTTCATACCATCTAGAATTAAGTGCAATCCCAATGAGGCCTCCTTGTTCATTCTGCAATTCATACATAAAGGCACACATACTTTGTCTTAATTGCTTCTATTTTTAAGAAAAAAACATTACTAGAAAATTTAGTCACATGGATCACCTTGAAATGTTGTTCGTAAGCACGAAAAGCACCAGCATGGGCTAAAAGTATGTTGTGAGCTACAATATATGGTTCAGTTGATGATTTACCCTCTCTACAGAACACATGTGACAGAATAGAACATCTCCCAGGTGCTTGGATGCCAAGGTCATAGCCGTCAATCGCAAAGTTATGAGGCTCATTGAAAGTGATCCAGTGCTTCACTCTATCTCCAAATTCCTTGAAGCAAGTAAACGCGTACTGAACAAAATCCTCGCTGCATAATTAAGATGTCAGAATCACTAAAAAAGAACAGAAAGAGAAATTTTGATGCTACCTAACCGCTTAACTGATTATCTCAGTCTCAGATAAAGGAAGATGATGTGATAGTCTTCCATACATGATTTCTGAGTTCAACCATCCTCCGTATCTGTCTTCGAGTGCTTGGGGAAGGTCCCAGTGGAAGAGAGTTGCATATGGTTCTATGCCTGATCCACAAATATATGGAGCACCAAAGGAAAAAAATCATATTAATGGCTGTTGGAAACAGTTTGCATTATGCAGACACCAAATGATAGAATACAATAGACCTTTATCTAACAGAGCATCTATGAGGCTGTTATAGTAATTCAATCCTTCTTCATTAGGTTCGCCTGTTCCGTCTGGCAAGATGAATGGTGATATTAGTGACAATAACAAAAAAGATAGATTTTGCACATAATTTACATAATACATACTTGGAAAGATTCGTGACCATGAGATAGAGAAGCGGTATGCATCCATGCTGATGTCCTTCATTAACTCCACATCTTCCTGCCAGTTTATCCATTTAGTTGATGTCCTTATTTCATTACAAACTCAGTCAAATAAATAGAATCGACTGAACAAATAAGACATCCTCTATCCAGAAAGCCTTCTTGCTGCTCCAAAGTGGCATCTTGTATTTGGAAAAACATCAGAAATGGTCTTCCTATCTTAGTTTTGGAAGCACCATGCTAAGTTGATTTTGCACAATTAGTATGCTAGTAATTAGTATATTAGCAGTTTAGCATGCCTACAGTCTCTACACATCTAAACTGTAAACGGCCCAGACAAAACATGCACTGGGATAATTACCTAACAATATAATACACCAGCCATTGATGCTTGGAGACATAAAAGTGTGCAAGCAATTAGTTTTTATAAATTACTAGAAGTTGTTGAAGCAAAGGTTGGCGAACTTTTGACATAACTCCGGGAGTGCCTGGATTTGCTCATTCCTGGTTAAATGATCAGTTCAGATTTCTTTGGAAAACAATCAATTCAGGTTCCATTAGATCATCCATAAGGCCGTAACTCAAATTTAAAATAACAACGTAATTAGTCAAGACAAAGTTCAGATTTTAATCCCAAAATTAGCCAAGGTAAAGTTCGTGTCCCAGATTGCATATTAGAAACATATTATGGATAACTCACCTTGTAGCGATGGTAGTGATCAACAGCAACATCTGCATTGCTGAAATCAATCACCCGACCTGAAGAAGGATTACATTGCTGATATTGTAGTCACAGTTTGCACCTCAGATTAGAGTACTTCTACAAAGAAATCTCCATTACTTCACCTGGTCTTTTTGCGAGAGTATCCCATATGGTAGGTCCACGTCTGCCCTCATTCACGGCACCTTCATACTGGTAATATATTGACCAGAAACGTCCATCAGACATCCAACTAAAAGCACTCAGCTGAAATTAAGATTTTTTTTTGTAACACTAGACCTGGTAAGCTGAAGAAGCAGTGCCAAAGATAAAACCAGGAGGGAAGTCTGCTCTGCTTATAGCTTCAGCACAGGCAGAAAAACTGACAAGGATATGAACTAGTGTTAAGAGACTCATGACCTTCCCTTCAGTAGGTAGCACTAACTACTAATGTCCACAGTCTATAGATAAGTAGCAGACAGGATTGTAAGATATATATAAACCTTGTTGGGCAGGTGGGGTGTGGGAAGCAACTGAAGGCTGATCATCACTTATCTTGGAATCCAACGTGCGTCTCTGCTAAGTAGCTCTTGTGGAGGCAACAGGGTGCAATATCTCTATCACACTGGACATTTGATCAAAAAGGGAAGGAAACTAATTGAAATGTCCAACTCTGAAAGTGCACGGGTGTAGCAAACTAAAGCTTTACTTGAGTGCAACAATTCCAGATGCATTAAGGATTTCCCAGGATTCCAGCATTTAAGAATAAAAATTGCGTAACTGAGCCAGTCTTTAGGAAGCTACACCAGTTTGAGAGGAGTGCAAGCAACATGGAGGAGAGGCTGTGTTAATATCATGATAACACATTTCCTTCCTAAAATACAATCCTGCAGTATTGACCCTTTTTTTATTCTTATGCCATGATGCTAAGTGATAATGACGATAAGGAGCCTAAAAAAATATGATTAGGAAAATACAGTGGTTAACCCAATACAATAGGAATATTTGTTATCCAACTAGTTTGGCAGCACGGCATACCAACAAACAAGTAGTAGTCATTACTGATCACACCATTTTCTGCATTGATTTAATGAGTGGATAAACCAAAACCGATAGCAACGATTAGTGCTGAATTTATCCTGAGATTATAGCACAGTCACACACTTATCCCATTGGAAAGAAAACGGCTTGCTTGCACGGCAGAGCCTTTCATGAATTGAATAGCTCCTGTGATAGTCACACGAAAGGGATAGGAGCGATTTGGTGATGGTGACTAGTGGAACAGGCAAGAATGTAGTGCACGTGTTACCCCTGAAATCCCTCACATGTACCTATATCTTATCACTAAATACAGTAACACACAAATACACAATGCATATAAACGTAGACTTTTGAGTCAACAGTTTTGTTTATCACGAAATAACTAACACTCAAATACACAATGCATAGAAACGTAGACTTTTGAGTCAACCATGTTAGAATAGCTTGCCAAAGATGCTCGATGTCTCGAAATCTTCGGTCAAAAAGCTCCGAATTCATAGTATAACGACCACTGTCACTATGCTAAAGATTTTAGGTAGAGAAACAAGAGTGGACATAGGGTTTGGATCTCAACCTCCTCACATGGATCGGAGGCTTCGATTCGAAGTTCTTCGATTCACATCACATCGGTGCCATCCACCTACCCATCCCCACCGCCCACCCCGTCACCAAAATGAGAGATTGCAACCCCCAAAGAGAAGAAAACGGCCGTAAAAATGGCGACGTCCCGATCCCCACGCGGCGTGATGGGGAAGAACTCCTCAGGCGTACGCGCATCGGCAGCATCGTCACCGCGAAAGCGCCCCAAAAGAGAGGAAATGGGTCCCAGAAAAGCGCAAAAGGGACGGAACTGGGTCTGGGTGGGGGTTGCTTGCCTCCGCAACTGTTGCTTGGCTTGCGCGCCCAGCCGGTGACGGCGAGAGCGACGTCGAAGCCGCCGGAATCCGGGAGGCGCCACGCCTGCCCGCCGCCCGGCTGCCCCCCGCCGAAGCAGCATCTCGCGCTCGCGGCGCGTGGCGTGGTGATGAACTGATGATGACGCGTGCGCCACCTGGCACCTTCTTGGTGTGGAGACGAACGGCATGTTCACTTTACCGCTGATCTTTCAACCCTACCAAAAGGTAACAAAAAAAACAATGTTTTATGAATACCATCCTAATAAAATTTTCCAAAACTTTTCTCTCATACAAATGATAAAAATTTTTGAAAAAAACATCATACTAAATATATCCAATATTGCTAAAATTTTGTAACGCTAAGATTTATCAAAAGATTTAAATTGATAAGAATAAATTCATACTTATGATATTCAAAAACCCACGAGAAGAAATCCGTGTCCGAATTCATGCTTGCCACTCATCACGGGCAAAAAATCGTGCCCGCTACCCACGGATATCCGCATGCCTACGAGCATGTCCGTGCCCGCATAGCAACATATAAACATTAACAATTCATCCGACAACCACCTTAATTCTGAGTTTTTAACACATTAAACAACCATCATGAAAAAAATAATAGAAAGATCTGACCATGCAAAAATAAAGATCTGACCAAGAAAAAATAAGTCTTAGTGTCTAATATCTCACAGAATAATAATAATTTAACATAAATAAAGATGAGCTGCACACAACCATTCAAATCATTATTCACATGCAAGCAGTGAAGCGGTCTGACGGATTTTGCGCATGTGAATTTCATTTTTTTACACCCGTTAGCAACTATTCATTAAGTCTAGAGACACACCCACATTTATGTCGGTGGACACTGTCACGTCCGGAAATTTATCCCAAATTTTTTGATTATTTTATGTATTAAATCAATGTCCAAGAATCAACCAGGGTACATAAAATGACAAATTAATACACAGATCCAAACGTAAAATAAAGCGTAAACATAAAAATACTTACCAAAGAGGCACTTAGTCCCCACACCCAAAAACTGCAGCGGAAAAGAAAGACGACACTAGCGGGGCTTCAGCTCCACTCCACAGGCAAACTCAACTGGGGTCTGAGCCTTGGTCTTCTAACTCCATCACTCAGAAGCACTACACTTCTGAAAAGGGGGAAAATCGTAAGACTGAGTACAACCACAGTACTCAACAAAGCCACACCGAGAAATGCAGACGTGCAAGGGGAGACAAGAGTGGCTTGGGCTAATTTGCATAAATGCGGTTTACAAACATTTATTTATTTAAAAATAGAAAAACAGTTAAGTAATGAAGGCAATATTAATCTTCCACTGAACAACGTTATCCCCACGTTGAACAGGCCCAACCATTCCACCTGAACTAAACCAATTCCATTAAATCAAATTATTCGGTAGTGGGACTAATCATAGTGAATCGGTCAATCGCCCATAACCGCGGGCACGGCTATTCGAATAGTTTTACTCTCATCGAGATGCGCAACTTTACCCACAAGACACGATTCCACACATGTTACCATGCCCGAAGTACCACCATGATACTGCAAAGGGGGAAATCGTGACAAGACCTTTCGCATAACTCTCCCTAACCAAGCGATACCACACCAAGGTTTCGCCCCCACTCCTCGCAGGGCAGAGGGCAACCCCCTCTCGTGCCACGGTGAATCCGGCAGCCGATCAACCCGTAAAACCGGGGCCGACCCAACTCCATCACGCCCACCATCACTAGGGTACGTTGGTCAGAAGAAAGCTATGCTACGAGTCAAACAGTTGCCCATTCTTGCTTGTGGTAAGCGCTGTAATTCTTCCAGGGTTTCCCATGAACCGGTCCTTAATTGCCATGGGTGCGACCATCCAAAATCATGGACCCACAGCCCACCATTATGTCATATTTTTTAGTTGAGACAATTATGACCAATAAGACATGGTCAGGTGTATCGAGCTTGCAGCTCATTAGAGACTAGAATAAATAGTGTAATTATCCCATTTAGTGAGCTAGTGGTATTTAAGCATGACTAAACATATAATTCTAGCTAGAATCAACATCAGTGACTAAAGCTAGTCAAATAACACCCAAGGTTAACAAAGGACGGATAAAAAGTAAATAAGGCTCAAACAAGCAAATAGGTATTCCATCATTCCATGTAATTAGCAAAGCAATGCAATTTTATTTGCAAACGTAAAACATTTATAAAAATAGGATCAATATGCTTCAAGGGAAGTGTGACTTGCCTTGCGTCTTCAAGCAAACTTCTGGGCTCTTTCCCTCACGAGCGTAAACTCTGAAAACGGCGGAATCTACACGCTGGCACACAAAATGAGAAAAAAACCTAATAAAAACCAAATAACAGTACATAAAAAGTAAACAAAACATGCGAGCTTAATTTTAGATAAATTTTGCAATTTGAATGGCCCAATTTGGAGTTTGTATGAATTAGATATGAATTTTAGAAGTATTAGACCATTTAAATGAATTCTGAAAATTAAAACGATTTATTACGCAATTATTAATTAATTTTGAACTGGAAAAGGATGTTTAAGACATCAGCTTCGATCAGTCCACGGGATCACAAGGATTTCGACGGCTAGGTTTGAACTGGGAACAAAGGATGAGTGGCTCAAATTAAACCGAATGAATCTATAAAGATGAACGGCTTGGATTATGCTGACCAAGATCTAACTGGTTTAGGGCTGGGATACACATCAACAGACACGTGGCACAAAGAAATTGACACGGTGCTAAGGTGGCGGCCATGAACTCAACCACGCAGGATAAAAAGATAATGTGGCACTGACGAGGCGATGATGTGATAGCCGCATGAACATACCAGCCAATAAACATGACAACAAAGATCGCCGAAGAACGGCTGTACAACAACGAAAACAAAGTGCATAAATGGGTAGAGACCGATGAGGCGCTCCTTACCAGCACTTACGCGAGGCGGCGACGAAGGGAGGCGGTGGCGAGCTTCAAACGGCGACGAGGTCGGGTCCACGGCGACGGCGGTGTTCCGGCGACCTACGGCGAAGGAGAGGTGGAGGACGGGCTTCGCGCATCCACTGCAGAGCCGAGAATGGCAACGGCGTGGTGCGGCGTCGGCCGAGACGATGACGCGGCGCGGGCGGGAGTTGAACGGAGGCGGCCACGCACGGGCTTCACGGTGACCACGGCCTTCTGGCGGTGTTTGGCGCAAGGGAACCGATGGCCGGGCTTCTCCTCACTGCTGCGATGCGGGAAGGCAACGACGCCGACGGGAGCAGCCGAGGCGGCGGAAAAGGTGGCCGGAGTTGCGGCCGACGGGGAGAGAGATGGGAACTCGCGGGAAGATGGCTAGAGCACGGAAAACTTGGGAAGAATGGGGAAACCGAGGAGGAGATCATGGGGGTTCTATTTATAGGCTTGGGAGGGAGAGGCCGGCACCGGGACGAGAGGATTTGGCGCCGGATTTTTAGGGTTTATCCCGAGTTTGTCGGGATAAGAACGAGGGCGAAATTCGTTGGATTTAACACGGGATTGATGGGGATTTCATGGGGTAAACGTAGAGGAGATCGAGAGGAATTTGTTCCCGCAACTTATTTTGATTTGGACAAAGGATTAGGCCGGATTCGGTGGAGGAAACAAAGCCACGGTTTGTGCTGTTCGGCTCGTAGGAGCAAGCTGGGGTTGAAGACGCTAGAGGGAGGAATATAGACTTTTCAAACATCCTTTAATTTTTATAAATACTTCCAATGCCCAAATAATTCCAAGAAAAATCCTAAAAATATAAGAACACCTAAAGTATTTAATAAAAATATCTCCAGCTCATTTAAAGTTAAATTTATTTATTTAAATAATTATTGAAGTGTTCTTTGTATTATTAAAATTATTTCTCGAGCTCTAAAATTTCACGAAAAATTTCGAGAGTATTTTAGGGTATAAAAATATTTCAAAAATATTTACAGCCATGATTTTTAAAGTAAAATTTAATTTCCTTAATAGTTTCACTTGATTTACTTTGTTTTTCTTTTTATTCAATTTCTAGCAAATAATTTATTATATAATTTTTAATCCGAACGAAAATTGGGCTGTGACAGACACATACTTAAACTCATATTCATGCTCATCGAAATTTTGTATCCGGGTACAAATAGAGATGAAAACGGTCAGGAATAGTCGGCAAAAGACCTTAATCATTCCCGTTCCTATTTTTTTAACGAAAACGGGAAAGACGGACAGGAAAACAAATTCGGTAATACGGGAACGGTCGGGAGAATGTCAATTACGATCGGGAATCGGTAAAAAAATAAGAACGTCTACACATATAACCACTTGAAAGAGTTAATTAGATGCAACAATTACAATCATGCATAATCCCACTATATAAGTGAAGGTTTTATTATGCACATGAGCTTACAATGTTCTAATAATTATATGAGTGAAGGTTTCATAGATTAGAATGAAGGTTTTATTATACACATGAGCTCATAAAGGGAATTCCTCGCGGGAGTTTTCCTGGATAAATACGGGATCCGTGAATACGGACGGAAAAACACCCCAACCGTTCCCGTTTTTCGTTTTTCCGTTCTTGTTTTTCTCACGGATATGATATTCGGTCGAGATTTTTGGTATTCAGTGATGGTCGGTACGGGATTTTATCCATGACCAACTTTAAATAAACCCCGAAGCCACGCCACGACACGCAACGAGGAAGACGACAAGCGTATGCAGGGCTGGGCCTTATTCGAAAACACGTCTCGGTCCATCTCAACCCAAGACATTCAGCCCATGTTACTTGACCACAAACGGAATTGCGGGATGACGTGAGGCCCACGAAACTTGGGACTGAACGGGATTGCGGGCGTACATAGGAATAAGTCTATTATGTTTCTTTTATGGAATAAGTCCACTTGAGGTCCTTTAAAGTGTCAACGAATATGATTTTCGTCCTTCATCCATAATAGCAGATACAATGGGTTCCTAAACTTGCAAAACCGGTGCGAATCTTATCCTAAGGCGGTATGGAGGTGGTTTTGTCAGACGTGGCATGTTGACTTCGGATGCACGTGGCATTTAGACGGCGAGTCGGCACGACGTGGCGCTTACGTGGCAATTTAATTTTAGAGAAATAATAAAATTTGTGGACCACTTTCGGTTACAACAAAAAAATAAAAAATGGTGGGGCCACGCGGCACATGTCATTCTCACCCTCCTCTTCTTCCTCCTCTCTCCCAACTCCTTGACGAGGACCAGCCGCAAAAGAAATGAAAGCCCGCGCCACTCGACGGGCCAGAACCGCCGCCATTCGACGGCTGCACCACCAAGGCGGCTGGCGCCGGTTGCTCCAAAGCACGAACGTGGATGCGGACCCGATATTGAAGCAAGGCGGCGGGGCACGGCGACGATGACAGTGTGGTTCGGGGATGAGCAGGAATTTCTCGCGCGGAATGAACGCGGGTCGGGCGCCCAGCGATCCACCCGAGCAAGCGAAAATCGTCCGCCACCCGCCGCTGCGTCCATGGCGATGAGCCGACATGGCGCAATTAGGGAGGCGACACCGCTGACGTGAACGCTGGCAGCAAGACCGGCCCAAGCGCGGGAGGGGGAGAGGATGGAGGAGAGAGGAGGAAGAAGAGGAGGGGTGAGAATGACATGTGGGGCCCGCGTGGGCCCCACCATTTTTTATTTTTTTGGTGTAACTGACATGTGGGTCCACAAATTTTATTATTTCTCTAAAATTAAATTGCCACGTAAGCGCCACGTCGTGCTGACTCAGCGATCTAAATGCCACGTACCGAAGTCAACATGCCACGTCGGACAAAACCAGCCTCCATACTGCCTTAGGATAAGATTCACACCGGTTTTGCAAGTTTAGGAACCCGTTGTATATGCTATTATGGATGAAGGACGAAAATCATATTCGTTGACACTTTAAAGGACCTCAAGTGGACTTATTCCTTCTTTTATCTCTTGCTTATCCATGCCACATCAGCAGAAACCATCCTTCTAACCACCGGATGAGTTTTTATTTTTGAGGGAATCCATTTGGCATGCTTTATTGATATGAAAAGATAATTACATTGTTCACTATAACGTTTAGCAAAGAAGAGAGGAGATTCAACCCGGTTACAAGAATTTTTTGAGATGAAAGCATGCCTAGCTGTGCTACATCATTTGCCTCTCTATTACAACGCCCTGTAGTGACATTATCTAAATGCAATCTAAGCATATGACATTAATGAAAAATTACAACCAACATTGTAGCTGAGAATGTACCATCTTCCATCGCCTCCACTACTTGCAAGCACGCTGTTTGGATAATAAACTTCTGACACCCAAGCTGCTCAGCTAGAAAGAGTCCTTTTCTAAGCGTATGCTTCTACCATCGTCGCATATGCAACACGAGGCAAATACGTACACACGCTTACTACAAAATCTCCTTGGGCATATCCAACAATTGTCCCCGTTCCTCCAAAACGCGAAACGCGGTCAAGAGAAGCATCAACATTAATTTAACCATCGAAATGGTTGATTTATATTGGTTTTCGAAAATGAAAGAAACGTTATATCCGATTTTGTAATTGAGGGAGGTGATTCAATCATAAGCAAAGATGAGGGATAAAAATAGACTTATTCCTCGTAGGTGCGGCCTGTTTTTTGTTGGGCCGTGACGGGATTGCGGCTTACGTGGGGCCCGTTATAGTTGGGCCTTAACGGATTGCGGCTGACAGTTTTAGATGGGCTGGAACCGGATAGCCCATTCATGAGGCCTTTACGAGACTTACAAGTGGGCCAGTCCGTTCGGCCTCGAGGCCCACCTGTCATGTAGAAAAGCGCTTGCCATTATCCTGTCCGCGAGGTGTTCGACTTCGTTATCCTCTGCTGCTTCTCTGCGGTTTGTGCGAGCGAGCGAGAGAGGAAAGGGAGGAGGGGGAAGACGAAGATGGCCGGGGTGGCGGCGTTGCAGGGCGCGATGGCGTCCCTCTCCATCTCGGCGCCCGGCCTGGCGAGCACCAGCAGCTTCTGGGGCCACCCGCTCTCCACCTTCGCCGCGGCGCCGGCAGGGGTTTGTGCCGCCTCCCGACTCTGATTCTCATTTCCCCCCTTCATTTATTTTCTGTTGCTCTGCTCTTGTTGTGCGTTGTAGATGCCTCCTAGCATTGGGATTTAGGATTTTAGAGCTCACCAACAGCGTGGCATTGCAATGGTGATGCCTGCCTCGCCTCACTGTACTGTTGTTGCCTTCAGAAGTTTAGGCTCAGTGTCCACAACCAGCCAACCAACAACCAACACAATATGTACTATGTCAAATCTGGTGGTATATTTGAACCTCGGTGGATAGTATTAGGAGGGTTTATATGAATTAATGAATGCTTGAAATCTCAAGTTTGAGTATTTCAATTGAGTGAATTCAGTATTCAGAAATTGTGTTGTCTACCAGGGATGTGGATTGTTATGTTTCAGTTTAAACCGAGAAAATTGCATATTTGGGACTCCAATTGATACGCTTCTCACTTTTGTCATTCCTATCGTGCAATTTGCAAAAATGGGACTTGAAACGTTGCGCGCTTGCTTTTCATGCCATTCCATGTATTTCTTGTAATTTCAATTCCAAAATACACGTATTTCGCCTAAGGGGGTCATGGCTGCCTGGACAGTGGCCGGCGTCGGTGCGACACTTCGCAGCTTTGGCACGGCTGTCGTTGGAGATGGTGGCGAGGCCGCCGAGTCCGGGAGGGAGGGCGGCGTGGCCGGCCGCGTGGTCACCGCAGCAAGGCGCGGCGTCGCCGGGGTCGCTGCGGCCGGGAACGGAGCCCCGCCGCCGGGAACGGGGGCAGCACGGCAGGGCGCAGTGTCGCCGGGGACGTCGCGGCCAGGAGCGGGGGCGCCGCGGCAGGGAGAAATACGTGTATTTTGGAATTAAAATTACAAAAAATACATAGAATGACATGAAAAGCAAGCGCGCAACGATTCGAGTCCCATTTTTGCAAATTGCATGATAGAAATAGCAAAAGTGAGAAGCGCAACGATTAGAGTCCCAAATATGCAATTTTCTCGTTTAAACCTGAACATTATTTTTACCTGTGGTGGTATATAAACGATGGATACCCAATATTCAGCCTTTTAAGCAGAGGGTTATTTTTCTAAAAGATATGTCTTTTAGTGAGACAGACCATTTCTTGTTCTAACCTGCTGTATAGATCATGTTTCACTGGCCAGGATCAATTTTGTCTTTGAACTTTAAATTACTCAATAATAGAAATTTCACAAAATACTTCCATGGGAAAATGATGGAAGCTCATTTCACTCAGCGGTAGGCTGTATCAAATGATTGGCAAACTAAATATCCTTATTAAACTGAACTTGTTCTATCTTTTCTATTTCTTTTTGGCGTGCCTTAGCTCTTCTAGATAACCTACTGCACTTCGTCCTCAAAATAAGACTCACTCATGACTAATTACTTACCTGGAAAATGGTGACGAGGGAAAATGAGGCCAAATAATTGCTCTTGAATGGAGTGATAGAGCTATATATGGCACTTATATGATGAATTCTACTAAAATCTGCTTCCCCATGAAAGGGGAAGAAACTCACTAAAAGATCACATGATCATCCTGTATATTCTTGCCTAAAGAAACGTCATAAGAATGATTCATGTCATATCTCAAAAGCAGCTGATTATTACATTTTATGTCTCATATGAAACTCTGACAAGATATGCATAGATTTTTATATGCAGGTTAAATTTATGATCAAGACATGCCCGATTCAAATGAGGGTGAGTTTCAATTCTTTTTCTGTCTGCAGCTTTCTATTTGCTGTCAAATGTCTGCAATTTCCCTCTTCTAATGCAGCTTAAGCGATGGGAGAGGAAGAAGTGTAAACCAAACAGCCTTCCTGTCCTGCACAAGATGCATGTTAGGATTGGCGATACAGTACAAGTCATTGCAGGGCGTGAGAAAGGTAAAGTCGGGGAAGTTACGCGGCTTTTTAAGCACAACAGCACTGTGATAGTGAAGGACTTGAACTTGAAGTCCAAGCACAAGAAAGGCACAGAAGATGAACCGGGTGAAATTGTCATGGTCAGCATTGTTTCTCTTGAAACTTCTTTCTGTGCTGCTTGTGGTGTCATATGTTCATGGCAAGATTATAGTTTCAGATGCCTAATCGTTAACCCATGAGTCTTGGTATTTCCTTTGATCAGATTGAAGGCCCTATTCACAGCTCAAATGTGATGCTCTACTCAAAGGAAAAGAATGTGGCGAGTAGGGTTGGACACAAATTCCTTGAGGATGGAACAAAGGTTCGGTACCTGGTCAAGACTGGTGAAATAATTGATAGTGCTGAGAATTGGGTCAAGGTGTTCAAGGAAGGAAGTTCGGAGTGATCATGGTAGCATGGGAATCCTGCACATTTTCTGAACTGCACTTCTTGTGTGCACAAATGAGTTGATGTTTTTCTAGATTCAGATTTCAGAGTCTTGTAAATTTCTATACAGTTGCCAACATTTTTGCATCCAATGACATGCTTGGCTTGTTAACCAGCTACTACAATATCAGCTACATTCGCTCATACAAATGATTTTGTAATGATGTTGCTGTCCTGAGTTATTATTCATAACCATTGACTAATTTGGTCCATCTCCATATAGAAATATGGATGAGATGTACATATAAAACCCATGAATGATTGATAAGTTCTTTTTTTCAAGAGTAGTAATATATCATAAGAGAAACAAGCCTAGCAAATCTGATTCGCAATCGCCACTGATAACATGAAAGCTCAAGAGCTCGTGCTGACTGCTGAGAATCAACAGAGCAGATATGACACGTAATATCAAATCCAGGCAGTCGTAAGCGAACCACAGTTTCGTTTTGCTCCGCGAGTGAAACCTGACACCTGTCCAGATGAGTGAGTAGAATAATGGTAAACAAACCCATCATCAGTCACGAAAACAACGGGAAGTAGGCAAGCTGCGCACAGTGCACGCAGCCTTTGACACCACGTGCTGCACGGCCAGGCCAGATCTGCCGGGAGATGGGCAGCATCGGCGGCGACGGCTCGCCGGAGGGTGGGCCGGTGTGCGTGACGGGGTCGACCGGCTACGTCGGCTCGTGGCTCGTCCGCACCCTGCTCCGCCGCGGCTACCGCGTCCACGCCACCGCCCGCGACCCAGGTACGCGCGAGCTCGCTAGCATCGATGAAGATGAAGCTAGTGGTGTGGTGAAACTGACGATCATGTCGGCCGGCGGTGGCCGAGGTCGGTGGCAGCCAAGGCGTGGCAGGTGTTCTCCGCGGTGGAGGAGGGGAAGGACCGGTTGCGGGTGTTCCGGGCGGACATGGCCGACGAGGGGAGCTTCGACGCCGCCGCGACCGGCTGCGTGGCGCTCTTCCATGTCGCCGCCTCCATGGACATCCACGTCCCACCCCAGAATGGCAACAACAACATCGGTAATTACTCGCTGTTCTCGCAATTTACGAATTTAATCTCCGCCAAATCAAGATTAGTCCATCAATCTCTACTAATCGCATGCAAATTAGGATTAGACCGTAATTAATTAGTTTTCGTGTGCGCTTGCTGGAACTTTCTTGAAGAGGAGCACGTGAAGACGCGGGTGCTGGAGCCGGCGACGAGGGGAACCATCAACGTGCTGCAATCCTCCGTCCGCGCGGGGACAGTGCGCAGGGTCGTCTTCACGTCGTCCATCAGCACGATGACGGCGACGACGGCGGCGACTGGGCGGCGCAAGGCCGTCGTCGACGAGTCCTGCCTCCGCGCCGCCGACGACGTCTGGAGCACCAAGCCCATCGGCTGGGTGCGTATACATAGGCGCATGCACACACACCCTGCTACACTCCATGAATCCTCTGAACTTGTGTTCCATGGATCATTGCATTTCATAGGTTTACATCCTGTCGAAGCTGAGGACGGAGGAGGCGGCTTTCGGGTTCGCGAGGGAGAAGGGCATCCATCTAGTGTCGCTTGTGCTGCCGACGGTGGCCGGACCGTTCTTGACGCCGACTGTGCCTACCAGCATCCAGCTTCTGCTCTCACCAATTACAGGCAAACAAATTCTCCACCACACAATCACATAATCACATATAGATTGTACTAATCTTTCAATGATCAACAGCATTGTTCTGAAAATTAATTTGTGTGTTCATCTCCATATGCCAGGTGATCCGAAGCTGTATTCTCTGTTGGCCTCTGTGCACTCCAGGTTCGGGTGTGTGCCGCTGGCACACATCCAGGATGTGTGCGACGCTCATGTGTTCTTGATGCAGACGAAGCAAGCGGATGGACGGTATCTGTGCGCCGGAGGGAGCTATCCGATGGCCCAGATTGCCCAGATGCTGTCCTTCCACTACCCTCCTTTCATACCTGCAGAAAGGCAAGCAGCTGTAAACCAGCCACATCCATGTCTTTCAGATCATTTTTTAGGGTCAAGTTGATCTTTTTTTTTTCCTGGTGTTTGATTATGACTATGTTGATTTGATGTGTTTTGGCATGATGCTTCAGGTTAAGCAAAGATTTCCATGGCTCAAACCCGTCGGTGGTATCGTCCAAGCGGCTGAGGGATTTGGGGTTCAGGTTCCAGTATGATGTTGAGGAAATCATCAAGAACAGTGTCGTACGGTCCATTGATCATGGATTCCTGCAGGATCCTGACAGTTCCAGCTCTTAGTGGTAGTGACGCTCAGTGAGACAGTGACAGAGCCAGATTGCTGTCTCCTTGGGCCAAAGGATTTGGGCCTAAAAAGGCTTTCTTTCTTGTACTACTACTAGTTAGCTAATTTGGACCGAATTCTAGTAGGGAAAATTTTAAACACTATTTGCACGTCAACTAAAATAGTTATAAAAAATAACATCGAAATAATTATAAAAAATATAAAAATAATAATATATATTAATATGTAGTATGTCACTTCACCAACATGTAAATTAAAATTTGACTTCTACAAATTATAACAAAAATAACAAATTAAATTTGTTGTTTTTTTATAACTTGTAAAAGTCGAATTTAAATTTGTATGTCAGTGGAGTGATATATTTTATATTAATTTATTTTGTTCTTTTTTAAAAATATATAATCATTTAGTTGACATGTAATAATCGGTCGACATCTAACTGAGTGATTAGAATTCATCTCAGTAATGTATTGTAATGAAAGAGATTAAGCCGGTATGGATTCAGTTTTAGAAAAAAAAATCAGTATTGTCCATGCAGCACAACATTCACCATTATCTCAGAAATGATGCCGCATTCCTACTAACCACAACATCAAGTGCAAACTGTTGAAATATATCGGTTTGGGCTCATCTATTTAACTAAAAGAATTAGAACTTCATTAGTAATTATTGTTAGAGAATTAAATGTTTAGTCTCACATAAAAATAGGAGGATCTCAATCAACTTAAAAGGTGGACTCTGTACACAACGGTTGTGGAAGTTAATAGAAAAGATTGACGTGCCATATGCACGTGCGTGAGCTCGCTTGCCTGGTGCAGGTGCGATGAATTTTACTGTCGAAGACAGTCATCAATAGGCGATTAATGGACGATCAATGGCCAAATAATCTCTGCCGTTGAAGGCGGTCATCAATGGTGGATAATCACTGAAATATTCCCAACGATAACAGTCATTGATGCTCTACGTCAAGGTTCATTATCCTTTACTCACATGCACAACTATATAAGGAGCCATCTGTTCTCTACTGCTTCCTTCAATCCCATCGCTAGCACTGCCACACACACTGTTGACGACAACATATCCTCCTGAACCTCGTCTGCCACTGGAGATCCTGCTCGGGATAGACAGACGGTTAGGTTTTTGGGAGCGTTGAACGCGACTTCTCGTTCCCTGATCATCTACGTCTGCTATATGTCTACGTCATCTACTTCATAAAGACCGTTCGAGAGACTACACAGCGTCATTCTCGTCACTGCATCAAATTTGTATGGCTAGATCAACAGACCATCTGATTAGTATGTCTAATCCAGATGGTAACGACGCTCCTACTGCCAGCGCACCTAGTGCTTTCCGCTGTGCAGTACACCCAGTGCCGGAGCCATTGGGTACACACTAAAACTACAATGTTTACAATGTTTTATATTGTTCATGTTTAAATTTGTATTAAAAATAAACATGTGCACATATTCTTACTCACTGTCATGAAAAAATTATTTATTTACCTGATTAATTTTAAAATTAAAATATATCGAAATAAGCCTATAATTTTAACACAAACGTCCACTGATAAACATATGCGTTTGCGAATCTTAAAAAAATAAACAAGTGCTAAAAACATGTTTTTTTCTCAAGAAGAAACAACACCAAATTTTACATACTAACAAATCGCCCTCATCTAACAGAACAGAACAACACCTGGATCGGATCACCACTCAAAATGATTCCCGAGGATTAAGCCGAATCTTAATGTAAACTATGATTCCTAGTTCTTAAACCCGTTTGCAGAAGGAATCATCAAGATTTACAGATCACGACGAAGCAGGGGAGGAGAGCTCTCGGGTTGAGCAGGTAGAGCTCCTCGATGCTAGCGTAGGCGCCCACCTTGCCGGCGACGGAGTCGAACCCGGGCTGCGCGGCCACCTCCTGGAGGTTCTCCAGCGGCCGGTGGATCCTCCCGGCGACCACCCTGCACACCAGCAGCGCCTTCCTCACTCCCGCGTTCGCCGCCTCGTCCTCGTCTCCGGCGCCGGCTATGCATTCCAGCGCGCGCTTGCTAGTGGACGTGGTGAACACGCCGACGCCGTCCTTGACCTCCCTGGTCGCCGAGAAGCCGTGGCGGATGATGCGGCAGACGCTGCACTTGCCCGACGTGCAGAGGCTGGAGGAGTCGCCGGCGCCAAGGGAGCAGGCGAGCGTCGTGCCGTGGAACCGGAGCAGCTCGTTGCCGTCGGCGAGGCAACGCGGGTGCTTCTTGGGAGCCTCGCCGCCCTCCCCTTCACCGTCTCCCTGAACTCCTCGAACCGTGCCACCGACCTCTCCGCGTTGTGCACCTTGACCACCCGCTCGACGCGGCCCAGCGCGTTCTCCGTCTTCGGCCACCCGGCCTTGCAGATGATCTCCACCACCTTCCTCGACGAGTCGCCTTCCACCAGCTCGGTCACTGCAAGAACGCGCCATGGATGACGAGACAGAGGAAGAGCAAAGCTTGCCTTGAATTCGTCCATGGTGTTTGGTGCTCTGCTTACCGGCGTGTCTGGAGAGGTGGTGCGACTCCAGGGCTTCGTGGTTGGCGAAGCGGTCGCCGCAGCGGTGGCACCGGACGCCGACCTCGCAGGAGGCCCTGGCGGGAGCGGGCGACGGCGCCTCGGCGGCGTCGTCGTCATCGGCGACGGTGCCGGCGCGGCGGAGTGGCGACATAGCGGACGGGGACTTCCTCGTCGATACAGGGGTGGTGCTGCACCGCAGCAGGAGCGGGCTGTGCGGGAACGGCACCCCGCCGCCGGCGCCAGCCCATGCGCCGTGGCCGGGGGTGCTGATCCGGAGCTCGCACTTCGCGTCCGGCCCGGCGGCGAGCAGCACGTCGTGGGTCACCGGGTTCAGCACGTCGTTGCTCCCTATCGACCTCGGGCTACCGCATCCCCATCGCCGTCGCCGGCGGCGGCGGCGGCAGCCTCCTGCCTCCGGCTGCCACCGTACTGGCTGTGGAACACGTCCCTCAGATTGGCGATGGACCGCGAGCACCCCGACCTGCGCAGCACCGACGCCGCCGCCGCCGACGTCGACGATGACTTCTTGCCGGCTGTGACGCTGCCCTGAGATTCCTCCCGCTCGATCACGCAGCAAGAATCCCCCGACTTGCAGTTGAGCGACTTCTTGAGCGCCGCCCACACCGTGGGCATCTTCCCTTTCTCCGGCGACTCCCCTTCCTCGCCAGACAATCAGATTGTTGCCAAATAAAGTTACTCCATTTTTAACAAGACACACAATACACATTCCACGATTCCATCCAGACAAAAAGGATCCAAAACTAAAGCAGATAGTACTAATCACTCAAGATTCAAGAAAGAGATTATCTACAAGATGAACAGAGCAGAAGAAACCTGAAGACTGCAATGACTGTGCACTGCAGTGCTAAACTGCTAACTGCTAATCACATTCCTCCTCATTGCCTTCCTCTTCTACCTTGAGCTGGCCAGAGAGCATACTGTCTCCATGGATGCAAAGTTCAAACTGAATGGGTCTCATTGGCACATGCAGCTAACTAGAGGCTGGCATTATCTTGTAAACTGGTAGAAGTAGGTAAAAACAATTGGGACTGGCTGGCCTCTGAAATTGCTCTTTGGTCTTATGCATGGACTGCGCCAGTGACATGGGCACACTCTTCAGTCTTCAGAGGCGTTTTGCTACTTCCAAGGGGACCAGAAACGGACGAACGGATCGTAAATGGGTCTGCGGCTTAGGAGAATCTTTGGCACTGGGCACAATGCACTCTGGTCTAATATTTGAAAAAAAATACTGTAATAATTCTGGGCTATGAGGATTAAAGAAAGTTTTAGCAAACCATTGGCAACTCAGTAACAGTTCAGTTCAGTAAACTATGGCCTGATTGATTGACAACGGCACTGAAACGCGGCAGGGTTTTGTTCATTTGTCACCGCATAATGGCATGATCCAACTCTACATGGCCGTTAGCAAGTCCTAGGATACCATTCAGTCGATGAGCGGTGATGCGACGTGATGCTCAGTTGGTAGCATGAGCTGATCAGATTGGCCAATTTGGCTCCCGGATTCATAGATAAAAATATATCAAGTCCTGAATAAACATATAATAAATGCAAAAGAAACCTTAAAAATCTGCCAAAAACTCAACGAGCTAAGCAGTGTGAAACAAATTAATCTTAAGACATGTTGAGTTGTTGATCACCAAAGTATTGATTTTGACAAAGATTCTCTGGAAAAAAAGGATTTTGACAAAGATTCTCTGAAAAAAAGGTACTATCAAACAAGGACTGTATTGCTCTTCTTCGAAGGTGGCGTCGAATTATATAGCCAGCCAGCGAATTCATGATTTTTTATTTTTGTATTTATTTTTAAAAGATTTAAAAACATAAATTACCGTTTTAAAGTTTTGCAGAAATGTACCTCCTGTCCTATCTTAGAGAGACATATAAATCATATGCCAAGTAATTACTTGTGATGTGACAAATAATGGGATGGACGCTCTGTGAAAATTTTGCCAAAAGGACGATTTATTGTCGAAAGAGAACCACTTGCAAAATGTCACAATATATTCCTCTAACAAAGGATGATTTATCAAGCCCTTTTACAAGTAGCACTCTGGCCGCATTTTGCAGTTTGGAGACATTTTACAAGCGAAAAGAAAAAAGAGACCGCCTATAAAATTACCACTACCACGACGTGTTTCTCCCGTCATCTGTTCACATCATATTTCTCTCTCTATAGTAGGGTAATTTATATGAAGTATATTCATGCAAAACTTCAAAATGATAATTTATTTTGTAACTTTTAAAAAATAAATATAAAAATTAAAAACTCGCCAATTCATGAACAAGTTGCAAGACTGTCAAAACCCCAACTCATCGACAAATTGGGCCTTGGGAAACAGACAAACTCACCAGGGCCTCGCAATCGGATTGGCCTTTTCATGTACAAAGGCCCACACAATGTAGCCAACTGATGTGGAGGGAACTACAAATCAAACGTATGATTTTTTTAAAGAAAATCGAACGGTTCAGTTGTTGCGACATTATGTACGAAACATTTAATTTTAACGGTTTGAAACATATTTTTTTTATCAAAATATAATCATTAAAATTAATCATGTGATATCTCGTTATAAAGATTTTATGATAACAAATACAACGATACGATCGGATTATAAAATAAATAATTTTTAAAAAAATTATTTTGAAAATCTCTATATACATACATGTATAGTTGACGTACAAACAGAGAGAGCAAGGTATGGGGACAGGTAGTTTGTGACATCCGATTCTTGCGCGGGATGCCTGATGACTAGTATTTTCCAGCTGAGGCCCAACTCGTACATGCCCGTGATTACACGGCCCGGCCCAAATAGCTCAAGATTGGATAGGGAGCGGTCCCACCCGTCAGCCCACACGTCATCATTACCGATCCGCTTCCAGAAGCAGCGGCAAGTTTCCATCTCCTTCCTTTCCTCCTCGTGGCCTTTTAACGCTCGATCAGGTGGCAGCGACTGTGTGTGTGTGTGTGTGTGAGAGAGAGAGAGAGAGAGAGAGAGAGAGAGAGCATCAGCGCAAGTTCGACGGAGAAGATGACGATGAGGCGGTGGAGAGAGGATGCGGTGGCGCTGTCGCTGCGCGGGTGCGGCTTCGGCGACGGGGACGACGACCGGCCGGAGAAGCCGCGGCGGTACGGGGTGACGGAGATGAGGAGCCCCTTCTACGCCTTCCGCCCCGCCCACCACGCGCTCCAGGTTCTCTCTCCTCCACCCCCCACCTAATCCATCCCCATTTTTGTTTCATGCTTCTACGAATCACTGCTGGGTTGTTGAATTGGGGTTGGGTGTAGTTTAATCGCGTTCTGGTTCCGGCGTCGCCCACTGAATCATGTTAGTGGACAGCAGGATACATACACGATTCTGTTTGAAATGAAGCCCTATCTGCTGCATAATTCATCGTGATTTAATTGTTTATTTGTTAATTCCAAAACAGAGCCACCATATTGGAAACTTCAGTCTGTGCGATCAACGATCGCTGTCAGTTTGTACATCATCTGGTACATTTTTTTGAAGGGAATCTGGTACATTTTTGGATGTAAGAATGCGTAGCTAGCTAGGTTTATCAGTTAGATTCTTAACCAAGGTGTTCCCTCTTATGTCCACATAGCATAAAGTGCTTAATACCATTTGAGAATTTGAGAATTGAGGATGCTTACTTGCAAATGAACTTTCTGGTTACTTTATTGCTACATCGAAGCCATGACTACGAAGATTTTATATTACTGTTTTCTTTCAAATGGAGAAAAATTATAGAATCCAGATAGGAGTACATCACTTAAAAAAGAATGAACCTCCTGGATAGGGAATTCAAGGAAGAAAATAGCTCGTTCTCAAGGCTGTCATGTCCTTTTTTTTATTTCAGGAAATATTGGATTCTCTAGGTCCTTTGGTTGATGGTTTGAAGTTTACTGGTGGCGCTCATAGTTTGATGGGAAAAGAACTGGTTAGAGAGATTACTGATTTAGCACACAAGCATGACATATATGTGAGTACAGGAGATTGGGCAGAGCATCTTCTGCGTCAAGGACCTTCTTTTTTCAAGCAATATGTCGAGGTATGCAGGCATTTTGTTTGTTTTGAGGTACATTGATAGTGGTACACTGTGATACGCACTTGTCTCCGAAAATTCTGAAAACACATGCATGACATGAGATGTTCCGTTGCAGGAGTGCAAGTCATTAGGATTTGACACCATTGAGCTGAATTCTGAATCTCTCAAGCTCCCAGAAGAAGCTCTCCTGAGATTAGTCCGCCTCATCAAGACTAGTGGTTTGCGAGCAAAGCCCCTGTTTTCAGTGAAGTTTGACAGTTCTGATATTCCTCCATCTGGAGATAGGGCATTTGGGGCATACATAGTTCCAGTGAAGCAGAATTCAGGTAACCATAAGCAATAGCTTTCCAATGCCCTTGTTTAGCTACTTCTCCGCGTACTAACTACTACCTCCATCCCATAATATAAATATTTTTAGTGTTGGACATAATTATTAAGAAAGTAGGTAGAATCAAATGGGAGAATGTTGTGATTGGATGAGAAGTGAAGGTAGGTAGGAAGGTAGGTAGGAAAATTGAATGGTAGAGGATTATGATTGGTTGGGAGAAGAATGTTGATGAAGAAATTATTATATTTTGGGATAAATTCTGAAGGCTAAAAGTTGTTAGATTTTGGAGTGGAGGGAGTACTAAGCAATGTAAAGCACAAACACAAGAAAACACCATTTAGGGAAAATGTTGCTCAACATACATATGAACGTGAGTTTGTTCTTCCAGATTTTAATTACTAAGCAATTTACTATTGTCTTATGTTTATTTCACTATATGCTGTTGGCTCTGTGATCGTAATGTCTACATTTTCCTATGATGCCTTCCTCCTTTGATGTGGTGCAGAAAGAGTCGAGGATGCAGAAAGAGTTGAGGATGTTGACCTGTTGATAAGGAGGGCCGAGAGGTGCTTGGAAGCAGGGGCAGACATGATCATGATCGATGCCGATGACATTTGCCAGCGCGCTGACTCTCTACGGGCAGACATCGTCGCCAAGATCGTAGGCCGGCTTGGGCTCGAGAAGACCATGTTCGAGGCTTCCAACGCCAACACTTCCGAGTGGTTCGTCAGAAGATACGGACCACGGGTAATGAATCTTCAATTCCTCCCTGAAGCCGCACATTGCTATGCTGACAGACCGTTTTGCAAGCAAGAAACTAGGGCTCGTTCGTGAGCCGTTCCCTTGTGTATCTAACGTGTTGCGTTGCGAATGTAGGTGAATCTGTTCGTGGACCACTCCGAGGTGATGAACCTGGAGCGTCTCCGAGGCTTCAACATGCGTGGAGGCAGCAACTCTCCCTTGTTCGGAATTGGCTCGCCCTTCTTCCTGATGTGACGACCTTTCTGAATTCTCCTGATGTAACGACCTTTCTGAATGTGCGTGTCCTCTCTCTCTTGCATGGAATGTTTGTGTGCATGGTGTTGAGACATCTTCCTGCAATAACTGGATCTGGAGTTCTGGATAATGTGTAGCATGATGAAATGTATCTACTAGCAGTGTAGCACTAGCAGCTCATGTAGTATGTACTTGCGCACGATGTGCTATCTGCAATACATAACTGTTTCTGCCGCATATGCTAATCCATTCTACGACCCGGTTTTGGCAACCAGCCTCGAGAATATAAAAAACCGTGTTCTTCAACTTCTGGTTTTAGTTTATGTATTAGATTTTATAAGAAGTAAGAATCTGGACTGTTATGTGCCGTTTGATAAGGATTTTCCTCCGTGTCAGTAGAATCTGTCAAATAACCTTTTCAATCTCTGTCAAAATAACCTTTTCCTCTGTAGCAGTGGAATCTCTGTCTTTTTTTCGTATCAATAAAATCTTTGTCAAATGATGTCAAATGAATTATTTTGAATTATTTTGTAACTGATTTTTTTAAATAAGTTATTTTATAATTGATTATGAGAAAAATTATTTTAAATAATTTATCAATTTTACATAGAGATTGAGAATCATTTTAAAGCCAGTTTTCACCTGTTTCTTTTCATAATCATCTGAAATTATTTTCTTTTAAAATAACTATAAAATATTATTCTTATTATTTTATTGATTGTATCAGAAGCTACCAAACGGGTCAACTCAAGATATAGGAGAAGTTACAGCGGCCAGAAACTCCTGACCCATATCTGCTACCTGAAACTTCTCTTTTCCATGGGCTGGAGTTGGGATTGGGCTTGGTGAGTTGGTTGGGCCGCTCATGGTGCGCAGAACATGGGCCTGATTTGGGCCAGTTGTGCCGGACTTGTGCTACAGGATCATTTCGTCGTCGTAGCCGTCCTCGTGATCTCCTCGTGCGACACTCTCGTGCTTTGCTCTTCTCTTCTCCCCACTGGCCGCCGTCACGTCTCGTCTCCTCGTCGTCGTCGCCGCCGCCGCCGCGGCGGGGGAAAGGTTGCGTTGGGGGGGGGAGAGAGAGAGAGAGAGAGAGAGATGAGGGAGATGATGGGTCCCCCTCGCCGCGGCCCGGCGTACAAGACGAAGCTGTGCGCGCTGTGGAGGCAAGGCGAGTGCAACCGCGCCTCCTGCAGCTTCGCCCACGGCGACGCCGAGCTCCGTGGCCCGCCGCCCCGTTCCCCCTTCCCGCCTCGCGGTGGACCTGGTATGCGCGCACCCCTCGGCCCTCGCCCTCCTCCCCTCTCGCTCCTCCCCCCATGTGCTATTCTGCTTCTCGGCGGTGGCCGTATGCTCTCGATCCGCAGCTAGGTGGCTCTAAGATGTTCTTCTGCAATGGATTACTGTCTCTGCCGAGGTTTTATTGTGTACAGAGTGTGCCGATTGTTTCTAGGAAATTATTCGGACGGAGTGAAACTGGGTTGAGTGTGATCTGCTATCAGTTTGAAAAGTTTGGAGATATAAATGCGTTATGATCTAATGATTTTTTGAGAAGATTCACGGTGTCCTACCATGGCCCCAAGAAAGGAGCAGTGCATTCTTTTCAAAATATACACCTATTCATCTGTTTATGTTGGATTTCGTTTATAAATGTTGTGAGGATTGGCTGCATGTGGGGAATATGGCAGACAGTGCGGGATGCTGGTTGTACAGCGAAGTGAAAGAGATGTCAATGCCGTCTGGGCTGTGTGCTTTCTGCAGAAACTTTGGAGATGTTGTGGAACTGAGTTAGTGGTAAGAGAAAATGATTAGAAGAACACCAACCATGGCAACATCTGGCAAGCGCTCCCTTGTAGGATGTACATATCATTGTGGCTGTTAGCAACTGATGGCCTGGTTCCTCTCTCTACTTGTTGGAAGATATAAATTCTACAGCATGCACCTGGTCACGTGATATCGGCACTAGAGTCATTTATATACAAAACTAAGAGCATAACTAATTCCATCAGTTTGTGTGATATCTTTTTGTCCCTACTGTTTTATCGCCCATATATTATCCTTTTCATATAGTACTTAACCACCTAAGTTTCATGAACAATGTGACATCTTTGCTAATCATATTTTTGCTACTGTACAAATTAGCTGTCCCCAGAGAGATTTTCTCCAGCTGACTACTTGCAGAGGATGACACATCCTATTTTCATTGCATGCCTTTTCAGTTGGTAATCAGACATTTTATGGTCGCTGGAATGCTTATCTTGTTACAGGAGGTTTCTTGAGGGATATCATGTGGTTTCAATCAGATGCATGTTACTTAATGTGCTAAGCACTTAGCAGCTTTTGCAACTAATTGTAACAAATTCTCAAGCGAATACACAGCGTCAAGGTCTCCTCTTGGGCTTTATTCTTGCCTGCCATTCCAAGTATGATTACAGAACTATAAACATTTGAAGTCAATACCAATAATATCTGGACAAGTGGCATTAGGTTTTTTCGGCAATATTGGATTTTGGATGATCTTTCTTCGTGATTATCTCAGTATAATGTCAAAAATTGGATACTCCATCTATTATTCACTTCACATGACTGACATTACAATGTGCTGGATTTATTTTCTAAGTGGTGCATCATACACGTGATATGTGATCATATATTGGTCTCCCTCATGCATTAGTCTCGTTGGATCTGCTCTTTTATGCCCCCCGGGGTTATGTTGGTGCCTCTGCTACTTACTGCTAATTGAATAATCATATGACTCAAGGTTGTGGTAAGCTTAATGGGTTTGTGTGCTGCCTCATCTCATATGTGTATAGCTCCTCTATCTTTTGTGGCATATTGCTTCTTTGTACACACACACACAACATATATATGTATATGTAAAAACTACCATATTGAATTGTAGGGAGACGAGACCATAGACCTGATGACTTTAGAGGCAGGCATCTGAGAAGATACTCACCCCATAGGGGGAATTCCCCTGAAAGAGATGCCAGGGATCATTTGTTCCGTGATCACAGACCACGCTCTCGAGATAGAGGTAATCTGTCACCAATAAAATTCTTCATTGTTACTAGTCCATTCTATTTTTAAACTTCTATATAATCTTTGAACTTCTGTATGTTGAAATCTCCCCTGCAGGCTCTAGTCATTCAAGATCTCCCATCAGGAAGAGGTATGGGGCTAGGGTATACATGCATCTTTGTAAGGGAGTCCTTACATGTGGTTATGCCTATTTTTATCTATTTTATTTGGCATATAGTCTATCTCATGTGACCATATGACTTAGTTCTTGCTAATTGTTAATGCCCTTTGCTTGTGATGCACCCAAGGGTTAGCAGGTAGCCTGGGGCATGCTTATGTTAAAGGCCCTTTTGCTTGTCGATATACTTATAAATTACAACCTACACAACTACATACACATCAGACAAAGATAAACATGTTGCTGTTAGGTGGTCCGTGCAAGTAATTATGTTCACAGGACCATTTTGTTAAATATGCAAGTTGTGTAAGTGTGTATATTAATCCACTTGTTAAATATGCTCTCATACAAATTATTCTTTTTTCAAGAACATTATTGTTTGTTGCAGTGTTCATACAGCAACCTACAGTGTAGTATAATACTATCTTATCTTGCTCTGTTTAAGGAGGGAACCCTTTGGGTTTGTTGTTTTTGCAAAAGATAGTTCTATTATGTTGCCATGTAACCGCTGCATGTTTTTGTCTTGCAATTTGGTCGTTTGTGCAATAGTATTTATGTATGCTTCCATGGTTCTTTCAGTGAGGGAAGGCATAGAAAGAAGCTTGAGGGTGGAAAAACTAATTCATCAGAAAGTTTGAACTCCTCCGATAACGAAGATAGAAAAAAGGATGATAGGTTCAACAAAGCTGATGATAAACACGATAATGAAGCACAGGTTTGATAATGATCTGTGCAATCCATCTCGCTAGCAAACAGTTATAGTTGTCCCAAAGCTACTGGATCTCTTTTATATATTTGCTTATGTTATGCAGCTGCAACGCATTCAACTGGATTTGGAAGCTTTACGTGAGGAGAAATCTTCACTGGAGGTAGAATGTTCTCCATGCATATGTTACATACATCTGGCACAATTATCAGTTACTTCTGATTTATAATTATATGCATGCACATTTGAAAAGCTGATACCTGCGCTACATAGATTGTTTTGACCAGTCTACTAATTGGCTGCAATTTATGTTTAGTATATATAAATTTTGGACTGTTCCATTTTTTATGTTTTGTTGTCCTGCCTTAACTATAGTGATTATCTGTGGGAACTTTTGTGTTGAGTAAAGTTCATAAGATGTTCAATCCATTCAGATATAATCAGATGGCTCCAGATATGATGCGGCAAATATCGACATTTAACTGATGCTATAATTGAACATATTGATGGCCACTTTACCTTTTTAAGTGACAAATAATACGCTTCTTGAATCTATTTTAGTTGTGCTGTCACACTTTCTTATTGTACTCTTGAGGTGTCTCAAATTCTTCTTATTGTTCATTCTTGCCTGTATGTTGATATTGTACCCTATTGATGTATCATTCATCCTTGTATTACAGATGATACTGAATGGCAAGATCAATGAAGCATCCAAACTTTCTAGCAGAATAGCCAATCTTGAATCACAATTGAGTGACCAGAAAGACGATTGCCAAAGGTTTTTTTATTTGTACAACACATGAGCATAATCTTCTCTCTTTTTGACAAAAACATCAGTTTGTGGATTCTTCAGCTGATTTTAAAAAATCCCCATGTCGTCTGACTATTCAAATACTGCTCCATTACTCAGGATGGCCTCAAAAACAAAGAAACTCATCAAAGCACATGCACGCTATGTGAAAGCTCAGGATGATTTAAAGAGGCAGGTTTCCTTTTTGTCACACATATGATCTGCAGACTTATATTTTGTCTGAATGAGAAGATAACTGTTTTTTTAGTCTTTACATCTATTAACACATCAAAGGGGGTGCAGGTCCCAAGCTCGTTTTGAGAGGTTGGCTGACTTGCTTGCTTCAGATACCTTGAAACCGTGTAGCAAGGATCAGGGTTCTAGTGCTGCTTATGAAATGAGTCCAAGTGATCAACGACAGAATCATGAAACAACTAGAAAAAGATCCGTTGCCCTCTCAACAAGTGAAGAAGGAAGAAATGGTAAGCTAACTAGATGAGATGTTTGGAGATATCCATTTAATAGTCGAATGGTTTGTCTGTATTTACTCTGCGAGCTAGATATTAGATAACATCCATGATTTTCCTCTCATTGGTATTTATACAAATGATTGACATCTTGTTACTCTCACCTGTGGCTTCTTCAGAGAAGAAAAGGAGAGAGAGTTATGACAACAGGGTCCCTATGTCAGAGAAATATAGACCAAAAGATGCTTTAGAACCTTTTCAGAGCAACAAGGGAACTGAGACAAAAGAACTGTTATCTGTGAAGAAGAATTTGGGGGAGGGTGACAACAATGAGGAAGGAAATGTTGTTTCTTCTGCCAATGTTTTTACAGATAGGGTGAGATGCTTTCTTGCTTATTCTCTTTATATTCTCTGTGGTTGCTAGTTGCTCGTTGTTATTTCTCAGTTAAAATTTGCTAATGTTATGATTCAAGATTGATTTCCTTTTTGTTTATTATCAAATTTGGTAGCTCACTTGGCTAGAATCAAATCCGATAATCTACTGTTTGATCATTGAAAGCTAATAACCAGAATACTATAAACCATCAGTTTTCAAGGACTAACACAACTCCATCCCACTGTCATTATGCTTCCGTTCCCAAACATTGCCATGGTATTTTTCTCGGAGCATTATCCTGACAATTTGTACCTATTTGCTTACAGTATGAGGGTGGTGACGATGATGTTCTTGTGGACTAGACGACTAGTAAATTCATGCAGATGGAGGTTGACAAAGATTTCAGCAGTGAGGAGTAGCGTGTGAAGTATGGAGCATGCGTTCATGAACATGCCAATTGTGTTTTCACAAATTAGACCTGAAACTATGTCTGGCAGCCTGTTATTTATCTTAATGTATCATTTAATACACCGGGTATTAGGAATTAAGCAGCTCGATAATTTCTCTGAAGACGAGTTGCATTGTTCTCGAACAGATTATTCTCACATTTGTGCTGTCAGTCGTTATTACCCTCGATTTCAAGTACTAGCTTGTATGGATAATGTATGAGGCAGCCTATTCGAGTTAGGTTTGGTATATTCATGGATTCATCAGTTTTTTGCGTTGATGCGATTGTTATTGTCTTTGTTACTACAACATCGCATGGTTTCACTAGGTATGATGGGGGAGGATTGTTCTTTGCGGATTATTCATGGAACTTCAATGGCAGCTATCAGATAGGACCTATCTTGAAACCAAATTGAACAGTTGATACTAAGGGAACCAAATTGAACAGTAGATACTAAGGGAGTGTTTGGTAGGGTTTCAGATTCTGGTGAAGTGAAGTTGAAGCCTGTCAAACGTTTCAGCTTCAAACAAATCTAGATGAAACATTTTAGTAAAATGAACTAGTAAGATGAAGCTATCTTTCATCAACTTCAGCTGAAAAGTTGAAGCTCTATTAAACATCTTCTAAGTCTTCTCTTAGGCATGACAGAGTTATGTAAGAATTCTATTTCTTCAACCCTTACATCTTTTCCGCATCAATTGTATTTCGGCACTCAACTAAGGCAAGTAATTTGGCAATGACAACTTTTTTGGCTACCGGCCAGACATATGACTAATATACTTTGGTATTATATGATTGACTAATATACTTTGGTATTATATGATTTGGTTGAGTTCGGCTACAAACCAAAGACATTATATTTCTTTACCCTTCATAATAGTCTTCACATCGGGCATATCTCCAATTCACTCTTTCTTTACCCCCTTCATACGTCTCTGACATATCTCCAATTCACTCTCTTCTTAACGTTTCGACTTCCCACCACTTTCATTTTCACCACATTTCTCCATGCTGCATGGTTTTGGTAAGCGCAATTGGCCTTGCCATCTCAGTCTCTCCTTAAATTCAAAATTTTTTTAGGTCAATCCTTTATGTTAACATAACACTGTATTAATAAAAAGAGAGATGATAAAAGTTTTATAGGAGTAAAGATAATTTTACGAGGATGAAACTCTTCTGCACTGCTTTTAAAATTTAAAATTTGAGTGGGGGGCCTCACGGTCTTATGGCATTTCTAGTGTTGTTGCAAGTAGTTCGATCGACGCAATCAAACAAAATTAAGGTTTGATTGTTGCAGCATAGAAATCAATTTGTGGGACCCAGTAAGAACTTTTTTATTCGGTTGTGTTCGAGGAAACCGATTTTTTCAGTGACACATAAGATTCGAGTCTCACAGCGGTTCGATTTTTCCTTTTTGAAGGTTCGATTCTATCCTCCCGTTGGAGCTACCCTTGCAGGCCTTGCATGCTAGCCTTGCCGTCTCGGCCTCCCTGCAGCCCGAGGAATTGATCCCAATAAAAAGTTTTATACATATTAATAAATATATCATACAGAAAGTTTGAAGTTTGATGACAGAGAGAAGAAACCAATTTCATCTGCATTAAATTCTGTATATACGAATACAAACTCTTTATAAGTCATAAAATTAAATGTAATTTTGATCATATGAAACCATATCATAAAATACGTAAAATTACGTATTAAAAAGGATAGTTTTAAAAACCATTTTATTTTATTTATATTTATGTGGCTGTCTTAAAAACATGAATCGCTTTTTATTAGAATTAGCTGGATTAGCCTAAAATTCTAAGTTTATACGAAGTCTACATGTTCATATAATACTGGGGCTCTTTTAAAAAATCAGCTACTTAGGAGGGTTGTTTGTGTAATTTCACACAGAGAAAAGGGTACGCTCTCGCTCTCGCTCTCTCTCGGGGTCTCGGGAATCCTCTCCCCTCCGCCGCCGCCGCCATCGCCGGCGCTCCGAGCCCTACCTCCCTCCCCTCCTCCAAACCCGGCTGTCTCATGGACCGGCAAGCCCAGGACTACGCGGCCGCGGCCATGGCGTACGCGCAGGCGCAGCAGCAGCAACCGCCCCCGCAGTACGGCTTCCACCCTCAGGCGCCGCCGCCACCGCAGTACCCGCACCACCCGCACGCGGCGCCGCCCTTCGCCGCGCCGCTCCCGCAGTACGCGCCCTACCCGCGTGCCATGCCGCCCCCGCAGGCCCAGCAGCTCTACCCGCACCTCCCGCCGCACCAGCAGCCTCCCCCTTCCCGGCGCACGCCATGCCGTCGCCCTCCCCCCGCCGCCCCACCCCTACATGCACCCGCCGCCGTTCGACTCCGCGCCACCCCCGGCGGCCCCGCCCCCGTCCGACCCGGAGCTTCAGAAGCGCATCGACAAGGTCGTCGAGTACATCGCGAAGAACGGGCCGGAGTTCGAGGTCGTGATCCGCGACAAGCAGCACGACAACCCGGACTACGCCTTCATCTTCGGCGGCGAGGGCCACGCCTACTACAGGTACAAGCTCTGGGTCTCGCCGCGGCCGCCGGTGGCGCCGTACCCTCCCGGGTCGATGCACATGATGCCGCCGCTGGGTCCGATGATGCGTGGGCCGCCGATGCACCAGCCGGGTTACCCACCGTTCTACGAGCAGCACCAGCATTTTGGTGCTCACGGCCATGGGGAGTATGAAGCCGCGCCGCAATCCTTCAAGGGCCTCTCAGGCCCGCTTCCGTTGGATGTCGCAGCTGAGCTGCACGATGTGCTTACCAATCTCAATGGCACCAAGGAGTCGATAAAGGGTGCCAAGACATGGTTCATGCAAAGGTCGCCTTTCGCGCCAGCTTTGGCTGAAGCTCTTAAGGATAGAGTGTTTGCTTTAGAGGATTCGGAGAGGCAGCTGCACATTATTTTCCTGGTGAACGATATTCTTTTCGAAAGGTATGGCTTGGTATAGAACTGCTATCCTCTGCTGATGTGAAATGAAGGCACACTGTCTGATCTTATTGACTGAATAAATCATATGATTGAAGAAAGCAAGAAAACATTCCTGCTGTGAAGATATCTATTTGCATAATATTTAGCAACTCCCTTTCATGTTACTAGTTAGGACTACTTGTTTAATCCTTTGTCCAACATGGAGATGAATGTCTTTAGGTGTTTGTTGGTCCTTCAAAAACTTTGTGATGAACTGAGGTTTATTCCTAGTAGATCTGTTATGTCATATGTGCTTTTCCTGAAAGCCAATTCTGTTTTAGCTTGTGCCTATATCCATTTGTCAGGAGGGTCCATAATCAGATCTTAGCTTCTACATAATGTAAATTAACATTAGAATAATTTGATTCATCAAGATGTTAGCAATAGAAAAATCAGCTCATTGCAGAGAACAATGTTGAAGCCAGCATTTGAGGATAAAATTCAAATGCAATGCATGTTTTATCAATAATAGCATGAATGCTTGATGATGGTATTCCTGCTATATGTTGTAAATGTTTGATGATAGGTAATATGGATCAGTAGATCGCTATGGTTTGTATCACTCATTGTACTGTTTTATTGGTTTTATTGGTACCTTTTGTGCATTTGATCTGGAGAAGCTGATTGTGGCATGAACCCTTTATTGATTAAGTTAATCTGTCACGAGCACATGACCTTTGATTGTTTATTTTTACATATTCCTGGTCCTTTTGCTGAGCATGTTCCATTTGCTGCAGCTTACAAAGACGAACTAATGCCCGGGACCTTGACAATGAGGCTTTGGCTTTTAAATCTGTGCTGGGATCCATGCTTGCAAGGATATATAGCAATCCACAGAGCAAAGATGACAACCAGATTCGCCTTGAGAAAATCCTGCAGTTCTGGGGTTCAAAGGAAGTTTATGACCACGAAACCATTGCTAACCTTGAAAGAGACATGAAAGGTGGGGTAGCATATCCTTTGCCACCACGGCATGTCTCACCAGATCCCTCAACATTTTCAGGTGTGTCCTCTCTCTCTTTCCATCTTTGCTAGTATTTATGTTTGTACATGTTGTCTACGTTGGCCAGCGCTTTTTTTCTCATTTGAGTTCATAAACTTTTAAGGTGTTAGTTTTGACATAAGGATTTTGTTTGTAGTTTTTGTGCCATTGTCCTTACTTCTTTTGATCGGATAACTCTCATGATTGTTATGTTTATATGTTAATGCCCCCCCAAAAAAGAACTTTGTAAGTTGGTATGTTTGAAGTATGTAGGCAGTTCGCTACATTTCACCATGAGTGATTCAACAGTTAGTATCTACTAGTTACTTAAATACCTATGAAGTTCACTCTCATTAATATGTTTATATAACTAGAAAAATTAACTATTAGCTTCTTGTTTGTATTTTCCTAATTAAACCATTGTACAGATTGAGTCTATGTATTTTCCTAATTAAATCATTGTACAAATAGATTTGTTGTTGTTGCACCATTTCTTTGCAATACTACTAAATTTTATATGTATATAAAATGGACTTTTTGCTTTTTGGAGGTAAACCTAAATACACGTTTGGATGTTATTTCAGGATCAGTGCATCAGCCCTCAAAATGGTCCTCAGATCCACAAGAGGAAATGGCAACCCGTCCTCTTTCTGTTCCACCCCAACCTGTGCCTTCTGCACAATTTCCATTAAATCAACTTCCAGCTGGTGTTTACCCTCCTGTAGGTCAAACTGCTTTTCCAGGATCTTTGCCAGTGCAAACCCCCACTGTGCTGCCTCAAACCACTGCTACTCCAGCTATCACAAATGATCCAAATCCACCTCCTTATCCACTATTTCCCCCTGGTCTGATTCCAGGAATGGTGCGAAAGATGCAAATCGGGAGTGGAGTGCCATACTCTCCCCTGAGTCCACTTGACATCCCAACAATCATTCCACCTTCCACTATTCCAGAGTCCGAGATCCTTGAGAGTGTATCGAAGTTCTTTAAGGAGATTGGAGAGGTAAACCCATCAGAAGGGCCAATGAAGCAAAGCGAGCCCGATGATTATGATAACTATGAGAGGGACATTCCTAATCGCAAGGGTGGTGCATGTATTCCTCCCCCACCCAACTTGCTTGTAAACCCTGAGACAGGGATGCGCGCAGATGGTTCGGTTGATAGTAAACCGGGGTCAACCGGCCGATTGGGTCTTGGAGCTTCTGCCGATCCAAATGAGATCGGCCAGTATGATGACGTCTACTCTTCATATCGCAAACAGAGGAGCAGTACATACCACTCTTCCATCAGTGCTCGCTCATTAGCACCAAAGTGAACGGCAGAAGCATCATATGAACCCTTTCCTCATCTGTGTAGGACTGTACTTAAATGAACAGAATTGGCTTATCAAATGATTGTACGATGCAACTATGTATTGTCACCAGCAGCAAATGATGTTTCTTCCAGTATCTTCTTGTAGGAGGGATTTTGATCGAGCTGATTTTCTTGCGTTTTTAGTTCAGATTTGGAGTTGATATTCTTTCCAAGCTTCCATAGTGTCCTAAAATGTGGCTTCAGTCATTGCGACAGGATCGCTGTTCAGTAAAAATATGTTTTCTCATGTACAAAACTTATACCCTAGTTGGATTAGTCATGTGAAATTAATTTAGATTTTTCATACCGTACTTATTAATTTCCATGAGCACATTCAAATACATAACAGTTGTCAAAGCTGCACATCCCAAGTGTATTCCAAACGGAGGTGGCAGTGCGGCACCCATGTTCAGAAATTGCACGTAATCTCTTGGAGACGAGTGAAATTAGAGACCAAATTTCATACTAATTGGACTGGTCAAAATTTTTCAGCGTACTTCTGAATTCTGATTTATTACAAGCAGAAGTATCAGCTCCAGACTTCACCATGCTATTCAGCATGAATTTGTTCAGGACAGCAGAGTGCCATATATTCAGTATAGTTCTGATAATTACAAGCTGAATTGTTAGCTCTTAACAACGAAATACTATTTTTTTTGGGCAAACAATCAATATTCTGTGGTTTATCTGAACAATAAAGAGTTCTGTTTTCTCAATATCACCAGAAATTCACAATTATTAGTTGTACGAACTATATTTATCTCTTTGAGGCAAGCAAAACCAGAGGCAGAGACTCGTTAAAATTGTTCAGTGTAGTCCTGAATTCAGATAATTATATTACAAACGGAAGTATCAACTTTAGATTTCATGTCATCATGTGCCGTAACAATGGTGTTCTCTTTGTCCTCTTTGTGCATGAAAACAAAAGGCAAACTTCTTTTTTTTTAAAGAAAACCTGGAAACTTGTATCTGAAAAAGTGAAAATTTTCGCGTATGTAATTTGAGATCGTCAGGATTGCAGGTTGTACTATCTCTTACATCCTTAACATCATACACTTTGTTCAGTGGATATATGCTTACCTGCTTAATTCGTATGTTTATTGGATTATATGTTTATTATCTGCTTAATCACGTACATAAATCAGTCCAAAGTTCAATCTCATTAAATGAAAGTTCAAACTAAAATCTTCTTTATGAATGGGAGGGAATTAATCCAGTGTCCAATTTTATTACACAAACATTCAAACTCCAAATCTCTACACGACAACACTATAAATTGTGAGCGATCCCACGTTTCTCTGCACAACAATCAGCCAAGCCGCAACACCACCTCACCCCCACCCATCCAAAGCCACCACCGATCTCTTCGTCGACGAGAGAGATGACGCCGCCGTCCAAGCTCGCCGTCCTCTTCTTCGCCTTCGCTGTCGTGGCGGCGACGCTGGTGCCGGCCGTAGAAGCGAGGTTCCCAGGATTCAACCCTGAATCGGCGTCCGAGCCGGCCATTGCCGGGGAGTCCAAAGCTGTCACCGGAAGAGCGCGCACATTGCGGGATTACCCGGCTTGCCATTCTTAGTTCCCGTTCATGACGTTTCCATTCCTGCCGATCCCCATCGGCGGCTCGGCGGCTCTGGCTTCCGATTTCCGTTCCCGCTGCCGTTCCCTACGCCCGCATCGTCGAGCGGCGCTCCGCCATCGTCTGGTTCTGGCTTTCAGTTTCCGTTCCCGCACCCCAGCTCGTCGGTCTCGCCATCATCTCAACCATCGCTTGCCTCCCCTGCCTCGCCGGCTGCATCGGCACAACCATCGCCACTGCAGCAGCCAAAGGAGTGCATGACAACACTGTTGTCAATGATGTAATGAGCGGATTATCTGACGAACAACAACGCGCAGACGGCGCCGGCCGTCGCTGGTGAACACGGCGCCCACCCATCTGCCTCCGTTGTTATAAAACTAACCCCAATAGCACATCGAGAATCAAACATAAAAAAAAACAGCATAGGAGATTCAAACACGATGACAACACCTAGGCACGATATTTGTTAATGAGGTTTAGCCAAAACCTACATCTCTATGACACTGATTACGGACACTCCTTCTCAATCTAGCATATTACAGTGTATCCAGATATCCACGACCCTTCACCGGCTAGGCCACCGACCAGTCATACCCACATCTTTGCTATTGTCGTCTTACGGTTACAACCGATATGTCTCTCTATTTAAGAAAGAATCCAGGATAAAGTCCGGCTCTTACTTTATTCCTAACACTAGTACAGCTCCAAATTTTGAACTTTAACCGACTTTATACACATATTCGGCACAAACTCTAAATCAAATTTCATCTTGACGAATATACCACGTCAACCTAAATTTGTTACTTGCTCAAACCTCTGTGTACCAGGACTTGAGTTGGTTCTTTCGCCGCTCACGCCGAGCTGGCTGACGAGCCAACACCACGCTTGCCACTTTTAGAATTGTGCACAGCAATACCAGTATATCCATCTTCCATGATTCCACCTGCAACAACACTCCCTTGTAGATTGTACAAACATGAACTTGTTCTCTCACTAGTCATAACAGTCTTTCTGTCCTTCATAATATTTATGGTCTTCCTATCAGAATCCACCTGATACAACCACCCTGTCTCATGTAGGCTCCCAAGAGAAATTGGACTTCTCTTTAACCCTGGCACGTGTCTCACATCCCGAAATAGCATCTCATTTCCATCATACAGCTTGAACTTGACATTACCCACTCCAACACTATGGTAACTCGTGTTATTGCCCAAGTGAACAACACCAAACTTACCACCAAATTTGAAGAGAACCACTCCCGCTTCGATGTCACATGATAGAAACTACTCGAGTTTAATAGCCACGCTTCACCAGACTTCATGAGAAGTTCATGTCTGCTGCTATCTGAGTCATCACTATGAGCTGCTAAACTTACAATTGCACTTCTCTACAATCTCGCTTAATATGCCCAACATCATTACACATAAAGCAATGTGTGACTCACTTCTTTTTGCTCTTCGACGACCTCGCCTCATTATCATGCTTTGCCCTAACCAACAAACCTTCACTATGAGAAGTCTTCATTGGATTGTTTTTTTATCTTCTTAAATCTCGCGCAAACAACGCCAAAATTACCTCCTCAGTTTTGATGGTATCCTTACCATACGTCAGAGTAGTTACCACATATTCATAAGACAACGGCAAAAAGAGCTCATAAGAATCATGGCCTTGTCTTTATCCTCCAGTTTCACATATAACTTGCTTAGATCCGTGACCAACTGATTGAAGACGTCCATGTGTCCTTTAAGGTATGACTCCTCTTGCATCTATAAACCATACAACTGTTGTTTCATATACAACTTACTTGTTAGCGACTTGAACATATACTCGGTTGATTTGTGCCAAGTTTTCTTTGGTGAATCTTCCTCCATGACATGGTACATGACCGAATCCGAGAGACACAATAGCATCGTCGTAGCTGCACACGCCTTGATTTCCTCCCACTTGTCATCTTCCATCTTCTTCGATTTTGTCTCACCAAGAGCTTTGGATATCCCCTGTTGAGCCAACAGATCCTTCACCCTTGTTTGCCAGAGAATGAAATTTCCAGTGCCATCAAACTTCACCACCTCAAATTTAGAAGTCATCATCGATGATAATCAACTCAACCGACTGTCGCCTCGATCAAATTGAGCTACCTGGTTAGACCGACCTACCTGAACAATGTAAATTGTACTATACCAATCGCAAGCCCCTCGCTTCGCATCCCCTGTCGGCTCCTATCACCGCCAACCCAACACCAAGCACCCGCGCCTTCACCAGCGACACGTTGAATCCCCTATACCGCGCTGCAATTGATGCTTGCCGCTCGCCCAGCTGCTAGTCCCCCATCGTCATAGATCTTCGGTAAATTCATTGTTGAAACTCTATGAATTTTGTGTGATCTCGTTAAATTTTGTGATGTTATTCTCAGCTAGCGTCTCCTTTTGATTTTATTCTTGGCAGGTGTGTGTTAACGCCAAAATTTGGTAAGCCCTGGAGTCTCCATCGGTTAAGTGTTCATATCGGCTCAAAGCAGAATCGGCTGAGAGTTCTCGTCAGCCGATGGAGGATCAATATCTTCAGCAGTCGAATTCTGGTTAGATTCGATTTGAAAAGATCTTATCCAGAAGACACCGAGTTCAATAAGGATACAGCTTGTATCTATTAATTAGGATAAGTTTGTTAACTTTCTATTTTATCTTTAGGAAAGTGTGTTAGTATCCGGTAAGAATTCAATTTGTTTTCTTTTATCTTTAGAAAAAATTGAATTATAATCTGTTAGGATCTCTGTTAGCCTATGGTTATAAATATGTAAGCCCGGGGTCCATGTAAATCAATCCTCACGATCAATACAATTCAGAGCATCGCCACCTTTTACCTTTTCCACTTTGTTCATCATCAGGCGAGACTTAACACCCGACGCGAGGCTGCATCGGCTTTGATCTCCGGCGAAGGGGTAAGTCCAAGATCCCGCCGGCCCAGGTATATCGTATCTATCTTTAGTTTCATTATCGTTCATAGATACATCAGCTTAGTTAGGACTTTCTCGATTAGGTCTGATATTCTGATCAAGTCGATGTTTCTGTAAACATAATATTGCTTTAGGTAGATTTGTTGTATCCATCACATTAGACAGATCTATCGGCTCCTTGAGTATTAGATTATCATATACAATCTCGTGTTGCATCAGTTAGGTCCGACCTACTAGATTGTTATCGATAATCTAAGTCTTGTTAAGCCGATAGGTTCATACTAATGTTTCATCGGAGGGTTAGCCGATCTTATCATATGTTTCTGTTGAATCTAGTCCTAGTATCTCGATTTGGCTCTATCGGTTGTCTCTCGTTTTAGGGTTTCTGTCGATATCGGCTAAATCGTTATGTTAGATTAGATTAGCTTAGGCATATACCACCCTGAAAATTAGTCAAAGGCTTGATTGTCTAGATATTACGCTTTTTTCATACTTAGTGTTGCATCAATTCAGTTTGACCTACTAAGTCGTGATTAGAACCGTAGTCTCTAGCCTGCTTGATGGCTATCAATAAGGGTTTCATCGGGGTTTCAGTCGACGAGTTATCTGTACATCGACATCGGCTAGAATAACACAATCGGCTATCAATAGATCAGCTGTTTTGATTGTTGGCCTATCGGCCGATATGATTTATGCTCTGTTGTTTTGCATATCTTGTCAGTGGCAGGATCAAACTGACTAGCACGCCTACGATTCATCAGTGTTAGGACCTGCACTGGAGCTAAATAGATCTCCCAGGTCAGCGTGTGATTCGACGTCAACACATCTCGCGGCGGTACGAATTTGGCGTCAACACTTTTTTGGCACGTCCAGTGGGACCGTGTTTTCGACCACGGATTGTTTTACACGGCTCGTGGGACTCACAATTGCAACAAGATGTCTGATGAAAAAGTCAAGGCCAAAGAAGAACAATCTCTCAAGCCGATGAATGAATACAGGGAACAATCTACCGAGCCGATGGACGACAATGCACTTCAAGAGATGGTTGATAAAGTCGTTCATCGCGCTGTGTTCGATCAATCTAGAGTTTTGATAAGTACATTACGTGGTTTGATCGAGGAAATGGTTCCTAGGATGATTGATGAGCGGTTTCAACATCATCGGCAACAACAATATTGGCTCGGGGGCAAGTTGATCAATATCGTATGAAGAGCCACATCGCAATATCGGTCGAGAAAACTCAAAGGTATCTCGTCCAAAGAGGATTGGGCCGATATGATTGCAAAGGTAATGGAGAAGCGCTTTGAAATTAAACGCAAAGATCAAATTTCTATGTATCTTGTCATATCCCGAGTGGTTTGACAGGGTTCCACTTCCAAGCCAAAATTTCTCTATGTTTTAAGGGTAGGATGATGTCTCTACAATGAAACATATTTGCCGATTCTTAGCTCAATGTGAGGAGACATCGGTTGAAAAAGTCCGAAGGTTAGGTTTTTCCGTTATCTTTAACTAGATTGGCTTTCATGTGGTTTTTGTCATTGCCACCAAATTCTATTTGAGGTTGGACCGATTTTGAAAAGCAATTTCACTTATACTTTTTCGGAGTTTACGAGTTGACACTTCTGATTTGATATCGCTTAAATAGAAAAAAAAGAAAATCGGTTTAAAGACGGTGTTGGATTTTTTCCGTCTTCCTCCCTCATGTGTAAGTCAAAGTTTAGATTTTACTCAACTTTACACAGTAGCTTATACATATGTGCTACATGAACAATTGAACATTGTTAAATATTTTGAAATTTTTATCCTCCCCATCGATCGGCTTATATCAGTAGCTGTTGCGGTCAAGCCTCGCATTTTTCGCATGCCATCTCAGAATTCAGTCGTGTCGTGTGCACAAGGCCGCGTGGTTGTCAACGAGACGCATTATTTGCATGGATGCGTCGGTCGGCTGCTTGCTCTGCTGTACCTAGCAGCCTGTAGAAAACGATCTCCTCAGGCGGCAACGTCGCAACCAAAAATCAAATTGACCTTCTAGAACGGAATCCACAGTATCCTTAAAAAACTGTTACAAGTTTTTTCCTCAAAAAACTTTCAAATATAAGTATAATATAATTATATTAAATTTTATATATAACTATATTATAATTTGAGATGCAATTTAAAACCACAAAAACATATCGTGGTGCAGTGGTGAAAGCAGGTTAGACGGACCTGTAGGTCAAGATTTTATACTTGCTTTTTTTATTTCTCCATGCCATATGCACGAATCTTAAAGCGAATCCTAAGGCTAAAAAATTAAAAAGTTTTTCCCTTGTTTTTCTGTCGCATGCACGATATTCCACCATTCTAACAAATACTCTTCTTTCTGCTAGACCTATTTACGTGTACTACGTCTAACGCATAAACCAAATCCACTTTCAGAGTTCAGCAACAGCATCATTCATCGCATATACTACTCTACTCCTAACTGTCAGGCACACACTCACGGGTGTATACCAACTACTAAGCTCATCAGCTCGTACGTGATGGTACCATTGACACCTTGAACAATGGAATTAATTATCACTTGTTTTTATTTATATATCTCCGTTTTTTGTTCGTTTCTTGATCGGAGATGTGTTCGTCTTTTTCAGTGCTGTTCTCTTAACTGTTGGGGTGGACCATGGATGGGGTCTCTTCAGCATTCATCTTTTCCCTTTTGAACGTCTTTCCCACTTAATTTTGTTGTGCTCCCCTACTCGTATTTTTTTAGATTTTTACCCCCTTTTATAGTTGTATCCATCGAAAAACAAATGGTAAAAGAGAAACATAAAAAACAGTCTTTCGAGTGACTATAAGCGGCGTAAAGAATCATTAGGTTCACTGCTTTTTTACAGCTACTAAACGATTAGCACAAATCTATGACAGTGGAATATATTTTTGTTAACTGTTATCATCTACTTCATTCATTTTGTTTTATATTATAAGTTACTTTAACTTTTTAATTTAAACTTCTTTAACTTTAACCAAATTTATAAAAAAATATAACAATAATTCAATGTTACATTCAATAAAATTAATTTAGTAATATAAATATTTGTTATATTTTTTTTATAAACTTGATTTTAAAAAATCAAAACGATCTATAATAGCAAATGAAGTGAGAATCAAAGTATCTTTTACGGGCTCCAATACAAAGCTGAAAGTGAGAGGTGTAATTGATAACCAACCTCTGAAAGAGACGTAGTAAAGATGAAGGTCGTGTCTAAGGATTCGCCCATGCACACAAAAGAGCATGTCATTGCCATGCAAAGTAACACGAAGTAGAACTAATTGCTGAATTTTAAAATGAAATGTCAATCTGAAGCTTTGCTTGTCCCTGCACCTTCTCTCTTAGCTTATTTGCCCGGCCTTGCAAGTGATCCCTGGAGGTATCTTGTACTAGTCAGAAAAAAACATGGTCTACACTCTACTGAATACTGAATATGGTAGGACCAGAGTAAACCTACAATAATTTATCTATACTACTTAAAATAATAATTTATCTATACTACTTAAAATATTAAAATATTAATAGTGACGATGTTTATTTTTATAGCATCTCTACTATTGATATATGTAATCTATATTATTACATCATTTTTCAATGAGCTAGTATTTTATTAGCTCTTCTCAAATTTTAAAATCACCTATTTATTTAATAAAAAAATCATAGTATTAATTGAACAGAATAAGTATTTATTAATTAATAAGATAAAAACTTAATTTATTTTTCGTTATATCCTATTGGCTTTAGGCTAGTAGTTATAGATTAGCAGAAGAACCAGGTTAAGAAATTATCCTGTCTACAGCTTGTTAATTGGATCGTGTTAATTACTCAAGTCTACTGCTGAACGTAGTTGATAGTTGCAATTTGCAGTGACCTTTACATTAAAAAAACAATATTTGACTTGGTCAGCTTACAGGACTATCTCAGCCTGTCAGTTGTAATGTCACTGTGAGCTGGGAAAGTTGGGGTGTTTTTATTTTAAATATTAAATATAAATTATTTATAAAATTTATTTATAATCGATTACTAATTCGTTTGACGAATTTAATCAGTTAAATTATATCATGATTTGATGATGTGATGCAGGTTTAATAGATTCATTTTACGAATTATCTTTTTATTTTAAAATTAATTATAAATTATTTTTATAATTAGTTCACATGTAAATTTTTAAATTAATATTTAAACATTCAACGTGACACGAAGTCATCCCTTCGTCCGAACACCCTCTGAATCAGCCAAACAAGCTACATTTACAATTTCTTTTTCGCTGGGTCATATTCATAACTTATGTGTGGTTTCCGAGGCAGACCTGGTTTCCAATTTTTCCATGGTTGGTCTTCAAAATCAATCCCTCCGCAGTTGGTGTTTACTGGTTAGCCGTTCAAGAGCTGTTGTCCTCCAAGTCAACAAGATCTTCCTCTCCATCGTGCTAAGATCCATTTGGATGTTGTGAAATGGTGAATTTTCAAAAATGAAACCACTAAGCTGCAGCTGCTGGTGAACAAGATCAAAGCAGAGGTGCAGTTTTGGTGGAGCAAGCTGTTTAAGGCCTTGTTCAAAGAGAGCTGAAAATTGTGAGAAGCAGCCGATGAGTAGTTAGTTGGATAAAATATGAAAAAAATAGTTTTTCTATATTTTGGCTTCTAGTTCACATCATTTCACTTTTGCTTATGCTTATAAGCTAATTTTTAAATTTAATTTTAAAGTTGATTTTCTGATTTCTTTCATTGTAGTTTATTCTACATCATTTGCTTTTGAATCGATATATATATATATATATATATATATATATATATAAAAGTTGTATGTACAAGTTATTTTTAAGTTGGTAATAAGCGGTTTGGATATGTATATGCATGAGAGAAAATATGAAGCCATTAGAATCTACATGACAATATGTTTTGTTGGTGCTTTGGATTTGTCGGAGATTTTAGAAAAGGTTATAGTTATCAAAAGCTCTCCCAAACAACGCCTTAAGCCCTTAGTGTTGTTCCCTTCTAGAGTTTAGCAGTGATGGTGTTTTTCTTTTAATCCTTTGATGTAATTCCGTCCTTGTTTTTCCCCTGTTCCAATGGAAAAATGTACAATTTTCTTGTGTATTCTCGAAACACAAATTCATACAAGTAATATTCTTTTACATTTTAAATGTTATACTAAAAGCATAACCAAACTAAACTTCCACTTGACCTCCCTGATTGAATTCTGCATCTGGACCAGAGGGATCTGATTGAACTCTTGGTGTGCACAGAATACGCTGTACTATGAGTATAGACTATACTAGGAGGATGTACCGAATGTATTAAATGAAGTATGATTATGAGAATGGTGTCTTCATGTGAGTTAGGAAACTACTCTACTGTCTCTTCACCCTACATTTCAAATTATTTCATAGCACCAACATGAGTACAAGGCAGGATTGAATTGTACCCCAAGAATGAACAGAGGAAAAGGAAAGCCTAATTATTGGAGGTTTCTTAGCCATGAGTTCATAATTAAAATATATCTAAATAATTGTTCCTTCACAACAGTAGGCTGCCAACTTGCATACAGATTGATAACAATGAAGACCTCTTTGAGCAAAACATTTCTTAGCCTGAATTATGCGTTCCTTAATGACATGCCAGCCGGTATCATGACTGTATCATCGCTGTAATCAGCTCAAAGCCTTTCAGTATATTGGGCATGCACATTGATTTATCATGGTCAATATAGAGTACTGTACTAATCACTTAATCAGATGCTTTGCTGATTTTGTCTCTCTTGAGAAGAAAGACGAACAAGTAGATTCTAGAGTGGTCGTGAACTGGGTCGAAATAACTGAGAACTAAGTAAACTAACTGAACCTACTAGACTGTTCATCAGAGAGAAGTAGTAGTTTGGTACTTGCGTGTAATGCATAGCTAGCTCGGCACTGTAATTTTTGCTGGTGACAAGTTATTCCAAAAGTTGTTTCAATGCTCTGAACTTAAAGAGATTTGTAGCTAGGCTGCAGTATAGGTAGCCAACAAAAGATGTGAAGGCTAAGGAAGTTGCTTTTGATGTTCACTATCTTTTCCCTCTGTAAAGCCTTGTTTACCAACCTTATCTCACAGGAGAGATCATGCCCGTGAAGACAATAATGTGATGCCAAAATGTCGGCTAAAAAGAACTGAAGTCTCAGTTGCTTTTCATCTTAGCATTTATCCACTTAATTACCAGCAGTAATATATACATAAAAATAAGTACTGTACAAAATTTGGTTACAATACGAATCTGCATTGTCAGGACAACCGGTAGCAATCAGACTTGGCTGTCGGTGGTCGACAAGAACCATCAAACAAAGAGCCAAGAACATAGCAATGTGGTAAGCGATGACATGGCCTTTAACCTAACCTAATTTTTTTCATGGGCACATTGATATATTAGGTACAGACACTGCCATTGTAACAGAAAAGATCGGAGCAAGAAACTTCTTGAGCAGGAAGAGCATCACCAATTGGAGCTGGAGTTGAGTTTCGCCCATCCTTGCAACCCAATCCATCAGATAGATAGATATTCAGATTCCAACTAGGCCTCGCATGCATTCCAATTATGATAGACACAATGTGAGCCATGCATCGTCTACTGTTCTACTAGCTTTGTGTCCTTGTTGTTACTGCTATTCAGTTTTAAATTGTAACAGGTAGCATATCCTACTGATCACCAAATCTGCTCCTGTTGCTATTTGATGCTGCTTCTCCAGTACTGAATGTTTGGAGTAGTATACAATATGAGCCAGTTTGTTCAGTACAAAATGTACAGCTGTACATGATGCTGCAATCTGAACTTCTGAAGTAATACTGGAGGGTGTAGCAACTGGAGTACTAGCAACTAGAAAGTGCCAAAGGAAAGTGCAGAGATGGACATGTTCATCACAGTTCGTGCATTGCACATTGGGTGGCGATTTAATGTGCGTTCATAAGGACCATCCATTCTTCTCCCCTTTTCTTCACATTGTACTGGATATTGATGTTAGACGGGGAGCTGAATCATGCTAGATACAGACAGAGAGGAGAGCTAGAAAGTGTTGTAAAGAAGCTTTGCAGCTTGTGATGAGGCCTATCTTGGCTTGCATTGCCCTCTTGACCAAATTTACTGCCCTAGATTCTTCTGAATCTGAAATTCTGAATGTAGTGCCATTTTTTCAGATAATGTCGGAATGTATTGTCTGGCAGGTAAAAGTTAGAACATGGAGTATTCAGAATGCAAGAAATTCAGACAAAAAAGTTCAACACCATTTAAATTTGACAAAACTTGCAAACTAGACCAAACTTTCAGATGGCACTTGACTGGCGGCAATGTCTCAGATGCCATTGGTGACTGAATCACCTACTAGTAGCACAAAGCTGTCATTACCAAACTTGTGTGTGTGTATAGTACGTGCAACTCTACCTACTGATTCGTCTGATTATTTTCAGTTGCGTAACTCCCCTAATGCCGCCTAAACCAAACCCAACTCAAAATACAAACACCAAAACTGAAATACCACCAATCACCACGTATCCCAATGCTAGCTATTCTATCACACTCAACATTAGGGTTCACAGTTTCGATATTGGATAAAAATAGCTCCCAAGCGGTATCTTCGAATATCACGAAAACCATCGATAAACCGGCAAAAATCGATGAAATCCGATAAAATTTGTTGAAAATTTTAAATTCAATTTGAGTTTTTTTTAACTTGGTCCAGAAATTGAAGTGTTTGTGTTTTCGACCGGGTCTGAGAAATCCAGTTCCCATTGTTTTTATAAACCCGGCTGGACACTGCCTTTCTAACTGTCTCTATATATAGCCGAGTGCACTGTCACTCAGAGATTGTCAGAGAAAGAAGGCAGCTTGTTGATTCTTTGAGCTAAGCTATGGCAATGGCCGCGCCGTTGACGTTGGTGGTGGTGGTGGTGGTGGCGGTGGCAGTGGCCGTCGGCGGCGGCGTGGAGGGATGGGTGCTCAAGGAGGGATTCTACGAGCAGAGCTGCCCGCGCGCGGAGGAGATGGTGAAGCACTACGTGGAGCAGCACGTGCCCCTCGCCCCCTCCGTCGCCGCCACCCTCATCCGCACCCACTTCCACGACTGCTTCGTCAGGGTAACGTGCTTTGCCTAGCTCGCTCTCCGTTCATGGCGACGGATGCTGACGGCGCGGCGGCCATGGTGCTTGCAGGGGTGCGACGCGTCGGTGTTGCTGAACGGGACGGACGGGGCGGAGGCGGAGAGGGACGCGGCGCCGAACCTGACGCTCCGCGGGTTCGCCTTCATCGACCGCATCAAGAGCGTCGTCGAGCGCGAGTGCCCCGGCGTCGTCTCCTGCGCCGACATCCTCGCTCTCGCCACCCGCGACGCCATCTCCGTCATCGTAAGCAACCTCGCTCTCCTCCTATACCTATCATTACGACGGCCGGCGAGCTGACGGCGAGCAAGCTGGCCGGTCTGATCAGGGTGGGCCGTTCTGGCGGGTGCCGACGGGGCGGCGCGACGGGACGGTGTCGATCAAGCAGGAGGCGCTGGACCAAATCCCGGCGCCCACCATGAACTTCACCGACCTCCTCTCCTCCTTCCAAAGCAAGGGCCTCGACCTCGCCGACCTCGTGTGGTTGTCAGGTAACAATTCACTCTTCCATTTCTTCTTCCAAGTAATTAATTTCAGAGTTCAGACTTCACCATCAATACTAATTGCAGTCGATGAAAAGCCCAGTTTCACCTGATGACAGTAATATTTCTGAAAAAGAAAAAAAACATTCACCTAATGATTGGTTAACTTGACACAAACGGCCGCCAAAGATCAATTGCCACGTTATCCTAATTAAGTCGATTGATTACTAGTCTTCAGGACAGAAACTCGATCAGGTTTGGTGTTTTATCTAGCTTTATCTAGCTAGCTAGCTGCTAGCTATGTGGTGTTTGCAAATGCGTAGTACAAGCCACCGACAAATAGTGAATTGGTGATGTGACATCGTGATGCAATATGCAGAGAAGGATAGTTGAGTGATCATGAGTAAACTGGTACTAATAGTAGCTAACTTCTGTAAATTCTTTGTGTGTTGAGTCGGCAACTAGGACACGCTCTCACTCTCACTCACTCCCATCACATCAGTAATGCTGTCCTGAACCACATGCATGTATCTCCAAGAACTTCAATCTCACCGATTTCCATGTAACAGACAATAATCCCAAAGAACTGACTTGATGAGTGTAACGTCGGATTTCTATCCATTATCTGAAAAAAAATGTTATGCCACGATAATCCAGAATTAAACAGACAGCTTACGTGCAACAGGGAGGGTTGGGTCTATTTAATTCACAGAAGGCCAAAGCTTAGCTGAATTTTGTTCACGGGCATCGCATCACATCGAAGTTAAAAACAGTTCTCTAGGTAGTAGAACATAATGAATCTAACCAACAGATAATGAGGCTTTTAATTGGGGACTGACCAGTCTGTGCAGTCCAATAAAATGCAACGCAGCACAGTGTTTTTATTTAGAAGGGTGCAGCACAGATATTGACACGCTAACTGACCAACAAAATTTTTATTAAGGCCAGTGGTTAACGACATGCAACAAAATGCCAAGACAAAGCCTCTCTTGTACTGTCCTGTCTCTGTACTTGGAGTTAGTAGCAGATAAAATGATTCAATATGCAACTCTATAAAAAGGGAGGAGTGTGATGTAACTGCACTCCTACTTCCCGAGAAAGTGGCTATATATTACCAATCCTTAATTTCGAAGATCAAGAAACAATTACATTGTATCTATCCAATGTGTAAAAACTGAAAATAATGTATACATACACATGAGGCGAATAAGGCACATTCATGGTTCTCACTGGTTGCATAATTGATTCTCACATTTTTCATACTACGAATGTAGATAGTACATACAAGTGAGCAATGATCAGTTGTGATGTAGACCTGCATCTGCATGCCACAGCTAATTACACCCACGTGTTGATGTAGTAACGTAGATGTCAGCTTTGAATTGATGTTTCTGGATTATAGCAGTAGGAGTAGGTTATTACGCTGCCTTCTTACACTGCATTACATGTTACTCCCTCCGTTAATTATCAAAAGTCTAAAATCTATTTTTTTCCAAAAAATAATTAACTCATCAATCATATATAACAATAAGCTACACACATACATACAACCTATAATTACTAAGATGATTTTCTAAGTTTCGCTCAACAATTTAATTTAACATATACAAATTATAAACAGGTCTTAGGTTTTTAAAAAAACAAAAAAAAGCAAAATATATTTTGGACTTTTGAATGGAGCTGATTACTTGTTAAGATATTCCTAGAGCTAGCCACCGTCCACATACTTGAGGTTGCTAGCTAGATGACAACACTCCGTGCAACCATTGCAGGGGTACTTTGCATAGTTGCATGGTCCAGAAAACAGGTATCCAGTACATCTCGTTTTCTCATATTAATTGCAGAGCACTGTATACCTGAGTTATTGAACTCCGTAAACTGCTGAACAACCATCTACCTATTGAATTCATTGAGGATCTGGAATAGTTACAAATGGTTTTGGTACAAACTTAAGAGAAAACTGCACTGGTTTTCTGCAAAATTCCACCTTTCAGTTCTAAATATTACAGAAACAAACGAAATAATTTTAGAAACAAACTTAATAAATACTGGTTTGGAACAAGAGATTTAAAGCAATGCAATATAAGAAATCTTTTGAAAAAAATATATTTTTGAGACGTATAACAAATAATCCACGGAAATAAATATGATTGGAACAGTGGAGAAGAAACTCACTAATTCAGACTACTGTACTTAAAGATGAGACTTTATATTGTGCTTGAGATATGTAACATCCGTTCAAGGACTGCAATCTAACGATTTACAAGAAAAGTATCTACCAAAAGGTACTTAAAAGTGTAACAAGTACTGCTTAGAGAAGGTTAGATAGGTAATTTGGTTTCTAATATTTCATTAGAAGAGGAAGAACTGTGAAGGGCCGGAGAGGTGGTATCATCTTCAGTCTAATGGCTGCTTTCGAAACAGAATTTAAAAACGACTAATTAGTCACACGTAAAAAAACATAATTAACAAATGATTAATTAAATATTAATATATAAAAATTAATAAATAAATTTATTAGATTTTTTAAACAATTTTTTATATAAAAAGTTTTCACACAAAATATATTATGTATTTATCATTTATCATTTATCAGTTTTTCCTACCGAAAAACGAGGAACTGATGAAAAAAAACTCACCATGTGCTAACACGCGTAGCTTGCACATAGGCGATCGATCGATCTGCTGGTGCCAATTGCAGATCGTGTAACTAATGAAGAAACTAAGTAATTGATTAGTATATTTGCAGACCGTATAACTAGATGATAATTAAAGACCATGTAATTGATGATTAGAACTGTAATTGACCCGCATACGTATCTTTCTAGATATCTACATAAAATTTTGGTTTTTCTCTAGGGCTCGTAACCGATGGACTAACTGATTTTCACAATATTTACGAATGATTGTGAAGACTGCTTCTAAACAGATAATTGATAGATCAACGCGCCTTCATCTCTTTTGTATGGATTACTTTATCAAGACAATATAAAGTCTAGTTTTGAATCATCCATCATAGTCATAAGAGTATATGTGTGCAGCTTGATGAATCCAACAACTACTATCAGGCGAGAAGAAAGGCGAGACCTATATAACGAATGACTTGATTAAAATGGCTAAAGAATATTTACTAAAGTACCCCATCTTTATGTTAATTCTATTCCTAATTTACCCTTTGATAACTAATGATATGTGTTTGAGTTGAGGAGAGGTATCGTAGGGTTTACAAAATCGTCGGGGAGAGACTTACTATACCCCGATAAGTTCAGAGTAACCGTAAAAATCATATAAAATTTATAAAAAATTAAAATTATTTTTAAAATTTATTTAAATTTAATAGGGTTAATATGATTTTAGTCTTACCTATTCTTATGGTAAACGTGGTTATCATGATAACTACGTGATCATCGATGATCAATGGTTTTGTAAACCCTGACCGAGAGTACCTTCCAATCATTTTTTAAAGTATTAAAAGATACCAAAAATCAAAAATCGTACACTAAAAAATGTTTTCGAACAAGTACTGTAAAATCACTCCTGTACTTACGGCTGCAGGGGCGCACACCATCGGCATTGCGCACTGCAACTCGTTCAGCAAGCGGCTGTACAACTTTACCGGGAAGGGCGGCCCGGGCGACGCCGACCCGTCGCTGGACATGGAGTACGCGGCGAACCTGCGCCGGAGCAAGTGCACGACGCCATCAGACAACACGACGATCGTGGAGATGGACCCCGGCAGCTTCCTCACCTTCGACCTGGGCTACTACCGGGGTCTCCTCAAGCACCGCGGCCTGTTCCAGTCCGACGCCGCCCTCATCACCGACGCGGCGGCGGAGGCCAACATCGCCAGCGTGGTGGCCAGCCCGCCGGAGGTGTTCTTCCAGGTGTTCGCGAGGTCCATGGTGAAGCTGGGCATGGTCGACGTCAAGACCGGGTCGGAGGGGGAGATCAGGAAGCACTGCGCCCTCGTCAACGACAACCACTTCTAGCTCAGATATCTATCAGTTCTTGCTTTGATAAAATTCAGTACAAATATACATGTAACTTCATCCTGTTTATTCTCTCTGTAATTCTGTTTCGAATTGTAACTGTTTATATATTTTGGAGCAACTGTAAACTATTTTTGCATGTGTCCATGAATATATTTCAATTATAGAAAGTAATACGCGGTGGTAATATACTCTTTCCGGTCATACTTTAATGCTTAGGAAAATATTCAGATTACACTAATATTATACTACATTAGATTAAATGTTTTTTTAAAAAATATACCGATAAGTTTACGATGTTACTTTTTTCAAGATAAATCTACGTATTTTGGCTTTTTAAACTAGCACTAGCCCGTGTATTCGCGCAGGCATATAAAGTAGGTTACGCTTGAGCAACTTGTAAGATGGAATATCAACCGGATGACATTGAAAAGTACTATTCTTTATAAATTTTGTTATCGATATTGCTTACATACTTTTTACAATATATTTGTAAGGTTTGAACTATATAATATTTAATTCATTACCGTAAGCAATTATCAATAAATACATAGGAGATATACATATTGTACACCTCGTTTCCCTATTATACATGTAATCTATAGTGTTTTTTTAAAATACCTAGTTAACATGAGTCCTAAATTTAAAGTTAATATATATAGTAGCATATATAACTTTTTAACCAACTACATAATGCTACCTTAGTGTGTCTTATATATGCAATAATATGTGGAGAAACTTATAATGCCATGGTATAGGATAGATGGAAGGCCATTAATATCTAAGCACTTAAATATGGTTATGGCAATGGAACCTACCATGATTGTTCCAATTGATTCAATTCAATCTTTATTGACATTTTTCTATTTTATTTTATATAAATCTTATTTAGGTTCAATATATAGGCATTATGGATCATGAATTTTTGGTTTAGTTATTTAATGGAGCAACAATTAGATTAGAAATTAGATGTATGCTTACAAATATGGTCTTTTCAATATTATTTATAGTTTGTCTTTTAGTTTGATACCTAAAAAGTAAAAGTGAGGAGTAAAGAGCGGAGAGCCTGAGTCAAGGGGAAAAGGGGTGGGTAGTGTTGTGTGCATGTGCCGAGGAGGGCAAAGTATTGGGAACTTTGTTTTTCTAATTTTTCCAAATAATTTAAGTAAAACCGATGATCATATGTTTTCTTTTTATTAAAATTTTTAAGATTTTTTTTAGTTTTGAAGACGTGACACATGGAAGCTTAATATTTTTATCCGATGGTTAAAAAATAATGGATCCACTAACTCAAGTGAAAACCCATAGTCAAATGGTTTTTCCTCATGATTTATAATTTTTAATTCTAGTTTTTAATATATGATACGTGGCAAGTTAAGAGCATTGCAAAGGATGTAGAGTGATTTAAGATGATGTAATACATATTGTCATTTTCTTCACTAATGCTACTATTATTTGGTCGGCATACAATGGACAGGGTCAGTATTCAAATGACGTATTTTAATCTTTATAAAGTAAAAGAAGGGTAATATGGATCCTAAATTATTTATTTAATTATAAATAAAGCAATAGTTCAAACAAACTAAACCTTAAGAATTATGGTTATTTAGCCTTTTCTAATTATTCATTGTTTTTATATTAATAAGTTGTTAGTTAAAAAGGAGAGCAAGAAGTTGAATGGGAGAGAGTACATGCACATATAATAACAGTGGAGTGAATGGTAGGGGGAAGGGACTTTTTTTAACATGGATCAACAGGTTTGAGTTCCTAAGATAGTATGAAATAATATGTCCATCACATTAAGTAAAAAATATTACCATTATATTTTGTTTGCGCTTTACAAGTTTAATATGTTTTAGATAAGAGCTTTATTGATTGATTAAGATCTATCCATTTTTACTTGTCTTTTTCTTTAATATATTCATAGTATTTGTTAAAAAAAATTGAGCATATAAAAGTATAGGAGTGGGTTTATTCTGAAGATTTAATATAATTATTGCGAAGTTACATATGATGATAAAATATTATATATATATCTTTTTCATAAATTTTTAATAATTGTTTGAATGTCACTCTTCGGTGATATGGGCCCAGGGGTATGTCGAGGGCGTGACATTTAAGAAAAAGAAAGACGCCCTTGTCCATCAAGGAGCGTCAAAGTTATGTCCTGAAAGGCTAGGCGAGTCTCGGCCACGGGCGGCCATGTGGCCGCCCCAGAAGGGGCTGGCCCGGAGGCTGCCCGGAGGCCACCATACTCCCAAACGGCGGGGTCCGGGATCTCCCGGACCCCTGGTCGGTAGGGTCCGGGATCACCCGGACCCCCATCCTCTATCCCGCACCTCTCTGAGAGAGGGGCAAATCCAACTACCAACCAACTCATTTAATGCTCAAATGGAGAAAAGCTGAGCGCCTGCCCCGCCGCATTCAATGCGATGTGAGGCACGGCTGTCAGTTGCTCTCATCATCACCCCTTTTTGCCTATCATAATGCAAAGGGGGCTAAAAGTCTTTGACTAAGACCACGGCATGGCCGCGCACCCACTCCGCGCACGCCCCCCTCACGCCCTGTCCAGTCGCATTTAATGTATTGGGCAGCTGCGTGGGAGAGAGAGTGCGAGCGCAGGAGGCACAGTGCCAGTGCCTGCCCGCGAGATGGGTCTCCGACCAGTGGGTCCCGTTGGACCGGGTAGGCAAACCATCATCACGTCAGCGGCATGACTACCACGACGACTACTCCTTTTTGCTTTCCATGACGCGGCAAACGGAAGGAGTAGGAATGGAATGGCTTCTCCGACAAGACAAGGCAAAACCACTCCCTCACGTGGAGTAGAAGAAAAAAGCTAAGACTACTGTGGTGTTCCCTTATACTATAAAAGGAGACCCAAGTCCATCATAAAGGGGGTTCTGTTCTGAAAAATAGGTTCAGCTTTCTCATATAGAACGGAAGGTTTTGCCTCTCCAGCTAGCCCGCAGAAATCTCTCATCCACCACTGAGTCTAAGGGAGAGGAACATTCTCATTGTTCTTGGCAATTTGCCTCATATACTACATACAAACAGGAGTAGGGTATTACACCACGCTGGTGGCCCGAACCTGTATAAAACCCGCCTCATCTGCATTACTTCATTTTTTCCACGAGTTTGAACCAGGGTACACCGCTCCCCGTGCCGAACCAAAAAGAGGGTCCCCAGGATCCTTGCGTGTCGATCTACGACATCGACAGCTGGCGCGCCAGGTAGGGGGAGTGCACTGTGTTTTTGTTTAAACTCCCGTTTTTCATCCATTTTTTGGCGGGAATCCTCTCTCCCCGTCTCAGCCACGGTCCACGGCCGCGCCTTACGAGTCACGTCAGGCTCGCTCGCTACGCGCGAGCGTGGTCTGGCCGACGAGGCAACGGAAGAGGTCGACGCGGGCAGGCACAGCCCCAACTTCCGCCACCTCCGCTCGAGGGGGGAAGGATCTTCGTCTCCCTCACCACTGTTGGTGGCGACGGTGGCAGCCGCGCCCACGCCATCCCCTCTGCCCCCCGCTGAGGCAGCGGTTGAGGGCGGAGGGGCCCATGCATCCCGCAGGGCTGACAACGCTCCTGTGGGACCCAGACCACGCCCTAGCGGGCGTGCCGGCGAGCCGCGCCGAGGCGACGTCCATCGCCGCCTGGAGTTTGGCACTCCTGAGGGTGCCCTGCAGGCCGCAGAAGCTCTTTTGCGCCACCCCCCGGTCACCCCTGGCGAGGGGTCCAACGCCAAGAGGTGGTTCGACGACGTGGCGAAGCTCGTAGGCACGGCCCAGCGCCAGCTGGCCGCTGACCTCGCTTCCTCCAGCCGCCAACCGCGCGGTTCACACACCGCGGTAAGCTCTTCCTCCCGACGATGGGCTAGAAGGGCAGCAGCTGCCGCAAGGGCGGAGGAGAGCCCCTCGGCGGCAGCCCAACCGAAACCGCCCCAAGACCCGCTGTACGCAGGGCGCGATGCCCGCCTCCGCATCGAGCAGCGTCTGGACGAGCGCCGCTTAGGGCGGGCGTCGGACTGCGCCTCCTCATCGAGAGGCGCCACCTCACGGCGAGCGGCCGCAGCGGCCCTCCCGCGATTGGAGCCCCTCGGCGGTCGGCGAGCGGCCATAATGGCTCAGCCGCAAGCGGGAAGCTCCGCGGCACCCAATGAGGCCTCGCAGCCGTTGTCGCCCCCTACGGCGGCAACGGCTGTCAGGCCTTTGTTGCCGACCTCCGTAACGTGTGCTGGCCTAACAAGTTTAGGCCGACCCTTACAGAGAAATACGACGGCTCGGTTAACCCCGCCGAGTTCCTCCAGATCTACACCACAGCCATTGAGGCTGCTGGGGGTGATGAGCGCGTCATGGCCAATTTCTTCCCCATGGCGCTTAAGGGCCAGGCCCGCTCCTGGCTGATGAACCTGCCAGCCCGGTCGGTCAGTTCGTGGGACGACCTGTGCCGGCAGTTCACCTCCAATTTCCAGGGCACGTACCCGCGCCCGAGAGTGGAGGCAGACCTTCACATGGTCCGACGAGAGGAGGACGAGTCCCTGCGCAAATACATTCAGCGTTTTTGCCAGGTACGCAACACCATACCCTCCATCGCTGACCATGCAGTGATCTTCGCCTTCCGGAGTGGCGTATGCCACGACGTCATGTTGGAGAAGATCGAATCCAAGGCCCCCCGGACTACTACGGAGCTCTTCGAGCTCGCAGACCGGGTGGCCCGCAAAGAGGAGGCGCTGCCCCCTCCGCGTCCCGTGAAGAGCGGCGCGAACGGCGACGGAAGCGCCGGCCATCGCGCGGCGGCGAGGAGGGCCATGTCCTCGCCACCGACGGAGCCGAGAAGCCCTCGCGGAAGGGCAAGCCCGCGAGTAACCGCAGGCGGTCCCCGGACCCTCGCCCCTAGGGCTGGGCCGGAGACAAATGGTGCATGGTGCACCAAACCTCCCACCACGACCTCTCTGAGTGCCGTTCGGTCAAAAATTTGGCCGAACGAGTGCAGAAGTATGAGCAGGAGCGGAGGGAGAACGAGAAGGAGATCCGCCGCAAGGGCAAGGCACCGGCGGAGCGTCCGGACAACCGGCGAGAGGAGGCCAAGAGTGTGGCCCCCGTCGGGGACGACGATGACAACTTGGGCTACCAGGATCCCCAGCACGTCGTCGCCACCATCGACGGCGGTGCGGGCGCCCAAGTGTCCCGACGGAGCTTCACGTCCATGAGACGTGAGCTCCTCGCAGCCGTGCCGTCTCACGAGGCGGCCCGGAGATCGCGCTGGGCAGAGGTGCCCATCACCTTTGACCAGACCGACCACCCAGGGAGTGTCGCACGTAGCGGCCATTTGGCCCTCATGACCTCCCCCACCATCTGCAACGTCAAGGTCGCCCGAGTCTTAATCGACGGAGGTGCGGCCCTCAACGTGCTATTTCCGAAGGCTTTTGAGGCAATCAAGGCCCCGGGAATGGTACTCGGGCCCTCTCACCCCATCATTGGGGTGACGCCCGGAAAGGTGTGGCCCCTCGGGCAGATCACTCTGCCGGTCACCTTTGGGGCCCCCGCTAACTTCCGCACCGAGCGGATCGACTTCGATGTGGCGGATCTCAATCTGCCCTACAACGCCGTGCTTGGGAGGCCGACGTTGGTGAAGTTCATGGTGGCTACCCATTATGCCTATCGCCAGCTCAAGATGCCGGGCCCCGGAGCATCACCGTCCACGCCGATGTCAAAACCGCGCTAGAGTGCGCAGAAGCGCGCGTGGACGACATTGCGGCGGCAAACCGCATTGAACCCAAGAACCCCCAAGGGGAGTCGTCGGGTTCCCGGGCCCCGAAGCAACGCATCACCTCTGCCGATGAGGTGGTGATTAAGTCTATCCGTTTGGGCGACGACCCGTCCAAGACCGCCAACATTGGTGGCGGATTGGACCCCAAATAGGAAGACGCGCTCGTCTCCTTCCTGCGGGCGAATGCCGACGTGTTTGCTTGGAAGCCGTCGGATATGCCTGGAGTCCCCAGGGAGGTGATCGAGCACCGACTTGCAGTACGACCGGACGCACGCCCGGTCCGACAAAAGGTGAGGCGGCAGGCCCCGGAGCGATAGGCGTTCATCCGCGAAGAGGTGGCACGGCTCCAGGAGGCTGGCTTCATCCGGGAGGTGCTGCATCCGGAGTGGTTGGCAAACCCGGTGATCGTCCCGAAGGCCAACCACAAGCTGCGCATGTGCATCGACTATACCGACCTCAACAAGGCATGTCCCAAAGACCCCTATCCTCTACCCCGAATAGACCAGATAGTCGACTCCACTGCGGGGTGCGACCTTTTATGCTTCCTATATGCGTATTCTGGCTATCATCAATTTCGCATGGCTGTAGAGGATAAGGAGAAAACCTCATTTATCACTCCTGTGGGTACTTTTTGCTACATGTCTATGCCCTTTGGTTTAAAAAATGCCATGTCCACCTTTCAACGTGGTGTCCGCATCACGTTAAAGGACCAAATAGGGCGCAATGTTGAGGCATACGTCGATGATCTCGTAATCAAATCTCGGGATCAAAGAACTTTGCTCCCGAATTTGGCCGAGACATTTAATAACCTCCGGTCCTCCCGCATGAAGCTGAACTCAGAGAAGTGTGTGTTTGGGGTACCGGCAGGCAAGCTATTAGGGTTCTTGGTCTCTGCCCGAGGCATCGAGGCCAACCCCACTAAAATAAAGGCAATAGAGGAGATGCGCCCCCTAGAAAACTCAAGGACGTGCAGAGGCTCACTGGTTGTGTAGCTGCCCTGAGTCGCTTCATATCCAGGTTAGGAGAGCGGGCACTTCCTTTATTCAAGTTGTTAAAACGAATTGGCCCCTTCAATTGGACAGACGAAGCGGAGAAAGCCTTGGGCGAGCTCAAGCGCTACCTCTCCTCGCCGCCCTTACTGGTGGCTCCTCGGGAAGGGAGCCCCTCCTTTTATATTTGGCGGCGACCCCCAAGTGATTAGTGCGGCCCTGGTTGTGGAGCGCGACGACGAGCTAGGCTCTCAGTCGCCCCCAGCCCTGTCAAAACCGAAGGCAGGAGACCTCGGAACGGAGTTGGCCGAGGAAGCGCCCGAGCCCGGAGGTGGCCATTGGCCCCCCGAGCTTCAGGGAGCCACCCGGCCCCCTAATCCGGGGGCACCCGAAGCCCTCCACCCAGAGTGGCCCTGAGGGCCGGTGGAGGCGACGGCTCGGAAGCCCCGGACACCGAGATGACCCGCCTCGAAGCACCCGTGGCAGGAAACCCCGAAACGGAGTTGGAGGAGGAAGCGCCCGAACTCGGAGGAGGCCTATGGCCCCCCGAGCCTCGGGAGCCGCCCGGCCCCTAGTCCGGGGCTCCCAAAGCCCCTCCACCCGAGCGGCCCCGAGGGCCCGGTGGAAGCGACGGCTCGGGAGCCCTGACAACGAGGTAACCCGCCCGTGTACCCGAACCGCCGCCCTAGCAAGGTAACCAAGGCCCGCACCAAGGTGCAGCGGCCGGTCTACTTTGTCGGCGAGGCGCTACGGGACGCGAAGACACGTTACCCCGGGCCCGAAAATGCTATATGCCCTACTTATGGCATCCGGGAAGTTGCGCCATTATTTTCAGCGCACCGGTAACGGTGGTCACGTCCTACCCTCTCGGACAAATCCCGCATAACCGAGAGGGCACGTGATGGGTAGTCAAATGGGCCATCGAGTTGTCGGAATTCGATCGCACTTCGAAGCCCGGCACGCAATCAAGAGCCAAGCCTTGGCTGATTTCGTGGCGGAGTGGACGCCAGCGGCCGAAAGCGATCCACCCCCGGGGGAACCCGAGAGTGCGGGGATCGCGACCAAGGAGCCGCGCATTGGGTGATGAACTTTGATGGTTCACTCACCTTGAACGGAGCCGGGGCAGGCGTGCTGCTAACTTCCCCAACGGGCGACGTGCTTCGGTACATCGTCCGGATCGATTTTCGGGCAACCAACAACATGGCTGAATATGAGGGGCTTTTAGCGAGGTTGCGAGTGGCAGTAGGCGTGGGCATCCGACGTCTGCTGGTCCTCGGGGATTCCCAACTGGTGGTAAACTAGGTCTCCAAGGAATACCAATGCACCGACCTCCAAATGGAAGCCTACGTCAAGGAAGTACGGTGTATGGAGCGCCATTTCGATGGCCTCGAGCTACGCCACATTCTCAGAAGAGACAACTCCCTGGCGGACGAGCTATCTAGGATCGCGTCTGCGCGAGCCCCAGCCCCGCCAGGTGCCTTTGAGGAAAGTCTCATAGAGCCGTCGGCGCGCCCCGAACCGCCCCAGAGGCAGGAATCGGCTGGTCCCGACGCCCCGGACCCGGCGGGCCAGCCACAGCCTGGCCCCGTTGGGACCGACATCACGCGCCAGGTGGCTTGGATTTCGGAAATCCGAGCATACCTAGAAGACGCGTCATTGCCCGAGCAACATGAGGAAGGCGAACGCATTGCCCGGACCTCCAAGAGGTACGTGTTGGTAGAAGGGACACTGTACCGACGCGGTACCAACGGAGTGCTCATGAAATGCATTGCTCGGGAACAGGGTCTCGAGCTCCTAGCTGAGATCCATGAAGGCGAATGCGGGGCGCACTCGGCCTCCCAAACCTTGGTGGGAAAAGCATTCCGCCTGGGATTCTATTGGCCCACCGCGCTGGAGGATGCAACAGAACTCGTGCGGCGGTGCCGAGCATGTCAATTCCACGCCAAGCAGACGCACTTGTCGGCCCAGGCCCTTCAGACCATCCCACTCTCATGGCCATTTGCGGTCTTGGGGCTGGACATCATGGGCCCATTCAAGAAGGCGCGGGGCGGATGCAAGTTCCTGTATGTCGCCATCGACAAATTCACCAAGTGGCCAGAAGCCTATCCAGTCAGCGTCATCGACAAACATTCGGCTGTGCGGTTCATGAGAGGCATCACGGCAAGGTTCGAGGTCCCCAACAGTCTCATCACCGACAACGGCACCCAGTTCACGAGTGAGCTGTTCGGTGAATATTGCGACGACATGGGCATCAAGCTCTGTTTCGCCTCGCCCGTCCACCCCCAAAGCAACGGTCAGGCCGAGTGTGCAAACGCAGAAATACTAAAGGGCCTCAAGACCAAGACCTACAATGTGCTCAAAAAACATGGGGACTCGTGGACTGATGAGCTGCCTGCGGTCCTTTGGGCCAATCGGACAACCCCGAGCCGCGCCACCGGGGAAACACCTTTCTTCCTGGTGTATGGAGCGGAGGCGGTCTTGCCCTCCGAGCTCACCCTGGGATCGCCCCGAGCTACATTATACACCGAAGCGGATCAAGAGCAAATGCGTCGTGACGATCTGGATTACCTGGAGGAAAGGCGGCGCCGGGCAGCGCTTCGCGCGGCCCGCTACCAACAGAGCCTCCGCCGCTACCATCAAAGCAAAGTCAGCCCCCGAGCGCTGCAAGTCAATGATCTGGTCCTGCGCCGTGTGCAAACGCGCGCAGGGCTAAGCAAGTTGTCCCCGATGTGGGAGGGGCCATACAAGGTTATCGGCACCCCGCGTCCGGGAGTAGTTCGCCTAGCCACAGAGGACGGCACTCCGTTGCCGAACCCGTGGAATATCTCCCACCTGCGCAGGTTCTACCCATAAGCCGCATGGTGTGCTGAGGCATGCATGGAAGTTCATCCACTGCCCCCGGTGGCATGAGCAATACATTTTCTTATTACATTCCATATGTTTCCCTTGCAAAATACTTGCTGCAGTGTGTTTTCCCCCTTGTGCTCGAGCATGTGCTGTGGATGCGGCTTTCCAATAGTTCCTTGGCCTTGCCCGCCTCAGCCTAAGAGTCCTAAGGGTGTCGAGGGTACAGCGATGCTGCATACTACCACGCCTGGGGGCAGTCAACGCCTGGGGGTTCGGGTGCGAACTAACACGCCTGTCCCGGCCCCCCGTTGCCGCTGCCCTCGCTGGCCTTTTTATGCCTTCGCTCCTACCCGGAACCCCGACGAAGGCACCAGCCAACGGCCAGTGCATGCTGCCCGAACCCGGAACAGCCCCCCAGCTGCATGGGACAAATCACGAGGGAGAACAACACTATCGCATTATCGCAATAACTAAGTCTTAAACTATCAATTGCAGGGAAGCTAACATACAGGGGCTCGGGCCAACCAACCGCCACTACGTGCGCGCTAAGTTGGCCGGGGGCTCCCAACATACACATACATGAATTATAAAAAGCAGCCACGATGAGCTATTACAACGCAAGTTCAGCATAGTAAAGGCAAGTCCGCTAACTTTATAAACAATGCACAAATATCTTTTTACATAAATACAGATACAAGCCGAAGCAAGGAGGCCCTAAGTGGCCGGTGGGTCGCTGGGAGCATCCGCCGGGGAGTCTGCATCCGGCGAGTCCTCGCGCAGGGCGAGCTGGAAGGCCGCCGGGGTGCCATCGAAGCCCATCATGATGGACTCAACGGCGTCCTGGACGCGTCGGCGAGCGGCCTCCTCGGTGCCTTCGGGAAAGTCCTCAGTGGGGATGTAGGGGTCGAAGTTGGGATCGCGGGCTTGGTAGCTCGCTAGGATGAGTGACGCGAACTGGCGGGATAAGTCATATGATGACTCCTTCGCCACCTCGTCGACCTCCTCCGCACCCTCCGTATCCCCGCGCGGATCGTCAATGTGTGTGGCCAATCCCCCAAGGTAGGGACGCCGGGGGTACGGTTCAGCCCCACCCCGCGAGCCGCCTCCCGAAGGCGCCCGACGGACGAGGCCAGGCACTGGATCCCCAGGCGCAAGACGTGCTCCAGCTCCGCGATCCGGCGGCGCGCCTCCTCCGTTCCGGCCCCGGCCCCGCAGCTGCGCTGCGCGTCCATGGCCACTGCTCCCGGTGGCCGGCTCCTGCTCCCATCGCTCCGGCTCGTCTGCCGGCGGCCGAGGCGGCGGCGGCAGCTGCTCGCGATCCCACACGCCCTTCAGGCATCGGGAGGCCTTCTCCTGGGCTTCCAACACCGCCGCCTCTCGCCCCTCCACGGCGACCTCGCGCCGACGGCCTTCTCCGGGCCAGCATGTTGGCCTCCCGCGCGGCGGAGTCTTCCTCGGCCACGGCGACGGCGGCCTCTCGGCTCTCAACGCCCGCCACGCCACCTCAAGGGCCCTCTCCCGCTCCGCCAGCCGACCTCGCGGGCTGGAGGTCGGCGTCGTGCCGGCGGCGGCGGCCTCAGTGTCGCACAAGGTGCGCTCGCGCTCGTCGAGGCCCTGGGCGCGCTCCCTGAGGTCACGGAGGAACTGCCCGGCGGTGGTGCGCACCCTCTCCTCAGCGGCGACGGCGACCTGCTCACGGAGGTCGGCGGCGTGCCGTTCAGCGACAGTGTGTTCAAACACCTGACTGAGCTCCTCCTGGCACCGCACAATCTCCGCCAGCTCCCGCCTGCGGATGAGGCCCTCCGTCCTCACCATGGCCGCCAGCTCCTGACGACCCTCCTCGACCTCGGCCTCCCGCCGCGCCACCTCGATCTCCCTGGCGGCCAAGGCCTGCACCTGGGCCCGAAGCCCCTCCAGGGAGATGGCGTTGGCCGCCTCCAACGCCCTGGAGACGACCTCCCTCGCCCGCTCCTGCGACCGGACGAGAGGCTCCGTGTCCAAGGCGGCCACGAACCCGGACCGGGCACCCCCAGACTCGGAGTCGGAGCTCGTCCCGGGATCGGTCGCCTGCGCCGGCCGAGCCGTCTAAGACCCCCCGTGGTCGGCGCTGCCCGCTTCTTGCCTTAGGGGCTCGCGGCAGGCCTGCGCCGGCAGGATTAATGGTAGCCGGCGGGACGATGGCGCCGCTGAGTGCGGCGCAGGCGAAGGCTGTTGTGGCGGCGGCGATGGTTGCCGCGGAGGGGACCCCCGAGGTTGCTCTCCGCCGCCCTCCGCTGCCCCCTCGGTGCCGACGCCGCCCATGGCTTGCCCTTCATGGGCGGCCGACGCTCCAGCCTCTGGATGGCCCCCCCTCCTAGATCGCATCGGATCCGGGACCGAGCCCGAAGGGGGCGACCCGGACCTTGGGGGCTCGGGCGCCCCGGGCCTCTCCTGTGTGCCCTCCCCCGAGCCCGAGGCAGAACCGCCCTTGGGGACAACCCTTGGGCGAAAATGCCTGTGCTCACGGCTGGAAACAAAACAAAAACACAACAAGGAATCAAAAAACAGAGACAAAAATGTAAAACCCTAATAGACATCCACACATCGGCAAGGCGTACTGCGGGCGGGGTTGAAGTCCCGGGAGATCCCCAAGATAGCCCGCTTCTTCTTCGCAGGCGGCTCGGAGGGCTCGCCGGCTCTTGCTCGCCGCGTCCCTTGATCTTGGGGTCCGCGGATGGACCCGCCACCGGCGTGCTCGCCGAAGATGCGCCCGCGCCTTCCCGTCGCCGGTGTACTCGCCGGGACGCGCCCGGCCTCCCCGCCGTCGTTGTCGCCGCCGTTGTGGCCGGCCTGGCCCTCGGCGTGGTGGCCCCCGGGGATGGGCCCGCCGTCCACGAGCCCCCTGGTCTGCGGAGGGGTGCGGCGCGCTCCGCTCCGGCGCCTCGTGGTGGAGATGGGGGAGGAGAGGGGTCCTGCTCTGGCCTCTTCCTCTTCCCTTTTGGATCCGGGGCCCCGGGTCGTTTCGGCCCGGACCCCGGCGGTTCAACCGCCCAATCGGGATGTGGTCGTTGGCGTCGGCGTCGGCGTCTCTGCCTCCGCCCCTCGGAGCAGCCTCCGGTGCAGCCTCTGGTGCGGCCGACGATGAGCCCACGCCGTCGCCCACCACCTGTAGCAGGTGCAGGATCTCCGGGCGCGCAGAGTCCTGGCACAGCGGCACCAGCCCGGGCGGGAGCTGCGTCAGGTCCATCTCCGTGACGCCGAGGCTGCGGCGAACCAGGGTCCCGAGGTCCCTCTCGTCCCAGTCGAAGGCGGCGCCCACGAAGGTCCGCATGTCGTCGTTGGGGCCCATGTACATGTAGGCGGGGCGGGGCCTTTCCTGCAGCGGCGCAATGCGCCGCATCTGGAAGTCACGAAAGACCGCGTGGCTGGACAGGCCCCCCCTCGCCCCCGCCGGAGGTAGCTGATCCGGTCCAGTACCCCGTCCAGCTTCCTCCCAGCTCGCGGGCGCGCCCCCCAGTTCCTCTGGTTCACCGGGATCCCCGTCGGCAGGGAGAGGCGGGGGTGGTCGCCCAGGCTGGTGTAGAACCAGAACGCCCTCCAGTTCTCCCACCTGGAGCGAGGGTGAATGTCAATGAAGAGAGTGCCGACCGCCCTGTCGTTCCGTGGCTGGATCACCACGTACCCGACCGCGCCGGGGGAGCCAGCCCGACACACCCGGAAGAATTGCTGGAAGAGGTGAAGAGAAGGCCTTACCCCCACGAACATCTCGCAGGTGTGGGCGAACACGGCGAGGTAGAAGACGGCGTTGGGGGTGAGGTGGTGCAGCCGGAGGTCGTAGAACTCCAGGACGTCAAGGAAGAAGCGGGAGAAGGGCGGCACTAGCCCGACCATGGCGAAGGAGGCGAAGAACACCATCCTGTGGGGAGGCCGCTCCTCCGGGATATCACCGCCGCTGCGCGTGCCGCTCGGCAAGAACTTGTTGAAGAGACTGCGAGCCTCCGCAGTACGCACTAAAGACTTAGGGAGCACACTCCCCGGCTCCAAAGGCGAGTCACGGCCCATTGCGGGGGTGGATGCAGAAGTACGGAAAGAGAAGCTGAAGGCGAAAGAAAGGAAACAGAAGGGGCAAGAGGCGCTAGGTAGACGAAGGGCGAATGGCAATGAGAGGTGATGGCAGTGGAAAGCGTAGAAACCGATCCCCCTCCGTGCGGATCTGGTTTTATAAGCTACCACCGCCCCCTCGGATTCCACGGCATTAAATTCGCCCCACTACCACACGAAGCGCCCCCTCATCTCCGCGCCCTTTCGATTTTCGCATCCCCTTGGATTCCCGCGTCGTTCGGATTTCGTGCCGCCTGGGGTTCCGCGCCCGCCAGGCACATTACGCGGGACGGAGAGTGCTAGACAGTTTGAATGGGCCCCCGTGCGCGTAGCCCAAACAAACTCGCCCCCCGTCCTAAGGAAAAGCTTGGCCAGGTGCGACATCAGTCGTCGCGTACCGGCCACCTGCCATATCCAAAGCGCCCAAATGCCCGGGCCCACACGCTCAAGAAAATGGCGTCAACCGCGCCCGAGCCCGACTCGGCCCGGTCAACGCCAGGGGCTACTGTCGGTGATATGGGCTCGGGGGTATGTCGGGGGCGTGGCATCTAAGAAAAAGGAAGGCGCCCTTGTCCATCAAGGAGCGTCAAAGTTATGCCTTGGAAAGGCTAGGCGAGTCTCGGCCACGGGCGGCCACGTGGCCGCCCGGGCGGGCCGGCCGAGGCTGCCCGGAGGCCACCATACTCCCAAACGGCGGGGTCCGGATCTCCGGTTCCCGTCGTAGGAGTCCGGATCACCCGGACCCCCATCCTCCATCCCGCACCTCTCGAGAGAGGGCGAATCCAACTACCAACCAACCCATTTAATGCTCAAATGAAGAAAAGCTGAGCGTCTGCCCCACCGCATTGAATGTGATGTGAGGCGCGGCTGTCAGTTGCTCTCATCATCACCCCTTTTTGCCTATCATAATGCAAAGGGGGCTAAAAGTCTTTGACTAAGACCGTGGCATGACCGCGCACCCACTCCGCGCACGCCCCCCTCACGCCCTGTCCAGTCGCATTTAATGTATTGGGCGGCTGCGTGGGAGAGAGAGTGCGAGCGTAGGAGGCACAGTGCCAGTGCCTGCCCGCGAGATGGGTCTCCGACCAGTGGGCCCCGTTGGACCGGGTAGGCAAACCATCATCACGTCAGCGGCATGGCTACCACGACGACTACTCCTTTTTTGCTTTCCATGACGCGGCAAACAGGAAGGAGTAGGAATGGAATGGCTTCTCCGACAAGACAAGGCAAAAACCACTCCCTCACGTGGAGTAGAAGAAAAAAGTTAGGACTACTGTGGTGTTCCCTTATACTATAAAAGGAGACCCAAGTCCATTATAAAGGGGGTTCTGTTCTGAAAAATAGGTTTAGCTTCCTCATATAGAACGGAAGGTTTTGCCTCTCCAGCTAGCCCGCAGAAATCTCTCATCCACCACTGAGTCTAAGGGAGAGGAACATTCTCATTGTTCTTGGCAATTTGCCTCATATACTACATACAAACAGGAGTAGGGTATTACACCACGCTGGTGGCCCGAACCTGTATAAAACCCCGCCTCATCTGCATTACTTCATTTTTTCCACGAGTTTGAACCAGGGTACACCGCTCCCCGTGCCGAACCAAAAAGGGGGTCCCCAGGATCCTTGTGTGTCGATCTACGACATCGACACACTCAAAAGTCTAAAAATATAAAGTAAAATCAAACATATTTGTTTCAAAAGTTTGAACAATGTGAATATGGGTCTTTAACTTAAGTTATAACTAATATAACGAAATAAGTCTGATCAAAAATCTGCTATATGATTTGGATGGCATAGTTCTCTATTTTTTTAACATAAATTATGATCTCTAAGTAATATAGCATGATAATATAAGGAAAATAGGGGTATGGTGGGTTTGAGAGGGTGGGCTGCACTACTGGAGAAAGTCACACTAGTCCCGGTTCGTAACCTTCAGTAGTCCCGGTTGTCAAACCGGGACTACGAATCCGGGACTAGAGGTGGACTATCTCTAGTCCCGGTTAAATAATCGGGACTAGAGATGCATCTTTAGTCCCGGTTTAAGCCACGAACCCGGACTAAAGGTGGCGGAGCCACGTGGCCGCTCCGCAATCTTTAGTCCCGGTTGGTGGCTTAAACCGGACTAAAGATTAAATTTTTTAATTTGCCATTTCTACAAGCAATATTGCTATATATATTACACATATATTATAATACACATAAATATATAATTTACACACATTTAAATGAACTTAAGAAAGGAAATATACATATATTACCAAAATATGTACAATATTCATACATGTTTCCTAGCTAGCTTATAAAAAATTGTCTCTAATCTACTTTCTTGTGGTTTAGCTACTAAAACTAATGAAGAACTCCTCAGGGATCAACGACCTACTTGTTAATAAATCCCATCAAATCTTCTGAGCGGCTTGTATGAAAGTCTCGTGGGAGGTCGTCTCTTACTCGCATAAGCTGTCATTAATTACAATAAATGAGAAATAAATATATGAAGTGAATAAGAAATCGAGACGTAATGTATGAATTGATGTTATACGTACATCTAGATCATCGACGCTTTAACTTCGGTCACAAAGCGGTGAATATAGTCGCGACGTAATATCCACATAGGTTGGTGCCATGCGACTTTTTGCACACTAAAAGAGAAACGACGACATATTTAATATGCATATCATATTTTCGAACATAATAATGATTCAACTCAAATTAGGAGGAGGCATGTTACTCACTGGAAACTTCATCCGCACAGAGCTTATCTTTCCAATTTCCGCGAACATTACCCCAATCGTTCCCATGCCCTACGTGCGGTTGAAAGTTAGCACGTAATTATCCGAGAACCGCATATATGCAATAGAAAGTAAGATGGCATTACTTAAACAGTTCAAATATATGGGAGTACGTGGACTCTGGTTTATCCATTGAGTCAAAGACATGGATCTTTGACTGACCCATGTCAAGTACTAATAGAATCCAGTGGAATCTATAAATTGGTTTAGATGACACATATGAAACTTTATGTGTGCACGGGATTGAAATTGGTTCAGAAAGAAAGAAAAAACTTACGCAGTATTATAGGGCAGAAGGATGAAGGACCGGAAGGGTTGCTTCACAAGCGCGTTGTATATGTTGCCCACTGTGTCATTAGGAAATTGATCAACCAATGGGCCGTTGATTTTCCGTGGATCCATGAATCCATGCTTGGTGCATTCGTGCTTGTTGCAGTATTGGATCGACATTCTACAACGGTTAAAAAGAATTTTAGTCAGCTAAATACAAGGAGGTAAGAAACGAAATAACCGGGCGATACCTACAAAACCCGCGCGGTTAGAAGTGAGACGTCAAGGGCATCACGTTGGTATAGGTCGAATATATCTTCGAATCGGATATAAAGGTAGTCATCTCCATCGAAGTAGTCAGTCGAATATTTGCATGTTATCATGTCTTCACCCTTGCTGGATTGTTGCATGTACCACTGATAGAAGCGGTACATCCGAGTTGGAAACCTTTTCACGAGATCCGGCTTGACGAGAGGCTTTCCAAGGTTGAACTTGTATTTAAGCGGAGCCTTCGCGCGGTGCACGCCCGTGTAATTGATCCATATTAATTCCAGCTTCTTGAATGAATTGTCTTAAATCAGTCTAATATTTGGGATCGTGCTGAACTCCATAGACTTCTGTGGCTGCATGCCAAGTTGGGGTACATCTTTGCCCGCTTTCTTCCCCCTGCTTGAGGCCGACCGCTTTGGTGCGGGTGGCGGCGTCTTCTCAATTCTCTTAGTCTTTCTTGGACGACCGCTTGATATTGACGGCGCGCTCTTGGATGACGACCGTTTAGGAATCGGTGCTCGTTGTGGTGACGGAGGAGGGTTGGAAGACGGTGGAGTTGGAGACGGCCGTTTAGGAGTCAGTGCTCGTGGAGGCGACGCAGGAGGCGAAGGAGGCGGAGGCAGCGAAGGAGGCGGAGGAGATGGCCCACGTGGAGGTGAGGGCGGTGGAACGATAGGAGACGCTGTTCGTCCGGGGAATTTTATGTAGATCTTCCTCCAGAGAAATATTCCATGAGCCGTTTCTCCTAGCGTCGTCTCCCCGTCTCCTCCGGGGATATCCAGCTCCAGATCTTCATAGCCGCGTTCCACCTGTTCAATTTCAACCTTCAAGTACGAAGGTGGAACGGGCTGGGAGTGGTAGGTGCCGTCTCGGGCTACTGGAATAGCCATGCCCGACGCAACCTGTTGAGAAGATTGCTTATTAGTTAATAATGAACGTTGATTGACAAGTTATTCAAGAAAATATACGTACAACATAAAAGTACGAACACACCTTTATTGTTATGTTTTTCAGCGGGATGCGCAGATCACACGGGGTCCGCTGTGTGATGTCATCCACGGGGCATGGCGGACCCGGTTGAGCTTGTGGGGCCAGCTCGCCTTCATTTCAGTAGACGCGATTCTTTGCGGCCTTGTTGGAGTTGTGCGGTTATTCTTGGATCCATTTGGCTAACCCACCGGCTCCGCTCCTCGGCCAACCTTACGGCCACCCTTTCGTCGACAATCGATCGATCTGCGAGAGCTTCATTTCCATCTCTGCGAATCTAGCATCATTCTCTCGCTTTGACCTCATTCGGCTCCTGTATGTGGCGATGTCAACTTGGAACCCGTATTTCCAGGGGACGACACCTTTTCCTCGCGTACGCCCCGGGTGCTCTGGGTTTTGGAGGCCGAGCGTTAGCTCGTCCTTCTATCTATCGGGCCTGAAGGAGCCCGAGGAACTGCCACCGCCTCCTCTAACCTTCGTCCGGCTTCTAGAATTTCATCACCAAAGATTACTGTGCCATCGACGGGATTTAGTGAGCCGCCGTGAGCATAGAAGCGTTCTTTGATCATTCCGGCCGTTGTCGTGCTTGGAACGATATCCCGTGCTTCTAGGTTAGCTTCCATTTTTCCCATTTCTCCATTGCTTTTTTATAGCCGCCGACCCAAGCCCGTGATGGTATTTCTTTTTTGCTGCGTTGGCCTTGTTCTTTTCTATGATTGATTGCGCTTCTTCACTAGTCTTGTGCTCAACAAAAGCATCCCAATGATCTCTGAGCTTTGGGAACTTGTCGAAGTCTGGTGTTTGGCCCTTAGGATATATTTCTTGTGTAACTGTTTCTTGTAGTTCTGAAGAGCTCGCCATTTTCTTCAACGTCCATTCCTTGACCCTTGCCCGATCCGAGTCGGGATGGTGAACGTCCGCATTGACCCGGGTTGGAGGAGGAGGCACCGAACAGTCCCTCGGACGGTGAACAAGGGGAACCACGTTGGAGGAGGCACCAACACCATCCACCGAATTCATAGTCAATTCCCCTAGATCATATTACAATTGCAGGGAGCTATGAATAAAAACGGTAAAAGGGTGAGACCGAGGTCGACGAAAAAGTCCTCAGGGAGAATTACAAGAGGAGGAGGAGGACGGTCGTCGACATGCTCCATACTCACAGAAGATCCTAACTTGTGGTCAGGACAATAATGCTCTAACGGCTAATGCTTATGTGGCAATTCACGAGAATAAGGCGAAGACATTAGCAACGAGAACTTTAATATTGCCGCTGAAACACGAGAAAGCACACCTCTAAATCGGGAAGACCGGCGCTGGCGGCGCGGCAAGAAAGACCAGGCGGCGGCGGCGGTAGTACGGCTCGATCACGGCAGGCGGATAGAGGTAGTCCGTCGTCGTGCGCGTCACCGACGACTTCCATGGCGCCGCCGAGGCATTGAGACGGGAACGGGGGAGGCAAGCCATCATTGCCATATACAGCCGCACTATCCAATCATTGCCATATCTCTCGCTATTCAAAGTTTGATTGATATACACGAGTACTGCTACATCATACTCGAAGAAATAGCAAGACAGAAAGATTATGAAGCAAAGGGAGAAAAGCAAGAAAAAAGACCGTGATCCGGATCATTAAATATTGAAGAGACCAAGATCGGTGAAGAAGGCTACTACGATGGATCATGACATGTTAAAGAGACCAAGATCGGTGAAGAAGACAGGAAAAAAACGTCGGGGCCTCTTCACGGATCATCAGGAGCAACTGGATACGGATGTGAACGAGACGACTAAGATAAGCTATTTCATTGATCCCGAGTCATTGGAGTGTGAGATTTGATTCATGTCTCTCTAAATAATGGAGCCCACCAAAAACATAGGTAAATGCGGTTTGCCTTGCATCATGCATATGGTTAACCATGCTCATCGCGAGAAAATTTTATAGCGGTAGCTTCTTTTGGGTAAGACCGTCTTTGTTTATCTGTTTATCTGTTATTGATCTAACCTTTTTTCATGAACTAGCTGGTGGCCTTATTGCACTAGCCTTTGGACTGATAGTTACCTGCTTGAGGAGGAAGCTCTCTTTTCCAGTATCTCCTTCCCGAGCTTCCATCCCCACCATTCGCTCTCTTGTCATGCAAAGCAACGTTTTACAAGGTATGATTCTTTTCTTTCTAATCGGATCAACGCAAGAATGATGCTCTCTTTTTTCTAATCGAAAAGGAATGATGCTTTCTGGATTTGTGTTGCTTAGACACTTGTTTCTTGCCATGCAGACGAGCTTGGTGTCATCTTTGAAGATGATGTGCTGAAGTATTGGGATGAGATGAAACAGTCGGAGAACAAGGTAGAACAAAGTGAATAGAGATTACCACTGCTCTATTACAGTGATGAGAACGGAGCAGCCTCCAAGAGCATGAGAGACGATGTTAGATCAGAGGAGAAGGCATTGACGTTCCAGCTCGTGTCGCAGTCCTTCTACATGCCAATCACGCAGGCCGCACGAGGGTTTAGGGTTTAGGGTGTAGGGTTTAAAATATGGTTTAGGGTTTAGGTTGAGGGTTAATGGTAAAAGGGTTTAGGTTTAAGGTTTAGGGTTTAGGGTTTAGGGTTTATGGTTTAAAATAGTTTTAAATACGACAAATGTTAATTATATGTTTTATTTTAATTTAATTTTTTTTCAAATAGGCCATATGTTAAATATATATTATTATTTAAATTTTAAATAGTTTGGAATATGACATATGTTAATTATATGTTATTATTTTAATTTATAATATTTTATGTTAATTATATGAACATATCTTAATTATATATGAATATATGAACATATGTTAATTATAATTATATATGAATATAACACAATATAATTGGGTACGGTAATAATTAGTCCCGGTTTTTGAAACCACCCGGGACTAGAGGTAAATTTCAGCGGGCGGAAAAACATCTTCTCATGTTTGCAAACAAATCGAGAGATGAAAATGTATATAAAATAACCGTAAAATAGGAAGTGCTAAGATTGTAGATAGCACATGACATGTAGATAGCAAAATGTAAAAAAAATATCCACAAATAAGAGTAAAAAGTTGCTAACCTTATAGAGCAAATATTTGTGTATTATCACCAAAGAAGGTGCTAACCTCGGCAGCACCGGACCTCTAGCTGAGAAAAATTTTAAAGATGTACAAGTGTGGCTGGCTCGGGATGGAGGAGGAAGGAGTATATAAAGAAAATCTCTAGTCCCGGTTGGTAACACCAACCGGGACTAGAGATGCCATCTCTAGTCCCGAGGCAACGGTATAAAAATTTCAACGGCTCTCTAGGACCTTTAGTTCCGGTTCGTTTCAAGAACCGGGACTAGAGATGACGGTTCAAATGTTGTCGGCGCGTGTCAGAGCGCCGGGGACCTTTAGTCCCGGTTGGTAACACGAACCGGGACTAGAGGTAGCATATCTAGTCCCGGTTGGTGTTACCAACCGGGACTAAGGTCCCCGCGCTCGACACGCGCGATAACATTTGAACCGGGACTAGAGGTGATCTTTAGTCCGGTTCGTGACACGAACCGGGACTAATGTTCCCTAGAGGACCGTTGAATTTTTAACCGAGACTAGAGATCATCTCTAGTCCCGGGTGCAACTCAAACCGGACTACTGTGCTTTTGTCACTTCAACCAATGATGGTTTCTCCAAGAGGCGGTGGGGTGGATGGATGAGTATGTTGTACATACGTTCACGCCCAAGTGCAGGGCTAGGGTGGAGGTTGGGATATGGGTTTTATTATTTCAAAGAAAAATATAGATCTAATAGGTAGGATTTTATTTTGTTTAGGTTAGATATAAACTTGTCTATTATCGTCATTACTTGTTATCATTATCTTTAAAGCAGGATGCATTTTAATAAATGGAACTGGATTTGTACAACCAAAATAAGCCTAATATATTATTAATACATAAAACATTTATACCCACTACATACCTAAATGCTTACATCAACACTTATTTCTAAATCTACAAATAAATATTCTATAATTATTGTTTCTATCGATTAATAGGATAACACCTTTAAAATCAAACATGAATGTCCCCTTTAACGGGTGAAGCTGACCATAGTTGTCAGGCTTTATTTCTCCACTGCCTTTAAACATAGGTCCCAAGTCGACGTAGTTGTGCCCCTAAGGCTAGCATGAAGCATAATTTTAATGCCTAGTTCACTATCATCACCCTCATAGATGATTGCATCCATAAGTAGGAGTATGAAGTTAAGCACTATTGTCAATGGTGGCCTCTATTGGGGTCGCCTCAACTCAGCATATGACCCTTCTATACTTGTGGCAGCATAGCATGCTTGGTGCCCTTTAAGGAAAAAAGAGAGAATGTAGGTGGTGAAAGTATTTTTCGCTGAAAAATAGTTTTTCTTAAGTTTTGTGTAGACACGATTGCTTATGGTGTTAATCAGTATTGCTTAATTTTTTAATACCATGGCATAGATACAATGTTCTCTTTTAAAATGAATGAGGTTGATCATTAAAAAATTATAGCTAAACTTTTTAATACCATGGCATAGATACAGTGTTCTCTTTTAAAATGAACGAGGTTGATCATTAAAAAAATTATAGCTAAACATATATTCGACAGTGACAATCTTCGGAGTACCATATCATTGTTTATATTTTTCATAAAGATCTATAGTTTAGCGGCTGGTTTATTTTCATTCATGTGTTGTTCATAATTGCATGTGGCATCTTTACTAATCCAAAGAATATATTTATTTTTGCCAAAATTATTTAAAGTAACTAATTCGTTGAAGTGCACTTATAGTCACTTCAGTGAGGTGTATGGCATTCATCATCAATAATATAAATTATGTTTGACATGTTAGAATTTCTAAACTATAAAAAATATATGATAAATAATTTAATGCACAGGGTTATTCATTTGTTACCAAACCTATTTGGCAAAGAAAAAACATATATGACCATAATCACGTGATGGATTAAGGGTGGTATTATAGCAAGATCATTGTCTCGAAATTCCAACCTAATAGTTTTGAAAAACTAAAAAAAATGAGAATCTTAATCTCACAAAAAATTAAAATTAAATCAGATCTAATTGAAAAACCACAATATTGTTTCATTTTTCCACATGTGGATTTGAATTGGTGTTATCTATTTGTCAACCGATATTTGACACCAAGTTGATCCTTTTTATCATGTGAAATTATTTAAAAAATTAGCATGACATTAATTATTATATGTTATCTAAATATTTGAAAAATAATTATGACATTAACTATTGTAGGTCTGTATCATAATGTATTTAGCACTATGATCAGTATTTTATTTAATTAAAAAATACCATGGATTATAAGTTATATATATATATCAAAAATAATTTAAAAGATGGAGTTGATTTGATACTTTACATTGATCTATAATTTAATAGTACATTATTTATAAAGTAATAAATTATATTTTATAATATAAAAATCCTATTTTAAAACCGTCTATTTTTTAAGGTTAAACAGACGTTCATATTTTTCTTTTATATTTTTAAGCAAACAATACGTATGGTTTTATATCCGATCATATGTACGTTAATTTTTTAAACAATTTCTCTCATAAAGCATGGACTTTTTAAATAGATCTAATCTAATGTTCTAAAATAACGCATCGCAACGTGACAGGTTAAAAGTGTTTATAGAAAATTTAATGGACTTTTAGTATATACTAGCAATTGTGCCCGTGCATTGCAACGGATGAAGTCGGGACGCGGCGCGGATGGGAACGGGAGGGAGGGGCGGAGGCGCGGCGCGGGAGCTTTGAGCAGCGACGGGAGAGAGGGTCGCAGGCGCGGCGTGGGACACGGCGCGGATGGGGACGGGAGGGAGGGGCGCAGGGAGGAAGGGGTGCAAGAGGTATTTTTTCCATCCAAGCCATCTTTTCTTTTTAACATTGGGACTGCGAGTTAATTTCGAAAAAACTCAATGGGTTTTCTACAAAATAGCCAGACAAAACAAAATTTTTGGTGAAAACACTACTTGCTTTATAAATATAGCAAAATATCCGTGCGTTGCAACGGGACGAAGAAGCAGGCGGAAGGTGAAGGTCTAGGCGATGATGCGGGAGCTTCGAGCAGCGACGGGAGGGAGGGGCGCAGGCGCGGCACGGATGGGACGGAAGAGAGGGACGCAGGAGGTCTTTTTTTCATCCAAGTCTTCCTTTTCTTTTTAGCATTGGGACTGCGAGTTATAGAGGTTTTCTGTAAAATAACCTATTTTTCTTCTTTAACTGGTTTTTTAAATAGCCAGGCGGACTGTGGGTTAATTTCAGAAAAACTCAAGGGTTTTTTTGCAAAATAGCCAGGCAAAACAAAATTTGGGTGGAAACACTACTTGCTTTATAAATAGGTATAGATAATATATAAATATTAGATTTGAGATGCTACTAGTAGTTAAAGTTCAAAAATTGAATAAATTTTATTTTAAAGTTAAATACTCGTAGGATTTGTCGAAAAGCTAACATCATCCGGTATTTTCATACCTTTTGGGATGGTATATTGTCTTACAAAGTTAAGGAGTAGTAGTAGATAGACAGAATTAGTCCCCTTAATTGAGTATGTTATTTTTTTCTCCTTTACCGTGCATTATAGTATACGTTTCTAGAAAGCACGTATGCAAAGAGGAAATTACAGTTTAATAAAAAAGCCTATTTTTTTTAACTTTACGGCAATATCAACATAATAATATGGGTCTAAGTATAGAATGAATCACTAAATTATGGGTCTATATATCCATAGTGCTATTGCTACGAGAGTAATTTGTAGGGATAACTTCCTCATGTAACATATAGTTCATGAATAAATTGTAAGCCTGCCTGCAAATCCAGATAACGACTCTGCTCATTTTAGGTGATACATCTTTGCAAAATTATGATTAAATTGTATATCATGCACCCACATTGATGTTATCCCTCAAATAGGATGACCATTCAATAATTTTAAATATTAAAAGATCAAATTTTGTAGTGATACTCTCAAATTAACAGCTTTCAAATGGTCTGTGTCGATGCGTGTGCTCGACACGCGGGGACCCGGGGGACCTCCTTTTTTTGGTTCGGCACAGGGGAGCGGTGAATCAGGGTTCGAGCTCGGGGTGAGGTAGAGGAAAAGTAGAAAGGTGGAGAAAAGTCGTAATCGCAAAAGACACAGAAGAGTTTATACAGGTTCGGGTCGTCGGGGAGACGTAATACCCTACTTCTGTTTTTGTACTATGTGGAGAGTGAATTATAAGGATTGATGCAGTTGTTCTTCCCTGGAGAAGCTTGAGCTGATGACTGAGGCTAAATGCTTAAAGCCAAAGGTCGAAGAAGCTGAACAAAAGACAAACCTCCTCTATGATGGAATTGGGCCTCCTTTTATAGTACAAGGGGACACCACAGTAGTCCTAGCTTTCTCTACTCCGCTTCACGTGATGGAGCGGCTTTTGTCCTATCTTGTCGAGGGTCTACCCCTATTTCTGCTCTTGTTGCCATGTTGCAGGAGTTGGAGGAGAAAAAGGGCGACGTGGCTGCCATGCTGCTGACGAGACGGAGTTGGAGGAGAAAAACGGGCGTCGTGGCTGTCATGTTGCTGACAAGAGGGAGTTGGAGGAGAAAAACGGGCGTCGTGGTTGCCATGCTGCTGACGAGAGGAGGGGTCAACCTACCTACTCCAGTGGGGCCTACCGGTCAGTGGCCCTCCGCCTGGAAAGGGGTCGACGTGACACCCCAGCGCTCGTATTCTCTCTCCCACGCGGCCGTCCAGCTCATTTAATGCGACTGGACGGGGCGTGGAGGGAGACGTGCGTGGACTGACCGTGCGGCCATACTGCGGTCGCCGTCAAAGACTTTCTCTCCTCTCTCCCTCATGACGGGCAAAAAGGATGATGATGAACGGCTGACAGACATGCCTCACATCGCAATAAATGCGACGGCGTAGGCGTCTGACCTCTCTCTAAGCATTAAATGTGGTGGTTGGCAGTTGGCGGTTGATCTCGTTTCTCTCGGAGAGGTGCGGGTTGATGGACGGGGTCCGGTGATCCCGAACTCGCCATCCGGGAAGCGGCGGCCTCCGGGCGGCTCCCGAGCCAAGTCCCTTTGGGATGGCCACGTGACCGCCGTGGCCCGGCCCGCATGAGCCATTCAGACATATCTTTGGGGCGCCCAGTAGCGAAGACGTCTTCCTTCTTCAGATATCGTATTCTCGTTATACCCCCGGGCCCATATCACCGACAGTCTGCTAAACACAACATTAACCACTACTAATTTCCATGGTAAAATATTTATGAAACCAACTAAAATTGTAATACTGTGCAAGTATTTTTCAAGAAAAATCTGTGTCTTTCATGCATCCAATCTAAACATTTTACAATGGTACCAAACATTTAAAATTTTTACCAGATACATAAAAATTATTATAATGTGTAGGACCGGTTTAGACCAGACTACTAACACAATTGAGAAAGTGGAGAATTACCAAATGCCCCCTAATCTCTGTCTCTCTGCCTCTGCTCTCTCCAATTCTCCATCCCCCTCTCCTCCTCCGGTCGTCTGAGCCGGAGGCACGGCCGGACTCCTTCCCGCGCCTCGCCTCGCCTCCTCACGCCCGCGGCGGCCGGCGAGAAGGCCCAGAGGCGCGGTGTGAAACGGCCTCCTTCACTTCCCCGATCCCGCCCTAGCATCCTCTCCGGCGCACGGCGGCCCGGCGAGCAGGAGCAGGTTTGGAGGGGCGACGCGGCCGGGCTCCTTCCGGAGGCCTTCATCTCGTCTCGAGTCAAATCGAAGGTATTCATTACTCTCGTACCCCTCCCTTCTTCTTCTCGCCGCTTAATGAAGTAGTGTATTGGAGATCCATCCGGGACTTCGCCGGAGAAAATCTAGGGTTGAGCTGAACCCCTTGGACTAATTTAGGTCTGCACCTGTTTCTAGCTGTTCAATTCACTGGTAATTGATGCCCCAACTGACGGGCAAACATGACATTTGTTAATTGAAAAAAACATATATATTGTTTACGAATACTGATTTAGGAGTTACAATAAACTCAGCAATACAGTCCGAATTAATTAAGGTTGTTAGTCCTAGTATTCTGACACAAATGATGAGCACGATGCCATGACTTGATATCTGTTCCTTCTGCAATCTAATTTCCTTTTAGGATTAGATAACTATAGCCATAGTTTCCATGTGAAAACTGTTGTTTATTGTATCATGCTAAATGGTAAAATTTTCATATTGATAGGAAGCATGAAGGTTGATGATGGCCCTGGCGTCAGTGGCAGTAGGTGGACCAAAATGATGAGCACAGATTCGTGGAGGTGGTGTTTAGGATTGATTTACATTGTTGCTGTTGCGAGTATATGGATTGCTGCGAGCTACATTGTTCAGTCTGTTGTGGATGAGGGTGTTTCTCCATTCTTGATTACCTACATATGCAATTCTCTCTTTGTTATTTACATCCCAATAGTTGAGGCTGCACGATACTTTGAGGATGCTATCAACAACTTTTGGACAAAGTTGAAAGGCAAGGATGTTGCAGACCTGGAGCAGTCCGCTGATCTGGAGAGTATAAATCTTCTCCATGGAAGTGAACAGGAGGGCAACACAAACTCACTTACAAGGTTGCCTGAAGAAATATTGGCTTCAGAAGCAGTCTTCCCTGTCCAGGCCGAGCTGAATGTAGCAGATGGCAGCAAAGGGTTGGATGCAAAAGGGCGCTGGACACGTGCTCGTGTGGCCAGAGTCAGCATGGTAGTCTGCCCTTTTTGGTTTCTCGCTCAGCTTACATTCAACCTGTCTCTAAGATACACCACTGTTACAGTAAGTGTTACTAAGGCCTGCATTTCCATGCCATTATTTTACCTCGCACCTGTCCATCAGTAACATGTCCTAGTTTCTTTGTACCTGCAGTCAAATACGATATTGAGCAGCACGTCTAGCCTCTTCACTTTCTTGGTTGCACTAGTATTTCTGGGAGAAACATTCACGTGGTTGAAACTAATCAGTGTACTTCTCTGCATGGGAGGAACAATAATTGTTAGCCTGGCTGATTCAGGTAGTACAGCGAATGCCATTGCCACAAATCCTCTTCTTGGAGATGTCCTTTCTATTGTTTCAGCTGGATTATATGCTGTGTATATCACCTTGATACGGAAAAAGCTGCCTGATGAGAAAGAAGGTCAAGGCAAAGTGAGCATGGCTCAGTTTCTTGGATTCCTTGGACTGTTTAACATGTTATTTTTCCTTCCTTTTGCATTGATCTTGAATTTCACCAAGCTGGAGCCATTCCACAGGCTGACATGGGAGCAAGTTGGTCTTATCGTTGGAAAAGGTAGGCTTGCAGTTTACACATGACCATAATGTGAGCTATAATAATGCATTGTGTTTGTGTGTGTAAACCTTTGCGTTGTTTTGAATATAACATTGCAAGAAGTCATAATGGAATAACTTCGTAAAAGATCACAAAAAGTCAAACTATCCATGGACTACCACTAACAGCAAGCTGTTATGTTCTTTACAGGTTTGTTAGATAATGTTTTGAGTGACTACTTGTGGGCAAAAGCAATCCTTCTCACAACAACAACAGTAGCCACGGCTGGTCTCACGATCCAAGTTCCAATTGCTGCCATTGTGGACACAATGACCGGTCATGCTCCTCATCTATTGGACTACATCGGAGCTGCTGCTGTGTTGGTCGGTTTTGCTGGCATCAACATACCTGTAGGTACTCCACAGGGTTCTCAACAAGAGCAGGAAACTCCTATTGTCAGCATGGTTGATGATCCAGTCCATTTACCAAGTGAGAGAAATGCTACTAGCATGGTTGATGATCCAGTCCATTCACCAAGTGATAGAAATGCTACTGGTGCTGTTCAATAAGGAGCGGCTTGGCTTTGGAGTTTGTCACAATGTATATTTTTTTCGAGGCAAATTGTCACAATGTATATTATCAAGCAATGTATAAGGACGCAAGATCAGTACAGTTACTGTAATTGTTCCCCCTTGCCATGAAACCATAGAGAAGGGATAGACAGGGATTGAACTTAGGTTAACATGCTTTCCTTGCTCATAATTTTGAGCAACTAGCCACTTGTGTTCGTTTTTTAGTTAAGCATGGTTGAACAAAACATTCAAGAGATTGAATAGAACATGTGTGTACTAAACATTCAAACCACTCGTGTTCTTTTTTTTTTCTGTCGGGAGCTTAGATCACTCTCACGTTCAAGAGATTGAATAAAACATGTACCTTTTGAGTCGTGTTCTATCTATTTTTTTGAGCGTTGCATCATCGATGCACCTTGCTGTTTAAAGACGACTTGATGCCGGTGATTGTATAACCCCCCAGAACTAGCAAGGAATGTAAAGGACGTTGTGGTGTCGTGCTGGGATCCCGGTGGGTGGATGCAGCCGGTCCATCCATCTCTTGCACGTTGGTGATCCTTTGAAGAGATTTTTTTTAAAAAAATCAGAGTTTTTTTATTTTTTTATTACAAAAGCAAACCTTTTCAGAATTTATTTTCAGTAACTGTACTTTTTCGAACCATGCTAGCTGACGTGGTAAAACAACCCGATTTAGATGTCACGTACGTTACTGGTGATGTGATAGTGTTATTTTGCAACGTCAAGTAGGCTGACATAATTAAAAGATTCAGATTTTAAAAATAAAATTTAGAAAGATTTATTTTTAAAATAAAAAATTAAAAAAGTTTTAAAAATAATAAAAATTCAAAAGGAAGCCCAGGGCAAAGGCAGAAATACCTTGCGTTGGGGAAATACAGGCAGAGGTATGCCGCGTCTTCATCCTCAGTGTTGTAAAGTTCGCACGTCGGGGCTCGCACTATAGTTTTCTTGTGAAGGTTTTTCCTCGTTGGTAACCTGTCCTTCATAAGCAGTCAAGTGAAGAATTGTGCTTTAGGACGCCTTGCTATCCGCGATGAAGGACCGGGCAGATGGGGTTGGCAGTTCAGCCGTTGTTGTATGAGTCATAGACCTCACTACCGCTGGTTGTGATTTCTGCAAGGTGTTGGTTAAGCAAGGAGTTCTCAAATTACTTATCATTTCTGTTTTGTCTTAAGTCAAATATATCTATTTTTAACTGTTAACTTTTTAAAATGCGTAACATAAGGTAGTTTAAAATTGCACTTTTATCAGCAGGCTTTTCTATAAGCCGTAATGTTAACATCGACCTCATTTTCATCTGGCACATGATCAGGGTCAGGATTATTTGTAGCTTTAGCGTGTTCGTTGTTAGCACACTCAGCAACAATTTCTGGGTACATACCCTCCTCATCTATCCTTACATGGTCATTCTCTTGACTATCATCAGGACTAGTAAAATCAACACAGATGTTTTCTGTTAATCTAGATGCTTGTTTTGATGTGTTCATCACAATTGTTTTGTTGGGCTGACTAAGCTTTGGCAAGCTTGGAGCAGGAAGAGGGAGTACATGATGCTTGGGTGGTAGTCTCTTCATAAGGCACAACTTGTTTACAAATTGGCACATGAGGGATAATGTTCATCAAAATAATACTACTAATCACAATGACTTTATCAATGCTCTGTGTGTCAAACATGTTCATTAAGTCAGCATCACACAACACATCACAATATGCTTTCTTGTCACTGTCAAAAGTATTCTACTGTTGCAAATTTATTAACACCCCATGGATACTTGTTATATATGTCGTCAAGTACTATCAAATATAGATCCTTGTCTACCACCATATTGAACAACAAACCACCACCAAAGAATATCAGCTCTACCACACATACTCGGCACTAATCGAACCTTCAGCAAATATGCTGAAGCTTCATCCATCCTACTAAAGCAGACACCGAATAAGATAGCATGTTTCACAGGAAACAAATCTTAGAAAGAAGAACCAGAAATACTAGCAGACCAAAGAAAAGAGTTGAGTTGAAGAAGAAATGCAGGGTCGCTTAAGCTTAGTTCGAATTGGCTACTTTGCTGACCTTTTTCCTTGACACGCAACTATTAACATATTATTAATTATTAACTGAGTATTAACTTATATTACAAACCTAAAAGATATTATGTCTCAAAATATATTAACATTTAATTATATACCTGAATAAGCATTTATATAGATTCTTATCTAAAAGTTGTTATATTTTTAGACAAAGGTAATAGATTATTTGATTTAAGAACGTCTTTTATAAAATAATGTATTGTTGTTATATTTTGTAACAAGGGTAATAGACTATTTTATTTTTAAAAGAACTTTTTTAAAAATAACATGATGTTTTGCAGTTTGAGAAATTGACCTAACCAAATGAGAATTTTTTGCCTACCAATTATGTATAGAAGAAGAACTTCAGAATTTTCCCACGCGCAGATAGATAGCAGAACCAAAAAGGAAAATAGTTTTTTTCTTAACGATAATAGAGTAGATCAGCACTTCAACAGGAGCTCTTGTATTCATTAGTCCTACTTAATATGCTCAAGAATTTTCCCACACGCTACAGTTTCTAAATTTCCCGGTCTCTTTCTGCTGCCAAAAGGGAAAAGGCCAAGGTGGTGGCCAGCCAGTAGCCAATGCAAAACCTGCGTCCATGCAATTTCCTCTGGAAGGGCATGAACAACAGAAAAGATAAGGATGCAGAGATGAACTAGAGGACATCTTCTAGTTAGTTATATGTCACCTAAAAAATCATAAAAAAGTTTTAAAAAATTTAACAACATAAATTAATATAAAATATATCACTCCATAATCATGCTTTGTTAAAGATATATGCCAATTTCTGATATTATATATAAGAAATGTTAATTAAATTTGATATAAAGTTGAGAGATGGCAACTGGACTTATTCCTTTTTTCGTTGTAGCTTGTCAAATTAAACCGAATTTTTGGTTTTTTATTTTTTTATTAAAAAATTTACAAAAATATTTTTTCTTTCAAAGTTTTGCAAAAGTAGTCGCCCATCATCCTTTGGAGAGAGCGATCTTTAAAAACACCCTCCCAAAAAACGTTTTTCGACGTAGCGGCACGGGCGTCCCCTTGCCGCCCTTGGGAGGGCGATTTTGGCGACGGGGCTGCCCGCAAAAGGGGTGGCGGGGGTGATAAATTTGCATGCGACCCCCTTGTCGTCCTCCCCAAGGGCGGTTTTGTACTATTTATGGGGACCGCATAGGGCGGCTTGGAGGGATTTTACGGTGGCCCTTTGCCGCCTCCTCAAGAGCGATTTTTCCTTGTGCAGGGGGCCGCTTTCTCGAGAATTTTTTCTTCCATTTTTTATCGTGCGTCTCGGTTATTTTTTTCTTTTTTCTTCAACACATTTGGTTATTTCTTTTCTCCTAATTCTAGGCAGCCACGATTTTTCTTTTTCAACTTTACTTTATTTTTATATATTGTGGTCTATAAAACTTAATTTTAAAAGTCCGAGTAGACTTTCAAAATTAAATTTGAAACTATCAATTTAAATTCTAAATCTAAAGATTTTAACTCAAAATTTCAAAATTTTAAAAAATTGAAGTCAAATTTAAAAACATTTAACTTAAAATTCAAAAATTTTCAACTCAAAGATTAGAAAATTTCAAGTCAAATTTGAAACTTTCAACTCAAAATTTGAAAACATTCGACTCGAAGTTCAAAACTTTCAACACAATTTTTAAATCTTTCAATTTGATTTTTTTAAATGTTCAATTCAAAATTCAAAGCTTTCAAAATGTTCATCTCAAAATTGAAAACTTTCATATCAAATTTCAAAACTTTCACATCAGAATTCAAAAATTTCAACTCAGTTTTGAAAATCTTCAACCGTAGGAGATAGAATTTAAGAAAATATAAACATGTACTTATGAATTGAAAGGAATACAATGCATCGAGGCTAGAAAAAAAAACATTACAAATCGAAACGATACAATCCTATTAATTTCTAATTCGTGATGCATAAAACAACATTATAATGATAAGATAGTGAAGAAGTGTCATGAATACATGATACATATTAGTCGGACCCGATGAATCGAGCCTGAGCTTTTATATAGACCCCTTCTACGTTGATCAATGTGTATTGCATTTTTTTGTGCTTCTTCAATCGCTAGTACTTCATTTGTGTTTCACACTTAGTTATCTTTTGGCCATGGCCCAGCCGTCCCTATTACAGGTGGCCCCCTGCACAGGGCAAAATCGCTCTTGGAGAGGGCGGAGGCCGCCTACAAAATTCCCCCAGGCGCCCCTATGCAGGCGGGCCCCATGAACAATACAAAACCGTCCTTGGAGAGGGTGAAAGGGAGCCGCCTGCAAATTTGCCACCCGACCACCTCTTTTGCCGGCAACCCCCTGCCACAAAAAATTGCCCTCCCTAAGAGCAGCAAGGGGGCTGCATGTAAATTTTTCCGCTGTGGTAAATGGCGACCTAATGGCCGTCTTCCACGTCGCAAAAACACTTTTTGGGTGGGTGATTTTAAAAACGTCCTCCGGGAGAGCCGTGGGCAACTATTTTCGCAAAAAACTTTGAAAACAAAAAATATTTTTACAAATCTTTTAATAAAAAAATTAAAAATACCAAAAATTCAATTAAACCTTGCACACAGAAAAGGCCACGATCCGGCACGGAAGTTAGTGGGCCGGGCTGCTAATTTCACATTATTTTCTGTGGGCCTAAACCGGCCCATCTACGAGCCGCACGGGAGAAAAAACCCTAGAAACGCTTACCTCCTCTATAAATTCCTGCGAGAGCTCAGCCGCCGAGACGTCGACGAATCGCACATCTCCTCTCTGCCCGTAGCCTGTTTCCTCCTAATCACTTCCCGTTGTGATCTCTCTTTCGTCAGATTGCTTTGGATTTCGGTTTGATTTCTATTGTTTGTTCGTTTCGCTGGTAGATTAATATAGATGATGGGGCGGTGATGAGCAGTTTTTTGTGGACTAGAGTTTCTGATACTACCTTGTAGTATTTGAAGACCAAACCCTTGGCTGTCTGAGCTCCTCATTCTATCTATCGCTACGTCCATTCTTACTTAGATTTAGATTGTTTTATATTTCTGTTTGCTGATTCGAGATCTTGGGAGTGGTGATGAACAAATTTTATTTGGACTAGAGTTTCTGATACTGCTACTTTGTGGTAGTTGAAGACTAAACCCTTGGCTGTCTGAGCTTCCAGATCTCACAAATCATTGCTTTTTGATTAGGTGGTTTATTCTTCGATTAGGTTTTAGATCTCTCGATTAGATGCGTCCATTACCAATTCCGGAGGATTTTTTGGTTCCTCACGGTATAATGGCTCGGACGCCAGATGATATTCTTCTGATGTGTGGTCATATCCTGATTGTTGGCGTTCTTGGTGCCAGTCTAATCCTGGAAACGCCACATATATTCACATAATATATTTGTTCAGGTGGTTTATTTGTCTTTTGGGGATCTAAATGATGCGGAACTCTGAAAGGAAAAGCGTCCAATCTGCGGATTGTGGCGTACCATGACATTTCTTTCATATTGAATAGGAAGATCTGATGGATTCCTCATTGATTTGATTTTGTTCAAGTTTTACTTGTTTGTGTTTTTTTTGTTAATTTCTTTGTGCCTTTTCAGATGTGGATGATGAAATCACAAGTAAAATACAGTTATCCCTGTCTGATTCCTTCATAAGGGTGCTGAGAATACTTTAATCTGACACAGTTTTGATGAGCCTGCCTATCTCTTTTAAGTTCGCTGTTCGTGCAGATTAAGCCTTTTTCTTGTTTGTGGATCGTTGGATCTGAGGCCTTTGATGACATGATGGTTTCAGAACTGGCACATTGTTGTTGCCAGAGCTATGTTGATATTTCTCATGAACTAGGACGGTCTGAGGCCTCTCCAAACCTACTAAACTGTGCAAAAATGACAGTTTAAAAGCTGTATTATCTTCTGAGTTGTTTTATTGCTTGCTTTCTTTATTGCTTCTAATGCAAATTTAGATTGTGTTGGCCGTCCCTCCTGTGCTGAGCCAGAGAGTAAAAGAATGGTCAGAGATTTGACATTGGAGTACCCTGCAAACAAAGGGAATGGACTACGGAGTTGGACATGTATTAAGAAAAAGAAAGGTTGTGGAATTAAAGGCTGGGAAAAGAAGATAGTTTGGGAATTTGAATGGTGGATTGGCTGTGAAGAGTGGATTGGTTGTGAAGAGAACGTAGATAGAGAAATTTTGGGATAAATTTAGGACCTTATAACAGAAGGTTATAAGTTATGTTTTGAGATGGAGGGAGTACTAAATTGTTGCTCATTTTTGAACTTTTTCATGTATCCTAATTGTACCATCTTGATCCAGAATATTGTTGTTTTCATCTATCTTAATTGTACCATCCAAGGTATTGGCATCCCACCGGTATTGTTTAATTAATTTCGTGTGAATTCAGAAAATTTTAAAAAAATATTTTATCACATATATATTTTATCTAATTTTTTTCACTTGACTATTTTTTAAAAAAATTAGTTTTTATAAAATTAACCTGCAATTCTAATCTTTCAATTCTAATCTTAAAAGAAGAAATTCTAATCTTTCAATTCTAATCTTAAAAGAAGAAAGGGAGAACTAAGAAACTTAGAAAAAAAACTTCTGCACCATTTCCTTCCGTCCTCATTCGCACCCGTCATCATTTCCTTCTGTCCTCATTCGCACCCGTCATGTTCCGTTGCAACACACAAACAACATAATTGTTATTATATATATATATATGTCGTGTGCGAAATGCAAAATCTTGGTACCATCCATGGTTAGTTTTACCAGCATCTTCACCCAAATCGAATTCATCATTCTTCTCTGATCTTATAACGGTATTTGGATTATAAATAAACTTGATTATAACAGCAGGTCGAACTGTATTTGGATTATAATTAAACGATTATAACAACAATTTTCTCTTGGACGGTTGCTTTTTTCGTAAGAATTGTGTCTCGGATCATGTTGGGCCTCATCTAAACGTTGCTTTGTTCGTAAGACTTGGGTATCGGATCATGTTGGGCCTCGTTATACAGATCGCTATAATGTAGGTCTCGTTATACAGATCGTGCGAAAAAATTTTATATGGAAGTTGTTTTAAAATTATTATGTAAATTTATTTTTTTTTAATTTTTTTATTAAATAAAACTTAATGAATTATGTGTTAATGTTATCTCGTTTCACATGAAACAATTAATTTTTTATTTTCATTTTAACCGTAAAAGAACGTCACCGTAGTATGTGTATAGTGCACTTTTACACGTAGTATGTGTATACTGTACTTTCACATTGCCAATAAAAATGTACACGATGGGATTTGTACGCGCGCGAGAGAAAAAAAAATTGTTTTCAAAGATAATAATCTACTCGCGAGATTAACACGCAAATTTCAAATCCGTATGCATCATTGAGGGACAACTTCAATTAAACTTTATTTATTTCACAGACAAAAATATACATAATAGCGCTAATATCTACTAGTATGACTTAATCACATCCTAACACCCTAAACCTTGTGTCTTAAAACTCCTTAGGCTAAAGACTACTATGGCCGAAGCAGACGACAGACTATGGTGACACACCTGCCAAAAAAACAAAATCGGAAGTGATGTTAGATGAGAATCAGGATCACAAATTTTAACAGATTGTTCAAAATTCGGTGAGTTTCAAATATGAATTTACCTCAAGATCTATGAGGATGGGGGACTGGCAGGCGCCGGAGCTGGAGCGGCAGGAGGCATCAATGGCGGCACCGAGGGCGCTATCAAATCAAACACATCACCAGATTAATGTCTTCAAACAAACATGATTTTTATGATGGATTATGTTAACATCTTCAAACAAACAATGCATTAAAAATAAACATGTTCTACGATAGGGTTCTACGATAGGTGTAATTTGATTAGTAACAACTCACTGTTGCACATGGAGAACGTCTGCAGTGGCACCATGGCGTCGCAGGTGGACGGGAGCATCATCATCTTCATCATGTCGATGGGCAGCGGGAGGAACTTGCTCGGGTCGCCGTTGATGCCGTGGCGAGGCAGATGGGCGCCGTGTTCACCAGCGACTTGAACCCGTTGCAGCGAGTTGCCGGCGGCGTACGGACGCTGCTGTTCGTCGAGTAATCCGCACACGACATCATGGACAACGCGGCGTCATGCACTCCTTTGGCTTGCGGTGGCGATGGAGATGCTGGTGCTGCCGGTGAGGCGAGGGTGGCGGCGATGGTTGAGACGGTGGCGAGACCGGCGAGCTGGGCTGCGAGAGTGGGAACGGGAATGGGAACGGAAATTGGAAGCCGAAGCGGACGATGACGAGGCGCCGGCGAGCTAGGATGCGGGAGAGGGAACGGAATTGAAATCCGACCGAAGACGGCGAGCGCCGCCGGCGAGGCGGGCGTAGGGAACGGCAGCGGAACGGGAACCGAAAGCTAGAACCACCCGACGGCGAAGCGGCACCGCCCGGCGAGCCACCGGCGGGATCAGCGGAACGGGAACATGAAGAAGGGGAACAGCGGGAACTGTAGGCCGGGGAGTCCCGGCAATGTCGGCGCTCCTCCGGTGGCAGCTTTGGACTCCCCGACGGCAATGGCCGACTCGGACTCCGCTTCATGGTTGAATCCTTGGACCCTCGCTTCTGTGGCCGGCGCCAGCGTCGCCGCCACGACGGCGAAGGCGAAGAAGAGGACGGCGAGCTTGGACGACGGCGCCATCTCTATCGTCGACAAGAGATCGGTGGTGGCTTTCGGTGGGGTGAGCTTGAGCTTGGTGTTGCGGCTTGGCTGATTGTTGTGCAGAGCAACGTGGGATGGCTCGCAATTTATAGCGTTGTCGTGTAGAGATTTGGAGTTTGGATGCTCATGTAATAAGATTGGACTCTGGATTAAATTTCTGTACATGAAGCAGATTTTAGTTTTGAGTGTTCATGTAACGAGATTGAACTCTGGACTGATTTATGTACGTAATTAAATCAAACAAGCATATATATCCAATGATGCTTTCTTATCTCTTCTTCTGTTCGGCGTTAAGGATGTAATAAGAGATAATACAGCCTGCAATCCTGACGATCTCAAATTAAATACGTGATTAAAATTTTCACCTTCTCAGATATATAAGTTTCCAAAATGTTTGCCGTTGTTACGGGCTCACGGCAAACTTCTGAAGCTAATACTTCTGTTCGTAGTGCTAATCTGAATTTAGGATTACGCTGGTTGAACAATTTTAGCGACTCCAACCAGTATGAAGCTCTGTCTCTGGTTTTGCTTGCCTCGTAGAGATAAGAGTGAAGTACAACTCGTAGTAGTAATTCTTAATTTCTGGTGATATTTTTTAAGAAAAAACAAGACAAGATTGTGCTTTTTCATTAAATATAATAGAAAGAAATACAACCCCTAAAGATGAAAAAAACTCTCAACATAACTATACACTATACAAGATGCGGTATGAGCTCATGGAGTTGCTTAGCGCCGGTTAGCATTCACAGCCTAGCCTCTTCCTTTATTTTGGCAAGCAGGTATGTCGGTATGGATTTCTTGTGCTTGAAAACCCGTTGGTTCCTTTCCTTCCAAATTTCCCACACGACGAGGAGAATTAGAGTGCACAATCCCTTTTTGGGAACTCATGTTGCCAGGTTTTCCCACTATTCTTAGACCGACTGAGCATCCTCCCAGTGTATAGGTGGAAGATGTTGGTTGCCGACCCAGCTGGCTATGGAGGTCCATATCCATTTAGAGTAGCAAAATTCAGCAACGAGGTGTAGGGCCATTTCATCAACTCTCTTGCAGAGAGGACAACATCCATTGTTTCGCCAGCCCCTAGCCGCAAGTCTGTCAGTGGTCCACACCCTGTTTTGAAGTTTGCACTTTTCGGGTGCCCAGACCTTCAAAATCAGCGAGTTGAAGGTTGAGCTGGGGGCCCCAAACATTGCGCTTGATGAGCCGAAGATGCGAGTAATGCCCATGACTGGTGAACTTTCAAGTAATCTGATTGGGCTGCTCTTTGCTCAAATGCACGTTGCGCACCGCAGTCCACAAGGCCATAAACTGGTCAATTAGCTCAAGCGAGATTGGCAGATTTGCTTCTAGGTTCAGGTCTTCGACCCAAGCATCGTTCTCCTTTCCTTGGAGCAAAGACTTTCCTTTCTTCTTATCGATTGCGTAGACAAGCGGAATAACGTCTTTCGGCCTACGCCCATAAGCCAAGGCAAGTCTCAAAAGCGGGCTCTGTTACCATCGCCGATCGGTAGATTTGTTGCCGCCGCGAAGAGGGTCTTGTCAATTTCGTCGCAAGGCGTCTCGAGACCCACCCAAGGCTTGCTCGGCTGTAGGATCAAGATATCGACTAGAGGGGGGTGAATAGGCGATTTAAAACTAAGTGACACTAAATCAAAACTAACCTAAGTTGTTAGGCTTGGTAAGAGATGAGTCTAACTAAGCAACTAAGTTAAGTTTTGTAATCCTAGGGTGATACTGACTCAAATATGTCTCTACTAAAGTAATTTGCACAAAAGTAAATGCAATAAGTAAATGAGACAAGAGACAAAGGAATTTTTCACCGAGGTTCGAAAACTCGTCGGTTTCCTAGTCCCCGTTGAGGCGAGCCCAACTCCACCGCTCAACCACGAAGCCACCGCACGCCCCCTTCGTCAAGGGGTGGGCAAGGTGGGAGCCGGCCCACGGAGAGGACTACCCAAGCCTCGATCACTAGGGGTAATTCTTCCTTCGCTCCGAAGGTGGTAAACTCCAAGCCACTCATAAAACCGGCATCGGGCCTCCTCCACAATCTTCTCGGAGAGGTCACCGGACAACTCCTCCACAAACCGTCTAGGAGGCGGCAACCTCCAAGAGTAACAAGTAATCCCACGGCTTGGAGATGATCAAGTACCACACTAGCTCTACAATGAAGCAAGGCACTTGGCTCTTGGCTAAAATCACTCTCAAACACAACAAGTGGATGAATACTAGCTCAAGTAAGTGTGTGAGAGATGCAAGGATGTATATAATGCAATAGAGTGCCAAGAAGAGCTCCCTTGCAGCCAAGGAGGGGTTATTTATACCCCAAAACAAGTGAACTAGCCGTTGGAGACGAAATACCCTAACATGCTTGTTGCTGCTAGGTCGAGGCCAGACGAATGTTGGTCGGTCGAGCCGACCTTATGTTGCAACGGCTAGAAAATTAGCCGTTGCAATGCAATGATTACTTCGACAACGGGGGCCGGTCGGGCCAGGAGGCCAAAAGGCGGTCGGACCGTCCTCGGCTCGGTCGGACCGCCATCGGCTCGGTCGACCGGTTGCGGCTCGCGGCTCGGATCGGGCGGCCGAGCGGGGTCACGGGGCCGGTCGACCGGCGGTGTATGGCCGGTTTGACCGTCGCAAGGGCCGGTCGGACCGCTCGCGCTACCTGCGGTCGAGACCGCCACATAGGACCGGTCAGACCAGATGAACACCCACGGTCTGACCGGCCTTGGTCAGCTAGCGACAACAAAAAAAGATGAGCATGCAAAATGAAATGCAAATGACCTAATGTGGCAATTTAATCATCTCTTTGCTTAGGTCATTACCTCTCTTGATAGTACGACAAAGATATAAAAAGAATCTATGAAATTTGATCGGCCGAACTCCTCGATCATAAAAAAATTGTTACTTTTACCGTCTTCAATCATTTTGCATTGTGCCATCGAAAAAGATCTTCAGTAAACATTCATGCACTTCTTATCATGTGATCTTTACTTAAACATGTAAAACTCAAAAGTATCATTAGTCCACAATTAGCACTTTGTCATTAATTACTAAAATAAATAATAAGGCCTAGATGCTTCATCGACTCTTTCCATTCATGCCACAACCAACGTAGTTGTAAGGCCCTTGTGAATTTTTCCAAGTTCAGCACTCCGAGGCCTCCCTGCCTGTTCGGTATGTACGTCCTCACCCGTGATTCACCCGTGCCGGCCCAGAGAAAGCGCCGCCGTTACTTGTCCAATTGCTCCAAGGCGCCCTTTGTGACTTTTAATGCAGTCAACAGGTAGATAGGTTGTGTTGTTATCACTGATTAGACAAGCGTTGTTCTCCCGGCCAGACCCATATTCTTCCCTCTTCATCCCGCCACGCGTCTTGAGATTTTATCGAACACCGGCTGCAAGTCAGTCGTGCGCATCCTTCCAAGGAGCAGGGGAAGGCCTAGGTATGTTAGCGGGAATTGCGCTCGTATCGTTGGGACTCATTCCAAGACGTCTTCAAGGTTGGCACTTTCACATCTGATCGCATCGACCTGGGATTTGTGAAAGTTGGTGATGAGCCCGGTGACCGTATCAAACCGCTAGAGGATTTCCGTAAAAGCTTTGACGTCCTCCCATACAGGGTTGAGGAAGATGACAGCATCATCCGCGTACGTCGATATTCAGAGATGAGTCTTTCTGCCTCGAAGCTTTGACATCACACCAAGATATGTCGCCTTGGAGAGGATCCGCTGGATGGGGTCTATTGCCAAGATGAAGAGAAGCAGCGAGAGTGGGTCTCCTTGCCGTACCCCTTGTCATGTCGGATTCTCTGCCCAGAAATATTGTTGAGGAGGACATAGGAGGTGGAGGTGGACAGAATGGACTATAGCCAGTCGGTCCATTTTGCATGGAAGCCCCTTCGTTGCAATAGGGCAAGCAGGTAATCCCAACGCACCGAGTCGAAGGCTTTTGTTATATCTAGTTTGAAGAGGAGCATTGGTCACCTTGTGCGGTGAAGTCTTCTGTCCATGTTTCTCATGTAGAGGGAAGTTGTCATGTATACTTCTTCCTTTGATGAAGGTGCTTTGATTGATGAAGATGAGGGAACGCATGTGCGGTCTAAGACACAGTGTCAACAGCTTGGAAATGATCTTGGCTATGCTGTGGATTAGGCTGATTGGCCAGAAATCGATGACTCCCTCCGTACCCTCTTTTGGAATCAGGACTATATTTGTTGAGTTAATGAGGCCCAAATTAGCACATCTCAGGTTATAGACTGAGTTCAAGACTAAGGAGATGTCTGCCTTCACGATCTCCCAGCATACCTTGAAGAAGATCCCGATGTAGCCGTCTGGTCCCGGGGCTTTGTCAGTTGGCATCTCTTTAATGGCTTTGTGAATCTTCTACTCCATAAAAGGCTCTACCAGCTCAGAGAGGTTGGTTGGTGCGATGTCGAGTGTGTCCCAGTTCAACTCATTAGGCCTTGGCCCCGGCCGCCCCATGATTTGTTCAAAGTGGTTAAGGATGACCGCCTCTTTTTCCTCATGCATGATGGCCCAGCCATCCTCTTTACGCAACCTTTGGATGTTGTTCTTCCTTTGTCGTGCATTTGTTCTGAGGTGAAAGAATCTAGTGTTAGCGTCGCCCTCTCTAATGTGTGTTATCCTGGAGGCCTGCCTCTTCCTTGCTAGTTCAATTGTCACAAGGGCAGTGATCTTGCGCTTAAGGGCTGCTCTCAGCGTAGTTTCCGGTTTGGATAGGTCTCTTTGCTCTTGTGCTACGTCAAGCCTTTGGATGACGTCAAGGGCCATATGGAATTGAAGTTTTGTTTCGGTGCAAATACCCGTTGCCCACGCTCTAAGAGTGGCCACTATATGTTGCAACTTATGATTCAGGCGGTGTATGGGCTCTGTGTGGTGACAGTTGGTTCCAAGCTGCCTTGACCACGTCCTTGAATCCCGGGATCCTCGTCCAGAAGTTCTCGAATTTGAAGGACCACGGCTTATTTGGAGAATGCGGATTTGCAAGGATGAGGGGGCAATGATTTGATGGCCCCGTCGGGGAGGGCGTGCAAGACATGCTAGTGGAAAGCAATGTCCCAGGTCTCATTGCATAAGCAACGATCGAGCCTAACTAAGGTGGGCCTTTGGCATTCATTGCTCCAAGTGAATCTTCTGTTCTATAGAGGTGTGGACCCTCGTTTTCGGAACGGGAATCTTTCGTGTTCATAGTACCATTTCCGTGGATCGAGTAGTTTGGTACCCACGAACAATCAATTATCAGTGCGGATGCACGAATAGTCTTACACCAAAAGTATTACAATATAGGCCCGAAGGCAATATCCAACATATAGGACCTCATGGTCCGGATACGACCAAAAGCGAAATTAGGTAAGGCGGCGGAATGGAAGGCGGCGGCGCGAGGTGACCCACGGCTAGGGGACCGGGCCGAACACCTCGATCGCAATGACAGTGCGATTTTCGATTTTTCCGATTTTTCTTCTTTTTTATTTTATTTATTTATTACTATTAATTCCTTTTGTATTTTACATATAAACTAAATAGAATTTTTGGCCCAATTGTAATTTAATTAGATTTTAAGTTTTTCCCACTTTATTATATATATATATATTATTTTAATTATATATTTATTATGTTTTTTATACTTTTTCTTCTTATTTATAACTTAGTAAATTTTTGTATTATACCCAAAAATTCAATATCTTTTTGTTCAAAAGTAAATTTTTATTAAATCTTAACTTTTCCGTAAATCTTTATTTCTAAAATTGTATTCCTAGTATTTGTAGTTTCTTTTCCTTTAGGATTTTAAAACTCTATCGACTTTCCCTTTCAAAATAAATATTCATTTATTTAACTCGGAATCAAGGACTTGCGAATAAGAGGCAAACAAATTCGACAAGATGCAATCAATCAAAAGATTTTTATAAGTTCTGATTTTTATATTTCGATTTTTAAAACTTCAAATTTTTAGGGTGTTACAAGAGGGATCTTGTGAAGCTCACATTGGTTGATGGTTGAGCGTAAATGTCTCATGCTAGCAAGATTGATGTTGTTGTTATTTTTGTCCCTCGCCTGGTAGATCATATTGAAGTCTCTGGAGAGGAGCCAACCTTCCCCTTCGCTAGGCTTGAGCCTCCTGATGTGCCTCAGGAATGCCTCCTTTAATCGATGCCTTGTTGGCCCATATACTCGAGTGAGACGGAAGGTGGTCCCTGTTAGGACGGTCGTTACGTGCGCCGAGATTGAGAACCACCCTACGCGGATATCCTGAAGCGCAAGAGCAGCATTGTTCCAAAGGATAAGGATTCCCCCTCTCGTACCCTTGGCCGGCTTGAAGGCGAATTTATCGAGTTTGTAGCCTCCTAGAAAACGGGCGAGGCTATCATCTAAGTTTTGAAGCTTCGTCTCTTGGAAGCATGCTCTGTTGCATTTAGTTTCGAGCATGAGCTCGTGGACCGTGTTACACCGTGAAGGTGAGTTAAGACCTCTCACGTTCCAACCGATGAGGTCTAGACTATGCGACATTGGATTGGTGGGAAGTCGCTTGTGGATTTGCCCCGAACGAGGGGCGTTCGGCCCTAAATGGCCCAGCCGAGTTGGCCCAAAGAGATGGCCCAATTCTCCTTCAGCAAGCGCATCACGCAGCCCAAACCTTGGATGGGCCAAGAAACAAAACATTGCACGATCCACTTCTCACTCATCCGACGTGGTTCAGCCATGACCCAGAGGCCGTCCGGCCCACTGCAGGCGGTCTGGAGGCTTTCGGGGTTAGGTGGGTCATTGCGGTGGGTCGATTGGAAGGCCTAGAGGCCGTCCCAATCCGTTCCACAGGCCGAACACACGGGCAGCCAGGGTAGTCATTGTCCTTTTCCTCACGCGCAGGGGGGTGAGCGGACGGCAACCAAAACAGGGGCGACGACAGCGGCTTTGAAAAAATGGCAGACAACACCGATGGAACACAACGACGATTATGACAATTTGGCAAGCAGGACTGAAGTGCAAGCCGACATCCGCTACAAAAGCGACGGAGTTCTTGGGGCACGGTTATCAAGGCTGCATGTACGCTGCCAGCGTCCCGATTACAACACAATTGCGTACGATACATGGAGCAGCGGGGACACCCATCTAGATCCAGGTGCACAGGAGGAATCATCCAGGGAGTTATTCTTCCATAGCATTGGCAGCCTCTGCGACCCCTTCGCCGATCAGCGGTAGCAGCGCCGCGTCCACCGTGCTCAGTTTGTCGTCGTTGATGTCAAAAATCACGGTTAGGACGGCAATGATGTGCAGCAGCAGCGTGCCATCAAACATGCTGACATATTGATAGAGGACTTGCTTGATGGAGTCGTTGTCACCCTGAAGGAGGCCCAACCGCTTGAGGACAACACGCTGGCATCTCTTCATCGTCGGTCCTGCCGTCTGCTTGGCAATGTGCTCGCTCCGCCTGGTGGCCTGTCCAAGCTGCTTCGGCTTGATTTTCACCCGATGCGCCAGCTGAGTCGGGCGCACAGTCAGCAAGGGGGAGCACGGCGGCGTGGTGGCGAGGATTGGTTGTGGCGGCGGCGCAAACAAGCCGACGATGACACCCGTTGAGGCAAGAGGGGGCCGAGGACAGCTGTGTCGCCGACGTGGTGTTTGGACACTTGCTCATAGCGGCCAAGGGGGTCCCGAGGCCTTTCTCGCCGACGGAGTTGTCGACGATCTCCCGGTCGATGAACACGTCGGGGATCGAACCTGCTTGGTTCTGAACACACACGCGAAGAGCAAGAACACGATGAACACGTGAACTTTGGTGCCGCTCAAAAACCAGCGGCTTTTCGTTTACTTGATTGAGAATTTATAAAGCAACAAAACAAGATCGTGTGGCGCTTGCGCATCTACCGGATCATGCCATCCCATGACCATCGCCAGTACCCACGATTTACCCTACAAACGCGCCCACGTCGCGGAACCACGACGGGCTCAACTCGCGCCAAACCAGGGGCGCTCAAACAGAAACCAGAGTACATGGGAAAAAGAAACTAACTTCCTAGATACAAGGTGTTCGATCAAGGTTTATGCCAACAAATTTCCCCCCTAAGCCTTGATCAAATCACCTACGAGATTGTGACGCTGATCGACGCACGCAGTTCCTGGAAACGCGCATGCTCGAGCGCCTTGGTGAGGATGTCCGCAACCTGCTTCTCCGTTGAGACGAAGCCGATCGCGATCTTGCCCCCGTCGACGCACTCCCTGACGTAGTGGTATTTAACGTCGATGTGCTTCGATCGGTCGTGGAAGACGGTGTTCTTGGCGAGGGCGATGGCAGACTGATTGTCCACCCGTAGTTCCAGCGCTCCAATCTCGTCACCGATGAGATCGGCTAGAAGACAGGAGAGCTGGACGCCTTGGCATGCCGCGGTGGCCACGGCGATGTATTCCGCCTCACATGAGGACAGAGCAACGACTTTTTGCGTGGTTGATTGCCATGTGATCGGGCTCCCGCCGAGGAAGAAGACGACGCCGGTTGTGCTCTTTCGAGTATCGATGTCGCCGGCGTGATCGGCGTCGCTGTAGCCCAACAGCTCCACCTCCTCCTTGTCTCCTCTGGCGTAGTGCAAACCATGTCCACGGGTTCCCGCGATATACCTCAGAACGCACTTGACCGCCGTTAGGTGCTCCTCATGCGGCGTCTCCATGAAACGGCTCAGAAAATCGACGGCGAACGCGATGTCCGGCCGGGTGTGTACCAAATACCGTAGTCCCCCGATGATTCTCCGAAATTTAGTGGGATCGGTGGCCGGTGTGGTGCTTTCCTTGCTTAGCTTCAACCGTGGCTCCATGGGTGCTTGCGCGGGATTGCAGTCCTGAAGTCCGACGCGCTCCAACAGCTTCTCCGCATAGGCGGCTTGCCGGAGCGAGATCCCATCGGCTCCCTGTGTCACCTCGATTCCAAGGTAGTAGGAGAGCAGGCCGAGGTCACTCATGCGAAACGCCGTTTTTATCTCAGCCTTGAACGCAGCGATGTCATCCGTGTCGTGCCCGGTGATGATGAGGTCGTCGACGTATACGCCGACGATGAGGCGCGACGTCCCCTTGGTGCGCGTGTACACACCGTGCTCCGAGCTGCTCCTCTGGAAACCAAGCGATACAATCATTGCATCAAACTTGGACTTCCAGGCCCTGGACGCCTCCTTAGAGCCGTACAACGCCTTGCGAAGGCGCAGTACTTTGTCCTCCTTGCCGTCGACGACGAAACCGGCGGGCTGCTGAACATAGACCTCTTCTTTGAGCTCATCGTTGAGGAACGCACTTTTGACGTCCATGTGGTGAACCTCTGTAACATCCTGAAAATCGAAGGAGTAGAATTCGGAACGTGAAAATCGGAACTCACAAAAACCTTTTGGATTAGTTGCTTCTTATCGTGTTTATCGTTCTTATTTGCCAAGCTCTGTTGCATAAGAGTTCTTTCTGAATTACTTTGATGCGAAGTTGGATAAAGACCCTAAGCTTTGATATCCTAGGTGAGAGTAATAATTCAAAATATATATATATTTGGAGAAGGATAAATACCTAATTTTGTGGATTTACAAAAGACTCTTGAAAAGAATATATTTTGGTTTAAACCCTAACTGGTGGAAGAAAAATAATAAATATTTGGATTTGGATGATAAAAAAAATATTTTGAAAAGGAAATATGAATTTAGAAATTAATTAAAGACCCCAATTTATTGATTTTAAAAGAAGAAATAAAAATATGAAAAATATATTTTGAGAAATAAAAAGTGGGGGAAAAGTTTGAAAATATAATTTTAAAATTATTTTGGGAATATTAGAATTCATTTAGAATTTTTAGGGATAAAAGAAATGGAAATGGAAAATAGGATTTTAAAATCGGGATAAATGGAAAAGTGCACTGTTCATTAGCTCAGCAGGTGTTCGACCGAATACATCGCCCCGTTCGCAGCCGCCGCGCGTCACCCGCCGTACACCGAGACCTCGCGCGTGCATGTTCCCGGCGTCATCGGCTCCGGTCACGCACGTAGTCGCCGGTACGTCGCGCCATGCCGAACGTCCCCAAATCGCCGCCGTACACGCTCGCCATGCCGCTCGCGTCGGCGCCGCGCGTACACAGTCCGCACCACGCCGTCCTTTGCCGCGGCGCCTGTACTCTCGCTCTCGCGCACTGCCTCACCGCACTCGCCGTACACACGTGCGATGGCTGCAGTTGCCGCACGTCGCCGCGACGTGCGCGCGCTCGTCGGCCTATCACCGCGCTAGGGCGCCCGAACCACCTCGCCGTCGACCGCCTATAAATCGGCCTCCCAGCACCCAGCTCCCAACATCGAAAATCTTCCCCTATGCTCACTCGTGCTTTCCCCCAATTTCCCCCAAGGATTAGCCACTTGCATTGTGCGAATTTTGGGAAAGATCGGAGCTCGGCCGGAAGAACCCTAATTCGACCGCCCGTGCGACACTCCGAAATTCGTCACCCTCGGCCGATTTCTTCCCGAATTAAAGGTACCATCATCATCCCCGTGCTCTAGGTATTAATTCCCCTAAGCTCCCGAGCCAATTGGTCACCGGAAAATCACCGGCGACGAACCCCTAGAATTCCTCTGTTTCGGCCGCCGAACCACCTCGCCGTCGCCAGCCCACTGCAGTGCCTTTCCGGCCAAACCAACCCCACCGTTAGCATCCCTGGGTTCGCTGAAGCTTGTAGACCCCTCACTTTAGCCAGGGCTTCGCTGGATTTTGCCGCCGACGAGCGCCACCGCCGCCAAACCACCTCGCCGTCGCCAGCCTTTTCCGCCGCTCCCCGGTCTCGGCCGAGTGGAGAAATGGAGCCCTCGTGGTCCCAAGATGGTGTAGCGCCCCTCATTTCCCTAGTTCCGGCCCTCCCTCGCCGTCGGCACCCCCTCTCTCACCGTCGGTCGCCGGGGAAGAACAGGGCAGGGGAAGGGAGGGAAGAAACAGAGGAAGAGGAGGAAAGAAAGGGAAAAAGAAAAAGGAAGGGAAAAGAAAAAAAGGGGAAATAGAAAAAAGAAAAATAGTGAAGAAAATTTGGGTAAAATATTTTGAAATGTTTTGGAAATATTTTAGGATAAAAAGATAGGGTTTTTGAAATATTATTGTCTAGGAATGAGTATTATATTCTTTTTCCTTCCAAAAAGAAATATTTGGAGAAAGTAATTTCTAGATTAAATTTGTCCTTTTTATGAATTCAAATATTGTCCGACCTCTAATTTGTTATCGAAGTTCACATGAGCCCTTTTTAAAGATTTGTTAAGCATGAAAGTCGTTATTCGGTCGTTGGAATTTCAAAACCCTAGCAAATATAATTGCAATATTAAGGATCAATTATTGGAGATATGGAAATTAGAAATATAATTATTTTGGGATATCCTCGAGTTTAGGAACAAAATATATATTTATTACTAGATGGTTCGCTCGGTTTAACGGGACTTCTTTCCGTTGATTCAACTATTAAAATGTACAAAGTTTGAGGTTGTGTTTGGAATCCGCTTTCCGCGATCATTTTGAGATATCTTTCTCTTCGTTGATATTGTTGGATTTTAATTGGATTCAACCCTTCTTTTCGCACGTACGGATAGCGTCAGAGGAAGCGAACACGACTACGCGGAAGACCCCACTCAATCGGCGTGCGAGCAAGGCAAGTCTTCACACCCTTTAAACATATTGATCCCAATTGCGAAATGATGTAATTTTAAACTCTAAACATGCATGCTTTACCGAGTTACCTATACTTGTTGTGCCATTCCTTGCTATTGAGTACCTTTAGAATTACTCCTTGTAACTCGCGTTGTGATACAAATAACCGAAGCATAACTTCGGTAAACTGCTTAGCCATGCTATACTTAGATTTATGCATACTCATGACTTTATGAAAAAGCTTTGTGCTTGGGCAACTACCTTAGGAAAGGTAGTTGAGATTCGGCATGTGGAGACATGAGCGCCACATGACCATGATGAATTAAGTTTGATGAAAATTGAAAGTACTATACAAATGTTTTAGACTGGGGCGGCTGGATGATTTGGGTGGATTCCGGAAAAGGCAAGTGCCGACCCTGGTCAATTAAGGACCGAGCCATGAGATAGCGGAAACGAGCCGGTACAACCGTACTTCTCGAATGGGTATAGACCTAGCTGATTAGATAGCCGAGCGGAGGCGGTATCCTTGCATAGATGGTTCTCTATGATGTGGTTATGGGATGAGAATGAGGCTGCGGCCTTTGTTATGAATGGTGGGATTAAACTGATGTCAATTAAACTTAAAAATTTGGAAAGTCTTCCCTTACCCGGTGCGCGAACTCCTCATCCGCTAGAAAAGGACATAGAGTACATGAGGGCATAAGTTCATGGAGCGAGTGCTACCAAAGTGAGGTTATCGAAAGGCTTTGCCGTGACCGTCTCATGTGTTGAGGCGTAGGCTCATGTGTTGGGCTGTCACGGAGTACGGGTAAAGTGTACATCCACTGCAGTGTGAATGAGTCAATCTATTCGAATAGCCGTGCTCGCGGATATTGAGCATCGTGACAAGACTTTCGCTTGGCTAGACTTTGAACTTAAAAATGCTTGGGATGGGTTTGCATGATGATTTTATTCGTGGTGGATCAACTTCTCGAGAATGCGAGAAGGGTGGACTCCCGAAAAATCATGACGAACCGGAGGCGGGAAGCCATCCTTGAAATCACGATGGATGGTAGACAGAACCGTCGCCGGGTTAATGAACTATGAAATTAAAACTTGTTTTGGCTAGACGATAGGCTTGTGAAGAGAATTGTGAAAACTGGCTTTACGCAAAAATAACCCTAGCCATGTTCTTTGAGTAACCTTATCATATGCATCAATTCTGTGTTGGCTTGCTGAGTACGGTTGGTACTCACCCTTGCTATACGCACAAACCTCCAGCTGATGGAGTTGAAGAGCCGGAAGATCCATATGCTTACTACCGGGAGGACGAGGAACGACGGCGCATATTAGACTTTAGCTCCGGTCGTTGCTGTGGCAATGGACAAGCCGCGCCTCTTCCCCGCCTTATCTAAACTCGTTTTTATGTTGTAATCGGACCATAAGGTCCTGTGGGATGAACAATGCCTTCGGGCCTATTAATGTAATAATGGTATTGTAAGACTTTTCGTGCATGCGCACTTGATTATCCAAGATCTTGTATTCGTGGGTACCAACTACTTGATCCAGGAAATGGTACTATGAACACGAAAGATTCCCGACTCAAAATCGGGGTCTACGGCTGGTATCGAGCCATGCGACCGTAGGCTAAGACCAAATGGCGCCCTACCCCTAACTAGATGGCTAAAGGAAATATCCCTACGGTAGGATCGTTTAAACTATTATTTCGAAAATGCAAATATATCCTTTCTACATCTGTATTTCTTTTTTCAAATGATTATGATAGTTCCCTCCCGCTAACCCTAAGTTGCCGTAGCGAGATGTCAAACCACGACGGAACACAGGGAAATCAGCATTCCGCGAGACGAGGGTTCGTGGTCCAACTCCAGTCCCTACTATGGTGCTTGAGATACCGGAACCACCCACCTATCACACCAAAAGCATGGCTCGAAGAGTATCCAGCTGGGAGGCGTGTATCCATAGAAGCCCGCATGGGAAGCGAGACATCTTCTGCGCTTCCATACCCGCCACCACCGGGACCTAGCGAAGCGGCTATTCGGGATGCGGCTCGCGAGGCCTTCCTTCGCCTTAATGCGGAACACCGTGCCGAACTCACAATGACGAGTTCGTGCATCATCCTTACCGCGAAGAGGGCAACCCGATCTGCACTGTGGAGGCTACCCCCTGCTGTTACAACCCGATGGTCACGCGTCTATCGCGTTGGGCGGAGACGACGAGACGGCGATTACGAGGAGGCCCCTCGAGATCAACGATCGCGATCACGCCTCAATGATCGGTCAACAGCCACCAAGGCTGTGGAGACCAGATAAGCATGCTGCAGACTCAGCTGCAGGCCAATGGTGCTCAGTATGAGCAACTCTCGGACCGCTACATGGCCCGAGGGAGGCTCGGTAGAGGCTGGAAGAGCGGCTCGGGAAGAGCAAGCGGCGAATCAACCGGCTAGAGGAAGTTGCGCACTTGTCCCGTCTACGCTGCAGTACCTCCACCGAGCTGTACCATCACCTCCCCCCCGTGCCCGACCACTATTACCTTATGACTCCAGCATGCTTAGATACTTTTCAAGCTATGATGGAGCAAGCTTTCATGTTGAGCACAGAGCCTGCACCGTACCTGGTCGACCCCACTGCTGCTACATCCATGGGACCCACCCCGAGCTCCGTACCAGTACCATCCGAGCCGGGATCAGGAGAGGGTAACCCCATCCAGATCTACACCGATACGGAGTCTGAGGCAGAGCCCATGGAAATCAAATGGGAGTCTAGCGACACCGACTCAATGGAGGAGGAAGTTCCCCCTCGTCGCGACTCACACGGGAGGCCCCTCACCCGCCGACGCTCGCAAGAGTACGCGGCCACCGAGTCGGAAGATTCGGCGTGACTCGAGGCCACCACCTCCGAGCCGTGGGGACTTCGGTTTGCTTCGGCGACGGACCACCCACTTCCGGCGCCTGGCTCTTGCGGATGGTTGGATGACTAGGCGGAAGAACCTTCCCAGCTCGGCAGCACTTCCTATTTCCCTTAATTAGTTGATCTAGTTGGACGATATAATTATTATTGCTATCCTGGCATGAAGGACTGTGTGTGTACAGTCCATGTACCCCCCTTATGTAATATGATGAACCTGGGCATCGCTTTGCGGTATCTTAATTCGTATGCTTATCATTATTTCATCTTGTCTGTTGATTGGAGATCATTCGAAAGAACTTGAAGAAAAATTTTCCTGGGAACTATAACCTAAACTAGTCCGATCTCTTGATTCATCTCCCTTCTTCAGATGACACATCGCCGCAGGGCCGCAGCGACCAACGAGAACCCGCCAGAACCCAACCCCTCCACCCTGGCGGAGGTCATGGCTATGCAGACCCAGCTACTCCAAGTCGATTGCTAATAATCAAGGAGGTCGAGGAGGATCGAGCCTGGGAGAATTCATGAGAGCTAAGCCACCCACTTTTTCCACGGCCGAAGAGCCTATGGATGCCGAAGATTGGCTAAGAGTGATAGAGAAGAAGCTAACCCTTGTCAGAATCCGAGAAGCGGATAGAGTTATCTTCGCTACTAACCAGTGGAGGGTCCGCGAGTGGCGGTGGGACACCTACAAGGAGACACGAGCTGAAGACGCCGGCGAACCAACATGGGAGGAATTCACGGTTGCGTTCGCGAGAATTTCGTGCCACTGTGATGAGGATGAAGAAAAACGAGTTCCGCAGACTGCGTCAAGGGAACACCTCAGTACAGGAATACCTGAACAAGTTCACCCAGCTTGCCCGTTACGCCACCAGTGATCTGGCAGACGAAGAAGAAAAGATAGACAGATTCATTGAGGGGCTAAATGACGAACCGAGGGGACCAATGATCGGGCGGATCACACCGGTTCCAAAGCCTCATCAACAAGGTCGTCCGACTTGAGCATGACCAAAAGGTGGTAGACAATAACCGCAAGAGGAGGCTTGCTATGGCTCGCCCATTTCGGGGAACGCCACAACGTCCCAAGGGAGCCACTCCGTCGGATGGAAGCCAAATGTTCGAAACCGGACGTTCTCCGCTTCCGACCATGCCAACAGTCGGCTACACCTCGGTTTCGTACGCCCACACCAACCCTAGCCGCTCCGGAAGAAGGAATGTGAGTGTTTCAATTGCGAGAATTCGGGCACTACTCCAATAGCTGCCCAAAACCACGCAACGCCCTGTGCGCAGGCGCCAATGCAACGCCCGTCCGAGGAACCCCACCCCTGCGGCGGGACGAGGTGCATTCGGGACCCCGCTACCCAACGAGGCCGCCACCGGGTTTCGACGTGGTCGGGTGAATCATGTGCGGGCGGAAGAAGCTCGGGAGGACCGGAGCGTATTGATGGGTATGTTCTCTATCAACTCGCACCGTTAAAGTTTTATTCGATTACGGAGCCTCGCATTCATTCATATCTTCCCAAATAAGCAAACAACACCACCTACACCAAGTAGCACTTAAGAGGCCTATGATGGTACACTCACCTGGGGGAGACATAACCGTACCCCATGCCTGCATTAATGTGCCCATACGGATTAGAGACGTGGTGTTTCTCTCAAACCTTATGGTGCTATCACCCCAAACCATAGATGTCATACTCGGAATGGATTGGTTGACCAAAAATAATGGGATTATAGACTGCATCGAAGGGAAGTCACGGTATCCACCCCATGGGGATCACCGATGAGCATAACTATGGATCAAAACCCAAAGCTATGTGAACAAGCTGCGGGAGTGTTCACCATGCTACCTCTGGGCGGAATGCCAGTAGTACAAGAATACCCGGATGTGTTTCCCGAGGAATTACCCGGAATGCCCCCGGATCGCGATGTAGAGTTTATCATCGACCTAATGCACGTACTTGCCCCCATATCCAATAGACCTTATCGAATGCCGGCCAACGAGTTAGAGGAACTCAAGAAGCGAGATAAGGGAACTACAAGAGAAGGGATTTGTACGCCCCGCTCTTCTCCCGGGAGCCCCGTACTCTTCGTCAAAAGAAGGATGGGAGTATGAGAATGTGTGTGGACTACCGATCGCCGAATGAAGTAACTATCAAGAACAAGTACCCGCTGCCCGGATCGATGACCTATTCGATCAACTTAAGGGTGCACAGGTGTTCTCAAAGATTGATCTACGGTCAGGATATCATCAGTTGAAGATTAGAGCCGGAGATGTTCCTAAGACGGCGTTCTCTACACGTTACGGCTTATACGAGTTCACAGTGATGTCCTTTGGATTGACCAATGCCCCTGCATACTTTATGAATCTGATGAACAAGGTATTCATGGAATACCTGGACAAATTCGTGGTGGTGTTCATCGACGATATACTCGTCTACTCCAAGAACGATGAGGAACACGCGGAGCATCTACGACTCGTACTAGAAAAGTTACGAGAGCACCAGCTGTATGCAAAATTCAGCAAATGCGAGTTCTGGCTCAAGGAAGTCGCTTTTCATGGCCACGTGATTTCAGCCGGAGGAGTAGCAGTAGACCCCGCCAAGGTCGAAGCCGTTACGGGATGGAAGGCACCCAAGTCAGTGACGGAAGTTCGGAGTTTCTTGGGCTTGGCCGGTTATTACCGACGGTTTATCGAAGGGTTTTCCACTGTAGCCCGACCTATGACTCAACTTCTGAAGAAGGAAAAGAAGTTTGAATGGAATGAGAAGTGCCAAAAAGCCTTCGACCAATTAAAAGAAAAGTTAACCACTGCCCCAATCTTGACCTTACCCGACAACCGGAAGGACTTCGTGATGTACTGTGATGCATCCCGGCAAGGACTGAGAGGAGTGTTGATGCAGGATGGGAAGGTCGTAGCGTATGCCTCGCGACAGTTACGACCCCATGAAGAGAATTATCCCACACACGACCTGGAATTAGCCGCGGTTGTACACGCATTGAAGATTTGGAGACACTATCTGATCGGGAACCACTGTGATGTGTATACCGATCACAAGAGCCTAAAATATTTCTTTACTCAGCCTGATCTCAATCTACGACAGAGGCGATGGCTGGAGTTGATCAAGGATTACGATCTAGGGATTCATTATCATCCCGGCAAGGCAAATGTAGTAGCCGATGCGCTGAGCCGCAAAGCCCAATGCAGCCACATGGAATTGGGAGATATGGCCAGCGAACTCCAAGAAGAAATGGCTCGACTCAATCTGCACCTGATTCCTCACGGAGAAGTGAACTCACTGGAAATCCAACCCCTGCTGAGAACTCAAATAGAGGAAGCCCAAAAGGGAATGAGGAAACCCGGAAATCAAGGAACGCATGGCGCGGACGCGCTCGGGAGTTTTCGGTGGATGACAAGGGAATCTGTGGTACAAGAAAAGAATCGTGTGCCCGAACGAGGCGGTTTGAGGGGATTGATCTTAAAGGAAGCCCACGAATCGGCATATTCGTTACATCCCAAGCACGAAAATGTACCAGGATTTGAAAGGAGAATACTTGGTGGCCCAATATGAAGAGAGATGTAGCCGAATATGTAGCCATGTGCGATGTGTGCCAAAGGGTGAAAGCGAGCATCAACGGCCGGTGGCTTGCTGCAGACCACTCAAGATTCCCGAATGGAAATGGGACGAGATAGGCATGGATTTCATAGTGGGATTACCCAAAACTACGACGGTTACGATTCCATTTGGGTAATAGTAGATCGGCTCACCAAGACCGCCGATTTATACCCGTGAAAACTAACTACAACGGTGCCAAGCTAGCGGAACTATATATGAGTAGGATTGTATGCCTTCACGGTGTACCAAAGAGGATCATATCGGATCGTGGTACCCAGTTCACATCTCATTTTTGGAGCAAGGTCCACGAGGCACTCGGAAGTCATCTCGCTTTCGGACCGCCTATCATCCACGAGCCGATGGGCGGGCGAAAGGACGAACCAAGTCTTGGAGGATATGCTTGAGAGCTCGTGCATTGGATTTCACCAAGGATTGGGAGAAATGTTTGCCGTATACCGAGTTCTCTTACAACAATAGCTATCAAGCCAGTTTGAAGATGTCGCCAAACGAAGCTCTATTTGGTCGCCGATGCCGAACCCCATTGATGTGGTCAGAAACCGGTGAACGAACCGTATTCGGGCCTGACATAATCAAGGAGGCTGAGGAAAAGGTTCGCCTAATTCGGGACCGACTACAAGCTGCTCAATCACGACAAAAGAGCTACGCGGATACTCGACGAAGAGAATTGGAATTCAAAGAGGGTGACTACGTGTATCTAAAGGTCTCCCCACTACGGGGAACACGAGAGATTCAAAGTCAAAGGGAAACTCGCACCACGATACGTGGGCCCATTCCTGATAAGCGCTAGGAGGGGAGAAGTGGCCTACCAATTGGAACTGCCTGAGAATCTCTCTGATGTCCACCCAGTGTTCCACGTATCGCAGCTGAAGAAATGTCTGCGGGCACCGGAAGAGCAAACCCCGTTAGAGACCATCCATGTCCACAGTGATCTTACCTACCCAGAGCATCCAATCAAGATACTAGACGAAGCAGAAAAGAAGACACGAACCAAGTCGTGGCACATGTACAAAGTACAATGGAACAATCACACAGAAGAAGAAGCTACCTGGGAGAGCGAAGAATTCCTGAAGACAGAATATCCACACCTATTCAGCAACCGGTAAGAAATCTCGGGGACGAGATTTATTGTTAGGGGGGTAGGTTTGTAACATCCTGAAAATCGAAGGAGTAGAATTCGGAACGTGAAAATCGGAACTCACAAAAACCTTTTGGATTAGTTGCTTCTTATCGTGTTTATCGTTCTTATTTGCCAAGCTCTGTTGCATAAGAGTTCTTTCTGAATTACTTTGATGCGAAGTTGGATAAAGACCCTAAGCTTTGATATCCTAGGTGAGAGTAATAATTCAAAATATATATATATTTGGAGAAGGATAAATACCTAATTTTGTGGATTTACAAAAGACTCTTGAAAAGAATATATTTTGGTTTAAACCCTAACGGTGGAAGAAAAATAATAAATATTTGGATTTGGATGATAAAAAAAATTTTGAAAAGGAAATATGAATTTAGAAATTAATTAAAGACCCCAATTTATTGATTTTAAAAGAAGAAATAAAAATATGAAAAATATATTTTGAGAAATAAAAAGTGGGGGAAAAGTTTGAAAATATAATTTCAAAATTATTTTGGGAATATTAGAATTCATTTAGAATTTTTAGGGATAAAAGAAATGGAAATGGAAAATAGGATTTTAAAATCGGGATAAATGGAAAAGTGCACGCTTCATTAGCTCGCAGTGTTCGACCGAATACATCGCCCGTTCGCGCCGCCGCGCGCTCACCCGCCGTACACGAGACCTCGCGCGTGCATGTTCCCGGCGTCATCGGCTCCGGTCACGCACGGTAGTCGCCGTGCAGTCGCGCCATGCCGAACGTCCCCAAAGTCGCCGCCGTACACGCTCGCCATGCCGCTCGCGTCGGCGCCGCGCGTCACGATCCGCACCACGCCGTCCTTTGCCGCGGCGCTGTCTCGCTCTCGCGCCTTGCCTCACCGCACTCGCCGTACACACGTGCGATGGCTGCGGTGCCGCACGTCGCGCGCGACGTGCGCGCGCTGCCACTATCACCGCACTAGGGCGCCCGAACCACCTCGCCGTCGACCGCCTATAAATCGGCCTCCCCAGACCCAGCTCCCAACATCGAAAATCTTCCCCTGTGCTCACTCGTGCTTTCCCCCCAATTTCCCCCAAGGATTAGCCACTGCATTGTGCGAATTTTGGGAAAGATCGGAGCTCGGCGGAAGAACCCTAATTCGACCGCCCGTGCGACACTCCGAAATCGTCACCCTCGGCCGATTTCTTCCCGAATTAAAGGTACCATCATCATCCCCGTGCTCTAGGTATTAATTCCCTAAGCTCCCGAGCCAATTGGTCACCGGAAAATCGCCGGCGACGAACCCCTAGAATTCCTCTGCTTTCGGCCGCCGAACCACCTCGCCGTCGCACGCCCAGCTGCGGTGCCTTTCCGGCCAAACCAACCCCACCGTTAGCATCCCGGGTTCGCTGAAGCTTGTAGACCCCTCACTTTAGCCGGGGCTTCGCCGGATTTTGCCGCCGACGAGCGCCACCGCCGCCAAACCACCTCGCCGTCGCCGGCCTTTTCCGCCGCTCCCGGTCTCGCCGAGTGGAGAAATGGAGCCCTCGTGGTCCCAAGATGGTGTAGCGCCCCTCATTTCCCTAGTTCCGGCCCTCCTCGCCGTCGGCACCCTCTCTCACCGTCGGTCGCCGGGAAGAACAGGGGCGGGGAAGGGAGGGAAGAAACAGAGGAAGAGGAGGAAAGAAAGGGAAAAAGAAAAAGGAAGGGAAAAGAAAAAAAGGGGAAATAGAAAAAAGAAAAATAGTGAAGAAAATTTGGGTAAAATATTTTGAAATGTTTTGGAAATATTTTAGGATAAAAAGATAGGGTTTTTGAAATATTATTGTCTAGGAATGAGTATTATATTCTTTTTCCTTCCAAAAAGAAATATTTGGAGAAAGTAATTTCTAGATTAAATTTGTCCTTTTTATGAATTCAAATATTGTCGACCTCTAATTTGTTATCGAAGTTCACATGAGCCCTTTTTAAAGATTTGTTAAGCATGAATGTCGTTATTCGGCCGTTGGAATTTCAAAACCCTAGCAAATATAATTACAATATTAAGGATCAATTATTGGAGATATGGAAATTAGAAATATAATTATTTTGGGATATCCTCGAGTTTAGGAACAAAATATATATTTATTACTAGATGGTTCGCTCGGTTTAACGGGACTTCTTTCCGTTGATTCAACTATTAAAATGTACAAAGTTTGAGGTTGTGTTTGGAATCCGCTTTCCGCGATCATTTTGAGATATCTTTCTCTTCGTTGATATTGTTGGATTTTAATTGGATTCAACCCTTCTTTTCGCACGTACGGATAGCGTCCGAGGAAGCGAACACGACTACGCGGAAGACCCCACTCAATCAGGCGTGCGAGCAAGGCAAGTCTTCACACCCTTTGAACATATTGATCCCAATTGCGAAATGATGTTATTTTAAACTCTAAACATACATGCTTTACCGAGTTACCTATACTTGTTGTGCCATTCCTTGCTATTGAGTACCTTTAGAATTACTCCTTGTAACTCGCGTTGTGATACAAATAACCGAAGCATAACTTTGGTAAACTGCTTAGCCATGCTATACTTAGATTTATGCATACTCATGACTTTATGAAAAAGCTTTGTGCTTGGGCAACTACCTTAGGAAAGGTAGTTGAGATTCGGCATGTGGAGACATAAGCGCCACATGACCATGATGAATTAAGTTTGATGAAAATTGAAAGTACTATACAAATGTTTTAGACTGGGTCTGGATGATTTGGGTGGATTCCGGAAAAGGCAAGTGCCGACCACTGGTCAATTAAGGACCGAGCCATGAGATAGCCGGGAAACGAGCCAGTACAACCGTACTTCTCGAATGGGTATAGACCTAGCTGATTAGATAGCCGAGCGGAGGCAGTATCCTTGCATAGATGGTTCTCTATGATGTGGTTATGGGATGAGAATGAGGCTGCGGCCTTTGTTATGAATGGTGGGATTAAACTGATGTCAATTAAACTTAAAAATTTGGAAAGTCTTCCCTTACCCCGGGTGCGCCAGAACTCCTCATACTGCTAGAAAAGGACAGCTAGAGTACATGAGGGCATAAGTTCATGGAGCGGGTACTGCCAAAGTGAGGTTATCGAAAGGCTTTGCCGTGACCGTCTCATGTGTTGAGGCGTAGGCTCATGTGTTGGGCTGTCACGGAGTACGGGTAAAGTGTACATCCACTGCAGTGTGAATGAGTCAATCTATTCGAATAGCCGTGCTCGCGGATATTGAGCATCGTGACAAGACTTTCGCTTGGCTAGACTTTGAACTTAAAAATCTTGGATGGGTTTGCATGATGATTTTATTCGTGGTGGATCAACTTCTCGAGAATGCGAGAAGGGGTGGACTCCCGAGAAAATCATGACGAACCGGAGGCGGGAAGCCATCCTTGAAATCACGATGGATGGTAGACGAGACCGTCGCCGGGTTAATGAACTATGAAATTAAAACTTGTTTTGGCTAGACGATAGGCTTGTGAAGAGAATTGTGAAAACTGGCTTTACGCAAAAATAACCCTAGCCATGTTCTTTGAGTAACCTTATCATATGCATCAATTCTGTGTTGGCTTGCTGAGTACGGTTGGTACTCACCCTTGCTATACGCACAAACCTCCAGCTGATGGAGTTGAAGAGCCGGAAGATCCATATGCTTACTACCAGGAGGACGAGGGAACTGACGGCGCATATTAGACTTTAGCTCCGGTCGTTGCCTGTGGCAATGGACAAGCCGCTGCCTCTTTCCGTTGCCTTATCTAAACTCTGTTTTTATGTTGTAATCGGACCATAAGGTCCTGTGGGATGAACAATGCCTTCGGGCCTATTAATGTAATAATGGTATTGTAAGACTTTTCGTGCATGCGCACTTGATTATCCAGTACTGTATTCGTGGGTACCAACTACTTGATCCAGGGAAATGGTACTATGAACACGAAAGATTCCCGACTCAAAATCAGGGGTCCACAACCTCCCATCCTCGGTGTGCAGCAAGCGCGAGAATGAGCCGCACAGACTCCATGCGCACCACCGGGGCGAACACCTCGTCGTAGTCGATGCCGACGCGCTGGACATATCCCTTAACAACGAGACGGGCCTTATGTAGTACCACGTTGCCAAGTTCATCCCTCTTCACCTTGTAGACCCATTTGAGGCCTATGGCGCGGTGACCGGGCGGCAAGTCCGTGAGCTCCCAAGTTGTGTTGTCGGTGATGGCGGCCATCTCTTCGATCATCGCCGCCCGCCAGCATTGATCGCGTTCCGCCATAGCGAATGTCGGCGGCTCCTTCGCAGAGGTGAAATGGAGCTCGTAGTCGAGCACCGGTGCGCCGAGCCAGTGTAGGGGCAGCGCCGATGATGGCGTCGATGGCCGGAATCGCGGTGGCGCCTCGTCGTCGTGGTCGTCGTCCAAGTCCAGCTCATCGATCGGAGGTGGAGAGACATGCCGGATCGGTGAAGGTGACGGTGTCGGGGTCGCCATGGGAGTCGAATGCACGGATGGCGCACCGGGCGACGGCGTCGGGGTCGTCGTCGGAGTCGCGTTCGCGGACGGTGCATCGGGCGACGGCGTCGGGGTCGCCATCGGAGTCGGGTGCACGGATGGCGCGCCAGTGACCTCCTCGGAGTACTCGACGACGAACGGCTCCGATTCAGTGTCGGCGCCGTCGAACCGCTCGTTCCAGTTCCATTTTCCGACCTCATAGAACACCGCGTCCTTGGAGACGACGACGCGTTTGGTGCTCGGATTGAAGAACCGGTACACCTTGGAGCCATGTTCGTAGCCGACGAAAATCATCGGAGTGCTTCGATCCTCCAGTTTCTTCAAGCCGGGGCGCGTGTTCTTGACATGGGCGACGCACCCGAAGGTCCTGAAGTAATGCACAGGTGGTTGCTTGCCATGCCAAGCCTGGAATGGCGTCACCCCGTCGAGAGCACGCGTCGACGCACGGTTCAAGATGTGGACGGCGGTGTTGCCGACCTCACCCAGAAATAACCGGGGAGATTCTTAGCCTTTAGCATGCACCGCGCCATGGCGATGATGCTCTGGTTCCGGCGCTCCACCACCCCATTTTGCTGAGGAGAATAGGGGCGGTGAGCTGCCGGTGGACGCCGCGTTCCGCACAGTGACGCCCGAATTCGACAGAGGTAAATTCCCCCCCACGATCGGTGCGGAGGGCTTTGAGCTTGCGCCCTATCTCCACCTCCACGCCGGCCTGGAAGTTCTTGATCGTCGAGGCCGCGTGATCCTTGCTAGGTAACAAGACAAGCCACATATACCGGCTGAGATCATCAACAAGCAACAAGAAATATTTGTTACCGCTCGGTGTCGTCGGTGAGATGGGGCCGCACAGGTCGCCGTGAACGAGATCGAGCACACCGCGCGCACGACCTTGTGCTTGTTCGGGGAACGGGGCTCGACGGTGCTTGCCGGCGAGACACGCGTCACACACTTGCTCAACTTGTTCCAGGGGCGACAGTCCGCGCACCATGTCGTGGTTGGCGAGACGGCGCAGAGATTGAAAACCGATGTGCCCATACCGAGCGTGCCATCTCCACGCCATTTCAGTGCTGCGTGCGGCGAGGCAAACCGGTCGCCCAACCTGCAGGTCGACGGTGTACAGGCGCGACGCCGAATGGTTGACGTGGACCAGCAGCTTGCACCTCTGTTCAAAGATGCGGAGCACGCCATGCTCGATGATGGTGCGACACCCCACCTCGTCGAGCTGCCCGATGCTGACGATGTTGGCAGTGAGGCGGGGTAGGAAGTAGACACCGGTTAGTCGACGATGTTCCCCATTCTTGCAGTTGAAGACAACGGTGCCACAACCTTCGATTTCGACGACGGAGCCATCACCGAAACGCACCGTGCCGCAGATGTCGCGGCTGAGCTCAGAGAAGACGGTGTTGTCGCCTGTCATGTGGTTCGTCGCTCCGGTGTCCAAGATCCACCGGCTGGGATCCACGGCGACGTTGGGACCCAATTGCGCGAAGACCTTGGGCTCGTCGATCTCAATCCGACGACGGGGCGAGACAGAGGAGGCGAGCGGCGACGAAACAAAGGAGGAATTGGCCGTACCCGGCGAGATCTCCACCTGGGCCATCATGAGAGTAGCTTGCACCTCATCTTCTTCGGCGACGTGTGCCTGAGCCTGGGATTTCTTTGGCCTGTACGGGCAGTCCCTAGCCCAGTGGCCGATTTTATCGCACCGGAAACAGGGAGTCTTTGGAGGCTTGTTCGGGTCACGCGGAGCGCCGCCACCACGGCCTCGTCGCTGCCTCCCCCGCCTTCTCTCGCTGCTATGGGAGCCGCTAGAGCCGCTGCCGTCGCCGATTTTGAGTTTCGCTCTCCAATCTTCCTCACAGAGCAACAGGCGGCCCTGCTTGTCGTAGATGGCGTCGCTGGTGGCCGATGCCTTTTTCTTGAGCGTTCGCTCCTCCACTTGGCGCAGACGCCCGACCACCTCCTCCACCGGTGTATCCTCGATATCGAGGAATGTCTCGATTGCAATGGCGATCTGCGACAGATAATCAGGGACTGTCTGCAGCAAACGCTTGTTAATCTCGGCGTCGGTGACGGTGCAGCCAAGAGGACGAATGTGATTTGCAAGGGCGACGATGCGCATGGCAAAATCGTCCACCGACTCCCTGTCGTTGAAAGGAGATGTCGCCGAACTCCTTCTTGAGCTGGGCGGCATTTGATTCGCGCACCCGCTGGACACCGACGCGTACGGTTTTCACTGCCTCCCAGGCGGACCGCGCCATGCGTTTGCGCGCCAGAGAGCCGAGCATCTCCGGTGGCACCGCTCGCAGAATTGCCGCGAGCGCGAGGCGATCCTCGCGGTACTCAGCTTCTTCTCCTTCCTCCGGCTCGACGGCGTGCCAAAGGCCCTGGGCTTGAAGATTAACTCGCATCAAGAGCGCCCATTCTTGGTAATTGACACGGGTCAGCATCGGATAGACGACATTGCCGCCACCGCTCTCCTTGATGACGTGCTCGACGACGACACCGCCGGCCCGTCGGCCGCGGCGTGGCGGAGGCGAGATGGAAAGGCGCGGGTTGGGTCGTGGGGGCGGCGACGGCGATCGGCCGCCGGTAGGCGCTGAGTAAACTGACATGGTCCCGGTGAACGAAATGCTCTGATACCAATTATCGGCGATCTCCCGGTCGATGAACACGCCGGGGATCTAACCTGCTTGGTTCTGAACACACACGCGAAGAGCAAGAACATGATGAACACTGTGAACTTTGGTGCCGCTCAAAAACCAGAAGCTTTTTCGTTTACTTGATTGAGAATTTATAAAGCAACAAAACAAGATCGTGTGGCGCTTGCGCATCTACCAGATCATGCCATCCCATGACCATCGCCAGTACCCACGATTTACCCTACAAACGCGCCCACATCGCGGAACCACGACGGGCTCAACTCGCGCCAAACCATGGGCGCTCAAACAGAAAACAGAGTACGTGGGAAAAAGAAACTAACTTCCTAGATACAAGGTGTTCGATCAAGGTTTATGCCAACAGGCGTCATCTTCTACGCACGTGCCAGCTGCGTCGCCCTGGGCATTTGACGGGAAAGCCGCCCCGCTGCAATCCCTAAGGAGGTGAGCCTGGGCCGCCGAGGGAAGGGAGGCCGGCGAGAGTGGTAGCAGAGGGATCTCCTTGTCCTCCAGTCGGCCGGCATCCGCCGTCGCCAGCTCAAGCCTCGATAGCGCCTCCTCAAGCTGCTAGGCCGATTGCGCGCTTGCCGGTGGCAGCGCGTCCTTGATGCGCGCGAAGACGCGCGTGGCCGGAACCGGTTCCCACCCGGACGAGGCTTCATTCCTTGCTGGAGTTGGTGTTCCAGTCATCACCTTGTCAGAGATGGTCGCTAGGCATTGGAGTTGATCGTTGGGAGGGGTCGAGGCTCCCAATGTTTCCCCTGGAATGACAAGGGGGAAGTGTGCAGCGCGTGGAGGAATTGAAATCTGCATACCTCCGATCGGAGCTCCCGCTGCTATTGCTGAGGGGGGATGGCCTCTTACGAGGGGATGGTCGTTGGCGAACGAGGCTCGTCGTTGGCTAGGTGATGGCGCCGTCCACCACGGCGACTGGCCCCACCTGCTTCGCGCTGGCGAGGGGAGCGTATGCGCTCGCGCCGAAAGGAGGTGTCATTCGTCTTCTTGTCGCGCCCCCGACCAAGGCCTCGAGCTCTGTCGTCGTGGCCGTCACGGTCGTCGTACCGGTCCCTGCGACACCATTCTTCATTAGCACCGGGGTGGTCGTTATTGTACCACTGTCGACGCCTTCTTCCGCCACGGATCTTAGCTGAGCGGTCCTCACGGTAATCGTGTTCGACGTCGCGCTCATCATCGTCGCCGTCAATAGTGTCGTGACCGTTTCCGCGACGATCTCGGGGCACCTGGTCCTATCGGCGGTTGCGTCCACCCTCACGGGCGTCTCCCTTGCCCCTGCCACTGCGGTCCGAACGTCAGTCGCCGCGGCGCTCGTCCTCCCGCTCGCTTCTTCCAAGACTCTCGTGGACAGGGTGGGGCGGTGGGGGTGATGTGGGAAGTCATCGAACACCCGCCCGAGGCCTGCTCACCGTCCAACACACCCAGGCTCCAGGGGGCAGCCGGTGTTTGGCCGGCTGGAAGGAGTCCTGTGCCTCCCAGTCGACAGATGCCGCCGTGAAGTCGTGGATTTGCTCGAAGAGGACCGGGTGTCACACCCCACGCTGCCAATGTTCTGGGGGTTTTCTTCCATGAGCAGCGTCTCCAATTACGGGTCTTTCGCGCGGTTGGTGAAGCCGAGCCAGCTTCGGAATGGCGCTTCACTGTCCATGCCCACAGGTGGACCGCGTGCTGCCAGACTCCATCGAGTGGACAAGATCCGTCTCAATTTTTTCCTAAGCGCATGAGCGGCCGATGAGTCTCTCGGCGATGTCCGCCACCCAGGCGTGCATCGAGACGCCGTCGAGGCACAGCCGGACTCGGAACATCAGGGTGCTATGGAGGCTGCGTCACTTGATGAAGTGGATCTCAATGCCTCGACGCTTGACGAAGCCTGTCGCCAGCGCCTCCTCACAATGGCAACGATGCTGGAATTTGATGAGGAACGCATGCGGGTGGTGGAGCGAAACGGCAACCTCACGACGGCGAAGCCGGAACTCCTCCAAGAATGCCTCCTCGACGTCTTGCGACCCAGTAGATGGCGGTGTGTGGGCCGCCCAGGAGACGGCGGCGGGCTCACTCCATTCGCGTAGCTCCTCGTCGATCGCGTATGAGGTAGGGATGAAGCAAGTGTCTTCTTCCGGGCGTGTGGCCGGATCGCCGAGCTGCGTCATCATGGCCACTAGCGCTCTCGGCGGTGGGGGCAGCTGCGGGGGCCACGGGCGACACTGTGGAGACGGCGAATGCGCGCGCGGAGGCGAGCGCGCACGGAGATGCTGGCGTGGAGGATGCGGCGTCGAACGCAGGGTGGAGCGGTGGCGGCAGTCTCGCGCTCGGTGTCTGGAGCGGCGACAGACAAAGCAACAGATGGGGTCTTTGCACTGAGCTATGCGATGCCCCCTACCGAGACAGACGAAGCATTTGTCGTTCGTTTGAGCCCAGAAGGCACGGTAGGAGATGGCCTGGCGCTCTGTGAGGGATGGCCGGGAGGAATCGGGAGCACGTCGGCTTGAATGCGGTCGGAGAGAGCGACTTGAAGGTGGTAGGCGAGCGCTGCTTGAATTCTCACGACGCCACCAGTGTCGCCCACGCACCGGAATCCAAGGCGAATCCCCGGGGTTAATGGCGTTCTGCTCTCGGCCGGCGACGCGACGCAGCAGCAGCCAGCAGGCTAGCGCCGTAAGTGGTACTCCGCCATGGCGAGGCTGGCAGTGGTTGCTCCAGACGGGGGAGGTAAATGCCGACTTCAATTGGTGGTGGGCAGGATCCTGCTCATCAGGCGGTCGATTCAAATTTGAACAAGCGGGGCCCTCTCCCTGGACGACCGCGGCAAAGGAGCGGCACCGGCTTCTCGACGGGTCCGTCGTCTTAGCAACCGCCGAGAACGAGCGATGGGCGGCGGCCAGCCTAGATCCGCGGGGCGCTGGCGGCGGGCGCGGCGAGGCCAGGCATGTCTAGGAGTCGACGGCGGGGCGCGGGGGCGCCAGCAGGGACAGCCACGAAGTCGCGGAGACGCAGGCCGAGCGGCGGAGGAGGACGGGCGTGGGCGGCATTGGCTGGAGTGCTGGCTCCGGCGGGGGTGGGCGGCACACGGTCGCCGGGGGTCGGAGCATGACTTACCATTTCTGCTGATATTGTTGACATAGAACTCTTTAATTTTTCAGATAAACTACAGATGCAAAGTATTCCTTGTATACCACCAAAGACCAAAAGGAGAAGTATGCTGTTGTCCGGAGCTGATACAGCTTGTAATCATCTGAATTATACTGAAGATATGGGACTCTGCAGTCCTGAACAAATTCATATGGTCTCTCGTCATTTGGATATATTCTTTATTACTTACAGCACATGCATGGTGAAGTCTGGAGCTGATACTTCTGTTTGTAATAACTCAGTATTCAGAACTCTGCTGAAGAATTCTGACGAGTCCAATTAGTATGAAGTTGTATCTCCGGTTTCGCTTGTCTATACAATTATTAAAAATTCTGAATATGTGTTGATATTGAGAGCACTCGAACTAAACTGTGCAGAAATGTCTGAGGTCTCGCCAACCGTACTAAACTGTGCAAAAATGACAGTTTAAAAGCTGTATTATTTTCTGAGTTGTTTTATTGCTTCTGATGCAAATTTAGCTTGTGATGGCCGTCCCTCCTGTGCTGAGCCAGAAGTAAAGAATGGTCAGAGATTTAAGATTGGAGCACCCTGCAAACAAAGCAAATGGACTAGGGAGTACGGAATATATTCTGTCAATAAGTAAAATTGTACTCCGAGTTTTAGAGTTGGACATGTATTAAGAAAAGTTGTGGAATTAAAGGCTGGGAAAAGAAGATAGTTTGGGAATTTGAATGATGGAAGATAGTTTGGGAATTTGAATGGTGGATTGGTTGTGAAAAGAATGTAGATAGAGAAATTTTGAGACAAAAAATATATTTTGAGATGGAGGAAGTACAAAATTGTTATCCAAAAATTTTTCTACCTTTCATGTATCTTAATTAATTGTACAATCTTGAGCTGGAACATCGTTGTCAGTTTTACCAGCATCTTCACCCAAATTGATTCATCAGTTCTTCTCTGGTCTTGGAACGGTATTTGGATTATAAATGAACTTGATTATAACAACAATTTTTTTGGTCGAACTGTATTTGGGTTATAATTAAACTATTATAACAACAATTTTTTTGGAAGGTTGCTTAGTTCGTAAGACGTGGTTTCGGATCACGTTGGGCCTGCTTATAATATACACCCTCCCTCTCTTTTTCCAAAGATGCACTGACGTATACTGATTCTCATCTAAACAATGATGCATGACGTAGGCCTCGTTATACAGATTTTTTTAATTTCTGTTAGTATGTTTTCAAATGTTAAACGGTGTATTTCATAAAAAAATTATATAAAAATTACTTTAAAATATCAGATAAATTTATTTTTTTAATTTTTAAGTTTGTATTAATTAAAACTTAATTAATTAACTGTTAATTTTACTTAGTTTTACGTGAAACACTTAATTTTTTTATTTTCATTTTAACCTAAAAGAACATCACGTAGTATGTGTGTACTGTACTTTTACATTGCCAATAAAAATGTACACGATGGGATTTGTGCATGTCCGAGAGAAAAAAATTGTTTTCGAAGATAATAATCTACTCGCGAGATTAACACGCAAATTTTAAATCCGTATGCATCATTGAGGCACAACATCAATTAAACTTTATTTATTTCACAGACAAAAATAACATAATAGCGCTAATATCTACTAGTATGACTTAATCACATCCTAACACCCTAAACCTTGTGTCTTAAAACTCCTTAGGCTAAAGACTACTATGGCCGAAGCAGACGACAGACTATGGTGACACACCTGCCAAAAACAAAATCAGAAGTGATGTTAGATGAGAATCAGGATCACAAATTTTAACAGATTGTTCAAAATTCGGTGAGTTTCAAATATGAATTTACCTCAAGATCTATGAGGATGGGGGACTGGCAGGCGCCGGAGCTGGAGCGGCAGGAGGCATCAATGGCGGCACCGAGGGCGCTATCAAATCAAACACATCATCAGATTAATGTCTTCAAACAAACATGAATTTTATGATGGATTATGTTAATATCTTCAAACAAACAATGCATTAAAAATAAACATGTTCTACGATAGGGTTCTAGATAGGTGTAATTTGATTAGTAACAACTCACTGTTGCACATGGAGAACGTCTGCAGTGGCACCATGGCGTCGCAGGTGGACGGGAGCATCATCATCTTCATCATGTCGACGGGCAGCGGGAGGAACTTGCTCAGGTCACCGTTGATGCCGTGGCAGAGGCAGATGGGCGCCGTGTTCACCAGCGACTTGAACCCGTTGCAGCAGGTTGCCGGCGGCGTCTGCACGCTGCTGTTCATCAGGTAATCCGCGCACGACATCATGGAAAACAGCGGCGTCATGCACTCCTTTGGCTGCTGCGGCGGCGATGGAGATGCTGGTGCTGCCGGCGAGGCGGGGGTGGCAGGCGATGGTTGAGACGGTGGCGAGACCGGCGAGCTGGGCTGCGGGAGTGGGAACGGGAACGGGAACGGGAATTGGAAGCCAGAACCAGACGACGATGAGGCGCCCGGCGAGCTTGTATGCGGGAGAGGGAACGGGAATTGGAATCCAGACCCAGAAGACGGCAGAGCGCCGCCCGGCGAGGCGGGCGTAGGGAACGGCAGCGGGAACGGGAACCGGAAGCCAGAGCCACCCGACGGCGGAGCGGCGCCGCCTGGCAAGCCACCGGCGGGGATCAGCGGGAACGGGAACATGAAGAAGGGGAACAACGGGAACTGTAGGCCGGGGAGTCCCGGCAATGTCGGCGCTCCTCCGGTGGCAGCTTTGGACTCCCCGGCGGCAATGGCCGACTCGGACGCCGCTTCATGGTTGAATCCTTGGACCCTAGCTTCTGCGGCCGGCGCCAGCGTCGCCGCCACGACGACGAAGGCGAAGAAGAGGACGGCGAGCTTGGACGACGGCGCCATCTCTGTCGTCGACGAGAGATCGGTGGGGTGATCTTGGTGTTGCGGTTTGGCTGATTGATGTACAGAGCAACGTGGGATCGCTCGCAATTTATAGCGTTGTCGTGTAGAGATTTGGAGGTTTGATGCCCGTGTAATAAGATTGGACTCTGGATTAAATTTCTGTACATGAAGCAGATTTTAGTTTGAGTGTTCATGTAACGAGATTGAACTCTGGACTGTTTTATGTACGTAATTAAATCAAATAAGCATATATATCCAATGATGCTTTCTTATCTCTTCTTTTGTTCGGCGTTAAGGATGTAATAAGAGATAATACAGCCTGCAATCCTGACGATCTCAAATTAAATACGTGATTAAAATTTTCACTTTTTCAGATATATAAGTTTCCAAGTTTTGAAAGTTTGCCGTTGTTACGGGCTTACGGCACATGACGTCTCTGAAGCTAATACTTCTGTTCTAGTACTAATCTGAATTCAGGATTACGCTGGTTGAACAATTTTAGCGAGTCCAACCAGTATGAAGCTCTGTCTCTGGTTCTGCTTGCCTCGCAGAGATAAGAGTGAAGTACAACTCGTAGTAGTAATTCTTAATTTCTGCTGATATTGTTGACATAGAACTCTTCAATTTTTCAGATAAACTGCAGATGCAAAGTATTCCTTGTCTACCTCCAAAGACCAAAAGGAGAAGTATGCTGTTGTCCGGAGCTGATACAGCTTGTAATCATCTGAATTATACTGAAGATATGGGACTCTGCAGTCCTGAACAAATTCATATGGTCTCTCGTCATTTGGATATATGCATTGTTACTTACAGCACATGCATGGTGAAGTCTGGAGCTGATACTTCTGCTTGTAATAAATCAATATTCAGAACTGTGCTGAAGAATTCTGACGAGTCCAATTAGTGTGAAGTTGTATCTCCGGTTTCGCTTGTCTATACGGTTATTAAAAATTCTGAATATGTGTTGATATTGAGAACACTCGAACTTTATTTTTCAGATAAATACGTCGTTGTTACGACACATGTTAATACGTCCAGTTTGTAATAACCGTTCTAACATAACTTGTTAATGCTTTTGAAAGGGACACCTTTAAAATAAAAAGAACTTGTGATAATCAGAACTATCCTGATTACTGAAGACATGGACGCTGCATGTAGAACTATAAACTACACCTATCATTTTGCTTCGCCTGGACTTCGAAGGTTCACAAGAGAACTTCAAAGGTTCATGATAACAGCTCAAAGATTAAGCTTCAGATCTTACAATTATAGCTATTGCTTGCAAGCTGCAAACGAGACGCACCGAGGATAAAGCCCTCAAGGTCGTTTGCATATACAAGTGAATTACCTAACAAGAACAAAATTTTTAGCCAACAGACCTATGATTATAGCACAAGGCACTGGCAATTTCACAAGTCAAACAGTACAACTCAACTGTCACAGTTAAAGATCTGTTGTGATAGCACAATTTCACAAGTTAAACAATGCAACTCAGTCAACAGTAAACCATACAAATGAGATAACAAAAGCATTAGAGGACAAAATCAACAGCTGCCAAGATGGCATTACAGGACCGATGCCAAGAACGTTGCCTAATGACATTACAGGATGGCATTACAGTCGATCTTTTTAGTAAAGCATAGAACCAGCAGAAAAAACATAACAGAAGCAGAAAAATTGGACACAACGATTAGGGCTCACTTATTCATTATAGTTCTTCCAAGCTGCTCTACCGCAGCAAAACGTTTCCAGATACCACCAAACCAGACTTACAGATACACATTATGGGTAGATAGTAGTAGTAGTAGTAGATAATGAAACTGAGACACAATTTAGATGCAACACACATGAACCGGACACTCAAGAACTCCATCAGTGAAGACTGGCAGACTCGTGAACCCTAGAACAGCAGCAGCTCCATGGCTGAGGACTTACTGGCCACCACGGAGGCGGAGCACCAAGTGGAGTGTGGACTCCTTCTGGATGTTGTAATCCGCAAGGGTACGGCCATCCTCAAGCTGCTTACCAGCAAAGATCAGACGCTGCTGATCCGGGGGAATGCCCTCCTTGTCCTGGATCTTCGCCTTCACGTTGTCGATAGTATCAGACGACTCAACCTCAAGGGTGATGGTCTTGCCAGTCAGGGTCTTGACGAAGATCTGCATCCCACCCCTTAGCCTGAGAACCAGGTGAAGGGTAGACTCCTTCTGGATGTTGTAGTCAGCAAGGGTGCGGCCATCCTCCAGCTGCTTGCCGGCAAAGATGAGACGCTGCTGGTCCGGAGGGATACCCTCCTTGTCCTGGATCTTGGCCTTCACGTTGTCGATCGTGTCTGAAGACTCGACCTCAAGCGTGATGGTCTTGCCAGTCAGGGTCTTGACAAAGATCTGCATACCACCCCTGAGCCTGAGCACCAGGTGGAGGGTGGACTCCTTCTGGATGTTGTAGTCAGCAAGGGTGCGGCCGTCCTCCAGCTGCTTGCCAGCAAAGATGAGACGCTGCTGGTCCGGGGGGATGCCCTCCTTGTCCTGGATCTTGGCCTTCACATTGTCGATCGTGTCCGAGGACTCAACCTCAAGCGTGATGGTCTTGCCGGTCAGGGTCTTGACAAAGATCTGCATACCACCCCTGAGCCTGAGCACCAGGTGGAGGGTGGACTCCTTCTGGATGTTGTAGTCAGCAAGGGTGCGGCCGTCCTCTAGCTGCTTGCCAGCGAAGATAAGACGCTGCTGGTCCGGGGGGATGCCCTCCTTGTCCTGGATCTTGGCCTTCACATTGTCGATCGTGTCCGAGGACTCGACCTCAAGCGTGATGGTCTTACCGGTCAGGGTCTTGACGAAGATCTGCATACCTCCCCTGAGCCTGAGCACAAGGTGGAGGGTTGACTCCTTCTGGATGTTGTAGTCGGCAAGGGTGCGGCCATCCTCAAGCTGCTTGCCAGCGAAGATGAGACGCTGCTGGTCCGGGGGGATGCCCTCCTTGTCCTGGATCTTGGCCTTGACATTGTCAATGGTGTCAGACGACTCGACCTCAAGGGTGATGGTCTTGCCAGTCAAGGTCTTTACAAAGATCTGCATGCCTCCCCTGAGCCTGAGCACAAGGTGGAGGGTGGACTCCTTCTGAATGTTGTAGTCGGCCAGGGTGCGGCCATCCTCAAGCTGCTTGCCAGCGAAGATGAGACGCTGCTGGTCCGGGGGGATGCCCTCCTTGTCCTGGATCTTGGCCTTGACATTGTCAATGGTGTCCGAGGACTCAACCTCGAGGGTGATGGTCTTGCCGGTGAGTGTCTTCACAAAGATCTGCATCTGCACACACAATTACCGAAGCATGGTCAGCAACTATAAACATGAAATTATAACAATATCTAGCAAGAAGGTACATCAGGAATCAGTCTTAAATCAAATTATTCCAAGATGTTAGACAAGGACTGGACTGCAAGATTTAGACAACCAAAACCATAAAAAATAAATATGCACCGTGCTCAAGTTCGCAATAATAATATGCAGGTCTATGAACCACTAGAGTTCCAGCAGGGAACTGATTCAAGAGCTACTATAACTATCCCTATAGTACATCAGCCAGACCAATTAACATAGGCTAGTATTTACAGATGCAGCAGTTGACAAGATAGGCTTCACATAAAAATCCTGGAAGGTATGTAATCACTAATCAACAAGCCACAGCCCTAGTTTTAAACATGAACCTAGTCGCTGCCCTAGATTGAACATGAACAGAGTAGAATCTATGCAACTAGAGAAACTGAATCAGAAACCACCTAAGCAAATATACCTGAAGTCGCTACTTGGATCAACGATAAAACAGACATAACAACCCTAGCACAGTAGTGCTTCTAGATCCGAACCAATCAAATACTTCGATTAAGAACAGCATCGATCATAATCACAGATCCATACCACGCGAACCCTATCTAAACCAACAGATCTACCACAAGATAGCGAAACGAGGACCAACTACGACATCTCACAAGCACGAAATCAAATCAAACGCGAAGGAAGGAACGGAGGAGGGATCGGAAAATCGCATACCTTGAGAGGGCGATTCGACGCTTCGCTTCGCTTCGCTTCTCGGGGTGAAATTTATCTCTGGGATTTGGGTTTCGATTGATGAGGAAGAGTCGAGGAGGGGTGGGGAATTTATAGGTGGGGAGGAGGGCGACTCGTGACTCGTCAGTGGGCCCACGGGTGCGGTGGGTGGGGCCCGGGGACAAATAAAGAAAGAGAGAGGCGGTTTGGGGAGTCAGTCTCCCCACCACGCAAACTTGATTAAATCCGGGAAGGAAAGAAAGGAACGGAAAGGCCGGCCCAGACGAGACGGCGCCGCGGAGATATCGAGGAGGTGGAGCTGACGCCGTTTAGTCACGGGGGTAGGTGGCCGTTAGAAGCGGCGTCACGGCGTTATTGTCGTGTCCGTTTTGTGACCTTTCGAAAGAGAGCCAGCCCAAGAAAGGCCATACAGGTTTTTTTGGGTCAGCGTACAAAATCATCATGCTTACGATTGAAGAAAATATAATCGTTGTTTTGTGGAGAAAGTTCATTTTAGTTTGAATCCTAATGATACTCCAGTAAAATCGGGTATAATCGGGTATAATGATTTTCTCAACTATTAAAACAGGTAAAAAACTTCCAACGTAGTATTGGCTGACTATACATCTATATGTAGCAGCACAATCACTAAAGACGCTGAAAAAATAAATATTTTATTTCACATGTCAGCCCTTTCTTTCGCTCCCTTTCGTTTCTTTTCATTTTTTTCCCAACCACAATGACACCATGCCGCCCATATCTTCTCCCGCGTCAATCCCTTCTTCCTCGTCCGTTGGTCGTGGCAGTGGGGATCGGCAGCCCCCTCCCCAATAGATCCGACAATCAAGCTCGTGTAGGGCATCCTCCTCTCCACACCACGCTGCCTCTTTGTGTCCCGACCAACAATGTCGGCCCAGTCACACTCCGCTAGGCCTTAGGCCGCCATCTCTCTCGGAGAGAGGAGAAGAGGAGGAAGAAAGAGAGAGGAGAGTGGAAGAAGAAAGAGATGTGAGAGGCTCCGGGAAGAAAGCCGCCAGGCTAGGGGTTGGTGGCGACGGCGGGAACACGGGTGGAGGACAGTCGATCCATCTTCATCCTCATCGTTGGTGCCTCCTGGATCTGGGTCATGGTGGATCGGGTGCGACCTCGCCTGCCTAAGCTCTTGATGCGCCGCTAGCCGAGAACCTCATAGTTGTCGTCGACTTCCCTGGCCCCTGTTGCATCCCTGCTGGAAAAAGGGTGAGATAGAGAGGATAACAGTGAAGGTGGAGACTTGGAGAGCTTGAGGTCGTGGATGATGGCGTCTTGGGTGAGGGACAAGAAGTCGTTGGTGAAGCCAAACTGGATGGGACGGTGGCGAGGGAGCTTGGGCTCTCGACAACAGCGGTGACAGCCGACGAACCTCGACGAGAGCGGCAGCGACCAGGATGGAAGCTTGCGGAAGTCGCTAGTGAACACGGGGGAGCTGGTGTAGGATGGGATTGTGGTCTAGCTTGGAAACCTCCTCTGAGAGCGCCAAGAAGAAGACAGAGGCTCACCGGTGACGTGACGACGGTCTCGTTTGTGCTTCCTTCTCCCTAACGGTGATGCGGCTTGGCGTGGAGTAGAAGAGGAAAGATGACGGCGCTGACCCGATGTAGGGGAAAGGGAAGAAAGAGAAAAAAAATATAAGGGTCACTAACAGGTGAGCATCACAGGATGACTCAGTAGGTTGGATTAAGTCAAAGCACCACGTCAGTGAAACCGCTCTCCAAAACCCGAAGAGAGTCAAATTACAATGGTTATATAGTTAGGAGGTCAAGATATATGATATCGCGGTTAAGAAATATGAATTATTGAAGTTATATATGAAGAAGTCAAAAGGACTTATTTCATGTTTTGTATTGGTAGGCCATAGTAAAATTAAAATCAGTTATGGTTATTACCATCTTACTGAAGCTACCAAAATTTATAAAGTTGTGATGGCTATGGTATATTTGGGTAGGGAATTATATTGATTTGGTATATATTAGAATCAATCCAAACACAACATAATTGTCTTCGCCAAAAAAATAATATCCTCCCAGAAAAAAGAACTATTTTATAATATTTTATAACAGCCAAAAAAATCATGATCAACCAAATAAAGCATCAGGTCGGCATTCCTGATGGGCACGTAGCGTCTGCCCTGGCCTCCCACGCGCGCGCGCGCAGCGACGTCGGCGTGCCGACGTGATAACGGAGAAGGAGGGAGACGCGCATCTGCCAACGGCTACGGCGCCGTGCCTTGCGGTCCAACAACTCCACGTCTCTCTCTCTCTCCTGAATTTTTCTTTCCTTTCCATCGTCAATGCTGCATGATTTGGCCACACGCTCGTACCAGCAGCCAGGACCATTCTTTACCTGCAATTTTTTTTAAAAAAAAGGAAAATCGGAGAGGCTGGGGCTGAGAGCTCTCTGGTTTTCGCAAAGGCGGTTTCCCTTCTTATCCTCTGGTTTGGTTTCCTCTGGTCGTCATCTTCCTCACAGGAGAATCACATGACTTGCAAGATACTTCCTGTATTTTTATATAAACACAAATATATTAAAGAAGCAGTTTAAAATGGTTAGATAAAAATCGTAATTAGTTAATAAAAAACAGTATATAAAAAAACTAAATAAAAAATAATTATGATTAGCTGAGAGAAAATGATAGGTATAAAGATAACTTTATTTTAGAACAAGTTATGATGTTATTTATATTTTGAAATGAAGGTGACAGAGAAATGGGAGAGGGAGAGAGATTCCAATCTCGTCTTCAGTTGTTTTCTAGTGATGACTGTTTGTTTGCAGAGATGCTTTCCAGTATTGCAGCTAAACTTCATCAAAATTGAATACTACTAGTAAATCAGATGGTTTCTTGTAATGCTAGTTTTTCTCACTGCAAGTAAAGGATTTCTTGTTCAGTACTGCCCTGTAGTACTGAAAGTCTGATACTTGGCGTGCCGTGTTCAGTTCATTTCATTTCATTAGTGTGTGTCACAAAGGGAAGGTATCTTCAGATGAATCGCATGAACAAACGGAGAAGCAGTACATGGTTAATCAAAATGTCAACCTGAATGTGTTTTTTTTTTCCTTTTTGCTTAAGTTGCTGTCATCTCATCCTGCTTGCAGTGCTACTAGATTATGTTTGTAAAATAGTGCTGCATGCGTAAGCTGAAAGGACCTGTTTGTAGAGAATTCATTTTTTGTTTCTCAAGCTGATCAGGACAGCATATGTTTTACAGTAGCTCTTAAGTCAGCAACCAATTGCTTCAAGGACACTTGCAGGTAGATAAACAAACATGCAATTCATCATTGACTTGTAGGATCAATCGACGACTCCGTCGTAAATTAATACGGCCATACAATTGATTCAAGACGCTGCAACTAATGCCAAACCACTCGTGACGTGTTTCCGAGGAAACTTCTCTCTTTTTTTAGTTCAAGTTGAAGCTAATTCCAGGACTAATAGTAGTTAACGTTTGGCCAAATGGAGATTAAAACTATGCTTAATTCATACTTGACGAAAAAAAGATAAAACCTCACGTATCAACTATTTTCATCAACTCTCTATTTTCTATTTTTGTGAGAATAAAAAAATATAGAGTGAGACTAAAAGATCCACATCAATAATAAATATGTATAACAATTAAAAAAGATGACAATAATAAATTAATAATAATTTTTTGATTAAAATTTTGTTGTAACGCAGGTGTAATACGCTAGTACGAAAAAGATAATAGCAAGATGTGCATTGGTTGACTAGGCATGTGGCAGCATTCGTTAGGCTCGGTTGAGTTGAACCATTAGTTGCGCGGCAAAATACATACTGGACACAAGACTATTATGAGCCTCTAAGCTGGAATTATGTGGATGTTTCTGCTTTTGATTTCAGAAGAGGTCTTTGTTATGCATTGAGTGTTCTAGCATAATCTAGAAGACTAGAACGAGCCTTCCATGAAAATTCTAGAATTAGCTCCTTCCTAACATTGAATACAGTTCCTGTACTTGTGCGTATCCATCGAGTTCCTTTCGTGTCTTTTTCTTAACCTTATTGCGAAAATTATTTGTATTTTGATTATGTTACTCTCATAACTTTGCTGGGTTCAGAATCAGAGACAATGCCAAGAATCTCCAGCGATTGGAATTACTGCGAGTATTGTAATTACTCGCAGTAACAAAGCTTAATACAGGATGTCTTGTGCTATTGCCTTTGGAGAGAGCTATAGAAATCTAGCTCAACATTTCTTAATTCTTTGGAAGTGTAATGCTTCCTGACCCCTGAACTCTACTGTTGCATTTAGACATGTTCACCTAGATTATCCAGAGAAATGCGACATTCACGTAAACCTACTGTTAAAACCATTTACCTTTTTACAAAAATATTAGTATCATTAACTTTTCACAGGGTCTCACGGTCACAGAATCGCGATTCACAAGGAACTACAGAACTATGCTATTGCTATTGCTATTGCTATTGTTCAGAACTTTGCCCCTCTGTAGAAACCACAAGGAAGTGAGAGCAAATGACATAGCTTCAGGCACTTCTCCATTCCCCAACGCAGCTTGATTACCTACGTCAAGTAGTTTTAGGTCGGAGGCTAGCAAGAAATTCTCCGCGATCGTTCTGCTTTTTATGAAAGCTGATTGCATGGGGTCGATGAGGTTTTGGATCACGCTTTGAACGCGATTGGCTCAGATCACAACACTTACAATTGCTCCGTTTGAATTCATGACTAAAGTTTAACTGTTGTCACATTAAATATTCTATTTTAAAGTATTAAATAAAAATTATTTATAAAACTTATTCACACTCAATGGATCAATGGATTATCTGTAAAACGAATCTATGAGCCTAATTACACCATGATTCGATGATGTGATGCTATAGTAAACATTTGTTAATTATGAATTAATTAAGTTTAATAGATTCGTTTCGTAAATAATTTTTTGATTTGTAATTATTTTTATAATTAGTCCGTCTCAATATGTCATGCATTGGAGCCAATAATCGCTTCAACCAAAGTATCTATGGGCAACGGCCAATCAGTGTAATTCTGGAGAGATCATTGGACGAACGCTGGTCGTTTCTTCATTAATTACCCAGCACTAGCATCCTCCTCAACCAGCATCAACTGCACGGTGTCTTCACAGTTGATATAACACTTGGGCTAAAGACCTCCATCCAGTACTGTCTAATCAAGCACAACTTGAACTCTGTCTCCTCATGGACACCTTGGCAGAGCACCAACTTCAACAAGAAATAGCAGATGAGAGATCCTGCATACACTCCACCGGAATAACAACTCTACAATCTACTCACATTCCATGGCACTTCATGGAAACCGGCAGAGTTTATCTGGCTCAGGGCAATTTCAAACACCTACAAGATTTTCCTATGGCTAGCTTTTCGAGACAGACTAAACACTAACGGAAACAGAGTGGAATACAAGATTTTCTTATGGCTAGCTTTTTAAGTTTGGACTTATTTCTTGAAACACAAATATCAAGCTATTGATGTGTATAAAGAGTGAAATACCATGGTTGAAAGATAAACTCAGAAGAAGATGAAAATACCTCATACTGACAATGTGGGATGGATTCTGTTATAAGACATTTAAATCATATTTCAAATTTGAAATTATTGTGCGTCACTATACCGTTTCTTATACACCTCAACGTATGACCAGTACAATTATATCAAAGACTCATTGTATGTTGTCTAATATAGGTTTGTCTAAATAGTTTTGGGTGAAAACCGCTTCCACAGCTTGTTATCTTATTAATCGGTCACCCAGTTATGCTATTGATAAGAAGACTCCAATTGAGATATGGTCTGGTTCCACAACAAATTAATTAGTCAAAATTATTTGGTTGTACTGTTTATGTTCATGTTGATAATGATAAATTAGAGCCTAGAGCTATTAAATATATTTTTTTTGTTATCCTTCTGGTGTAAAAGGTTGTAGTTATGCTGTCCTGAAATTAGAAAGGTTGTGATTAGTAAAAACGTTGTCTTTCATGAATCAGTTGTGTTGCACGATAAACATTCTACTAATGTTTCTGTTAAGAGTCTACATGTGAGCACTTGATAAGTTCAGGGCCTACACCAGAAAAAAAAGATGTTGCTATTAATAAAGATGTACCTGTTAGTAAAGATTCATATTCTTTTTGAGCAATCATCAAAATATTCTATTGCACAAGATAGGTCCAAAACAAATACTAAACAACCTTGAACCTCAAAGATATATTGAAGAAACGAATATAGTTGCTTATGTTTTAAGTGTGGCAAAATGTGGAACCTTTTTTATATTATGAGGCTATTGTTTCTGATGATTGCAATAGATGGATAACTGCTATGTATGATGAGATGAAGTCGCTTAAAAAGAATCGCACTTGAGAATTGGTGAAATTGTCAAAGGATAAAAAACCTATCCGTTGCTAGTGGATCTTCAAAAGAAAGGAAAATATATCTCTAACTCATGAGACAATGTACAAAGCAAGATTAATTGCTAAAGGTTATAACCAGATTCAAGGTATTGATTTAAATGATATCTTTTCTCCTGTCGTGAAGCATAGTTCAATTCACACTTTACTCTTGCAATGCATAATCATGAACTAGAAGATAACATTTATATGAAGTAACATGAAGGTTTTGTTGTTTCTAAAAAAAGAATCTAGTATGTAGGTTGAAGAAATCTTTTTATGGGTTGAAGCAGTCACCTAGACAGTGATATAAGAGATTTGACTATGTCACGTTTTCTCAGAAGTTTAGAAAATGCAATTTTGATAACTACGTTTATCTCAAAGTTGTTGATGTGTCAACTATATATTTGTTTTTTTATGTTGGTGATATGTTGATCGTTGCAAAAGACAAATCAGACATAGTAAAGTTGAAGACACAATTGAGTAGTGAGTTTGAGATAAAAAATTTAGGTAAAAAAATTCTTAGTATGAAAATATGAAAATTAACAGTATGGTAAGTTATATCTTAGTCAGAAAGATTAAGGTTATCTTCAAATTTATATTCACAATCAGAATATGATATTAAAAATTCTCGAACACAGCTACTTGACGGTGCTACACATTTTCTTCTCGATACAGGAAGCATTGTGTTAGTATTGTCCAGGGTCAGGGTGAGACTTGAGAGCCACATAACTTCAGCATTTCTCTGTTCTCTGAAAGTGCAACGCTTCCTGTTCTTGACTCTGAACTTTCCTTCTATTCAGATGATCGAGTCCGACCATCACGTACACCTCTTGCTCAAATCATTTACATTTGCAGAGTGTTATCGAATCCGATGTGTTCAGATCCATTAACGAGAGCTGGATGAAACCTGATATCTCATCTTTTGTCTCCTCTACTCCATGAAGAAGAAATCATGTATGTACATTTTTGAAAAATTCAGAGATTGGACAATCCTCTTGTTTTTTTGTTTCAGACTCCAGTTGCGCTGGTCTCTTGGTTAGAAAATAATCCTCTTGGTTTGTCTCCAAGCGGCTGTGTCAGGTGGACGGGAAGGGGAAGCACCGAAGCAGGGCACATCGAGGGAAGAGAGGGCGATCAGATGAAGACAGCTATGCGACACTTTGGACCCGCTGTACAAATGGCCGAATGGACCGGGCCTTCCTGTGCCGTGCTTGGGCCAGAGGCTTAGCCCATAGGCCTGCATGGCATGGCCCAAGCACGATCATGGCCCATTTCTTTTTCATTTTTAGCAAATTTCCTCCATGTTTTCCCCTACTTCCCTTCGTTTCTCCTAATTTCCCCATAATTGTCCTAACTTTTTATTCTTTTTTCTTTGTTCCTCGCATTATATTTTAAATTAGTATGTTAAATATGTAGATGATCTGACATCAACCCACAGTCCTCTAGCGACCTGCATATAATGACCTATAGCCTTCTCGACCGAGGCATTAACATGTAGGCCGACACGAGACGGACCGTTGCCACCTATAGATAGCTGGTTTCTTGGGGTTACCCTCGGGCCACTGTGTTCGGGTGAGAGACCATGGTGACGGTGAGCCGACTGTTAGCAACGACGTCAGTTTTCGGCGGACAGGACACTGAAGTAACTATAGTGAGAGAAGCGAGAGGCCGATGTAGAAGAGGACGATTGTGTGGAATTTTTAGACACTGATCTTGATGGCCGTGAAGCGATTATCATGACTTTTTTTTTGCAAAATCCTAAGATCGCTAGCAATAGTTGTGCCACAAATTGTGGCTTCAAGCCTTGTTTATAAAAGGATGTACCAAAGAATTGCTTGAGGTCGTGGGTTTTCCACAACGACTCAGTGTGATAGGGTTGACAAGCAGCATGACTGTTTCCCGATAGTTTGATTTCGATATCAAAAGTTCATATGTAGATGAGAAATATGAAGGGTTGTTGCCACATAAGAAAGAGCAAGGTATAAAGCAAGGGACTTGGAAGAAAGTCTGAACCTTAGTCTTTAACCATTTGTTTTTTTACCTTCTAATTGTCTTGTTTATTTTGCTTCTCAGTTTTGAGGATTGGAGTGTAAAACTCTCGTAACATTTGACCGTGTATATCTAACTGTGATATAGAGACCGGATTTCTAACCATTATGTAAAACAATTCTAAAGTTTTAGAAAAAATAATTCTAAAGACAATAGATGTGGACGTTGGATTAATCATGTACGGCCCGGATTGAGTCGTGGAAGAGAGGTGCATTTCTGTGAAAACCCTCGTACTATTTCTAATTGGGTTATTTGGATCCATTTCATTGCAAATAATCCGATTCAGATAAATGTCATTTCAATTCATCTATTCATATCTATGTCATTTAAATTCGTATAAAATTAGAACCATGACATCGATGTCACATTTTTCGTTTTCATATAGATCAAAATACACCTAGACGTGGGACTCACACGTCAGTTCCATCTTCTTCCACCACCCTCCCCTCTTTCTCTTCCCCCCTCTCTCTCCACATCTTCTCTAGTGGTCAGAGGGATAGCACCGGATCTAGGAGGGACGGGAGGGATGGCGAGGATGACACGAAGCTCGACGGCTATGGACGCCACGATGTCGGGGAAGGGATGCCACTGTGAGCAAGAAGAAGGGCTGCGTCGACAGTGTGTAGGACAAGAAAAGAAGAGCTATCACCGAGCCCTGCACCATGCCCTCACCGAGCGTGAGCGCGGGAGCAGAGGAGAAGCAGCGGGTGCTACGACGGTTCGTTGGGGAGCAATGGGCGCGATCGACATCTTTAGAGCTCGTTGAGGAGAAGAAAAAAAGAGAATGAAGAAGAAGAAAGAAACTAACATGATAAAAAATTGACAGCAGTGGCACAGTTTTGATTTTTTAAAAAAATTCAATGACATCAAACCGATATCATGAATATGAATGATATTTTTTTAATATAACATATTTATAATTGAACGATCAAATTAACCCTTTGGGAATTTTATTACCCTTGCGTTCCTTTCCTTCCCTGCTCTCCCTCCCCTCGACGGCGAAGCGGCGGAGCTTCGGCGAGGTTGCAGCAGGACGGAGTTTTCCGCCCGCGGCCTCGCCGTATCGAATCGCCGGCGGCTGGTCTACCTAGGTATTTCTTCCATGCATGGCCTCCGTGCTCCGGGGCTAGCCATCCCACCCCCATGGTCGCCGCCTACGCCGCGTGCTGCTGGCCATCTCCGGGGTGCGACGGTGCGGCAGGCTCAAGCTGTAATCAATCGAAGAGGCCTCGATATCCCTTATCCCACCACCCGCAGATGGTGATACAGTGCTCCAAGGGCTAATCCTGAAGTCTGAACATGCCCTTTGGCAACTGATTTAACCCAGTGTCAGTGATACTCTGTTAGTTAGTACTTTATCTGTCCCAAAATATAAAAATCTAGAACTGGATGAGACATATACTAATACTATGAATCTGAATAAAAGATATGTCATATTTGGTCCTAAGTTCTTATATTTTGGGACGGAGGGAATACTATGTCACATAATCACAATTCACCAATTCTATTGTCTTGAATTGCAGATTTTTTTCGTTAATTTACAATTTTTTTCATCTTCAGAGTTCAGATACTATTCGAGGAATTGAGAGAAGAAGCCGAGCTTCAGGTAATTTCTGAATCCTCCAAGCTTACCATACTGCAGCTTTCTTACCAATATTCAGTTATACGCTGTCAGAAAGACAGTGAAGAAAAGTTGGCAAAGAGTATCACCTTCTGATGCGAGATTACTCATTTAGGCCTTGTTTAGTTTTTACACACTGTCACATCAAAAGTTTGGACATATGTAGGAAGTATTAAATATAGACTAAAAAATAACTAATTACACATTATATGTAATTTACGAGACGAATATTTTAAGCTTAATTAGTCTATGATTTGACAATAAAGTGCTACAGTAACACTTATGCTAATGAAAGATTAATTAGGCTTAATAAATTCGTCGTGTGGTTTACAGACGGACTCTGTAATTTGTTTTTTATTAGTATCCAAATACCCAGGTAATACTCTTATATAACACCTGATGTGACATCGAAAAACTTTATAGGCCTAAAACTAAACAAGTCCTTGCTCTGTTACATCAGCCTTCATTATAATGCTCACCTAAGCAGCATGTTAATGTACCAACCACTACTAGTACACTTGACAAGTTGACAATGACATGGTGTGGTGTTTAATGACAAGTATTTTAACTTTCTAGTTTCTACATCAGTAAAGTGGTTGTTACTATGTATGTAGATAGCTAGATGTGGTGTGACTGTCATGGACCACATCTGCAAGGATTTGGTCCAGGCATCCATCATAGGTCTAAGTATGTTGCCCACATCCTAAATTGCGAACAATGCCAGTGGTTGGGTATAGTAGGTGCAAGGCATGATCGTTCAGATTAGATCTCGTCTTCAGAAAAAAAAATGAAAACAAAAGATGAGATATTTGTTTTGCTTTTGGATGCCATCATCTTCAACTTGGTAGCTATGTTTGTTTGTTTGTAGCATTCAAGAAATTGCATCTTTAAATTCTTTACATAAAGTTCCACAAAAAGAGCATAGCTATTGACTAGCCTGCAAGTTAATATCTTGTATTAACGATGTGTATCTTTCAGCAAAAATAAAAATGGAACATCTTCCATATCCCAACAACCCTGACGTAGCCTGCAAGAGACTGCATATCTCTTCTGAAACTTTGAAAATATATTGCAGGATAAGAGCTTAGCTGTGATGACTAATCTTCAATAGAACTAGTTAATAGTATCTTTCATCAATACAATGTGTTTTATACTGACTATTCCATATTCATGATAAAACGGACCATTTTGTTTCATGGAAACAGGTGTCCCTTTTGGTCGATTTGACATTATCTTAAGGGGACGTAGACCAAATCACTATGCAAATGAGGGATAATGATGTTCTGAAATCTGTTTTGGATATGCAACTGCTATATTTGCAAGGTACCTGCAGCTTCTGAAGCCTGAAATCCTAGCAAAGTACTAATGACGAAAAGCAGTTGCATGAAGTCCTTACATAACAACAGTGAAGTTCTATGTTGTTTTATATTCTATTTTCGTAGTTAGTGTCTTCTTTAGAGAAAAGGCTTTACCCCTGCTTTTTTAGTAAGCAACAAGAGTACAGACATGGTGTCGCTGGGGACTCCAGCTTAACTCTTAGTGTTTGCAAGTTCCCTACCTGTTGCGCCTTTAATATCTCAAAGAGCACAGATTTAATAGGCAAAGCCCAGAGAAGTACTAGCACCCAAAAAATTGTTAGTGATGTTGAACTGAAAGTAAGAACCAGACTAGGTAAGCAAAACCTATGATCCATAGAAATAAGAATTAAGTCTCTTCACAACTACACTTGGGTGTCAAAAATAGGTTGGTACAGGACCACTGAATTTAATTTAAGTTGGTAAAAAGATAAAAGTGTGATAATAGCATGAAAATATTTTAGTTAACATAAATGCTTATATGGTTTTCCTATATCTAAATATATGCTTAAGATAATATATTTGGTCCAAATTTAATGTGGTTTGACTACATGCATGCACTTTGGGACGAGGTAGAGGTACTTTTCATTTAACTGTCAATTATTGCCATTTGTTTTTCTACAAGCTTTATCTTCAGTATTATGAATATATAACATTCTCTATTCTAATGTATTCTACCCAAAATAATTAGGCATGGCCAAGTACATAGAGGTTATCTATACTACTTAAAACATTGGTAATGGTGGTATTCGTTCCCCAAGTTCCCCCAACTGACATATGGGGCTGACGACATCGGTGAAACACAAATAGAGGAAAAGCAAAATAGGCGAGTGCGGAGTAGGACAACGCAAGGGAGAGAGGAAGACCGCATCTCCGAGAGGGAGGCCTTGCGATGCAATGTCCTTCACGAGCGCCATCCCGAGCTCATCGATGTTCTCGCCGTCGCGTCGTCCCCTCTCCTAGAAGGCCAATTGCTACTCCTACTCAATTTCATGGCTTGGGTAGCAATTTGAAGGAGGGGACTCACATTAGGGTCAAGATTTAGAAAATCACCAAGATTCTTCCCATATTCGAAACCCTAATTTTGATTTCCCCAAAATCTGAAACTCTAAACCCAAAAATTAACTGGATCCCAAAACAAAAACCCCAAATCAATCAAATTCCTAAGCAATTGGGGCTTAGACATATCGGATCGGGGTCCTACTACCCGCCGCACATGGCATCAGTCCCGCCGTAGCTCGTCTCCACCTCCCGAACCAATCCCACGCCTTCCTTTGTTGGCCGCGCGAGAACGAGGCTCACCTCGGCCATGGCTTATGCCGCACAGAGGAGGAGAACCGTGGTGGGGGAGCACCACGCAGGCCTCAGCTCGTTGCGCGCCATAGCCGCCGCCGCCATCACCTCAGCATCGTCGGCCTCAGCTTGCTAGGGCACTAGGCTTGGACTTAGGCGCGGCGTCCTACGGTGCGCTGCCGCCTTGACCTCCACCAGAACTGTGCATGGCATCAGCTTGCTGCGCACGGGCACGCTGTCGGGACCGCTCCACGAGACCGCCACCACCCTCACTCACGCCGGGGAAATCGGGGAAGAGGGGAGAAATGGCTAGGGTTTTCGGCCGGGGAGATGTTTTGTTCTGAATCGGCGAAATCTGAACTGTCCGATCAAGATTCTACGGACATCATCCATCCCGTAGTACCGACTCGAGCCACCCCGGTGCAATCTCATCCGTCGATCAGCATCCGACGGCTTCGCCTCGTGGGCCTGCGAGGGTTAGCTTGGGCCGCGCTTAGTCACTGGGCCGCGAGTGCACCCATGCAGCGACAGGTCGGCCACGCCATTCTGGAAGGCCGCTCGCCTTCGGGCCTAATTTGTTTCCTTTATTTTCTTGCTCGAAAACCATTTGCTATTTTCACAGAATTAATTTTAATCACTTTGAGACATTATTTTATGCTATAAATTGTAGAAAGCTTTTGTATGTGTAGTTTAATTTATTTCTAACTAAATTTAACCAACAAGAAGTTTAGTTAGAATATTTAATTATTTCCTTTATTGTTTTGACCCAACGGAGTTATGATTTAGGAATGTCTTTTCTGCACATTATTTTTGCTTTTTGGCTAAATGGAACCAACGAGAAATTTAGCTAGAAAACTTAAATTATTCCTTTATCACTATGCCACGATTTAGGAATGTTTTTTATGGCAATAATTTGTTAGTACTTTGCTTCATTTTCTAGCCAACGCTGATATGGAGTTAAAAATTGTATTTTTTGCCCATTAATTATGATTTGATTTTGCTTCATAATCTGCCCAAGGATGTTATGGAGAAAAAGTCTTATTTGTGTATGTGCATTATATTTATGACAATTATGTGATTTTACTTTATTATGGCCCAACGTACTATAAAGTAAAATATTATGTTTATTGTTGTCATACTAATATTTTTTTTATTTTGCTTTTAAATTTTAGCCTTGACTGGTATTTTTGCTCACATTAGCGATATTGAGCGACTTAACAGCACCAACATTCCCGAATGGAAGAAAAAGGTCCAATTCACTCTTGCGCTAGGGCCAACCGCATGAGTTTTTTTTAAGTATTATATGCATAATGAGCAACTTACTATAGTAGAAACCGAGCCTATAAAAATGTCCATTGCAAAGCATGGGTCCTTTACCTTAATTTTTACTATTGAAGATCAAGACCATACTTTATAACCAAACATTTGGTTGTTTGATGATTAAAAGGAAATAGGACCATCAGACCCCATGCATTAATAGAGGACAGATTTGAGCAAAACTCAGCTTTTAAGGATCTAATCTACCCCAAGCGAGGCTGTATTTCTCTTTTCATGGCAAGTCAAAACTAGGCGGGTGTTAACTTGAGTAAGGTGCACTTGCTCCGACACTTCATTTTCTTCTTCAGTCCATACTCATGTAAGTTGTAGCTTGCTTGGATGCTTTTGAGTAAATTTAGGATGTAACTGGAGGGCACAAAGGAATTCAGGTAGATCAAGCTATTGTACATGTAAAATGTTTATCACATAGATCCAACATTTCATTCCATTCTATTTGATGGAGACTGGCCCAGAATACTTATGGTAACTTGTCAAAGACAGCAGCATGTGAGAGAGACTAGGCAACAAAACTTTTGCATTGGTAATATACAACTATCTGGAGCAGATTGTGCAGAAATTAAGCGCTAGCAAGAAAATAATGAAGGGGGAAATGGCACATTTAAGTTCACAATAAAGTAATCCTTGAACATTAAGATCAAGAACAGCTAAAACATCACATGTTATCAAATATACACCTGTCTTATGAAATGGCCTAAGTGAGATGACAGCAAACATTCAGAATAGGAAAAGCCAGCTAACTTGTAAGTTGTCACCTTTATTTAAGTAGTCTTGAGCTACTCTTATTCTCACTCTATCAGCCCGTTCTGGTCCTCCTTATCTCTGAGCGAAAAATTGTTCATAGCAAGATCTATCATCCCCCTTTCTGGTGTGTAGTATGTCCATTAATTAAGAAGCAGCGCTGATTCCTTCTGCGATAGGAGAAGATTGCAAACCAGTGTAGGGGCAAAAGTGGCTGCACTGACAAGTTCTAGTTCACAGTCAATAAAGCCATTCGCCTTGGAGGTACCTCCCTATTCTGATCAGCAGTCATACACAAATTCATGAAGTGTATGATCTTGGTCTCCATGCATGAACTCTGCTACCCCACGTTCTAAGACTCATGGATGCTTAGATATGTACATGGCAAAGTAATACACCAGTTTGTGAATATTTCCTTCAGGATTCTTCTGTCCATTCTTTGTTTGGAGTACTGAGGCACCTCACTAATGGAGATAAAGATGAAGGGGATCTTCAAAGGTTTGAAGATAATCTCTCAAATATTTGGTAAGCGAAACACATTGTTCGTCTTTGCTGCATCTACATCTATTTCGGTTTTTGATGAATTAGCCGAACCACAAGAGCAATGCACAATTTCTATACCATTGGTTATATACCAGTATGACCCTTGCTCCCTTCGGTTATCCAGCACTGCAGAAGCAACATGAGATGGAAATCGGGTGCCCTACAGACGTCAGGCATGTGTCTCACATAGGTGTGGGCACTAGTGATGCATGTCCAAGCTGGGTAAGGATCTCACATCTCATAGCTGGAAGATTTCGTCCAAGTAATCTTCTTCGCAAGGACCTATACATTTTTCCTACTCTCTGGTTGTGATTTGTTATGGCAATTTTACTAGATGAGTGAATTCAGAGGATTGGAAGAGTTGTCAGCTGGCTCCATGGGCTCCTTTGTGCAGTCAAGGAAGACATCCTGGGCATCTCTAGGCAAGTAGCTCCCTCGATCTCTTCCTTCTGTCCACTTATGTGCTTGTTTTCAGTTTTTGCTCTCCACAAAGTTTTCAGTCGGGGCGCTAATGATGTCTGAAACCTTGGCTCATGCCAGAAAGCATTATTAGCCATGTGTCTAGCTAGTTGATTCAGAATCTACATACTCCAGTAGATGCTTGAGAATCTCCTGTTCTACATCTCCTGGCTAATTTTCTACTGGCATAGTGGCAGTAGTGGCATACCATACCATTGCCCTGTCTGCTCTTCTCCATGAATTCTGGTTTCGCAAAACTTCAGCTTAGTCAGCGTCAAGGTAGACTTGATTGTCATATCAGCAAGCAAGCACTTGCCACTTGCCATTGTCTCTCCCTTTCCTGCTGGAATGCGATGTTCAGACTTGCAGCATCGCCCCTTGCTGACTAACTCCGGAGTGATATGTCGATCTTTTTTGTGGAAAATCTTGTGTTGTCAGGGGACCAAACGTCGGTGAGGTGACATTGCATCTCTACAGTTCATCCACTGATGCAGCTCCTGTCTCCTGACTGAGTTGGCTTACTGAACAGTGACAGGCTTTTCTCTTCATGCTTTTTTTTTCTTGAAAGAATTCTCCTCATGATTTTAGTGGGTTATGATGCGACTCCTGGCCGACCCGAGAAGGCCTAACAGTCTTTCTGGCGAATCATGCTATGCTTTAACAAATCATGTCACCCTACTTCCTCTCATTTCAGTATGTTTTTTCTTTGAATTGCTGCAGATTTTGAGAAACCACCAAGAACCACTTTCCAAACAGAAATCTACCCAGATAACTCTGGCCAGGAGGCCGCCGCCTGCTCCCATGACATCCCAAGAGGCCCCAAGAACCCGAGGAGGAAGAAGACAGCAAGAGCATCATCCGCGAGTTCTTCCTTCTTGTCGAGGTCAAGGTCCTCCTCGTTCGCAACAACGTGCGGCGATTTCAGTGAGTTGCGTGGCGGCCTCCGAGTCGCCTAGTTTGAATGATAGTTCATAGTTTTCTGTGTGTGTTTCTCGTGCTGTTCGATCAGGAGGACAATAAAATCGCCTGAAATAATCATATGATCGTTGTGGTGGATGCTAAGCGTCTAGATTAGGGACACGTGTAATGTGTCCATGACTAAACGAACTATGCATTGTACTGAGTTTTGTCTTTTTTTCTAAATAATGAAAGTTTTATTGAACTTAAAAAACACTTTCGGCCCATGCATAACAAAATGCACACAGCCAATACACCTTAAGCACACAGCCAAAACACCCCATGCCCACCGCTAAAAAATAGCAAAAAAATAAAAAAGAGCAAAAAAAACAAAGGCTAACCGAAGACTAAAGCGTCATTCATGTGTCAGGTAAAAAAACTCTATACTTTAATTAAAGACAAGCAGTCTTTGTCTCTAAAAAATAAGTCAGACAAGAAGCCATCATATAATCAAGAAGACATTATATAATCAAGAAGATAACTTACAGAGAAGAAAAAACACATTTTCTTTTACAAACCATATCATTCTTACGAAGCCAAATAGACCAGTAGGTTGCTATCATCCCAAGCAATATTAGAGATCTAAACTTTGAGGGTTGACTCAAAATTCATTGACTAAACATATATGACGCATTCCTCAGTGCACAAATATTGGACGCAGAGTGGATGAGAGACCAAATTGATTGGGCAAACTAAATTCATAAAACAGATGTTTATTAAACTCATCCTTATGACAAAAGCAACAAGTCTTGTTTCCATTCCAATTCTAACACAGCACAGGATGCAAATACCCAAAAAAAATCTTTACTTTTAGAGGGGGCTTTTAGTTTCCATTTTTTTGTTGATATTGGGAACATCAGTATGAACTAAAGCAATATAATGCAATTTAAATGAGAAATCGCCATTGGCAGTTAGATTCCATTTGAATTCATCTTGCTCATGAGATAGCACTATGTTAGTGATATATGGAAATAGATGATTCCACATCACTAACTTAGAGCCAATAATATCCTAATGCCAGATGAAATTAAAAAGGGTCGGTTAAAAGATATCTGAAATGGTGGCTTGTTTATGTCTTACCACATTGTGAAGACAAGTCACGCAAAGTTGTGTCACCCAACCATTTATCCTCCCATAAACGAACTTGAGTGCCATCCTAAATAGTGAAGAATCCAAACTTAAGAAATCCAATTTGGCCTTCATAAGACTAGCTCAAAAGTGCGAATCCCCCAATTTCCAATGAACTTGAGATATTGGTTGTGAACCCATATATTTGTTACGCAGTAATTGTTGCGACACTGTTCTTACATGCCAAATCATGTATACCCAAACCCCCTTGATCTTTAGGATGACATAACATATCCCATCTCGCAAGTCGATACTTACGTTTATGATCGTCTCCTTGCCAATAAAATCTGGACCTAAAGTAATCAATTTTTTTATCACCCCTTTAGGTATTGCCAAGAAGAACATCATATACATCGGAAGACTTATGTGTTAGAGTTGATCTCCTCCCGTTGGGCCCAATGGCCCAACGGGGATCCTTGACCGCGCCTGATCGGGGCGCCCAGCCTCCTCTGGCTGGTGGGCCCCTGTCGCCTACGCCATATAAAAGGGGTGAGGGCCGGGACGACACACGACACGAGGTTCGCCGCCGCCACCAACCTCACCCACAAACCCTAGCCGATCTAAACCGTGGGGGGCGCAGTAGCGACGGGAAGCGCCACCACCACGTCCCGACGACATCGACACCGACGCACCACGCCGGCGCACAACCACAATGGCCGACGGGCAATCCTCCTCCTCTCACTCGACCGGTAACCCTAATCCGCCTCTCTCTAGTGTTCTACTCGTGATCCAAACGCCTAAGTTCACCTAGACTCGATGCCTAGTGATCCTAAGAGAGCTAACAATGGTATCAGAGCCACTAGCGCATTGTTCTAGGTTTAGGGATTGAAAATCCGGGAAAGGAAAAGGGATCCGATCGGATCGGAAAAAGCAAAGAAAGAAAAAACCGAATTAAAAAGCAAAGTACTCACCTCGCCGGTTTCGGCCGCCGGGGCAAAGGGCGCCGCGACGGAGCCGGTCGACGGCGGCGCACACACCCGAGGGTGCACGCGCGCGCCGGCGACAGGGCCCGTGGCGGCGCCACCGTCTCCTCCGGAAAACCCTAGGGTTAAGGTACGCCGCCGCCGGAGGAGAAAGGGGAGACAAAATATGGCCGCTGGCCATGGCTCGCCGGCCGTGGCGCCGGCGGCGAAAGGGAGAAGGATGTGGCGGACAAAGGAGGAGGCTGCGGCGGCGGCGATGCGGCCGGCCCGGGGGATCGAAAAACCCTAGTTAGGGTTAGGGTTTCCGGCCGGCCCCCTTTATGCCTCCCGCAAACGCCGCTCAGCCGTCGGATGAATCCGACGGCCGAGATCAACGCGCGGGCGCGCGGTGCCTTTTGGGCCGATTCGGCGGCCCAGCCGTCGGTTGCTGGGCCCCTAGCCCGTGCGCGCGTCAAACCGAGCAGGCCGAATTCTTTTGGGCCGGGAAAAGGAAGAAAAAAAGGGAAGAAAAAAAGGGAAGAAAAAAAGATAAATAAATTTTTATTGAAATTGCGTACAGTTTTTTGGGCCGTTTTGGGCCGGCCTAATATTGAAATTTTGTATAGTTTAATCATATATTTTTATTTAAAGTTTCCGCTGCAAAATTGACACATATTATTGAAATTGATGTTTCTAAAATTGAATTTCGAACCAACGGGAGAATTTCAAATTTTAGGAATTTCATTTATGGTATATGATGTTGCTATTTTCTGACCAACGTTGTTAATTGCAATATCATGCTATGTAGTATGCCTAATTTCTGCCCAACGGTGATGTAGGCTTAATGCATATGAAGTTATGTGATATTTTGTTTCTCACTTTTCATGATCATTTTTTTCAGGAGGTTACTCCTTGATGGGATGCATAAAAGACATCCCAACCTTACAAGGAGATAACTACAGTGAATGGAAAAGAAAGCTCGACCTTGCCTTTATCTTGGGAGAGGTGGACTGGGTGCTAACCACACCCTATCCTATAGAGTCTGCTGCACTAGTCAGAGGCAACACAAAGTCTAATGCTGACTTTGAGAAAAGAGAATAAGAGAATGCTGACCTTAGACAACTATACATAGTTAAAAAGGCAAAGTGGGCCTCAGCCAACAAGAAATGTATGGCTGTGGTAAAGAATACAATTGAGCAGGCTATTGTAGGCTCAATTCCAGAGACTGACAATGTCTCTGAGTATCTAGAAAGGATAAAGACCCAGTTCACTGGTTCTTCAAAGACTCATGCCACAGAACTCATAAAGGACCTCGTCACGGACAGGTACACTGGAGGTGGCATTAGGGATTTTATCCTTCAGAAGAGTGCACAAAATGCAAGGCTAAAGCAATGGGACTTGGATTTGAAGGAGGACTTTTTGGTTCACTTGATTATGTCTCGATTGCCAAAAGAGTTTGATGCTTTCATTCTCAACTACAATGTGCACCCAGAGAACTGGACCTTTGATACTCTTCTTGCACAATGTGTACAAGAGGACGAGAGAATTAGGCCCAAAAATGGTGGCGTTATCAACTACGTTGGTAGCCCAAAGAAAAGGAACTATAGACCATCTCAATCAAAGGACAAACGGCCTCAAAGTCCCAAGGTCGGCACCAACCTCGGCAAAAGCAATTTACGGTGGGGACAAACCGGTGCCTCTATTGCAAGAAGGAAGGACATTTCAAGAAAGATTGTCCTGATTTCTTAAAGATGATAATGGCAAAGAAAGGTGAGAATTTTATCACTTCCGTAAATGAATCCTTGTATACTATTTATTCGAAATCCACATGGTGGATCGATTCTGGAGCAACCATTCATGCCTCCAACTCCTTACAGGGATTCCATTTGACGAGGACTACGCAAAGAAGCGAAAGCAACGTTAAAGTCGCAAATGGAGTTGAAGTGAAAGTTGGAAGCCGTTGAAAATCTCAATCTCAAACTTGATAACGACTTTATTCTTCCACTCCGAGACGTTTTTTATGTCCCATCATTGCATAGAAACTTGATTAGTGTGCCATGTTTGGCAGAAGATGACTATTATTGTTATTTTGATAAAGTACAATGTCGCATAATTCATAATAATGAGTGTGTGGGTCTCGCCTTTTGATGAGACAAACTTTATATGCTGCCTATGCATAAAAGTGTGAATGTTATATGCAATGATGCAAATGATGTAAATGATGGGTCCTCGTTGACAAAGGAAAACAAGAAAAGAAAGAGAACTCCTAAGCCTAATGTCTCATCGAAATTGTGACACTGTCGTTTAGGCCACATTTCGAGGGGGAGAATTGAGAGACTTGTTAAGAATGAAATTCTTCCTCCACTGGAGTTTTCAGATTTAGAACAATGCATAGAATGCATCAAAGGAAAATATATAAAGCACATTAAAAAGGGTGCAAATAGAAGCGCAGGGACATTAGAGATCATTCACACAGATATTTGTGGTCCATTTCCTGTAAAGAGTGTGGATGGTTATGACTCTTTCATAACATTCACAGATGATTACTCCCGATATGGTTATATTTATCCAATTAAAGAAAGATCGGAAGCTTTGGATAAATTCAAGATATTCAAAGCTGAAGTTGAAAATCAACATGATAAAAAGATTAAAATAGTAAGATCCGATCGTCGGGGGAGTACTACGGTCGGCATACTCCTTATGGACAAGTCCCAGGACCTTTTGCAAGGTTTCTAATGGAAAATGGCATAGTCGCCCAATATTCTACACCGGGCGAGCCTCAACAGAATGGGGTGGCTGAACGGCGTAACCGTACCTTAATGGATATGGTGCGCAGTATGATGAGCTACTCCACCCTACCATTGGGTTTATGGATGGAGGCGTTAAAAACCGCCGTTCATATTCTCAACGCAGTACCTAGCAAATCGGTACCCAAAACACCGTATGAGTGTGGACCAAGAGTACCCTCGCTAGCTCACCTCCGTGTGTGGGGAGTCTGCGGAAGCTAAAGTATTTAACCCAAACATTGGAAAATTGGATTCCAAAACAGTCGGTTGTCATTTCATTGGCTATCTGATAGATCGAAAGGTTATCGTTTCTACGTCCGAACAGTTATACAAAGTTTGTAGAAACGAGACATGCTGTCTTCTTGGAAGACGAAATGATGAAGGGGAGCACGGTAGCTCGAGTGATTGATCTTGAGGAGAAGCGGGAATATATACCCACTTCGACGATTTGGGAACCTTTCTTCTCACTACTGTTGATGTTGCTGCATTGCACGACGTTGCGGCTCCAACACCATTGTTCGCTCTCTGTGGTGGAAATGAATAGAAATGAGGAACTGTCTTTCGGGATCCATCGAAAAACACTACCACACATGAGGAGGAGCAACAACGGCCTTAAATAGAAGATGTGTCAAATCGGGAGACTTCACAAGAGTCTCAAACAGAAAATGTGCCAAATGTAGAGGCCCCTAGAAGGTCTGAAAGAGTAAGAAGAAAAGCTATACCAGATGATTATCAGGTGTATAACACAGAAGAGTCTCATATAGAGGATGATCCCACCTCATATGAAGAGGCCATGAGAAGTGCCCGCTCATCCAAATGGCTAGAAGCCATGGAAGATGAAATGAAATCCATGAAACTAAATGATGTTTGGGATTTGGAGGAAATTCCTAAAGGAGCCAAAACAGTAGGCTGTAAATGGGTCTACAAAACCAAATGTGACTCCAAAGGGAATATAGAAAAAGTATTGAAGAAATTTAACATGTCGAAATGCAGTGCTACACCTGCTCCTATAATGAAGGGCGATTGGGGAATGGCAATGCCCCAGAAATAAGTTCGAGCTCGATGAAATGAAGTCAAAGCCATATACTTCGGCTGTAGGAAGTCTACAGTATGCACAAGTATGCACACGCCCTGACCTATCTTTTGTCACCGGGTTACTTGGCAGATTTCAAAACAATCCAGGCCCAGAGCACTGGAAATTGGTAAAGAAAGTCCTGCGATATGCGCAAGGAACGAAAGGCCTTATGTTGACATACAGAAGATCTGACTCACTCCAAATAGTGGGTTATTCAGATTCTGATTTTGCTACAGATAAAACAAAGTCAACATCGGGATATGTATTCACTCTTGCAGGGGGAGCTATTTCATGGAAAAGCTCTAAACAAACTATCACTGCAGGGTCTACAATGTACGCCGAATTTATAGCATGTTATGAGGCAACATGGCAGGTGAACTGGCTAAAGAAGTTCATACCCGGTTTGAGAGTGGTTGACAGTATTGAGAAACCACTAAAGTTATACTGCGACAATGAACCTGCAGTACTGTACTCTCACAACAATCAGTCAAGTGGTGCTGCCAAACACATTGATATAAAGTACTATGTTATGAAGGATAAAGTCCGGGATCACACTATAAGTCTCGAGCATATAAAGACTGAAAAAATGCTCGCGGATCCGCTAACGGAAGGCCTACCACCCAATTTGTTCAAGGAACATATAGCCGGCATGGGTTTAAGAGAAGCCTTATGATTCGGACTCGGGGCCCAAAAGTTAAAGTATAAAGTATCATTTCGAACGAGAGATGTGTATAGTGGCTATTGAATCCATCGGCGATTGACCGTGACGATGAGACATGCTCTATACGTTAATTTGTGATAAAACAGAGAAAGGTTAAAAGTAATAGTAAAGAGATCAAGGGGGAGAATGTTAGAGTTGATCTCCTCCCGTTGGGCCCAACGGCCCAACGGGGATCCTTGACCGCGCCTGATCGGGGCGCCCAGCCTCCTCTGGCTGGTGGGCCCCTGTCGCCTGCGCCATATAAAAGGGGTGAGGGCCGGGGCGGCACACGACACGAGGTTCGCCGCCGCCACCAACCTCACCCACAAACCCTAGCTGATCTAAACCGTGGGGGGCGCAGTAGCGACGGGAAGCGCCACCACCACGTCCCGACGACATCGACACCGACGCACCACGTCGGCGCATGACCACAATGGCCGACGGACAATCCTCCTCCTCTCACTCGACCGGTAACCCTAATCCGCCTCTTTCTAGTGTTCTACTCGTGATCCAAACGCCTAAGTTCACCTAGACTCGATGCCTAGTGATCCTAAGAGAGCTAACATTATCAGCACTGAATTAATGAGTGTGAGTCTCCCCCAAGTGATAATATCTTTTCTTTCCAACTAACAAGTCATTTCTCAAAACGTTCTAGCACCTCTTTCCAATCCGAATTACTTAGCTTCATATAGTGTATAGGAATTCCTAAGTAGCGAAACAGGAAGCTACCAATGGCACATCCAAAAAGATAAAAAAGATCAGTACATTGCCCTTGCATTACTTTGGCCTCGCCAAGGCAATATATTTTGTTTTTATGGAAATTGATTTTTAAGCCTGATAATTATTCGAAAACATTAAGCATCATTTTCAAATAATGTGCTTTTGATAAATCATGTTCCATGAAAAGAACAGTGTCATCCGCGTATTGCAAAATCAACAAGCCCCCATCAATCAGATGAGGTACTGTACCATCAATATTGTCCTAATGTATTCACTCTTTCGATTAAAACAACCACTGTATCAGCTACCAAGTTAAAAAGAATAGGAGAGAGGGTCTCCTTGTCGAAGACCTTTCTTTTTTTGAAAGAAACGTCCGACATCCTCGTTCACTTTGATAGCTATACTTTCACCTGGAATAGAAGACTCAATTCAAGATATCTATTTTGGCGAGAATCCTTTCATACGTAGGGTTTGTAGCAAGAAAGACCATTTTATTTTATCGTAAACCTTCTCAAAATCAATCTTAAAAATGACCCCACTCAATTTCTTATGGTGTAACTCATGGACAGTCTTATGTAGGATCACAACCTCCCATCTAGGATGTTACGCCCTCACATGAATGCCGTCTGAGTTGGCTTCACTATACAATCTGCCACCGAATTGATTCTGTATGTGACCACCTTAGTTAAGATTTTAAAGCTGATATTCAAAAGGCAAAGTCTATTTCTGAAGTTTGAAAAGTTGACCGGACCTGAAAATGGTGAATATGCTCCACCAAACAATTATTCTACGAAGACATTGTCAGATTATGTGGATGCACAAGTCTTTTGCATATTCCTAAAAAACATTTTCATATTTTGTGGCTCCATGCTCTCTCTTCTTTTTTATCGGGTTGGTCGAAGGATTGACCGACCAAATTATATTAAGATGAAAATAAGAGTTACAAACGTTTACAAGATCGACATTAAACCTTTGAGACGGGACGACGAACCAGTCATCGTCCCGAAAAAACAAAAAACAGAGCAGAGCAAGGGGGCAACTAATTACATTCCCGAAAAAAATTCCTACTTCCTTCTAAATGATGATTTCCTCTCTTATGTCGTTATACACCTACATCGCTGAACGTGAATGCTGCTCGAAGATCCTTCCATTACGTTCTTTTCAGATGAATCAGCAAACCATCATAAAAAGGAAGTCGAAGGCTTTCCTGTACTTAGTCCAGAAATCCATCCACGCCCTCAACCAGTGAAGGCCAAGCGGGCGGCCCGGCACGCACGGCACGAGCCCATGCCGGCACGGCCCGTTTCGACACGGCCCGTTTGGCCTGCTTCATGAAACGGGCCGTACGTGCCGGCCCACGTGCCTAGGCTCCGGCCCAAGCACGGCACGTGGGGAGCCGGGCCGGGCCGTGCGGCACGGCAGCCGGTGGCCACGGGCCGGCCGAGCCCACGGGCCATTTTTTTACAATTTTTTAACAAACGGCACATAAGTTTAAAAAATAAAAATTAAAAAAATAAAGTTTTAAAAAATAATGACTTAGTAATGTTAAAAATAAATCCACATTTACGAAAATATTGCAAAAAAATTTGTTAAAAATAGTAATGACCTTTATTGATGTTTATATCATTATAGGATACAATGATACATGTTGCCTCGTTAAAAACTTTGTCATGTAAAAACTCGTAGGGAAAACTGAGAAAACCATGAAAAGAAAAGAGTACAACTCAAAGGTCAGAACTACGTCTAACAAAATTCTACTGGGGTTGGTTTGGATCCAAGTAGAGTTGCTCGAACTGGGCGGCCAATTCTTGGTTGTCCGCAGTGTATTGGGCATGTTGTTGAGCAAGCTCCCAGTCTTTAACGCTTAGTAGCATTTCGACATGGTCACTGCTCAGATTCGTCCTTTGGTCTTCGATGATACGGCCGCATAGACTGAAAGCCGATTCGGAGGACACCGTCGAGACGGGCACCGTCAACACATCCCATGCTAGTTTTGAAAGCACGTGATATGCTAACTTGTGGTCATTTCACCACCCGAGAACGTTGAAGTCTTGTGCTTCGTGGTGGATGGCGTCGCTGTCCAAATAACCAGACAACTCTTCGGCCACAACATGCGAAGAGCCGTCTCCACTTGTAGCCGAACGAACTGCCACCACCTTGGCTTGAAGAAGATCCACCCCAAATCCGACCCCACTGTATCTTCTTCTTACCTGTAGTGGGGATAGGAGGGGGTCTCTGCTGTCGAACTCCCTGAAACTTTAGTTCATATCTTCCAAAAACTTCATATAATTTACTTCTAACCTTAGTGTAGAAAGAACTATAATCTATACCTACGGTATCACCAAGAAGTGATAAAATAGCGAGACAATCCTCTTAATTTACACCTAGGATCCAAAGCAAAAGCAAACACATACAACATAGGTATATTTTTCCAATATTTAAAATATTTTTGTTTCATGTGAAAGACGAGTTCATTAGAACATCATCATTTTCATATTCTTTAAATAGAGAAGCAATTTCAAGAATATTGTGCAAAATTATATTAGAAGTTGGATAATAAATTTGTGAGAGTAAGAGTACAATCATAAAAAGTTTCTAAAAATTGGTTATATTTTTGGACAATTGCCCAAACATGCTCATTCGGTATTGGCGACCCGTCACGGTTTTGTGGGCCACCACGTGATTGAACAAAATCCGTAAGTAATTCAGTATAAGGTAAAACAACTTTTAACATTAAATATGTTGAATTTCACCGATGCTCAGCATCGGTGGCAAACTTACGAGCTCTCTTACCGGCAGCATGACAAAACCTCTTCCACGCACCAATCCGCGGGTTCGAAGCAGTTAACCACGCGATTGCTTGACGAACAGCATCAATATGGTTATGAACCCTTTTCATGCCTGACTTAACAATCAAATTAATTATATGGCATGCTGTCGATGTCGTAGGTCGACACGCAGGGATCCTGGGGACCTCTTTTTGGTTCGGCACGGGGAGCGATGTATCCTGGCTCAAACTCGTATAAAAGATGAAATAATGCAGACGAGTCGGGAATTTATACAGGTTCGGGCCACCAGCACGGTGTAATACCCTACTCCTGTGTGTATGTAGTATATGGGGCAGGTTGCCAAGAACAATGAGTGTTCCTCCCCCTTAGACCTTGTGATGGATGAGAGATTTCTACAGGCTAGTTGAAGGGACTCAACCTGGGGCGAAAACTTCTTTTCTTCGATCTGAACGGAACCCTCTGTCTATATGAAGGACCTGAACCCCCTTTATGAAGGACTTGGGTCTCCTTTTATAGAACAAGGGAACACCACAGCAGTCCTACCCTTTTCTCTACTTCACTCCACGTGAGGGAGTGGTTTTTGCCTTGTCTTGTCGGAGAAGCCATTCCATTCCTACTCCTCCCTGTTTGCCGCGTCATGGAGGGCGGAAAAAGAGCGGCCGTCGTGGCTGCCATGCCGCTGACGTGATGATGATTTTGCCTACCCCTTCCGATGGGTCCCACTGGTCGGCGGCCCATTCCATAGGGAGGTGTAGGCACCATGCTTCCTGTGCTCGCACTCTCTCTCCCACGCAGCCGCCCAGTGCATTAAATGCGACTGGACAGAGCGTGGGAGGGGCGTGCGCGGAGTGGGTGCGCGGTCATACCACGGTCTTAGTCAAGAACTTTTAGCCCCCTTTTGCCTTGTAATAGGCAAAAAGGGGTGATGATGGGAGTAGCTGACAGCCGTGCCTCACATCGCATTGAATGCGGCGGGGTAGGCGCTCAGCTTTCCCCTATTTGAGCATTAAATGAGTTGGTTGGCAGTTGGGTTCGCCCCTCTCTCTGAGAGGTGCGGGATGGAGGGTGAGGGTCCGGGCGATCCCGGACCCCTCCGGCCAGGGGTTCGGGAGATCCCGGACCCCGCCGTTTGGAAGTATGATGGCCTCCGGACAGCCTCCGGGCCAGCCCCTTCAGGGGTGGCCACGTGGCCGCCCGTGGCCGAGACTTGCCTAGCCTTTCAGGGCATAATTTTGGCGCTCCTTGATGGGCAGGGATGCCTTCCTTTTTCTTATATGCCACGCCCGCGACATACCCCCGGGCCCATATCACCGACACATGCACAACGCTGATGTAGTAGAAACGATTGAGCATAAACACAAAATAAAGGTTGCAATATTTTCATAGCACGAGAATTAGCAGATGCATTATCTAGGGTGACAACAAATATCTTATCAGCAATATTAAATTCATTAATTACTTCCCTAATTCTTTCAGCTATGTTTTCTCCTGTATGTGAGACATCTATTAACCTAAGCCCTAAAACTCTTTTTTTGTAATTGCCAATCATCATCAATAAAGTGAACAACAACGCTAAGATAATCCTGTCTAGCTCTACTACTCCATATATCTGAAGTTACACTAACAGAGAAAGTACATGTACTAAACAGTTTCTTAAGTGCATTTGAATCCTTCGATAAACATTCTCTAAATCTCTAGTTGTCGTTTGCCTACTTACGATTTAAACCTAGGGTTATGAGATTGTTGAATGTATTGTTTAAAATCAAGAGTCTCTCCAATGTTCGGGGTAAATCTTGTTTGGTGATTAATCGAACAAGAGATTCCCGAGCAACCATGGGATCGTACTCCCAACTACGTACCGTACCATCCGGGTTTAGCATAAGTTGTTGTTGCCGGAGTTGTATTCCTTGTTTCTTGGCACACGACTCCGCATGGCGCTTGAGATGACCTGTACCAGCAGAACCACGAGCAGATAACATTTGCCTATATATTCTATAACGAGCTTTTGATACCTCCCTTCCGTCCAGGGCTATTTCCTTTATCTCGTCGAAGTGTTGCCATACACCGGAGGTTCTCGATCTTTTCGGGCCAGTGCGTGTCGAAACACTTCCGCTCACGGATCCGGAAGATAATCCTTCCGAAGCCACCGCAGCCGTCTGAACCGGTACCTCCTCCACAGATGGTGGAGTTGGAGCCGATCCGGAGGCATCTTCAAACCCCGGCATGTAGTTGGGGTCGAAATCACCCAAAGTGAAAGACGGCGACTCGTATGGATAGTTCGGATCCATTCGAAATTTTAAACCGACATAAACAAATTGTAAAATATTTATTGAATTCATAAACACAATACAAATAATACACAAATTTGAATATTACTTACATCTTTCCAACTGCGAGAACTTCAAACTTCTGCGATCAAACTATTGAACTACGAAACTAAATTTTATTTTTAACAAATTTTGAGCAAATTTTGTCAAAATCAAAAAAACGGACACTTGAGAGCAAAGAGAACACTTGAGAGCACAAAATGAGAAGTGAGGGGTGAGGAGAAATGGCTGGGGTTCATGCCCTATTTATAGGGCGAAATTTCTGATTTTTTGCAATTTTTTGAATTTTTTATGATTTTTTTTGTCTCCAACGGCTAATTTGAAATTTGAAAAGCCATAGAGCCGTTGGTGACATGTGGCGCGCTCCCATTGGACCGCCGAAGAGCCGTTGCGCAGCTTTGCTTCCCATCCTGCCACGTGTCGCGCTTCCATTCGACCGCACGCGTAAACGGGCCGTGCCGTGCTGCGAGCCGTGCCGTGCCGCTACAGTGCACGTGCCGTGCCGTGCCGGCCCGCGGGCTCAGCGGCCGGCCCAAGCACGACACGGCTGAACGGGGCATGCCGGCACGACCCGTTTGCCTATCGGGCCGTACCGGGCCGTGCCGCTACTGTTCATGGCGTGCCCGGGCCGACCCGTGGGAGCACGGCCCATTTGGCCGTGACTACCCTCAACCACGAGTCAGCAAGTTGATCCTCGATTTCTCTCTGCCTTCTTGACCAATCCTGCAACTTTTTACAGCATCTTTGAGCATTCTAGGAGGACGCAAGCCCCTACCAAATCAAATTCTCAGATTTTTACTGAATGTTACTACTGCTGCTGCTGTTCAGAGATTCCTCTGACAATGATCCAACACACCTGCTATATTCGATCCAGGAGGCTTCTGAACTTTTCTGCGACATGAATGATTGTATTTTCTGGACAAGATGAACTCAAATTCTTTTCTGAATTTCTCTCTGGATCATGGATCATGACGATCGGACTACGCCGATAGATAACATTAGTTACTGTTAGTATATAGTTAGAGTCATATTATAATAGGATTAATTTGTGTGGATTCCTTTTATATCTGTAATTCTTCATTAACTTCTGTACTCCTATATATGCCCCCAGGCTCAATACAAATATATAATATTTATAGTATTTTTTTCCTATACTATTCGTCGGACTAGCAATTCGTTCCTTCCATCTTCCGACCCGTCGTCGCTGCCGTCGCCGACCGCTTTACGCGATGAGACGCGGCAGGAAACGCAACCGCGCCGGCAAGCCGTCCTGCCTCCCGTCTCTCAACGACGATGTCCTCGAGGAGATCCTCGTCCGCCTCCCGTCCATCGCCTCGCTCGCCTGCGCCGCCTGCGCCTGCGCGCGCTGGCGAGCGCTCGCCTCCTCGTGGGCATTCCTCCGCCGCTTCCGGGCGCTGCACCCTTCACTCCTCGGCCACTTCGCCACCGACGCCAACGGCGAGTCAGTGATACCGACCTTCCACCCTGCCCGTACCCAGTTTGATGGCTGCTCCGACGCTGCCGTACGAGGCGGCGATTTCTTCCTGACCCACGTCGACGCAAACGCCGGGTGGCGCGTCCAGGACTGCCGCCACGGCCGCGTCCTCTTCGCCAACGAGAGCGATCTCCTCGTCTACGACCCGCTCTCGCGCTGCGGTGTTTCCATCCGTCGACCGACGTGGGATCCCTCCAGCCACTTCACCCACTGCCTTCTCGACGGCGACAGCGGTGACTGCTGCCCGGATTCCTTCCGCGTGGTGTCCGTCGAGCACAACGGCGAATGCACGGCGCGCGGTGCGGTTTACAGCTCGCGCACCGGTGCGTGGCTGCGCGGCCGGTGGGATTACGACCGCGTCATCAACCCGAAGCGCCCCAGCGAGGACTCCTACTTCCCGGGGATGCAGGCGGCGGGGCGGATCTACTGGAAGCACCGCGACACGACGAAGCTGCAGGTGTTCGACCCGGGACCCATGCGGTTCTCCTATGTCCACCTCCCCGAGGGCGTGTACCCGCGGTCCAAGTACGCCGTCGGCGAGGCGGAGGACGGCGGGTGCTGCCTCGTCGTCCTCGCGTACGCACCCCAGGGCACGGTGTTCAAGGTGTGGCGCCTCAGGACAGGGGAGGGGTCGGCAGGGTCGTGGACGTGGGAGCTCGAGCGGCGGCTGCCGGCATGCGAGGTGATAGGGAAAGTACAATACCCTCCGCTTCGCCACGTGTGCGCGGTGGTCGCCGGCGTGGTGCTGATCTGCTTCCAGAATCACGCTGGGCCTCACCGGTACATCGCATTCCGGCTCAGGGACATGCAGGTCGAGGCCACGTTCAGGAGCGCTGGATGGGCTTACCCTTTCTTCATGCCATGGCGTCACTCGTCACCTGCCTTGCCTTCTGCAAATTTACTCTAGTCCAAGTTAAAACATTATGCTATGCATGTTTTCTCGTAATATGTTAGAGTTTGTGTCAAATATGTGTATAAAGTCGGTTACAATTTAGGACTTGAGTTATACTAGGTGTTAGAAATAGAGTAAGAGACTCTATCCCAGGTTCTCTCATAAATAAAGAGGCACATCGGTTGAAACCGTAAGAGATGACAATAGCATAGGTGTGAGTACGACTAGTTGACGACATAGCTAATGAAGGGTTGTGGATACCCGGATACATGCTGGATTAGGGAGGAGCGCCCGTAATCGGGGTTTGCAATTTTGTTTGAAATTCCTGAAATTTCGGTTTTTCCGGTGGGGTCCGGTAGTAGTGGGTATCGGGTAAAAATTTCGGTGTAAAAAGTTTGAAAAAATTTAGCTATCCTATCCCATTCCCCCACCACACTCTGCCAGCCCGCACCCTAGTTCCCAAATCGCAACACACAGGTGCGCGCTAACCCTAGGCGGCGGCGGCCCCTCAAGGCGGCGGCGGCGGCTGCTGCGGCTCAAGGCGGTGGCGGCTGCTACGGCTCAAGGCGGCGGCGAGCTGCTGCGGCTGCGGCGGGGAAGCGATGGCGCGCGCGCAGCCCCGAAGGCGACGGCGGCGACACGAAGGTGTGCGGCTTCTCCCTCTCCCCTCACCTCACTGCTCCATTGCGATTTGCAATGTCACAACTCACAAGTGTTGTGTTTCCTAATACACTCAAGCTTCAACAAGTAACTAGAACAAAAATGCACTAGACCAGATGACTAGGTGTCCTATTCATATGTTCGTTAAAGAAGCATCTAAATATTCCATATCAGTAGGTGCTAATACAATTTGGTTGTTCATTTAGTGTAATGAATTCTGGCCGAGTTGGTGTGAAATATACCGCAGTTAGTACTTCTTGGTCATAGGAAGTTAGACAGTCACAGCACTTAATGATATATAAAAGTATAATAGTTTTGTGGTTTATATGGCACACAATTCATTTTAATCTTTGTTGCTGAAGCATGGTTATGCATATGAAATGTGGTTTTCCTTGAAAGATGAAATGACAGACATATAAGTGCATATGCATTGATTTTACGTAAAGTCAGGAAGTTCTTTTGAGCGACATGTGGTAAAAAAGGTGTGTATGCATATCTGATAAACGGTGGGAATGGAGGAAGAATCTTCCTTTGTCGGCGGGGAGTGGAAGGGGAGCACAACGGCGGCTATTGAAGCGATGGTGGAGGATCGTCGGCGGGGAGGGGAAGGGGAGCAAACGGCAACTATTGAAGGTGATGGTGGAGGCTCTGTCGGCAGGGGAGGGGAAGGGGAGCAACAACAATTGGAGCTGATGGACACAATCCCACCGACACACAAGGGAGTAGACCTCCACCGGGTGGTAAATATTTTTGCTTGGATAGATCAAACTCATTTCAGTTTTCATAGTATTGTGATTTGATATTGGTCTAGCAAGTTAATTTCTTTTTTCTTGAAATAATAGCAAATGCTACTCGTGCTGAAATTGAATATATATGGAATCATGGAAAGAACACCCAGAAAAATGGTTCTATATGTTGGTACTGTGGGTTTCAATCACAAGGTGGAGGTGCTACCCGCTTTAGAAAGCATTTAGCAGGTCTTTCTGGGGATGTAAGAGCTTGCTTGAGTGTGCCACCACATGTTCGGGATGCCATGAGGGCATATGTGAATCGTGCATTAAAAAGAAATGCCTACAATTCAAATCACAAGCGAAGGGTTCTATAAAATATTGCTGAACCAATATACATTGGTAGTGATGATGAAAATGATGGGGCTGAGATGGATGTGCCGGTCGCCGTAGTGCTATTACTAGTAATCCATGTCGTCGTAGTCTTGCTAGCGGCGGTGGGTAGTGGTGGTGCTAGCTGCTCTGGTGGTCGGAATGGAAAAACAAGGTTGTCTAGTAGTGCAAGGACAATGGACTTTGATATAGATTTGTCGCGGAGCCGATCACCCATGCAGCAACAGGTGGATACCATGTTAAACAAGGATCTTTGTTGCATCACTTGGGAGGGCTTGGGCGAAGTTCGTCATGCCAACGACATTCCGGTAGGAAGGTTGATTGCCCTTACTTCAAAGCTGCCATTAAGTTGACTCAACAACTTGGTAAGGGAGTGCGACTACCTACTGGTCGACAAATAGATGGTACTTACCTTCAATCAAATTATGAGAAGATAGAGCAAATAATGAGGGAATTCAAGTCCAGTTGGAAGGATTATGGGATCACTATTATGTGTGACTCATGGACATGCCCTACCATGATGAGTATTATCAATTTTATGGTGTACTCTAATGGGCGTATGTACTTCCACAAATCTGTTGATGCATCTGGCCAAGCACAGAATTAAGATTTTTTGTATGGCTGCATTAAAGATGTTGTAAGTGAAGTCGGGGCTAATAATGTTGTTCAAATTGTGACCGATAACGGTTCGAACTACAAGAAGGCTTGCAAGAAACTTATAGAGGATGATCATCATCAACACATTGTGTAGCAGCCATGTGCAGCTCATACAGTGAACCTTATGTTGAAAGACATTGCAAGTTTGGACCGGGTTGAGAACATAGTTTCTGGTGCCAAACGAATGAGCAAGTTCTTCTATAACCATAATAGGTGAGCTAGCTTTCACATTTATTCTTTGTAGGTGAGCTAGCTTTCACATTTATTCTAACACTTTACAAGTGTCTTTGTAGGCTCCATGAAGACATGAAGAAGAAGATAGGAGGAGAGTTGATCCGACCTAATGCCACAAGGTTTGGCACAATCTTTATCTTTTTATAGAGTTACTGGGATCGGAAAGATAAGTTTATGAAGTGGATGGTGTCAGATGAATGGATCAATAGTGATTGGAGTGCTGAGGAGGATTATTACTTCTGTTATGATTGCTTAATCAATCGGGATTGGTGGGATGGTGTAAAGTGGGTGCTAGATGGCAGCAAGCTGTTGTTTATTTTACTTCGGTATGCTGACCAGCAAAAGCAATCAACCCTTTCGGGTTTTTGCCAAGGTTGTTACAGGCTAGACAAGAAATGGATAGTTATTTTGGCAATGGGACTTATGAGGAGAAGCTTCTATTGACTAAGATCAATAAGAGGATCTCATATTTGTACAAACATGGCTTCATGCTTGCAGGTTTGAAATATCACAATTTATAGCTTGCCTTTAGGGTATCATGATGGTTTCTTTTAAAGTGTTGTGTTAGATTTAAACTTGCTTTTTTGTAGCGGCGCACTTGATCCTGAAGCCCATTACAAATATGGTGCTATAGCTACACATCCCGAATATGGGAAGGCGATCACACTAGCACTTAGAAAGGTTGCAGCAAATCTGCGGAGGCAACAACGCGATTCACCAATTTATACATTACCAAAATAAGAGAGGAATGTTTGACTCCGAAGAAGCTCGGATGGCGTCATGTACTTTTGCAGCAGGTATGTTAATATGTAGTGTTAGTGTGTTACTGTGCTAGAGTAATTATGTGCTTACCCAAAATCATGTTATGTAGGAGATTGGTGGGAAGCTTTTGTGATAGACTGCCCAGAATTGCAAAGGCTTGCGAAGCGAATTGTATCGCAGTGCGTGTCCTCTAGTGGTTGTGAGCATAACTGGAGCACATTTGCTTTGGTTCACACAAAAGTGCGAAACCGGCTTGGGTATGAAAAGCTTCACAAGCTAGTGTTTGTCCATTACAATCTGAAGTTGCGACTTCAAAATTTTGAGGCTGAAATGGGTCATAGAGAGGATGAGAGCGATCTTGTTGGTGTGTTGATTGATGTCGCCCTCTATGATGAAGGAAATCCAATCATGGAATGGCTATCAAATTCTAGAAGTCAAGCTGCACCAGAATTTGATCCTTTACAGATTGCTGAAGAGATTGACAGATCTGAGGAGGAGCAACTTTCACCCACCAATGTGGTACTTGATGATGTCCGCATTGACATGTCAGGCGAGAGACTACTTGATGAGCCCATAAATACTTGGGTATCAAAGGCAAAGAATATTACAGGAGGGTCTGTGTCTCAGGGCAAAAAAAGGAAGGCTCAGGACAAGGGGAAGAGGAAAGAATTAGAATTGGAAGAGGAAGAGTTTGTAAGTGATGATGACACAGATTCAGGGGGCAACGATTTTCCTAGTGATGACGATCGTGATAATGTGACTCCTGAACAAACAAGAAAACCTACAAGTACATCTTTAGTTGTAAAATATTTGTTGATTTATATATATGTGCATGATAATATGTTTATTTGCTTGCAGGTCCTGACGACGGGCAAACTCGGCGTCCAGTGAAGAGAGTCAAAAATGTCAATGCCTTGGTTTATAACCGTAAGTATTCATATCACGCTCCTTGGTTTATAATGCTTGAAGTTGTATCATATATGAAATGTTGATGTGTGCTATATTGCTAGATCCGAAAAAGCAGAAGTAACTCACAAGCAGGCCCTGCTCATAAGAAAATGATTGCGGGAAGATGAATGCTGCTGATAATGTCTTTTTTAGAAAATATGCAAGTATTGTGTCTGAGAGTTTTCCACGACGTTTTCCACGTCTCCCAACTCAAGAAGTGTTTGAGAGTTCCTGAAGAACAAGCTAGTCCAGACCAGATTGAAATCCAGGAAGATCTGACCTATGTGGAGAAACCAGCATGGATACTCGAAAACAGTGAACGGAGGACCCGGAATAAGGTCATCGGGTTACTGCCGAGTTCAATGGACTCATCACTCCGAAGAAGAAGCAACATGGGAGAGGAAAGATGAGCTAAAGGCCGCTCGCCCTATCTGTTTGCCGGTACCTCCGAATCTCGGGGTCGAGATTCCGTTTAAGGGGGGTAGGTTTGTAACACCCTGAGGTGTTTTCCCCTTTTAAAAATCCAAAAGAAAATTGTAAAAGAAAATCGTTGGGATTAACTGGAGAGAATTAATACTTTTAAAATCCAAATGTTAAATGAAAATGGCATGGTAGGATTTTTCTTAAATTCTACATATCAAAATACACTAACAGGATTTTTAGTGGAATTTTCGGATTTTTAGTGGAATTTTCGAGCACAAGCAATAATTTTTAACCAATTAAAATCAAAATCAGAATTAATAAATCTTGGGAAAATTAGTTTCTCTCTCCTCCGTCCTTTCCCGCTCTTTTTTTTGGCCGTGGGCCGTCGGCCGAGCCGACGGCCCAATCCCTTCCCACGCGCGGCCCGTCCCTTTTCGCCGTACGTCCTTCTCCCTCTCTCCCTCGCGGGCCGACGAAGGCCGCAGCCGTTTAACTCTTGCGCCGCGAACAAATCCAGTTCGTCTCCCTCTTACCCACGCCGACGAGTGGGACCCACTGTCGGGCCGTCGTCCCGACCCCGCCGCCTCGGCGCCATTTCCGCCGCCTCCCTCCGCTTGGATCTCGCGCACCCATTTTCCCCGCGCTCCGGGATCCCACCGCCTTAACTCCCACCGTGCCCGCCGGCATTCAAAGCCCCGCCGCCGCTCCGCGCGCCTAATGGCCGGATTCCATCCCCGGCCATTACTTCCCCAAACCGCGCCGGCGAGAAAGTCCGCTCTTATCCGGTCGCCACCGACCTCCCCATCCCCTATTTAAGCACCCCCTCGTCCTCCCCGAGCTCCCCACACCTCCACTCAAGCCTCCCTCTCTCTGTCGTTCCCGCACCATGCGCCCCTGTTTTGGACTTCGTCGCTGAGGTTCGGCCGCGTTTTCCCGCTGCTCCGAGACGCTCCGAGCTCCGCCGACTCCTCCCTCCTCATCGCCGGTGCCCGCGCCACTTCGGCCACCTCTTCCCGAGTGGTTCCGCCGTCTCCCTCACCATCCGAGCCGTCGTCCCCTTCATCTCCGGCGACCCACGGTGAGCGCCCCTCCCTTTTTCCCCTCTCGGCCGAATGCGCGCCGCCATTCCCGAGTGCGCACGGCTCCTCCCTCGCATGAGCCGCGGTATTCCGCCGCCCGCACCGCCGCCCGAATGGCGCCGGCCAGTCTCCGGCCGCCGTGCGCCATCGCCGGCCGATCACGCCACCCGAACCCCTTCCCGGCCGTCCGATCTGCCTCGACAGATCGGGGCCGTCCGTCCCGGCTGGCCCGCGTGGCACACCGCGTGGCCGCCGAGTCGACGCCCCGTGTGCGCCGCGTGGTGCGCCGCTCTCCTCTCGGCCGTGGACCCGGTCCACCGTGGACCGGTGCTCCGCGGCCGATGACGCCATCGCCGACGTCAGCCCTAGCGCCGACGCAATTCCGGATTTATTGCGCAATAAATTAATAAGGATTTTTCTGTTTTAGTTAAAACACGAGATAATCTTCTAAAAATCATATCTTTTCAATCCGACCTCCGTTTTAGCCCATTCAAATTTCATTAAATTCATAAAAATGCCAAGAATCCATTAAAAATGGTTGTGTCCCCTGTTTGAGTAGCTTTTTAGCCTGTTTTGTTGAAGTGCCTTTCTTTGTGTAGATCCCGTAGTCCCTCCGTCCAGTTACTTTGAAGTCGTCGCGGAAATCCCCAAGCCGAAGAGCAAGGCAAGTCATGCTATATTATTGATCATATTGCTCCCATTTTGCTAAAACACCTGTTTTACTCTATGAAATTGCTGTTCTTTGTATTGTCATTTCATGGGAAATAATATACCTTATGCTTAGTTATGCCTTAGGTTTGACACCCCAAACCCTTTGATAAAACTTGGGAAAATTATGTGATTAGATTTCAGGACTAGGTTATACTTAGCCTGGCTTAGTTTCACTAGCTCACTAAATGGGTCATTTTTCTCACTTAATGTATCTCTCCCGACCTTATGTTCGGAGGGTTAATGATTATAGATTCAGGTGAACCGGCCTAATAACTAAAATATGACAAATGGTGGGCTGTGGGCGCTATGGTTTTGGTTAGCGGCGCCCATGGCAATTAAGGACCGGTTCACGGGACCCCTCGGGAGAACGACCGTGCAAACCACAAGCTGAAATGGGTAAGGTAGGTCCCGTAGTGTAGCCTCTCCTAGCTGACAAACCCATCGGCAAGGGTGAGCGGGATGGAGTTTCAGTCGGCCCCGGTATAAGGGTTGCTGGGCTGCCGGATTCACCGAGGCACTCGGGGGGGCTGCCCACTCCCAGGGTCCGGGAGTGGGGGCGAAACCTTGGTGGGGTTCGCTTGGTTAGAGGGGGGTTATACGAAAGGTCCTATCACAGTTCCCTTTTCGGGATACCGCGGTGGTATTCCGGCGCACGGGAAACCATGTTGTGGGGCTGTGTCTTGTGGGTACAGTTGTACACCTCTGATCAGAGTAAATCTATTCGAATAGCCGTGCCCGCGGTGATGGGGCGATCGACCGAGCTCTCCGTGATTAGTCTCACACTTTTTCACCCTAAGTTATGAAACATGACTAGTATAGGTGGATGGTTTGGGCCTGTCGCAACGTGGGGATAACGTTGGACAGCGTTGGTTTCAAGATGTTTAAATTACTCAATTTACCGTTGTTTTGACTGTGTTCAAAATTCGCATTGTTTGGAAAAACTCCTGCCGTTTGCGCAAAAGCAAACCTTAGCCAGACCTTTGTCTCCCCTGCATTCATTCTTCTCCTTTTTCGGCGTGACTTGTTGAGTACGTGGAAGTACTCATCCTTGCTTCTTCACCAGAACCCGAGCCAGAGATTGAAGACGAAGATGAAGTGGTGTAGGCTTTGTCCTATACTCTGGAAGCTGCCTGTGGAGTGGTCGTAGCCACGTGGCCAGCGTCAAGCTTAGGCTTAGGCCCTTTTTCTTGTTCCGCTGCTCTTTTGTAATATTTTTGTATTGTTTCTAAGACGTGGAACTGTAATATCAACAATTGTCGTATGTGTACCCTGGCTGGTCCTGGACAGGGATTTTAATACACATATAGCTTTGGAAATTCGGGTCTGAATTTCTGGGCGTGACAATATCCAAGGCTCTTGGTGAGGCGAAACCGAAGAAGATGGATGATGATAAATGGGAGGAAATCAAGGCGCAGGCAGCTGCGATGATCCGATTGTGTCTCTCAGATTTGGTCATGTACCATGTCATGGAGGAAGATTCACCAAAAATAATTTGGGACAAGTTGGCAACCGCCCAAGTCGCTGACAAGTAAGTTGTATCTGAAACAACAGTTGTATGGTTTACAGATGCAAGAGGAGTCAGACCTTAGAGGACACGTGGACGTCTTCAATCAGTTGGTCACATATCTATGCAAGTTAGATGTGAAACTAGAGGATGAAGACAAGGCCATGATTCTTCTGAGCTTTTTGCCGTTGTCTTATGAACATGTGGTAACTACTCTGATGTATGTCAAGGATACCATCAAGACTGAGGAGGTATTTTCGGCATTGCTTACGCGAGATTTGATAATATCAAAGAAAAATGATGCAACCGAGGCTGCTCATGGTGAAGGTTTGCTGGTCAGGGTAAAGCATGATAATGAGACGGGGTCATCGAAGAGAAAAAAGAAGAGGGTCATACGTTGCTTTAAGTGTGATGACGTTGGACATATTAAGCGGGATTGTCCGTTGCTAAAGAAAAAGAGAAGTGCAATTGCAAGTTTAGCAGCTCATAGTGATGACTCAGATAGTAACAATCATGAGCTTCTCACGGTGTCTACAGGAAGCCTAGTGAAGAGTGGCTATTAGACTTGGGTAGTTCCTATCATGTGACATCGAAGCGGGAGTGGTTCTCTTCATACAAATCTGGTGAATTTAGTGTTGTTCACTTGGGCGATGACACGAGGCATTATGTTGTTGGGGTTGGTGATGTCAAGTTCAAGATGTATGATGAAAACGAGATGCTACTTTGGGATGTGAGACACGTGCCAGGGCTAAGGAGGAGTCTAATTTCGCTTGGGAGCCTACAGGAGGAAGGATGATTGTATCAAAGTGATCCTGATGGGAAGACCATAATCATCATGAAGGACGACAAGACTGTTATGACTGGTGAGAGGACGAGCTCATATTTATACAAGCTATAAGGAAATGTTGTTGCAGGTTGAGTCATGGAAGATGGGTATGCTGGTATTGTGGTGCAAATCTCAAGCGCGAGCTTGGTGTAGGCTCGTCGGGTAGCTCGACGTGAGTGGCGGAAGAACCAACTCAAGTCCAGGTACACGGAGGTTCGAGCAAGTAACAAATTCAGGTTGACGTGACATATTCGTCAAAGGTGAAGTTTGTTAGAGTTTATATCAAATATATGTACAAAGTCGGTTACAGTTTAGGACTTGAGTTGTACTAGGTGTTAGGAATAGAGTAAGAGTCAAACTCTATCCCAAGTTCTCTCATAAATAGAGAGGCACACCGGTTGTAACCGCAAGAGACGATAATAGCATAGGTGTGGGTACGACTAGTCGGCGGCATAGCTAATGGAGGGTCGTGGATATCCGGATACACTGTAATATGCTGGATCGAGGAGAAGCGCCCGTAATTAGTGCCCCAGGGATGTAGGATTCGGCTGAATCTCGTTAACAAATATTGTGTCTCGGTGTCATTATCGTGTTTGGATTTCCTATGACGTTTCTTCCGTGTTTGGTTCTCAATGTTCTATTGGGGTCGGTTTTATAACATAATGTTAGGAGACCAAAGTTTTAATTATTTCACAAACTACCGACTGTAAGATAACATTTTATGGAGTAACATATGTCGAATTGCAACAAATTCTTCTTAATGTCAGTCCGATGGCTTCTACGTTTAGTTTGCCTTCGGCTTCTTCTCCAGTCTTCCGATGTGACTGCGGGGGGATGTCACAGTAAATGGTAGGTAGAGTCATATTATGATAGATTGATCTGTGTGGATTCCTACCATATATGTAATCCTTCCTTATCTCCTCTTCATTGATTGTAAGATTTTATTTCGCAAGCTACCAGACGTGCTCGGAGCTAACACAATCAGAGCGATTCTCGACCTTTTTGGAGATGCAACAGGTCTGAAGACAAATTTCTCAAAGAGTTTGATCACACCGATTCACTGCTCAGATGAGAGGCTATCTCTGGTTCAGGGTATTCTAAATTGCAGGACACAGAGGTTCCCTATTGTCTATTTGGGACTCTCGCTTTCCACGACGATGCCAACTAGGGCCGAGCTGCAAACACTACTGGACAAGTTTTCAAAAAAAGTTGCAGGATGGAAACCCAGATTTTTGTCTATTGATGGCCGGCTTTGCCTGGTGAAATCGGTTTGTGACGGTTCACTATATTTCAGTCCTGAAGCTTCCCAAGTGGGCAGTCAAAGAGATTAATCGCAAATGTCGTGGGTTCTTGTGGAAGGGGCAAGAGCAAATCAATGGCTGCCACTGTCTTGTTGCCTGGAAAAACGTTTGTGCACCGGTGGAGAAGGGGGGCTGGGAATCAGAGACTTGGAGCTGTTCGGCCAAGCGCTGAGGCTCAAATGGCCTGCGTTAAGCCTGCAGCATCTCGATAGGCCTTGGACAAAGGTCGGCTTTCAATTCGACAAAGAAACCCTAGGTATCTTTTCCTCCTTCGCACAATATGTTGTGGGAAACGGAAATCATACACCTTTTTGGACGGTGGACTGGTCGGGAAAGGGGAGTAGAATCGAGAATGCCTTGCTTAAGCTCCTTTGTTCGCAGATCAAAATTGACGGTGGCGCAAGCTTTGGTGAATCACAGATAGGTTAGGGACATCCAAGGTTCGCTATCCAACGAGGCAATGGGGCAGTTCTTTCAGCTATGGGACGAGCTCCAGGGTTTAAACCTCTTCACTCGCCCTGATGAAATTAGATGGAGATTTACGGCCAACGAGCAGTTCTCGGCGACAGCTACCTATGCTCTGTTCTTCCAGGCAAGAGAGAATTGCAGCCACGGTGAACTGCTCTGGAACTCCAAAGCCCCATCGCGAGTTAAATTCTTCATGTGACTGGCGTTAAAGGAACGATACCTAACTGCCGATAATTTAGCAAAGAGAGGCTGGCCGCATGAAGATTGTTGTTCACTCTGTCGCCGCGAGTCGAAGGATTGTGAACACCTATTTGTTTGATGCTCCTACAGCGCATCAATTTGGCAAATGATGCGAGATTGAATCGGTGTTCAGTTCCCAATTCCTAGCGAGCAGGGGTCGACGCTGTCAGAGTGTTGACGCTGTCAGAGTGTTGGTTGTAGGCCAGGGTTTTTTTGGACGGGCCACAGTGCCTCATTCGACAACGTGTTCTTCCTCATTTGCTGGAGAATCTAGAAAGAGAGAAATGTGAGGATTTTTGATAATCTGAGCAAAGCACCCCAGGCCGTGGTGGACGAGATTAAGGAGGAGGTGCAAATCTGAACATTGGCAGGAACCTTTCCTGATTGCGAAGCTTGATTGAGACAGCGAGGCGACGAGCCGGACTTGATCTTTCTGCTTCTTTCCTGTTTTCTTCTTGTTTTCTTTGTTGCTCGTAAGTTTGTTCTGGTTCCGGTATCGTAATACCGTTATAAACAAATAATTTTTAGTTCCCCTCTCTTAATAAAATTGACTGACCGTCCTTTCGACCAGCCAGAAAAAAAAACTACCGACTGTAAGATTTCCATCCGCGCCCTCAACCACCAGTCAGCAAGTTGATCCTCGGTTTCTCTCTGCCTTCTTGACCAATCCTGCAACTTTTTACAGCATCTTCGAGCATTCTAGGAGGATGCAAGAGCCCCTACCAAAATCAAATTCTCAGATTTTTACTGAATGTTACTAATATTGCTGCTGCTGTTCAGAGATTCTCTCACAATGATCCAACACACCTGCTATATTTGATCCAGGAGGCTTCTGAACTTTTCTGCGACATGAATGATTGTCTTTTGTGGACAAGATGAACTCAAATTCTTTTCTGAATTTCTCTCTGGATCATGTCGATTGGACTACCCCGATAGATAACATTAGCTACTACGCCGCCTACGCGGAGAACTCTCCAGCAACGCTGCCGACCAACGCACGGAGCGCCATGTGTGTGGGTTAACATCTCGAGTCATCACTCTGAAAATGACGTTGGATACGTATCCAAATCGAAGCATTAAAGTCTGAATTTTCAGGAGCACTTGTCACTTTGTCGGAGCATCACTTGTGCAACACATATGACAATGCAAGAACAAGCCAACCAGGGCAAGTCTTCTCTGAGCTGATTCGGCGACTTATCAGCTATTAGAGCAAGGATAATAGATATAAACAAACTATAGGTTTATAGGTTTGTGTGAAAGAGAGAAAAAACAAAGGGTAAAATACATTAAATTCACTTGCTCCAAAAAAATACATTAAATTCATAGTGTAAAAAAGAAAAAAAGAAAAAACATAAAATTAATCTATTATATAGGTTAGCTCTACATTAGACGTATAACTAATAGTAAACTCTATTATTAAACTTGCTCTTATGCTGTCTAGTGTAGACTTAGGCTAGCTGCGTTGGATGAAGCTTTTGGTCTGAGCTACTCAACGACATGTAAAACCAGATAAATCATTAAAATATAATTAATTAAATATTAACTGTTTTAAATTTAAATAATAAATTAATATTGATATTTTTAAAAACTTTTATATCGAAAACTTTTATACGAAACAATGAAGCAAGCAGTTCGAGAAGTATACGCTCAAAAATCATAGCTCGCGTAAGAAACTGAAAAGAATGAAGCCTTAAGCATCAGGTAATTAGTAATCAAAGTGACAACCTGTGCCAAGTGCTAACTCCTTGGAAAGTGACACGTCCATTGCCTCTGACTCGGCTTACAAATACTAACACTAGTTTTCCAAGTCTACATTTCATTCTGAATTTCAGATCACCACTACAAATACCCAACAACCCCAGCTGGTTGTTGCAGGCTGCTGCAGTGTACTAATCGATCACTAGTCGTGGTAGTATCAAGTGTCCAAGAAAATGGCGGGAGCTGTGGCATCTGTCAGTGTGGGGCTCGCGTGGTTGGGTCTCATGGTCGCCGCCGCGAGCGCGATGCAGTTCAGAGTAGGAGGAGGCCGAGGCTGGAGCGTGCCCGACGTCAACGCCGAGCCGTACAACTCGTGGGCGGGCAGGATGAGGTTCCAGATCGGCGACCAGCTGCGTAAGTCGCCGACGAGGTGATCGCCGGCGAGGATTTCGCCGGCCGCGCACGCGTGGTGATGATCTCACGGTTTTCTTTTGTTGTTGTTGGTGCAGTGTTCGTGTACCCGAAGGAGACGGATGCGGTGGTGGTGGTGGATCAGGGGGCGTACGACGCGTGCAACACGTCGTCGTCGGTCGCCGGCGGTGGCAGCAGGTTCGACGACGGCAACACAGTGTTCACGTTCGACAGGTCGGGGCCCTTCTTCTTCATCAGCGGCAACGAGGCCAACTGCCGCGCCGGCGAGAAGCTCATCGTCGTCGTCATGGCAGACCGCAGCGGCCGCCACACGCCGCCGCCGCCGGCTGTACCTCCTCCTGTCGCGCCGATGCCGAGCCCGGAGTCGTCGCCACCGACGCCTGCGCCCACGGCCACCCCGAGCTTGGCACCGTCTCCGGTAGCTATGACGCCGAGCCCATCGCCGTCGTCGTCGCCTGCTCCGTCGGTTTCACCTATGGCGCCGGCGCCTGCACCGGTGCCGGGAGCTTTGGCTCCGGGCCCTGCTCCGACGACGTCAACTCCGAGCTCGCCGCCGGCGCCGGCGGCCATGGCACCGTCGCCGTCAACTACCCCTGGTGGCGTGGCTCAGCCGCCGCCGCCGGGGACCGAGGGGCGAACGCGACGACGCCGGCGGCTCCTGCAGGCAACGACCGGAGCGCCGCCGCTGCTCCGGTGGTGGCCGGCGTCGTCACGTCGCTGGGAGCATACATCGGCTACACCATGCTAGCTATCTGAAGCGTTCTGCTTCTGCAGTGACGTGTTCTTTTGTGCAGTGTAAAGTTAAATTGAGTGGTATATTACAGATACTGTAGAGAGGATTATCTCTGAATTTGTTTTTACATTGGTGGAATAATGATAGTGAAATAAAAATGTGGTTGAGTACTTGAGGCTGCATGCCTAAGATATTGACAAAGCTCAGGTATTTCTGATGAAATTTATGCAAAACTATGTTAAGAGACAATAAAAGATCTTGTTAAAAAATCTTACTAAATAATTCCTGAACCAATAACAAGCAACAGTAAGTACAGAAATATCTTTTTTTTCATAACTATGAGAAGTAAAGTCCATATGGCGCGTTTGGTTAGAACGAGTTTTCAGGAGGAATTAGAAATTTATATTAGACATGTAAGTGACTACCGTTTCAAAATAACTTCACTATTATACACGAATCTAGACATAAGCTTCAACTTTTTCTATTATCCCACCAAAATTTGATTATACTTCTTCATCTCAATTTAATCATCATATTTGCAAATGACGTCGAGACCAAGGAAAAAACATCGTTTCTTCTTAAATTAAACCTCATCAATCGAAGTAGTATATGTTAAGTATACATGTGGACATGCAACACTATTTAAAGATCTCAAAAATCTTAGGAATGGTCAAAATGGGATGGAGGAAGTATTACATTCCAACGTAGAATTGGCATGTACATAGTCTGACCCGCCAAAAATGGATCAAGTTGGGCTTTATGGCTCGGCCCAATTATCAAGCCTTATAACGCCCATCTTCCAAAGCGGCGGCGCGCATCCAGGGTCCAAACCATTCGGTTCTTCGCGCCGCGCATTTTTGGTTCCCCATTCACCCAAATACTCGAAAACCCTAGGTTCTCTCCCCAAATACAGATCGGGGGTCGGGTGGTGCCTACCGAGGAAGGGAGACCAAATTTTTGCTCTTTTGCTTATTTTTAAAGATTTTCATAAATACGTTCATGACAATATCATTTAAAAAATAGACCCCAAGCTCGATGCCATCGTTATTGGCGTCGAGCTTACACTGTTCGGCGCCTACACCTTTGGTGTCGAGATCGGCGAGCCACATCAGCGTCAAGGCAGTCATGGTGCTAACGTGGCCAGCTCGGCGTCGTGAATCTTGGCGTCAAGCCAGTGTTTTAAGCCCCACCCCCTGTTTCTCCCCCCTCTCGTTTCTCTCATTCTTTCCCTTCACCTCTCACCCATGTTTTTGCTCTTCCTCCTTCGTCCTTCCTCACGAATCGACATATTGGACCATAAAAACTTGAATTTGATCCGTAGATCTTCGAGAGCAAGGTATCCTCTCTTCCCTTGTTTTTTGCGCATCAATTCGATGTGTATAAGTCATATTTTTTATCGTAAAATGAGCATTACTTAGGGTTTTATACTTGTTTGATAGTTGTTTTTTTTGAAACCGTAGGATACCAAGGTGTGGAAAAGCTAGCAAATCAAGGTAACATAAGCGGTTCTTACGATATTATCCGTGATTTGTTGTGCATCAAATGAGAAACCCTAGGTTCACGGTTTAATGTGCTTTCTGGTTGATTTGTAGTTTTTGCTAGAAGACCGGAAATGCATTCGACTCATTGCCTTTGCCTAGTGGTGTTTCAGTGCCTATGTGTTGAGGCGGTGATCCTTGCAAGGTAGCCGAGTCCGATGTAGAGGACATGTATATGCGGAGGTACTGGGTGTGTCAATTTTCAATTTGAGCCTACACCTCAGCGGCGCCACATTAACATGATAGTGAGAAATTGATGTTTTGTAATAATTATTTAGTGTGTTAAGGAGTCTTACACGATTTATTTGTTTTATAAATATTGCATTTGTTGCAGACCCCTTCATCGCTATGTGATTTTGAGCAGCGGATCGACACTGAGATCAACTTGAAAGACAAGGAGTGAATGCAATACATGTTGCGATGGAATGCAAAACACAAGAAGAAGATGGAGAAGAAACGCAGAGAGGAGGCTGCAGAAAAAGAGCACAAGGAAAAGGAGGAAAGGAGACGTGTTGCTGCGTACAGGGGGAGCGGGAGCAAAAGCTTGAGCGTACGCGTCGAGCGAAGGCAGTGATGGAGAAGAATCCCAATGCCTAGAGGAAAAAAAGTTGTCTCGTAGCATTCGTAGTCTGCATGAGTTGGTAGTTCTATGCCTCGTCGCGTATGTACGGTTGGATTATCATTATCTATGCGAGAATTTAGGCTGTTTTGATAAGAAGCATTTGATATAGCATTGTGTTGTACTATCACCAGGGGCAACAGGTTTGAAATATTGAGTTCTCAAGATAAAAGGATTGCTAACGAAGTTAAAAGGAAGAAAAATAAGAGGAAAATGATAAAGTCCTACCCCATTGCGAATGTTGCTTCTCGTAAGTGGCAAAAAACGGTGGCTATGCTTCAGACAAGTATTTTATTGGTTCATAGGAGTAAACTCGTCATGTTTATTTTCTATGTCGCTCTCTTCTCTGAAAAGTTCTATCTTTTTTTATTGGAACAAAATTTGGCAATAGCCAAGAGAGGAAGGGAATTCTGAAGAAAAATAGTAAGAGGAAACATCCAAGAAATAAACATAAGATTGTGGTAAGTACATGGTAGAAGTGTAACATTGAACACTCTTTTGCAGTTGAAAACCAATCCAATTGATGATCACCCCAAGCATGTCATAGACAATGGTTGTTAGATCCAGATGAGCTCATGGCATCCATGTGTGCTTCAGGAAAAACCTCTTCCCATTGTGTTGTAACAAAAAGTCTATCTAGCTTCATCAAGGTTGGTCTCTGTTGTTTGTTACTCCATGTGTATCTTCTCCTGAACAGGTACATCTCCTTGAGCTCTAACTCATTTATTTTGCTTCGGAATGCATTCATCAACCGACGATTGGTTCTGGATTTGTTCTTGTCTGCAGCCGTGGCAATCAAGTTGAAATCCCCTGCAATCATCCACACCCCAGGGCAAACCTCCTGACTTGCTGTCATCTCTTCCAGGAACATTAGTTTTTCATCATCTCCTTTTGGCCTGTAAATTGAAGACAGAAACCAGGATTTGTCCCCTTGAAGCCATTTCAGTTGAACTATCACTGACCACTGTCAAGTGTGCATCACATCACCATGAAACAGATCACCCTTCCAGGCGATAATCACTCACCCCTTGTGTGAGTTGCCGGGAACACGGCGAAACAATCGAAACCAGGAACACAAAGTTCATAGATCAGCGAGGGAGTTACAACATCCAACTTTTTTTTTTCGTTGTTTATGTTGGCTGTGTTGTAAGTATCACCCCTCAATCTTAATACAATGATACGCAAGTCTTATGCGTATTCCTGAAAAACCATCTGATCCTTACTGTATAAGTTGTCCTCTTATATTCTTGGCAAGGTATAATAAAATAAAGTTCCTGTCATTGAATTATAAGAACTCTGTAGTCCGCTTGGAGCTGAAGTGCGATCTATCAGCAACATGTCGATATGAAAATAATAGAACTTTATTAGTTCATGTCGATAAGGATTAAATTCGTGGCCCTCATTACATCTTATAAGTTTCTCCTTCGTGTTTTCTAATGGAGATTTATTTTTTTTAACTCCGATATAAATTCTAAATAGGAGGACAATCTTTGGATGTACTGAACCAAGTGACAATCTTTTGGTTTCTTCTGCATTTCAGCTGAAGGTGTCATCGTTACATATTTCCCTCTGAAGGTGAACACGGCAAGTTAAAGGTTAGAAGGTTCGTGCAGAGAATCGGGATGCAGTATCACGGGAGGAATCGAAATTACAGAGTATGCTAGCATGGAATTTTTAGTGTTCTGAGTAGAAATGTTTCCGTGTGGACTTCATGATCATATTAGATCAAAGTCAGAGACACGCCCACAGCTTGGGTAAACCTAGGCAACTACAGTTCACATCACATGTAATATGATCTATGGGATTGTTTCCTACATATTTCTCTTAATCTATCTTCAGATTATTGTCAGAACTCAGAAATAGCTCATTGAAATTTACATGAAATGTGATATGAAGTTGACATGCACATGTAAAATATAACATTATAACTGCCGACAGCACGTTTTAAACAATGTTTTTTGACAGTCATGATAGGCCTGGCATCGGAACAGGTCATCTGTATCGGACAGAAACCCTTATCTGTATCGGTGAGAGGCAGCGTCACAAATTATTGTTCAGTGATGTGAAAAGTCATTTGTGTCGGACCGATAGCCGTCACTGATGGTTTAATCCAGTAAAGAAGTCAAACTAGAACCCGTCACCGATGAGTCATCCATGACGGTCTCCTATTATAAACCAACAAAGATGACTAGGCCACCTTTGTCGACATGATTTGGAGATCGTCACGGATGACTCATCGACGACGAGCTCTATTTTAGACCCGACGTCTTTAATGTGCACCCATGACGGGATTTTGTTCTAACCTGATACTGGTAAGTAATTTACCCCAATAAATTTATTTTTTTGTTAGTCTCAGGCCTTTGCTAGCCATACTCGCTGCAAAATAATAGAAACATATATAAATCCCCAACATTTCACAAATCCATTCACATGCCATATATCTATACATTCATAATAACATATACATGCATTTCACAATCACATCCATTTCACCAAACCACCGATGTGTATCTTCAAGAGTTAAGCATCACATCTGCAAACCGAGTTATAATTTAAAACAAGTTATATAATTACCAATGCAAATGTATACAGAAGCATCAAAGATTGTATTACATATAATATATACATAAAATGTTGTATAATCACATGTTTTTAAGAAGCATTGATAAATGTTCAACAATTTTTGGACAGGCTACTTTGGAACAAAGCTTCCTTTTGAAGATATGATCTCCGCAAGTATGAAGACAACTAGTTCCTCTCTAATTTGTTCAAAGTTGTGCGGCGAAATGTTGTTAATCCACAGACACTTGCGAACTTCTTAATTACTGATATTGGAGCCACATGGAATCCTTCGTCGTCAACCACCGTAATAGTTAAAACTAGACAGCAGGAAGCCTATTGGCAGTTCTAGACGTTGTTGTCGACATTTTCTACAAACTTAAATACCACAAAATACCGTATATACGTAAATCACCCCATATATACACATACATATACATATACATACTATATATATACTAGCAACTGTGCCCGTGCGTTGCAACGGGTGAAGTCGGGACGCGACGCGGATGGGGACGGGAGGGAGGGGTGCAGGCGCGGCGCGGGGCACGGATGGGGACGAGAGAGACGCATGAGGTCTTTTTTTCCATCCAAGCCCTCTTTTTCTTTTTACATTGGGACAGTGGGTTAATTTTATAAACACTTAAGGGGTTTTCTGCAAAATAACCAGGCAAACAAAAATTTGGGTAGAAACACTACTTACTTTATAGATAGTTATAGAGTTATAGATATATATACACACACATACGCACACTACACTGAAACAAAGTGTCAAAAGCTTTCGCCTTGGATACTTGTCTCAAAGATCGATGTCACAATCAGTGAATCGAATAGCCAAAACCATTAATCGATAGATTTGGAAACGCAACAGCGTGGCCTTCACTCACCTCCGTCGGCGCACGGCTGCGAGGAAGCAGGCCGGTCCAGCGCACCGTCGTCGTCGCGTCCTCCCCGAATAGCCTCTCCTTGTCTATCTGCCAGAACGCGCCCACGAGCCTCCTCGTCAACCGTGCCCCGTCTGCAGCATGGGCACGTCAAGCCGGCTTCGAGACGATGACTCCGACATGGCCATGTCGTCCCGTCCTCCTCCTCAGCCACCGCTTTGCCGCATAAGCACCGCCGGCCTCCTCAACCTGAGCTTCCTCGCCATGCTCAATGAGCCCGACAATGATAGCGCACCCCGCTTCCGGATCCTGTCCAGCCGCCTCACCACCGCCCCACACCCACACTGTCGTCGTCGTCCCCCTCCTCGCTGCGCCTCCGCAATGCAGCCGCCATTGCCACGCCGCAAGATCCGCGGCCGCTTCTCCGCCTCCTTCTCTCACCGAATTTTTAGCATTTATAATTTTTATTTTTAAAGATTTACAAAACTAATTATTCGTTTGAGAAAATTACGAAAATAGTCTCCTCCCGTCCTCGGGAGGGCAGATCTAAAAACGCCCTCCCGGAGGACGTTTTATCCGACGTGGCGGATGGCCGTTGGGTGCTATCCGCGCGCGGGAATATTTGCGGCGGCCCCTTCCCGTCTTTCGTAAGGGCGTTTTCCCTGTTCAAACGGGGGCCGCTGCAAAAGAGCGGCCGCCCGGCTTTTGCGGGCGGCCCCTTCCCGCCCTTGGTAAGGGCGTTTTCCCTGTTCAAACGGGGGCCGCAAAAAGGGCGGCCACCACAGGCTGTTTTGCGACGGCCCCCTTCCCGCCCTTTCGGAGGGCTTTTTGACCTTCCCACCCTCGGAAGGGCGTTTTTAGCCGGCGTATATAAGCCGAGAGTCAAAGATTTTCTCCTCATTTGCAGCCTCCCAAATCCAGAAAAAAGAAGAGAGAGAGGGGTGAGGAAGAGGAAGGAGCGCGGCGAAGCCCTGCTGGATTGCGTACTCAATCCGAGGTAAATGCAATATCCCGTCGTACTTTTTTTGTTAGTTAGTTTGTAAATGCAATATTAGGGAAAATGAAATTTTTTAATATTTGAATAGTTATTGAATATTTAGTTTTAAATTTGTAAAATAGATGATTTAATTTAGATCAACTTAGATAATTTAATGGACATTAACATAGGTAGAATAGATAGATCAACTTAGATAATTTAATGGACATTAACATAGGTAGAATAGATAGATCAACTTAAAGAATATGTTTGGATCTAAGTGTATATTATGTGAGTATATGTTAAGCACTATGGACAATCGTACGTATAATTTCATTGATAATCAAAATATGTGTAGATACAAAGTACGATTTAATTTAATTTGGTTTACAAAATTTGTCAGATTTAAATGAACGAGGTACGATTGGCGGTAGATGAAATGAACAAACCGATTCGGGATATTTTAAGATGTAGACCAAAGAACATATTGTTAAAGAAATTAACTTAGGCACAGAATCATCTATGCAACATATTCGTAGTATAGAATAAACTCAGCTTCAATTTGTTTGTCAGGCACTATGGCAAGTAACATCATATTTCAGATAGTTCACGGTGAATGCAACGTTAGATACGGTCCAGAAGGTGTAGATCTGTCAGAATTTAGGATGAAATCGAAGGGCATCGATAGGTCAGCCGAGAAAATATTTGAGTTAGTCTATAGTTGGTTGCTACGTGGATTTAAAGTGGATACAAGAGTGAACACAATGTCTCTATCCGTTGTAGTAAGTCGTGCAACAGAAGGATATTATTGGGAACTTATGCCTATAGATAACACTGAGTCGTGGAGACGTTATGTGGACATGGCACTTGAAAGGTCCTGGCCCCTTGTTATTTTTGTGGCATTGCACGAAATCGATAGCAGTAATACAATGCAAACAGAGTATGGTGAAGGTCCGAGCAATGAAGCAAGCTTGGAGGAGGCGATTGGCGTGGCGGACGAGGGGGAGAGAATCGAAGCAATTGTTGAAGAAATGGAGAGGGAGGATTCTGAAAATGAGCAGGCGGAGGGCGATGGATCATCGGACAAGGAAGAAGATGTCATGCACATCGATTGGGAACAAGCTGATTTCTCTCAGCTTGTTATCTCGGAGGGGCAGCATGTTTCATTTGAATACAAGGATAACGAGGTTATCCAGGGTGCTATGTATGCTCATAAGGAAGACATGAAAGAGGCAGTGAAGCATTGGGCGATCTCTTTGCATAGAGAGTTTAGGGTGGTGAAGTCTACGAACTATGTGTATGATGTGAAGTATATGAAGGATGATTGTCCATGGTGCGTTCATGCATACAAGGGAAAATGGAGTGACTATTGGAAAGTGAGCATTGTTGGTGAGCACAAATGTCTGTTGCCGGGGATAGATAAGTACCACCGCAACATCACCTCGGCGTTTGTTGCCGGTGAGATGTACAACCATGTTGTTAAAAACACAGGCTTTGAACCGAGCTCCATTATTAGGCACATTGAGAACATATTCAAGTATACTATCAGCTATGCCAAGGCTTGGAGGGCGAAACAAAAGATATTGGAGATGAGGTATGGCATATTTGAAGCATCGTATGACAATTTACCTCGTCTGTTAGCCACCATTGCTCAGAGAAACCCCAATACCTACTACGACATTCAGACCTTTCCATCATCTACTAATTCGAGCAAGAGCGTGCTACAAAGAGCCATTTTCTCGATTGGTGCTTGCATCAACGCATTTATGCACTGTCGCCCTGTGCTGTGCATAGATGGAACATTTCTGATAGGCAAATACAGAGGTCAGATACTGACGGCGATTGGAGCAAATGGGAACAACCAGGTGTTACCTATGGCGTTTGCATTTGTCTAGAGTGAGAACACCGAAAGCTGGTATTGGTTCTTGGAGAGAGTTCAATGCCAAGTCGTTCGTATGAGGCCCAATGTTTGTCTCATACATGATCGTCATGCGGACATGCTGAGGGCAATCGACTATCTTCGGAATGGTTGGTCGGAGAGGGGACTTCCAGCTAGGTGGCATGATGTTCGGAGTAGATGGTGCATGTGACATATGAGAGCCAATTTCTACAAACAATTCAAGAACAAGCACCTGATGGATCTATTCAAGAGGCTATGTGGTCAAAATCAAGAGAAAAAATTCAATGAGATGTGGAGAAGGTTGGATGAGCTGACAACGAAGCAAAACAACGAGCAATCTCGTTTGCCACAGGTTGACGAGCCTGCAGTACCTCTTGGTCCATTGCATAATGACCCGCCAACAATGAGAAGGAGGTCGCACCATCAATACATAATTTCTCCCCTTTGGATAGAGAATGAACCAAAAGAAAAGTGGTCTCTGTTGTATGACACCGACGGAGCTCGATATGGTATAATGACAACCAACCTGGCCGAGGTGTACAACTGGGTGATGTGAGGAGTTCGGGGGCTTCCATTGGTGGGTATTGTGGAATTTATCCTTCGTGGCATTCAGGCATACTTTAGGGATAGATTTAAGAAAATATCCCCTTTGATGATTGATAACAACATTGTATTTGGTAACGTGGTGACGAAATATATACAAGACAAAATTCTAAAGGCTATGAAGCACAGTGTAATCCCCCAAGGAACCCAAGTTCATAGGTACGAGATCATGTGTGTCGACAGGAAAAGGCGCGGCATCAACCGTGTTCAAGCTGTGCAGGGATGTGTGCTTCATGCGGATGGTGGTTGTAGTTGTAGCTGTATGAAGCCGAAGCTTAGACATCTGCCTTGCTCACACGTCCTTGCCGCAGCTGGGGATTGTGGCATAGTTCCCGATATCTATGTGTCACCGTACTACAGGAAAGAATCAATTTTTCATACGTGGAAGGAGGAGATATATGGTTTTGAGATATCTGGATCGTACACAACACTGAGGCCACAAGTGTTCTACATTCCAGATCCGTCAAAGTTAAGAATGAAAAAGGGACGTCGTCAGTCGAGACGCATCAGAAACGACATAGACGAGTCGGAGGCCGGGGGATGGACCCTACGTTGCAGCAAATGCGATCAGCGTGGACATACATACAAAAAATGTCCGAAGAATTCAGAAACTTCAACCGTCGCAGGTGCAGGTCTATTCGAACAGTCCACCGATGGCAGTCGTCCATCGGGAGAAGGAACAACAACGAGGCGACCACGTCCTAGACGTGCTCGTGCGGCGACTACGTCGTCCGTTGGCGATGCAATTGCTTGATTATTTTCTTTGCTCCTATCAATCTAGTGGTGATCCGAAATTTGTAACATTTGTTATGTTGTTGCCATCTGTCGTGCGTGTAATATTTATCATTGTGAGACATGAACTATTTTATTGTTGTTGTGATATTTTTATGTTGTGTTTGGTAGTTTGAATTACGATGTGTAATTTTTGCAATGTTCAGATATAATGGACCATTTATGTCATTTATTCATATTGTTTTGTTTTTTCCTTATAAATTGCTTACTAATGTATTCATGTATTCATGCAGGTATGGCGGACGATACACCAGCTCTTTTCAGCAGGTCGGTCGACAGGGTGCACAGGTTGTACTTGCGGCAGTGCAGGGTGCTCAGTTGACCACCTTTCGTCCACGCCCGTCGCGCGAGTTGTTGCGTGTCGATCCATGACACGTCCAGTGGTACGATCATACTCTTTTGATTTACGACCTTAATATTATACTTGACACTAATATTACACTTGATGGTATGCAGGTTGCGTGAGTCTGGCCTGATCGTGATTTGCAGGCTTGTTGAGGCGCGTGCCGACGAGCACGACCAGGCGAGACGGTGGGATGCGGACCGGTCCCTGATAGCTGCTTTGGTGGATCGGTGGCGTCCTGAGACGCACACCTTCCATCTTCCTTGTGGGGAGATGGCCCCGACGCTGTAGGACGTCTTGTACCTGCTAGGGCTACCACTAGCCGGAGAGGTTGTTGGGCCTGTGGATGCTATTGGTGGATGGATGAAGGACATCACGGCGCGATTCGCTCAGGTGATGAGGCTACCGAGGCTCCTAGCTGTTCAGGCGATCTACCCTTATGCGACCACCGGGCCTACGAAGACTTGGATCATGCAGTTCACAGTAAGTTAACTTGAAGACTTTGTTATTTTTCATTACATGTTATGATTGTTAACATGGTTTTCTCCTTTTGTAGGCCGATAAGCTCGACCCCGCCGCCGATGAGTACTCTGTGTGACGCTCGTTAGAGGCGTACTCCTCTGGATTTTTGGGTGGGTGATGTTCACCAACACGTTGGGGAACACTGTAGAGAGGGGGCTTATCCACTATGCCCGGTCGATAGCGGACGCAGAGATAGGCTTCGTGCCTCAGTGGAGCTAGGGTTCAGTAGTCCTCGCAGCCACCTACCGTGGGCTGTGCGACGCGTGCACGAAGACGGATCCAGGAGCGATCTTCACAGGCTACCCCCTTCTTTTACAGCTTTGGGCTGCGGAGCGGTTCGCGGTCGGACGACCGATCGTCGACACCTCTCCTTACGACGTAGCAGCCGCGTTCGAGAACCCAACCGACGGGCCTACGATGGGCTCGTACTGGTTTCGACGCAACGTAAGTACAAATTGTTATTTCTTTCAAATATTCAAATTGTGTTGAACAAAACTTGTAACCACTTTTTCGCAGCGTCGTTACGCCCACGCTCAGGTGAGACGGAGCTACCCGGACTTCGTGTTCGAGTTGGACCGTCTCCAGCCTTACGACGTTGTTTGGGAGCCGTACACGCAGGAGGCGGTGGCAGCTCGAGTGCCTCTAGGCCTCTCGACGTTGTGCACGCGCGACTCGGCTTACTGGATGATGTTTATACCGATGGTGTACGACATATGCGTCGAGCCTCACTTTGCCCGGCCGAGTGATGAGGCGGTTCGGGCTGCGGCGGGGATTCCGGTAGGCGTCACGATTCTTGTTCCCCCGCGGGACCACCGGTGAGTACTTCTATTTCAACTTTACTACTATTGTGTTGAATGAAATGGAACGATAGTTGACCTTTACTGTGTACGCAGGTTGACTCGACGGGGATAGCAGGGAGGCTCCCTCTGGGAACCACGTATGCAACAATACGTGACGGACTGGCTAATAGCCACAGAGGAGGTGATTGGCGAGATCTACGCCCACTCCGAGGAGAACTACACTGCCTACCTTCGGTGGTACCTACCGCGGACGCGTCCGCGCGTGACCTTCACACCGGCCGCGCAGCAGCAGCACCAGGCTGCGGTCACGGACATCTACCCCAGGCACCGAGACCAGGACTACTTCGTTGGGGTACGTCATGATTTCTCGGCCTTAATGCCTTTGTACGTCATGATTCCTGTATATTTCAGCGACGAACCTAATTTGTTTCGATTTTTGTAGGCCGACGCCGAACGGGCATTGAATGCCGAAATCAACTTGATGATGCTGAGGTTGGACGCAGGCATTCACCTGAACGACGTGGAACAGAAGATGACGTTCCAGTGGATGCAGACGACGGCATGTTCGATCTTGCGCATCTTCTTGTGTCGTTCAGCCATCGACGCGGTACCTCCGCAGGCTGCTGCAGGTCCACGTCCACGCGGTCCGATACCAGGATGGTCACCACACGTTGCTGGTGCCTCCACAGGTTAGTTCCGCTCATTTTCATTGTGGCAACCCTACAACGTGATATAACAAACCGAATGTCGCGTAGGTCCGACGCTACCGACTAGGGATACGGTGGCGCGAGTGGATCGTCGATCCCTCGGCCTTTCGCGACTCGGCCGACCACTGCGAGCCTTGCTGGAGCGAGTGGATCCTCCATTCCTCGTCCCCTCACTCAGCCGGGAGGTGAGCAAGCATCATCCGACGAGTAGTTAAGACTTATTAGTTTAAATCACTGATGCTTCACATTGCTTATATACAGGAGGATTCTACTCGGCAGGGATTTTCCGCTCGGGAGCTTCATCGTCGCAGGCTAGCGGGTCCAGGGCGGGCGACCGGGGGGGTCAGATACGGGCGACGACTTCGATGACCTGGAGGACCCAGATCAGGACGTTCTCGCCGCCTCTCAGCTTGGTGGAGCACCTCTACCACAGAGTCTGGACCCGCCACAGGAGACGCCCGCGCCGGATGTCCATGCTGGTCATGCCGTGCCCCCAGACAGGCTGACGTACTCTCAGGGGCACGTTAGAGCACAGGATAGGAGGGCTAGGGGTAAGAGGCCTCGCCAGTAGGTTCTGTGTGCAACAGTTTGTAAAAATTATAATTATTTATTTTTTGTTCGATGTTTGTATATATCTCTGTCTGTTCGTCACACTCACATGTTACGAGATCCTTCCGTATCATTCGCTGCATGATACTCTTACTAACGACAAAAAAACTTTCGGCGGTGTCAAACCTGCACGAGACTTTGCTATCAGCTTTTGCCCCGTGACAGTCCTACACGATACGTCGCAATCAGCTTTTGCCCCATGACAATCCTACATGATACGTCGCGTTCAGCTGTTGCCCCGTGACAGACATATACGATACGTCGCTGTGAACCTTGACCTCCCTGCACTATATATTGCTTTGATCCGAATACAAGCTCTTCAAATCTGCATTCTGTTTTCTACATTTACTCATACAATGAGATCTTCATATCATCCATTCCTTGAGCGTCTCCATTGACGACTCCATCCTTTGGGCGGTTTTATTCCATCATGGTGTGACCGTCCGTTATGCCATTGTGGAGATGGCTGCATACTTATGTCGTCCCTCCTCACGAAAACCCGGGGGAGACGATTTTTCCAATGCGCCAACATTGATCAGGTATGGCTTATCTGCAATACTTTCAGCTTCAAAATCTTCACACAGAAAACGCTAACTTGATTGTACATCGTGTTAACACCTCATGCAGGCATATCGTCGGGTGTGCAACTTCGCTGAGTGGATAGATACGGAGAACCCACGAACTGACGGAACATGTTACTACCCACTAAGCGAAACAAGGTCAGACTACCTTTGACGGAAGGCTGAGTACCAACGTCGAGTTCATGCTGAAGCTTTGGATTGGCCTATGGATCAGCTGGCACTACCCACATGACGGGAACGTCCAGAATGCCACTGTGGTCTCCGTTGCCAGGTGGTCAGATCCATAAGACAAGCAACTAGAGGACAAAGATGCTTCGTGTGTCCCGAGATTGTGGATGACGATTTTGTCATGAGTATAATTTTTCTTTGTTTAACCTATTCGCTTGTTCCATTTTCTAATCCCGAACATAAAAAATATGCAACCAGGAGGATGTACATCAGTGTCCATACGAAGAGTGGATCGATACGGTTAAACCTGCTTCGATCGGTCAGACGGTAACACAACCTGAGTCGACTGAACAATTCATTCAGGCATGGATGGAGTACGAACGTCACGTCGAAATCGCAAGCTTAGCTTGGAGGAACAACCCACTGGGTTTCCCTAAATGGTCGGAGCGTCCCATGTGCGGTTGTAGGGATCGTTGCAAGATGACTACCTCCTTTGAACCACAAACATATGGTCGCAGATATTTCATTTGCCCCAACTTAGACAACGACTTCATTGTACGTCTTTCGTTTTATCAATCCCGCAAACGTCTTCACTCTAGTGGCTCTCTAACTGATTACATGTGTTTCTTTACCAGGGCATTCAAAGGAGGTGTGGATTCACTAGGTGGATCGACAATGTCATTCTCCAATATAACGGCCTAAAAGTAACTGAATGTGAAGTACAACGCCGAGAAGGAAAGAGAAAATTGCTGACAAGCTTATCGCCCTTGAACGGTTCCGTAGGTAGCCGAGCCTTGACTCGTCGGGGATGAGTAAGTTGTATCATGTATGAATAAGCCATTGGCCATGTATTGTATCATCCATACCTAATGGGTTATGTAACAATGTGACACACAACTGCTTAACCATTGCTACTAAGTTAACTTACTTAAAACAGTATGTTATGATCACAGGTAATGCAAACAACATATGTACGATACCTCGAATATTAGGGTGCATTACACAATATATTTACATTTGCATTTACGTACATACGATACATTTACATTTGCAACAATACGACGATAACATTTACATTTGAAATAATACGACAAATAGATCGGTTACATTTGCAACAATACGACGATAACATTTACATTTGAAACAATACGACAAATGGATCGGTTACATTTGCAACAATACGACGATAATATTTTACATTTGAAACAATACGAGAAAGGGATCAGTCGGTTAGGGTTAGGGTTTAGGAGAAAAACGCCCTTTCAGAGGGTGGGAAGGGCAAAAAAACGTCCTTTGAAAGGGCGGGAAGGGGGCCGCCTGTAAAAAAGCAAAAACGCCCTCGAAAGGGCGGGAAGGGGACCGCTGCAAAAAGCCGGGCGACCGCCTTTTTGTAGGCAGCCCTGTTTGAACAGAGAAAACGCCTTACCAAGGACGGGAAGGGGCGCCCGCAAATATCCCCGCGCGCGCGATGACACCCAACGGTCGTCTGCCATGTCAGATAACGTTTTTTAAATCTCGCCCTTCCAGAGAGCGAGAGGAGACTATTTTTTAATTTTTCGAAACAAATAATTAGTTTTGTAAATCTTTAAAAAATAAAAATTATAAATGCTAAAAATTCTTCTCTCGCCAACCAACCAAGAACAGCAGTGAGCCCAACAGTAAATGGCCTGGCCCAACAGTGCTAGGAGGATGAGCCCGAACAGAGGCTACGGTCGTCGGGCCTTGGCCCGCCACTGCGTCCAGATCGAAACCGCAACAAACTGGCCCTAGCTATGCGTTCCCGCATCATTCGAACTCTTTAAAACGGAAGAGCCCCTCAGGCCTCAGCTTTCACCCGCGCCGCCTTTTCCACCACCAACCCGTCGCCGCGCCCCCTTGGAGTCCCCGTCGCGGTTGCGTCATTCCGACGAACACCTCGTGCGCGCGCGCGCGCGCGTCTCGCTCGTCCCAGCCTCCATCTCGCGTCGCCGCGGGCGTCTCCACCAACATCTCTTTCGCTCGCTCGCGTCGCTTGATCTCGCACCGGGAGATGGGCCGGGGCAGAGGAAAACAGCGCAAGGAGGCCGAGGCGGCGGCGGCCGCCGGACGGGAGGAGGAGGAGCGGCGGCGCCTCCTCGAGGCGAGCCCCCTGCGCAAGGAGGCCGTGGCGGCGATGCGGCTGGATCGCGAGGGCCGCCACGACGAGGCGATCGCCTGCGCGGAGGAGCTCGCGGCCAAGCACCCGGAGTCCGCCGTCGTGCTCCACCTCGCCGCGGGCCTCCACCAGAACGCCTCCACCCGCGCCGCCGGCGACAGATCCGATGGCCAGGCTTCGGTGATGCACCTCGTCTACGCGCGCGACTTCTACGCGCAGGCCAAGCGGCTCGCCCCCAACTGCGTCCAGATCGCCACCGGCTTCGCCATGGCGAAGGTCGCCAGCTCCAAAGACTACGAGCCGGACCGCGAGATCATGCGTGCCCTAACCATCTCCTCCCCCACCGACCCGGCGGAGTACAACGTCGCGTTCGACCTGGACCGCACCCTGAGCACCGCCATGGACAGGTTGGCGAAAGCGAGGGAGGCGGCGCTCTTCCACTCTCACCATATCATGTCCCACATGTCCACCAAGGTCATTCCCCGCGCCGTTGTCAACATGCTCGACATCTCCAAGCGCGAGGGCGCGGCCACGGCGAAGAAGCGAGCCAAGGAGGCGCTCGTTGAGCGCTTCGACTACTCGGCGCGCGCGCACTTGACCCACGCAAAGATCAGCTTGGATTTCGCGCGCGGCCTCGACCCAAACATTGACAAGAAGCCGTTTCTGAATCGCATCCTCGACGCCTTGAACAATTTGGTTGAAGAGTTCAGCAACTCGCTTGAGATTGCCATGTTCCGCGCGAAGCTCTGGTTTGTCCTGGAGAAGTATTGTTCTGTGGAATTGGAGTGTGACCGAGCAATCTGTATGGAGGAGCCTACTGATCCCAGGGAGGAGGACGTGCCTCCTGGATCTGTCCCCGGAGAGAAGCCTGAAGATAGGAAATCTTATATCCGCAGAGAGCTCAAACGTTTGCTCCAGAAGCTTGTCATGGTGTGTAGAGATTACTGGTGCTCATTGACAAGCGAAAAGCAGGACAGCTTTCGATTGGTGGGACTCAAGTCTTTGCATCAACACTTTGTTATTTTCTATCAAGATGACCAGGAGGCTGCAAAGACGATATCTGATGCACTCAACTTTGTCAAGAAAAACAGGTCATGGAGGTTCTGGATTTGCCCCTATTGTGTTGGCAAGAAGATCCCGGACATTGATTCGCTCTTGCAACACATGCGCAACAAGCATCCGGAAGGGGGTTTCTGGACGAAGCTGCTGTCAGTTTTGGATCCAAAATCGATCTCTGATACATATCAGGGTGATTATTTCTCGGACAACGCAACAATCTGTCAAGATTCAGAAGAGAATTATGTCTTACATTTCAAAAGGATGGATGATATTTTTAAATACTTGTTTCTTCGGGCAGCTGACAAAATTGAAGAAAAGCCATTTTGTCGAATACGAGAGGAAAAATGCAGAAAAGGAATTTTTATCCTTGAGAAGATTAAGCTAAAGCTGAAGAATGCCCCCACAGATATTTTAAGCTCTGAGGTTTGAGAATCTTCTGTTTTACATGGCCTTGTTTCAACATTGTTTTATTAGATTCTCATACTGATAGCCACCTTTGTCATGTTGCAGTTCAATGAGGCTTGTGCTGAAATCCGAGACCTGTGGCATTATTTTCTTGAAATATCTCTTATGGATTATCGTGTAGTCATCTCACCGCTTGCAATGATGTGTTTCATATCGGTATGTTACGTCTGGAGGTTCTTGTTTATGTATAGTTATCTATCTGTTCTCCCTTTACTGAGTACTGAGTCTATAATCTTAACAGGACCAGTTACTAAAATGCATGACTGAAGATAAAGAGGCTGCCAGTAATAGTATTGATGCTGCTGCTATTAGTGCAGTATTTCCTTTTGTTGATGTCTATCCTGATATTGATGCAATATTTCCTAACGTTGATGATGCCCCTGACAGCAATGATGCTGATACATCAACATCAGGTTATTCAGAATATCGGATCCTCTTTCAATGCAACCTCTCTTGCTTTGATACATATCTTGTTATGTTCATGCATCTCTCAAATTATATATATTGTCAGAAACCTAATAGCTACCCCCAAAAGCAACCCACATGACTTCTATTCAAATAAAGAAACCCAGTTGTTACTTCAGTTTAATTTCATAATGTGAGAAATGTAGTAGTATCTACGTTTGTGCGAATGTCACATTTTAACTCTTTTTAATAACCTGCAATGAATCATCACATCAAAATTTTATTAAGAAAACCATTCCAGTTGTTTGGTAGTATTAACATTACATAGTTGCTTTGTTTTCAGGAGAACTTTAACATTCCCTATCCAAAAGGTAATTATCACATGGTCTAATCATTCCTGAAAACAGTTGAACCTCTTTCAATTATTAGTTGTACCTATGATTTATTTGTTAATGTGAACAGAGTAATTTATTTGGCGCCTGCCGTCTGGGTGAATTCTGCTCTCCTACCAAACGTCGGATCTTCCTCTGGACTACGTTTAAGCGGCGGCGCTACACCAATGAATGATGACACAAAAGAGGGATCCCGCCTATCCTTTTTTTTCGGGGTGCGGCCCAAAAGACACGGCCGACCAATTTTATTAAGGCTTTTAGAAAGAAAAATTGATTACAAACGGCGCAAAGTCGCCGATCCTAGCTCTCAAAACAGACGCCAGGAGAATCAAAGAACTACAAGAAGTGAAAAAAGAGCCACCGGAGTTGCTCCATCCGGCGGTCAGTGCGCAAGTAGTCGATTACTCGCCGAAATCTTGCAACACTCCTGCCTCGCTCAAGAGAGTCGTCTCTTCTCTGAGGTCCGACCACACCAGCTGTACTGCCTTTGATCGGTGCTCGAAAACCCTAGCGTTTCTTTCCTTCCAAACACACCAACATAACGGTTGGAGTAGTCTATCAAGCTGCTCTTTCGGCTCGTGCGGAGCAGATCTCGTGTGTGCAGCCACCATTCGAGAGAGAGTTTTGTTGCCTTCTGCTGGAGTTTGGGCTGCGGGGTTAAGGCACTGCATCAACCTCCGCCACAGGTCATTTGTGTATCTGCATAGAACGAAAAGGTGCAGACAAGTTTTCGGCTCCTGATTGCACAATCTGCAAGCCTGATCATGGTCCCAATTTCTCTTGGCTAAATTGTCTGCAGTCGGACATTTTCCTTGCAGGGCTATCCACATGAAGAATTTGACGCGCGATGGCACCTTTGATTTCCATAGGATTTCGCTATAAGGGCAAATTTCTCTTGGCAGAAAAAATAGTTCATATGCTGAGGCTCCTGAATATAGTCCATTCAGAGACAATTTTCATCTAATTGAATCTGGCTCATCCACTAAGGATACTGCCTGTAGTTCATCCCAAAGCTGAAGAAATTCAGGAATGGCTTGCGAAGACAGTGACCCCTGAATATCCCGCATCCAGTTTTGTTGATGCAAACCCTGAGCCACCGTTCGTTTAGATTTCCTTACAAAAGAAGCTAGGCAAGGCCATCGATGTATTAAGCTTTCTTTACCTGTCCAGTCAGAGGTCCAGAATTTGGCTTGCTGACCATCACCTAGGGAGAATGTTGTTGCTGAGTCGAAGATCGCAAGCGTCTCTCTGTCCGAACAGACTCCTACTGCTGCCCAAGGTCTGTTGTCATTAAGGAAGCTTAGCATTATGCCCTCGATGGTCTGTTGTCATTAAGGAAGCTTAGCATCCCGCCTATCCTCGATGCCCCTTTTTCGCCCTGTACCTTCGATGCTTTAAAGCCAGAGCGCTGTGGTTCTTTCTTGGCTTTGAAGTGTCTCTTGCCTACCTCCCTACATTGGAGCATCTCTGAATGACAATCCTTCATTCACTCCCTGCCAGCCCTCCTTCGATCCCTCGAACGATTTTGCGGTGCATCCCTTGGAATATTTGGAAATGTCGCAACAACAAGGTCTTCAACAACGTCGACGAACAAACCAGTCAAACGGCCTGGTGTTGTGCGGATGATGTGCTGCACTGGGACAATCGGAGCTGCAAAACGATGGTCCATCAAGCTTTGGTTGAACAGGGCCGTAGGTTATTAGCCTTTTCCAGTTCCTGATTCTGTTTCCTCCTCCCGTCCCCCTGTAACTCTTTGTCAATCACCTTGTAATTTTTTTTTGTCGGGTTGGCTGAAGATTGGCGAACCAATTTCATTAAGCGAATGGAAGAAAAATGATATTATTCAATTACAACGGTAAAAAGTTGCCGATCCTAGATCTCGGTAGACCTTTATCCAGGTAAATAAAATAAAGCGCAAAGAAAAAGAACAGATGAACATAGGGGGAAAAGAAAACCGTACTAAACTCATCGGACTTCAAAAACAAAGCCGACCACTCGCAACAATCCACACAAATGCCCGCTGCTCTCCACACCACCGCTTCCTCTTTAGTATCCCCCATCAGTATATGCATTGATCTGCTTCTGTTCTCGAAAGTATGTGTGTTCCTCTCTTTCCAGATATTTCAAGAGATCAGCATGCAAAGGTTGTCGAAAGGAGCCCTGTAGCTCATCTGAAAACACAATCTGGTATTCACCCACCAAGTCGCAAGCGGACCGCCATCCTCCCCAGGTATGCAGAACAATTGGCCGGTTTCCTGTCATGCTCTGCTCCAAACTTCGATAGTGAAGTTGCAACTGACGAATAGGTGATGGCCGTCCTCCGGTTCCACTCTGCAGAGCTGACACACATCATTGCGTGGCCATTTTCTTTTTGCCAAATTGTCTGCAGTCAAGCATCTATCCTTTAGGGCAAGCCATATAAAGAATTTTACTCTGGACGATGCGTTGGAACTCCATAAAATTGCGCTGAAATCACAGTCCGCACGCCCCAAGAAGAACAGGGAGTATGCTGACGCAGCAGTAAAAATTCCATTCTTCCCCTATTTCCAGTAAATTTCATTGGCTTTGGAATTCAGTTGAATTTGTTGCACTTCATCCCATAATTGAAGAAATTCCCCCAAAGTTGCATTCAAAAGTGATCCTCGAAGGTCTCTCACCCATCTGTGCCCCACTACTGCTTGCGCAACTGAAATGCTGGATCTTGTGAGGAACGACGCTAGGCAAGGCCAACGCCATTGTATCGATCCCTTCCCCGACTAATTCGCTGTCCAAAACGGTGTCTGCCTCCCATTCCCCAGTCTAAAGATCACATAGGAGTCAAACATATGAAGGACATCCTTCTCAAATTGATAGTTCACATTCGCCCATGGTCTATCTAAGTGCTTTAACCGATGAACTGGCCATTTCAGCCGCAATGATTGGTCGAACAACTCCAAGTTCTTCACCTCTAAACCCCCTTTCTCAATCGGTGTACAGACATTGTCCCAGGCTACCAAGTAATGACCACCACTGACTTGTTCTTGCCCTTTCCATAGAAATCCGTGGCATCTTCTCTCAATTTCCTTGATTGCCCATTTCGGTAGCTTGAAGACTGACAGGAAGTGTACTGGTAACGCCAAGAGCATCGATTTCACTAAGCAAAGTCTTCCATCAATGGAAACCAGTTTGGGTTTCCACCCTGTGACTCTCTTCGACGTTTTATTCATCAGAGGTTGTAGCTCAGCCTTCGTTGGTCATCTAGTGGACAACGGCAATCCCAAGTAGATGATTGGAAAGTGTTGTACCCCACAGGTAAGGACTTCTTGCACCATGGTTATCTTGTCTTGTGAGCAGTGAATTGGCGTGATTTTACTTTTGATGAGGTTTGTCTTTAGTCCCGTTGCATCCCCAAAGAGTTGTAGGATCTCCCTCACCGTGTGCACCTCTAGAGCTGAAGGTTTGAAGAAAATGATAGCATCATCTGCGTAAAGCGAAATATTTGGGACGATAGCTCCCCTGTTTCTCCCTCTTCCAGACCTCATTGGGTTGAGTAAGCCAATGACACTTGCCCTACTCACCATTGCTTGTAGGACATCCATAGTTAGCACGAAAAGCAATGGGGATAGGGGATCCCCCTCTCTTAGGCCTCTCATGGGCTTGAATGGATCAGCTGAGACCCCATTGATGAGAACACTCGTTTCCACTGACCCCAGGAGTGTTGAAAGCCACCGTCGCCAAATGGGACCGAACCCTCGGTATTTCAACATGTTTAGAAGAAAAGGCCATGAAACGGTGTCAAAAGCTTTGTTGATGTCTAGCTTAAGCAAAATGGCCTCTCTTTTCCCCCTATGTAGTTGTTGTACCAGACTTTTTACAAAAATAAAACTTTCGTGAATGGAACGACCCTTTATGAAAGCTGTTTGCAGACTTGGCACTAGTTCAGGCATTCTTGGGGTCAAGCGTCGTGCTAGGATTTTGGCCACCAACTTCGCGAAGCTATGGATAAGACTGATTGGGCGGTAATCTTTCAGGATGGCCGCCTCTTCTTTCTTTGGGATAAGAGTGAGACAGGCCGAATTTAGAAGTTCCAGATTTTGCGTGTTACCCGAACCGAATTTTCCAAGTGTCGCCATCAGATTATTCTTGATTATACCCTAATAAGATTGGTAGAACAATCCAATGTATCTGTCGAGGCCAGGTGATTTTTCACTAGGGAGTTCTTTTATTGCTTTCCACACATCCTCCTCCGAGAAGTCTTCATCAAGCGAGTTCAAATCTGCCTTTGTCAGTCGAATGTTATCGATGGTCGAGGAGTCCTCTCAAAGAATGGATTTTAAGTAACCGATTGCCATATTTTTCAGGTCTTGTTGTGTCGAGGCTACCTCCTCATTGTGTTCTAAGTGAGGGATCAACAACTTTCTCCTTCTGGCCATCAATTTGAGCTTGAAGAAAGTGGCACTAGCTTGGCCTTCTACCAAAAATCTGACTTTAGCTCTCTGTCGGATTTTGCTTCGTTCTAGAGAAGCCAACGCTAATAATCATCCCTTCAGAGCCGCTCTCAGGCTTCTTTCAGCCTCCAAAAGCAACCTAGATTCCCGGGCCACCTCCAATTGTAAGATAATTTTGTTTGCCATCTGGATTTGAAGTCTGATTCTGCTAATCTTGCGTTGGCCCCATTTCGACAAGCTTTTCGATAATCTTGCCATCTTTACATAAAGGATAGAACAGGGATCATTGGATTGCACTTCCCTTTCCCAGCGTTCTCTAACAACATCTTGAAACCCCTCCAACTTAGTTCAAAAGGCTTCAAACCTGAATTTTCTTTCCTTGCTAAAACCACTTCCACAAGTTAAAAGAATTGGGCAATGATCAGAGACTGACGAGCTCAGAGCTTGAAGATATGCTTCAGGGAAATTCTCCTCCCAATCAGTAGTCACCAACATCCTATCAAACTTTGCCATCGTCGGATTTCGTTGTTCGTTGCTCCAAGTGTAACAGCGGCCGAAAAGACAGAGGTCTCTGAGTTCCAATTCATTCAACTTATTTTTGGACGCAGCCATTAACCCCCGGCTAATTCTTGAATTCCTTTTGTCTTGCGCTTCTGCAATTAAGTTGAAGTCCCTTGTAATCAACCACTTCCCAGGACACCTCACTCTGATTTCTGAAAGTTCTTGCAAAAACAAAAGTTTGTCTGCTTCCTGCTGAGGCCCGTAGACAGAAGTGAGGAATCAAGATTGATCTCCCAAAATCCAGTTCAACTCGACTGTAATCGACCATTGGCCCAAAAACATGGTTCTTCCTATGAAAACACTGTCTTTCCAGGCAATCAGGATACCCCCTCTTGTTTGATTTGCTGGCAAGGCCGCAAAACCTCCAAAATTGGCACCGCAAATTTCAAAGACCAGCTCAGCCAAAATTGTATTCAACTCTGATTCTTGAATACACACAATAGAGACTCTAGAGGACACCACTAAATCTTTCACCACCACTCGCTTATCAGTGTTATTAAGCCCTCTTACATACCACCCCAACACACTGAATCCTATGGAAAATGACATGATAGAAAGAAAAGATACACGGGCAAACATTGCCTAGCTCTCCAGAAGCAACATCAGTTAACCGACACCACCACGATGTTTTCCTCTATTTACAGAGACAGTCGTGGCGCCTCATCGACGCGTACATCAAGGAGCTCAGCCAGAGCGGCGATGTGTTGAGTCGAGAGCGGTCTATCGAATATGTTTTTGTAGCTCTAGAAAGAGATTGATGATGGCTCTTTATCCTCTTTGAGAACGCCAAACTTCCTCATGTTAACGATTTGTGCTTTAGTGAACGCATGCTTTCGAGCCCCCGCACCCTGCTGCTACAGACGTGCGCTCCTCCAAGGAACAAAATCGGCTGGGATTGTTTTGCGCCGCGCACCTCTCTGAGATGGATTGGAAGGCAGAGGCCTTGGCCCAAGAACCGACCGAACTGGGTTCTTCGAAATGGCTGTAAGAAACTGCTGAAGCTGCTCTGTTTTGGTGGCGAGGAGGGTTGTGTGCTGTAGTTGATTTGAAAAAAATTGTGCAGACTGTAGCGTCTCTGGCACCAGCTGATTGTCGGTCGTTGCTATTAGCTGTAGCCCATCAAGCTGGGACTGTAGACCGTCAGGCTCGTTGTTGGTCCATGTCGCACTCTGTCCATCTGCGAGCGACAGTGGCTCCGACCCCTGGTCGTGGTGGTGAACAATAGACCCGCGGAAAGAAGTCCATGATTGTGAGCTGGGCCGTCCCCTTGTTCTTCAACAAGCTGACTGTGTCTTGGGCCACCATAAGCCCAGCCTGCGGAAAAGGAGGTGCGTTTGCAAGCCAAAAATTCCCGCCTCGCTGCCCTTGTTCCTCCCGCTCAACCTCCTTTGTGTTGAGCAATAAATGACTATTTGCTTGTTGTTGACTGTATAGGCAGTCACTTGGCCCTCGAGGAGGTAAAAGCATGGGCTCCCTTAATGTCGCTGTAGGGGGAGCCGACCCATGCTCTGTTCCCGCGGATAGGTGCACGTGCTCAGCGCCTGTAGGTTCGCCACCTGTCGCCGAACGGGTTGCCATCATCCTGTCCCTGTCTGAACCGAAATCTCCCTGCAATTGCAAGCTGGCCGATCTTGTCGTCTTCTTGCTTCGATCTGCTATGGACGTCTCTGCCGGAGTGCCTTGTTGCACCTCCTCAGAACCGAGATCAGATCCGACCTCAATTACCGGTTCAAGGATGCGCACTTCGCTGTCATCTCTGCCCATCTACTCCCTCTCAGTGAGGGCGATGGAACCATTGTCGACCCCCAGAAGATCGCTTGGAAGGGCAATCACCAGGTCTTGACATCCTCGGGGGTGACATCGTTGGAGTTAGCTAAGTGGAGAGCTAAGCTCCTCACTCCCCTTCACCGGCTCTGTCCTCTCCATCCGTGGCAAAGAGATTTCCGTCGGCTGGGGAACAGACGATCTTGGAGAAGTTACTTGCTCCGCAGATCCCGCCGCCGCTAGCATCACCCTCCCATCTCCCCCTTCAATCCCCGTCACCTAGTCACCAAAAGACTATGGATCTACCGCTCTTTTCGAATGTTGCCTCAGGCCATCAGCCCAATTCTGCCCTGGCAGTCCCCCAGCCGAACCCGACGCCCCCTCGAAGCAATGTCCGCCGCCCAACTGTGAGCTCCATGGCCCCGAACCATCGGTTCTACCAGCCCAACATGAAAACGTCACCTTCCTTGGGACTTCGTCATCTAGATTATCTTCGTAATCCGTCCCCATGATGTGAACAATGTGAAGAGGAGACGAGTCAATGATTTCTTCTATGTGCACGAGGACTTCATAAGTGAGCGAGCTCTTGTGAGAGGCGACAGACCACCGGATAATCGTCCTGCATCCCCCATCCGCATGTCACCTCTTCATCCATGTGGCCCTTGCCGCCCTGCACGACCCCATGCCGTTGCCCATGCCTTGCACCCATGCTGATGACATCAACACTCCACCATCCTCGCCGCACCTTGGTTGTCCTCCGGTCCATTGTCGTCCCCGTGCCCAAGCTGTGGCTATAAAGCCGCCTCAGCCTTCTTCCTCCTCCACTCAATCTCGCCACCATTGTGCTCTGCCTCAACAGCCGCCGCACTGATCGCCTCCAATCCACCACCTCCGGTGCTCAATCGAACAAGCCACCACCACCACTGAGTTCCCCGTCCCTCCTCGGGCCCATTTCAAGCAGCGGCCACGCCCAATTTGAAGCACGACGGAAACTCCCAAATCAAACCGTTGTCGGTCGCTGGCCTCAATTCCTCGCCGCCGGCCATCCACCACCCAATCCTCTCCGCTTCAACCATCCTCGGACTCACTGAAAGCACTCGGAGTAGCCCCCTCCTTCTTCTCCACCATCGCCGTTGTGCTCGGCTAGACCGGCCTAGACGCTCTCCGTCCCCTTCCAAAGCTCCCCCACCTGTCGTGGTTGATGCCGGAGTCACTCCCTCCCTCACCGCGCAGAGTGCTACTCGGCGCGAGAAAGAAGAAGAGAAAGAGAATTGAGGAGAGAAGAAGAAGAGAAGAAGGAGGAGTGGAGGCTGACAGGTAGGCCTCACCCAGTCCACTTCCTTAATCCCATTGCACAGTAATGACCCACCTAATCCTCTCCCTCTCTCACAATTGCATGTGGGCCTATGACAGTTTTGTAATTAAAAACATCATCCATCCCTTGAATGACTGACATGTGGGACCCACTCTCGTCTCTAAACATCTGTGCACTCGGTCTACATGGGCCGAGTCACTGACCGTTGGGACCCATGCCTGTCTCCCGTGGACCGTGAGCTAAGTCCATCCATCCACCTCACCGTGCACTCGGTAGACCTAGTCTACCAACCGGTGGCTCGGTGTCAATGACAGCGAGCCCTACAAGGAATATTCCCTTGGAATATTCTCCTCAATTTTTGATAAATTATTTCCCTTTCCAAAAATTCAATTAAACTTCAAAAATCCATATCTCTTGAACTGTAAATACGATCGACTCCATTTTACTTCCTAAATTTTTATAAAAATCAGATCTATCTATTAGCACTATTAGTTTATAATAAATATTATTTATTTGCTGGGTTTTGTGTGGTTTTCTCTTGTTGATCGCGTAGTGGGCATTTCGAAATTTTGCCAGATGCAAGGACCGTGAAGATTTGAGGATCGAGACCAAGGCAAACGACTCTTCGATCATATTTCTCCTAGTTTATAAAATGTGTTGTTTGCAAAATGCATGTACACTGTGATTTGATCGGCCTCGATTTTCGTGCAACCGATGGACCTACCTAGTAGTTGCATTGTTTTACATAGGATATCACAAACCCTAATCCTTGTCACCCCACCAATGAGGTACTTCGATATGTATGTCCTTTAGGCATATGTATTGGTCAATCCTTACCCTTCACTATTATATGTCGACTTTGGGAAAAATGGGTTGAAAATGGTTTGAGAAAACTTGATACTTGGTATGGTGGATTTGAAAAGGAAAAACCCTTTTGCGAAAGTCACGATGTGAGGTTCTGCCTCTGTGGTGTGGCCTCGTATTCACATGTAAGAACCAATTCCTTTGGGAATTCCATCCAAGCATCTTACAATACGACCACACGGGTATTCTGGGATACCCCTGGAAAAGTAAGTAGTTGATTCATGCCTATCTTGTCTGTCAGTAGTTGTGGAATGCCGGGGATGTAGGAGACTGTTGATGAGAATTTTCTCTTCACGCGCTGGCCTGGGAGATCCGTTTCGCTCCAGTGCAGGTCCTTCTCGGTTGTTTGTGAAATACAGGGCGTGTCAGTTGGTTTGATCTGTTAACCAACAAGAAAAACAAAGATGTATACGTTAAGGGTTAAGTTAAATCCTATTGGATCGGCTAAGGGAACCAATTAACATATATATGCTATCCCAAAGCATATTTATACTTAAGTGATTGGGATAGATCAGCTATGCTGAGACAGTATTAACCACTTAATCTAAATATACAAAAGGATAATAAATATATGCTTTAATAGCCTAGCCGATATCGTAGGACTAACTGTGGATCGGCTAATACCCCGATTCATCTTATGAAAAGATATTGTTCTAAGCCAAATGCGCTAAGCCTAGATCAGTCGGCTGTCGACTGTCGGCTATGGCTGACAGGTTGATTCTGGCTTAGGGCATTTAACCAAAGCAAGATCTTAATATAAGAGGCGGCTTTAATAAATCTAATAGTAAACATACCAAAAGAATATTAAAACAGATAAGACCGGCTGAAACCCCGGCACTATCTTTAAGCATATACATCTAGCCGAATAGACCATAAGAGCTCTAAGAACGACTTAATAGGTCAAATTGATGCAACATCAAGTATAAAAGGAACAATCAGATCTATTATAGCTGATGTAAACCCATCGAGACGATGGATATCGCATATAATCTAGGCCAACCCCTAGATCTAGCTCTATCGGCTGCTGGTTCTTGACAGAAACAGGCAGATGTCAATATAGATCTAGACATTATTCTAGATTATATGTGATATATGATAACTAGCGCAACATAAATCATTGAATCTAGAGTATCATAGCGATGCAAGCACTAAATTTGACGAGATACATCACTAATGACAAACATTTACCTTAATCGTGGATCGAAACGATGCAACCCAACGCCGGATCAAGTGTTCGTCTGAAGAAAATAGGAGGCGATGCGCCGAAAGTTGTATTGATTGTGTTGTTTTTGACTATAGGGGTCTCGGGTCCTATTTATACCCAAGAATAAAACTATCCGTGCAAGACACGGTTTCTATCTAATCTACTATACATGATACGACAATATCCTGGGACATAGTCCCATGTCGCATTACAATAGGAAATCTAAACAAATTTATAATTTACAGATACAATTGCCGTTACAGGACTCTATCCATAGATGGCAATATCTTTTAACGCGCAATTTGAGAAACGAATCTTCTATTTATCTTTAAGCACATTTATCGAAAACGGTTCCATCTTCTTCTCTGACTCAGCATCGGCTATCGGCTGTCCTTGTTCGACTCAACCTCAGCCGATTGGCCTTGTAGCCGATTGTATCGCAGCCGACTTGACCTCTGTTCTTCCTATCCGATTCCGCTTCCATCTCGACAGGGACTTAGGGATTTGGTTACCAAACTTAGCCGTTAACAGAGACAAAGTTACAGATCAAGTTTCATAAGCCCTAAATTATCGCCTCTATACATGGCACATGGTACTAGACAAGTAGGAGTAGAAGACATCACCAATGTTTCTAAGTAGAGGAGGGCATTGGCATGCCTGATGCTTGGTTTGTTGCAGCGGCCCAACTATGTGGCATGGGGTATTCATGGGTTAGTGTTGGAAAGGCTCTGTCAATAATTTTCGATGTCGGCGGGTGTTGGTGTAAGCTTCGTGTTGTGTGGGTAAAGCGTGCAACCTCTACAAAGTTTAGCTAAACTGTTCGAACAGCCATGCCCATGGTCAAGGGTGAATGTGAGGCGATTCTCTTAGCGTAAATTTGTTTGCATGTGCTTTGTGAAATTGATTTGTGGGATGGGAATTGTTGCTAGAGTTGGTCTGAGTGACTAACGGATAACCTGGGTGGTTTGAATAGATTTTTTTTAAATCAACATTTTATCTATTAGATCAGTCAAGCTAATCAGATGAGCATTCGATTCACTATTCAATCCAATCATTCCTATCATAGTTGTTGTTTTCATATTTCCGAAGGAGATGTCATCCGTTTGATGAGAAATAAAAAGGAATATCGAGAATTCGCGTGGCTAAAGTTGAAGCGCAACTTTCAAAGTAAGAGAAAGAAAAGCAATGATGGAGTGGGGAGTCGAGTCAAAAGTGTTAAACAAAAGTTTTTCCCTCACATCTCGGTCACTTTTACTTTTTGTTATTTCATAATCCCCAGGGTATGATACCCTTTAGCTTCACATTGACAAGTCATTTTCTCATTACTTTGGCTCTTTCATTTTCCATTTTTATAGGCATTACGATCGTTGGATTTTCAAAGACATGGGCTTCATTTTTTTAGCTTCTTATTACCTACGGGATGCGAGGGAAAGATCATTTCTACTAATAGTCATAAGATCCTTTTATAAAGTAGTGGGAAGACTATAAGTATTCCTTTAGTTACTCATCGGCGCTCTAACAAAAATACTTGTATGAATCAAAAACCTCGGGTTCCGCGGGGTAAATCCATTAAAAAGGACAAATTTTAGCTGAGGGGGCTCCTACGGTTGGCTTTTGACCAGAAAGGCATGTGCTCGATTATTTTGAGCACAGGCTTCTTCGGTAAAGAGGAATCAAACGATTCAAGTGGAATTTTTTGTAGTGTATCTATAAGATAGAGCCATGCCGCGGGTTGTCTCAGGTCCTAAATAAACATGGACACTTAAAAAATCTGTTGGGCAGGCGGATTCACATCTCTTACAACCCACACAATCTTCGGTTCTCGACGCGGAAGCAATTTTCTTGCCTTTACATCCATCCTAAGGTATCATTTCTAATACATCTGTTGGACAAGCTCGTACACATTGAGTGCATCCTATACATGTGTCATAAATTTTACAGCCCCGTATCATAAACATATGCTCCTATATCAATCCGCTCTTGCAATTGGGTCATTGCGATTACGACGAGTCTGTGACCCGGGATGTCGGAATGGCATCATAGAGTAGGCTTCTCGAGTGGAAGCGAAATGATATAGGATTTGGATGGCTTGGGAGAGCCAAGGAACAGGATGTGATGAGTAGGTATTTGAGATGATGTGAAATGAGGATAAACTCATAAGAAATGTTTGAAACTAATAGAAGAATGGAGAATAAAATGAATACAACTAAAATCTTGCTTATCCGCTTGAGTTATTGCAAAGCATCTCGCGGGTGGATCGAGACGATAAGTTTCCTCCCAAATGGTTTATAAACCCCCCACAATTAAAAGTTTGAAAACGTTTTGAAATAAAAGATTTGCAAACTAAACCCAGCCTTCCTTTGAAGCTTGCATTATTGACATTTCCCAGTGGCTTGCGAAGTACGAAAGTACTCACCCTCCTATTGCTGTTGTTTTTCTCCCCTTTCTAAACTTAGGTTGATGAAAATGAAGGATAGGTTTCATCCTTAGACCCAAGTTGTCGCCTATGGATTGGTGTTCTAGCTACGCTAAGGTTTCGTTGCTGCTGTTTCTCGATGAAGGTCGTTAGTTAGGGTTTACCCGAGGTCGCAATGATACATCATGTTATCGCAGGTACTAGCGCTTATTTTCTAGGACTGGTATCAACAAACACGGTTCCATAGGAAACGGTTCACCGTTCTCCCGCGGCACACCCTTCTTAGCGTCCTCCGTACAAAGGTGTCGGGACGGGGTGTGACAGTTCCCTTTTGTGATTGAAAAAAAGGAGAAAAAGCTCTTTTTGGTTAAGCAGCAAGCCTGCAAAAAATGAGCAAAAACAAACTTGTCAATTTGTTCCAGCTGTAGTTGTTACGCATGTTTATAATCTGTCAACATTGAGGGGTTCCTGATTATGGAACTTAGTGAACTCAAATTTTTGTCAGAAAGCATTCACAAAAGAGAAAGAGTACATAACGGTATATATCGTTGCAATAGAATAGTTAATGTGTATGTCGTTAGCACGATATCATATAGCTATCGGATCTGATAATTTCGGTACCAAACATGATACCTCATAGGTATCTGATCTGGTACCTAGATACTATGGTGACGTCAGCATGATCATATATGTATTGGATCTGATACCTCCACTATTAGACATGTTATCTTGTAGGTATCAGATCTGGTATCTAGGTACTATGTTAATGTCAGCACGACATCGAATTTGGTGTCTGTGATATCAGATATGATATTTTATAGATATCAAATTCAATATTAGATAGCTATTTTGTTGGAACGGTATAACGTTATGTACGATTTGTGTTAAAAAAAGACATCAGGAGTACGACTTGTTTCTGTTGCCATAAATTAACTGATTTGTTTCAGATTTGCCAAAAGCAGAGGATAAGTAGTTTTGTATTTTTTTTTTGTTTGCTCCTCTGATCAGCGGACACAATGCTAGATACCCAGACCATGTTTAGTAAATGAATTTTTCTGGGTTAAGGCTTGTTTAACTAGTGCTTGTATAGCTTCATATTTCTTTGAGGTTGTACAGTCCGGGAGAAGCTCAATTTATCTCAGTTTGGCGCAAGCTTACCTTGTTTGTTTTAGCTTTTTTTAGCTTTTCAGCTTCTATCTTCTAAAAGCCGAAAAGCTAAAATAAACAGCCAGCTTTTCGAGCTGGCTTTTAAAAAGCTGTAAAGCTAGTTTATGAGAAAATGAATGAAAAGCTGAAAAGCTGGCTAAAATAAGGTTTTGGTAGCTTTTGGTGTAAAAAAATAAAAATTTATTACAAAAGCTAATAGTAAAAGATCATCAGCCAGTAAACTAGTCTTTCAAAAAACTAACTTTTCAAAAAACTAAAAAGCAAGCTCAAGCCTTAAACCCAACCAGGCTGCCGATTCTACTCGCGCAACTCTGTCGCTGCAGGTGGTCCCCATCTACCATTGCACGGCTGGGCTGGTAATTCGAAGTCCAACTCGTAATGGGCCGTAAAAAGTTGGGCCTTATTGGGCCGGATTTTCTCCGGTCGGCCTCTTCGTCTACCCGTCGCCTCCTCTTGGATTCCGACCCGTGGAGGGCAACCAGCCAACCAGCCTCCGCCGTCGCCGCCGCGGCCGGCCGCCGTCTCTTCTTGGGATTGCACGCGGCGCGTAAGAGGTGGGGTGGTTGCTAGGTGAGTTAGCATCCTCTGATCTCTCCCTCGGACGCGTAGCGATGATCTGGGGATTCATGGGGATGCTTCGTGCTTGCGAATTTGAGCCATTTTGATCTTCTTTGCAGTGAGGAAGGAGGTGGTTGGAGGAGGAGGAGGATGAGCGAGGGGAGGCCGGTGCCGAGGAGGGAGAGCCCCTGGGGCTTGCCGGAGGGGGACAAGCGGGAGCCCAAGGCGCACCGCTGCAATGACCGCGCCGAGGACGTCGTCCAGGTTCCATCCCCTCACTCTCTAATCCTAACCAGCCTACGACCTGATTGAGTCTTATATCACTCTTTATGTTCCAATCGATGAATGAGTAATGATGAATTTGTAGTGGAGATTGCCCAACTCAGAGCTTCCCGGATGATAGTTTTGTGGAGAATCTCCTATACCCTAATCCTGATTGCTACTAAATTTGGATCTTGAAGGCGCTTGATAGTGCAATTGGTATTAACTGCATCGTTAAACATAGTTGTGTTGGCATTACTAGCCTTTCTTACTCACAATTACTTCAGTCTTTACCCACATGAATGTCTTCTCTTCGTGTTATATAACAAAGATTGCATGCTGCCCTCTGCCCACCAGCCACCATGACTGACCAAGATGGTTCCTGCATATGCTATTGTTGCCATTGTTATTGCATTCAGGCTGCAGGTGGTATTTCCATGTCTGATCCCAGAAACATGTTTAGGAACGCCCTAGATGGCAGCCAGATCACTATGCTTACTCAGGATGAAATAAACCTCAGTAATGAACCCATAAAACCAGTGGCGTAGCTTCATCGAAATACTGAGGGGGCCAAATGTCTGAACATTAGATCGTCAGTATTGGTCAAGTACAGAAATAAACTAAATTGCTTCGTTTGCACTTATTGGCCAAATTACCGATATATACTCCTAGGTGAATAAGAAAAGTGGGAACTAATAGGCAAATTATAGCAACATACATTACTATGTGATTAAGAAACCTCGGGGAGGCCATGACCCCATTTAATCACAAGTAGGAAAGGGCGAAGAAAACATCAAGTTTGTGGTGAAGTCGAGAAAAATATGTTACTGATCAATACAGTTTGAAAATTACCCCGGAACATGATGTTTTCAATAAATAACAGTGTGAAACCCATCAATCAGATGGAATTGCCCCTAATTTCAACTAGCATGCTGGTTCCCCGCACACTGAACCTGCCAGGGTCCAAAATCTTCATCCTGTCTGGGATTTGCAGTAAAGAGTTTTCATTAGTTATCAGCGTCTGCTATGTAATGAATGTTTCCCAAGAATGCTGAAGAATTTTGCTCTGTGCCTCAATGTGTTGATTATATTATAGCAAATGATGAAATTGTTAATTCTGAAATTCTTGGCCATATTTATGTTGAACTCATCCTGTCTAGGATATTCAATAAAGAGTTTTCATCGGTTATCAGCGTCTGCTATGTAATGAATGTTTCCCAAGAATGCTGAAGAATTTTGCTCTATGCCTCATTACGTTGATCATATTAGGGAAAATGATGTGATTGTTAATTCTGAATTTTTTGGCCATATTTATGTTGAACTGGTTTTCTTATTTCTATTGCAGGCTTGCTTTGAAGGGAACCCATTCAAGACAGTTCCAGGTCCATTCAAGCTCTTTTGGCAATGCATGCGTTCGAAACCTGGGTATGTACAACTTCTTACGATTTGTATGTTTCGTGCTTTTGCTCACACATATATTCCCAGTAATATGAGGAAACATACCTTTCAATAGGTCTAGCACATTAAGAACTAACATGATTGATAAAGGACATCAGAATTATCTGATTGATGGGGATTTTAAGGAGTGGTCACAGGATGCTCATGATAGGGTGGACCATTATATTGTGTCTATTGTTTGATATGTTCTTTTCTTTATGCTCCTTCTTGCCGGTTGCTCTTCCACCATAGGTCTTTCAGCAGCCTAAAGAAATATGTGCCATGTGAATATACCTAGTGGCTGCAGAAAATGCTCACGTGAGTAATCTTTGCAGTGTAAAAGGCTTTATTGTTGTGATTCCTTTCATCACATGGATTAGCATAAGCTTTGTTTTCTGACCAACTGAACATGTAATCTCTGAGAGTTGTGTGAGTTAGATTGTAAGGCAGCTTTGTATTTTAGAAGTTATATAGGGTTATTATCCATTAAATACAAATCTAATAAAATTTTGTGTATGCTTCTTGGCCTGTCTTTGCCATGTAGTTATTCGTTGCTTGGTTACATGTGTCATGTAGCATCTTCTAGGATGGTGGTTTGGTTGCTTTCTTCAGTTTCAATGGCAAACAGTTTTTTTTAATGCAAAATGTTGTTGTCAAACCTGGGAAAGGGAAGACAAAATATGGTCTATCTCAATTTGGCTGGTTCAGTTTGGTCAAGTTAGGAGCACTGATGCTGTCTGGCTGGGAGGAACTGCTTCAAACAGGCTAATGCTAGAACCACTGAACTGACCAATAAGCACTCAAGTGAGCAAAAGAAGTATTGTTGCTAATTGCTACCATACCTTGGGTAGAAATCAAGTGGAACCCTCTGGATCGACATTCTTTCCCCAAGAAGCTTCTGTACTTCAGAGAATTATTGCAGTGAAAACACTATTTACTTGAGTCCACTTAAACGTGAGGCTGTGAGAAATGTTGTTATGACTAATGTACTTGTGTGTGACTAGTAGCAATTAGATTGCAATGAGCATCGTAACCCTTAATATTTCTCTTATCGTTTGTATCTGAAGTTTTCGTGTAACAACCTGTTATTTACAGGGAGGAACCAACGGAGCCGTATGCTTACCTGCAGCTGGATCCTCCCAAGAGAGCGGAAGTCAAGCTAGAGTAAACAGCACCTAAGTCGTCCACAAGAGTGCGTAGTTTATTTCATAGTGGTTTGCCTTTGAAACAACTCTTTTATCTCCTAGGGATCCTGTTGTGCACAATGACTTATGTTTAGATATTCAAAAATAAAAATTTGACAAACCTGATCCAGAAAACTGCCCTGGCAGGGGGTGAAACTCCTTGAAATTGCTGTTGCTGATGTAAGAGTTCCCTCCTTTCATGATAGAATGATATCTGTACTTTCAAGATGAGTTACCCAGGGCCAAAAGAGTAAAAGGCCCTGCTCATCTTAGTATTTTTTGACCCCACGAAAAAGAGTGAAATGGCTTCTGAAACAGGTTCACTTATGATGGTGTTCTGCCTGCTGCAGAGCTCTGTACTGTATAAGAGTAGCATTATGAATGCGCTACTGTGTGTAGATCAGTTGTGGGATTGTTTACTGCACTTGTCAGTTGCAGTTATAGAATTCAGAAAATGATCTAGAAAACAGGTGAAAATCCTAGCTTTTTTAATCTCAGAAACGGGCTATCAATCAGTGTTTTTTTAGATTCTCAGAAACTGGCTATCAGTGTTTTTCAGAATTTAAGCTCTCTCAAACTGGCTCTTAATAAATGGGACAGTATTTTGGCACAGGTCCATAATGATAATCTGCTTCACTACACAAAGGTTGTGTTCATACCAGTTGTTGAAAACTGTTAATCAGTCACACGTAAAACGAGAAATATGATTAACATATGATATTAATATCTTAAAAAAATTGATAAATAAATTTATTAGATTTTTTACATAACTTTTATATTGAAAGTTTTCACACGAAACGTACCATTTCGGATGGTTTACAAGAACACGCCCAAAATCTGACACTATCTTCCTAATCAGCCTCTGTTTATTTCCTTTTGTCCTTTGTCTCCATCTTTGCTTGAGGATTTACACTAGACTGTACTGTACATGTTGGTTGCTCTACAGATATTCTTCCAGAGGCAGCACTTGGTTGATCTACAGATATTGTTACTGCTACTACTGCTGCACATGGCGATGGGCCAGGGAGGCATCAAAGCTAGAGACCGTGCCGTCCACGGTGAGTCAGTCTCTCTGTTATTATTCTATCGCCTCAATGCACAATAACACTAGTGCCTTCGCATTCACCCTACCTCTGCATTGCAAATTTTGCAACTGTTGCAAGTGACTGATCCAACTCCTAGGTCGGTTGCAGATCCAAAGCTGCAATTATCTGACACGGATGCTGATATGATCCTGAACTTGAAAACCGTTTGTGTTGCAGATCCCAATCACGCATCGATCGACCTGGGACTGAGCTAAGCTACCATGGTGATCTTGATTCTTGTAGCGTAGAGATTACACCATCTTCTGCTACTTATAAGCCAGAATGCACCAATGTATGAATGATCCACTCACCTGAAAAAGCCTGAAACTGAGCTGACCTGATCACCTGAGCATCCATGGCGTCCAAGAACAGCTGCGCCTGCCACGGTGTCCTCGTCGCCTTGGCATCGTGCCTCCTCCTTGTCGTCGTCGCCGCCGTCTCTGCCCTCGCCGTGCACGTCGCCGTCGGCCACGTCTGGTCTTCCGCCGGTGCCACCGCCGGCCATCACCATTCACTCTCACCGGCATCTCTGCTATCACCGTCGTCACGCGGTGATCATCCCGGGGAACTCGTGAACCGCCGAGTACGTACCACGCATTCTTGCACCCAAATGCCACTCAGACTAACAGTGTACTGCAGTGATGATGATGCAGAATTGCAGTCGTGCAGTTTCAGATGCAGGAAATGTCAATGCAAAAAACAAAAAAAAGCCAGCGATGTCGCTGTGCCATGTTTTCGATAAATATTTTGCCATGTGTATTTGACAATTATTTTTGTTTGTGCATGCGTGTGTGTCAGGTTCAGGTCGGGAGGATGGAGGCCGGGCTGGCCCAGGCGCGGGCGTCCATCCGGCGAGCCAGCCGGACGCGCAACTGCACGCCGGACGACGGCGGCGGCAGCGGCAGCGGCGGCGGGTTCATTCCCAGGGGCGCCGTGTACCGCGACGCCTACGCCTTCCACCAGTTAGTAATTCACCACTCCGTATTTTTCGTTCCGAAAACCACACCAACCACCACACAATACACTTAAGTGTAACGGTGTGCTCAAGGGACAGCCAAAGCGATAAATCCGTAATGAAAACGCACCTGCATTCCCCTTTGCCACTCCACGTCTGGCCACCATATCCAATTACTCTCTATGTTTTATATTATTAACCATTTTAATATTTTTCTAGTCAAACTATTTTAGATTTGATAAAGTTTAAAACATATTAATATTATATTTAATTAAACTAATTTGACGTTGTAGATGTTGATATTTTTTTATAAATTTAGTTAAATTTAAAGAAAATTGATTAAATAAAAATAATAAAAACAATTTATAATATAGAACGGCGGGAGCAGTAACCAAAAGCTATGCGTAAAAGTTGGCCACGGTTTAGCTGCTGCCGGATAAGTTAGGATACGCATTCGTGATTCGTCGACACCCGATCGAGGGCATTAACACGCCTTCCTCGCCGATTTGGACGGCAAACGGCCGGACCAAATGCAGCCATCACTACACTCTACACACAGATGTATGAATCCTTCGTACGGGCTCGTGCGATCATTCGATGATCTATCATTCTATCGGTTGTTGGTTGATGGGTGCATCGCTTTGGCTTTGGCTCTGGTCTTTGTTTGGTGAGTCATGCTTGCTTTGTGACTGCAACGCCTAGCTAATCTTACAGGCAGACCACATTGCTCCATAATTAGAGGTCATCATCGTCATCAGCCGGCTTCTAGATGATTTTGTAATTAGAGTACTCTTTGTGCTCAATTTATAGATATAGCGTGTGGACCTACGTAACCTACGTACACGTAGTACTAGTACTTTCACATAATGCACCTGTACTATACTAGGGGTACTGTATATATGTAAGTTGTCATGTAATGGTCTACGATTTTTATTAATTACATACATGCAATTGAATTGCCCTCTACTTACGTACCCAGTACAGAAAATTTTTTGCTAGTCTATAGTAGTACTGTGCAAACAGGGAGGTTAATTAATCAAAGTGGCCAAGAATTAATTAACTGTGATAATGTCAGGAGTTACACTGAGATGGAGAAGAGGTTCAAGGTGTGGACGTACAGGGAGGGCGAGCCGCCGGTGGTACACAAAGGCGTCGACGCCGGCGGCGGCGGTGGCATTGAGGGCCACGTCATCGCCGAGCTGGACGGCGGCGGCGAACGGCACCGTGCGCGCCATCCCGGCGAGGCGCACGCCTTCTTCCTCCCCATCAGCGTCGCCAGCATCGCCGGCTACATCTACCGCCGCGACATGATCGACTTCTGGGACCCCCAGCTCCGGCTCGTCGCCGGCTACGTCGACGGCCTCGCCGCCAAGTACCCCTTCTGGAACCGCAGCCGCGGCGCCGACCACTTCTTCGTCTCCTGCCACGAATGGGTAAATTGAATTCACTCTACTCCTATACTATTTTCACTGAAATTTCAAGTAAACCAGTTCGAATTAATTCTACGAAATTATGGAGAAATTATTTAATTCCGCGTCTCAAATGGGCTCACTTGTGTTGTACCAGTCAGCTTGCATTCAAACACAAACAGTCTAGCAGTCTAGCTTGCTAGTTCGTTAACCAGGCAGTTTGGTGATCAGTTGCTTTCACGAGTTTTAATGTATAAACCGGCAAAAAATTAGTACTAGCGGTGATGCCACAACAGGTAACGAAACGAATCATGTTTAGCTAAGACGTCTCTGTCTCAAGCATGCATGCAGAGAGACTATAGCTAGAGGGAGACCGGAGACATGATGACACATGAACAGGATCATGTAACCGTTTGATCGTGACACGAATCAAAAAAAATTTTGTGTGTTTGTAAGGGAAAAAAAATTGAACTTGACACGCTTGCTGCGACATGTGTGCGTGCGTGTAGGCCCCGATCCTGTCCGCCGCCAAGGCGGAGCTGCGCGCCAACGCCATCCGCGTCATGTGCGACGCCGACATGTCGGACGGCTTCGACCCCGCCACGGACGTCGCGCTGCCGCCGGTGGTCGCCCGCGCGTCGCCCCCGTGGGGCCGCACGGCTTCGGAACGGACGGTGCTCGCGTTCTTCGCCGGAGGCGGCGTCGCGCGCGGCGCCGGCGGCGCGGTGCGGGAGGCGTTGCTCGCGCGCTGGGAGGGGCAGGACGACCGGGTGCTGGTGTACGGGCGCCTTCCGGCGGGGGTGGACCACGGCGAGCTCATGGGCAGGGCACGGTTCTGCCTGTGCCCGTGCGGCGGCGACGAGGGCGCGGCCGCGGCGAGCCGCCGCGTCGTGGAGGCCATCACGGCCGGGTGCGTGCCGGTGCTCATCACCGCCGCCGACGACGACAGCTACTCGCCGCCGTTCAACGACGTGCTGGACTGGGCACGGTTCTCCATCGTCGTCCCCGCGGACCGCGTCGACGCGATCAAGTACATCCTCGCCGGCGTCTCAGACCGCCGCTACACCGTGCTCCGCCGCCGCGTGCTGCGCGTCCGGCGCCACTTCCAGCTGAACCGGCCGGCCAAGCGGTTCGACGTGGTCAACATGGCCATCTACTCCATCTGGCTCCGCCGCCTCAACCTCAGCCTCCCCTACTGAATTACAGAATGAACAAAACAAAAAAAAAGTTAATTAGGTCTCTGTTTGTAACGCGAGAAATTTTCACGTTCCTACAAAAATCCAACTGTTCTATAAAACTTGTGTGTTCCAAACGAGACTGGCCAGTGTGAAACTAGTCATGATGGATCTGACCAAATTAGCTATGTAGCCAGAGTATGCAGTAGAACACTGTACACTGCATGTCTGATATATATAGTTGCAGAATGCAGAAAGTCTATCTAAAAATCACTTTAAAATCATAAAATATCTGAAAAAAATAACATGATAGATAAATATGTAATATATCATTATATAAATATTTAAGTTTAAATTCGGCTTGTATAAATAGGAAAAGTTTAAAAAAAATGATTAGCAAGATGCACACAAAACAAAGGTACGTACATCCTTGGAGGTAAAAATTTCTACCTCCACGGTAACATTTATGTACCAATGCAATGTAAGGTTAGATGAGATGTGGTCAAGATTAGCTGTGGATCACGGCCGGCCGGGAGGAGCACCGGAGTTAACTCCGGTGGCCCAGGCCGAGTTTCAATTCTCCATCTGCCCATTTCTACCGCGTGTTTCTACTACGTGCAAACAAACAACAAGCAAACAATGGCAGTAGAAGAAAATGGAGCAGCGATTTCGATTCAATGCTCTCCTATGTTGAAACTGAAAAGATACACACACAGAGAGAGAGATCTATCAGATCAGATCAGATCGATGGGTCGATATGGAAGGACTGAATTTATTGTTGGTTTCATTGCAGTTATTTCTGCACCATATGGTTATTGAATGTGCGCATGTGAACTCACCAGCAAAGCCTCGCCGGCGCCAGCTTGGCCGGCATCCAAGCCGATCCTTGTTGTACACTACTAGTATAGTAGTCTTCCTCCTCAGCTAGCTTGTCCTCATCTCTGCACATTTGCAGTAAATATGCATGGTTGGTTGCCATGGCTGCCATGGCTAGTTAGCTGTCAGCGATATTGCAAACTGAATTATGAGACGTTCTTTTTTTAAAATTTTTTTTACCTCTCATCTTACGTCAGTTAACTTTATATTTATATAAATTTATTTAAAAATAAATTTATATATCAATTACACAAAGTCAGTCACCGTAAACCACTTCCGTTGCATGTGGTCCGGGGATGATCCGTATCGCACGGCGTCTGCACTGTAGAGTACACTCTACATGGTGTCACGGTATCATGGTGTTCTGCGTGTGACACGACCTGAGTTGCGCTCGAGCTGTCAACACAGTCTTCCATGTACGTTCAGCTCTGTACGCTTTTTAGTACACTGCACTAATGATTCGTATGTACATGTTGATTTTAAAAGTAATAATGTCAAACAGGAATTGGTACTAATTGCTTCTAAGCTTGAAGTTTTAAATCCCCTTCTTTAGGTTACAGACAGTGACGCAGCTAACAGCGTAGTAAGGCCCACAAGATGATACAATAAACTATAGGAAAATATCTTTCATTAAAATTTTACTAATGTTATTTCATATATAAATAAATTATTCTTTTCGGGTTATTAATGAGTTAAGCTTTTGTTGCTCCGTATAGCACGGCATCTGCACTGTAGAGTACATTTTTTGCATGGTGAAATGGATAGCATCTTCTATGGCTGCGACTTTTGGCTTATAAGTCCTAAAGAAAGACTTTCGTCTTATAAGCTACAAACATATCTGTAGTGTAAACTTTTGAAACTTAAATTTAGATTCATCTTAAAAAACATCATTTTTCGATTATTAGTGTTAATTAGCTTTTAAACTACCAAGAGTAGAAATGTAAAGATCTTATCCAGAAATCATTTTTGGTTGGGATAAGCCTATTTCTCCATTCAACCAGCTGTAACATTTGTCTAAAAAGCACCCATTAACCTTAATTTTCATGTTTTTTTCATAGTATACTTTGCATTGTGGCAGGCAGTATGGTCGTCGTATCATGCAGCTATGTGTGTGGCACGACATGGGTGCCCTCGAGCTGTCAACATGATCGCCTATGAACTCATCCAGCTCTGTACGTCCTTAGTACACTACACTAATTATCCATATGTGCCAAGACGCCAAGTTGATTCAAAAGCAATAATGTCAAATAGGAATTGGTACTCGCTTTTGAGCTTGTGTGAATTTTGATCCTTCTTTGAGTTCAGGTTACAGACAATGACGCATGCAGCTAGCGGCGTCGTATTAGCCTAAAAAAGATTATCGGCATCGATAAGTAAAATATGTGTATGCACTTATAAATTTCTATTCATTATTTTAAGAAAAAGGGTATATGAATTTTAGAACTTAAGTTTAGATTAATCTTAATGTTCTTTTTTCATCGTTTTTTATTTTTCAGTACTAACTTTTTTAAAACTGTAAAGAGTAGAGGTGTAAAGATCTTATCCTAAAATCTTTGTTTGTTTGTTTATTTATCTTGGTCATCAACCGTAGCTCAATCAATTAGGCAGAGCTGAACTGGCCAGTAACCGGTAGAGTTGGACTTGCCGTATAGCGGGATCGGTTAGGAAAGTGATTACTATGATCTGGAAGTGTATTTCAAATGAAAATTATATTTATATTTTAAATTTAAATTCTAGCGGCTTTAATTTCCCTATAGGGTAATGTAAACCTGCCGATTCAAACGTTGAGGACTTGTTGCTTCGTCAAAGTAAAGACAATGAATAGGGCTGGACAAAATACTCGTGGCTCGTTAACTTGTTTGGCTCATTGAGAAATACTAACGAGCCAAGTGACGAGCCAAGTGTTTAGCTCGTTAGTTATAACGAGCCAGCTCGCGAGCTACTCGTGAGCTGCTCGTGAGTTTAACGAGCCGATACAATGTATAAAGCATGGTCTAATGTTTTGCTTGGTTTTGTTTGTTTTTTTGTTGTTGATATGATAATAAATTAATAATTTTTATGATTTTGTGTTGATCAATATGGATCTAATGCTTTGGATTATAATAGTAATAATATCTAATCTAGTTATATCATTACATTTGCATGGATAATTGTCGATGGACAAATGTTATTATGTTAATTATGGATTTAATATATCACTTTTTACTTTTTAGTTGTATATTTATATGTTTAATAGACTAAAAAATAAAATATAATTTATACATAAATTACACTGTATTAAATTAGCTCGCGAGGTAAACAAGCTGATTCGAGCCGGCTCACGAACCGAGCCGAACCGGCTCTCTACCGAGCCGAGCCAAGCCGAGCCGGCTTGATATCCACGTCTAACAATGGAGTACTGCCAAGCTCTAATCAATTGGAATCCAAAACTTGATTAATTGCTATACCCATTATTTAAGTTGTACTTTTCTGCTGTTGCTTCCCAACCGTTTAGGGAAGTCGGGCTTCTAGAACGTGTGGTACGTCTTTGAAAAAAAAAGAAAGGTGGCTCGCGCCCGGACGTCTTTTGAAACGTAAGATTATAATTTGTTTTTATATTATCCTATTCGAGGTTGAAAACTTGTTGTTTGTTGTACAAAAGTACTCAGAATATATATATATATATATATATATATATATCTCAAAAAGCATCATTAAAAACTTGGAAAGGATGCAAATGAAAACCCAAAATAAAAAAAATCCCTTAAACTTTCTTAAAATACCCTTTTCTAGTTAGAGATCTATTGATATTTGCTCACATTCATAACTTAATGATGTATTTCACCTATATAAGTTCAAAATCTAAATACGTATTATTATATTACATTATAATTATAATTAGGTAATCAACCATCCGTTTTAGCTTAGATTTATATTGCAAAACATTAACCCATAATGGGTTAATGTTTAATTTTTCTCTCTCTACAATCACGCATTCAATTTATTTTCACATTATTAATAGAACCGATCGTCATGCAACGGTGGTGATGCGTGGAAGACAAAGCACACGCGCACTTTGTTCAGAGGGCCAATGGGCTGGATAGAGGGGTCTTCGGAGACTTTGTTTTTAAAAATAATAGATCTGATGGATTAAATAATAGGTTCCTTGATTTAAGTAAAAACCAATGACTAAATATTTTTGTTAAAAATAGTTTAAAATAACGGCTTCACTTGTTTAAATATAAATTAGTCAATATAAACCATTATATTATAATAGCGTAAACTTTTTTAAACAGTATGTTACATAAATTTTTTAAATGATGTAAGTGGATAAAAATTAGCTGTATAATTTAATATTTATAATTATTCAAATTTATTATCATAAAATACATTTCTAACTAATATAACATGATAATAGGACCGAGAGGAAATAGAACGGGAGGTCAAAGGTGCGCATAAAATTAGTATATAATTTTAATATCTATAGTTATTTAAAATTTATTGTTATAAAATAAATTTCCATCTAAATTACAGAAGAGGTGGGAGAGGAAACTGCGCATGTAACGTTACATGCGTACATGCGTATGCATGTACATACAAGGATGGCACGGGAGTTGGTTCGAAACGTTGTTTAAGATAAATTTAATCTACCGGTTTATACTGTTGCACTCATCAATTTAAATAAAAATTATAAGATATATGATTTTGTTTTTTTAATAAAATTTTTAAGTATATAATAGGTTTGACGTAGTGCATAAGGTTGAGCATGTCTTTGATTTATAGTTGGAATGAGAAGGATGCATCGATGTATCCTTTGTGTGTCGTTTCAGAAAGAAGAGGCAATTTCTAGTTGAAGGTCGTTTTTTCTTCTGTGTCTACCATGCAGAATGTTTGTGCTTCAATATATTAACTGTTGGTTTTATACTCGACTTAAGTGCTCTTTTCAATCGCAGATGGAAGTCACAAATATAATCACGCCAAGCATGGGTAATTCATTATTTTGAATCTTATGGCATTTTTTTAAAATACATTATAAACATAAATACTCACAACATATCACAACATATACACACTCATTTCTATAAATATATATAAATATATATGCATACTTTTTATTCTACGAGTATTTTCAAAAAACTATTTTCGAACATGTCGATGTCGATGAGGTGGCTCTCACTTCGTGGAATTTCGTGACTTGATTAGGTAGCACCAGGGTTAAAAAAATTGTTGGAAACTGTTTAATTTTTAAAAGTACCGGAGGTTCTGTGCTAGGCTGCTAGCTGGAGAGCACATACTACTCAATAAATCGGCTAAAATTAAACTAAATTTTTTGTGATAAAATTTGGTCCAATTTCACCAGTATTTTGAAACTATTCGTGAGTGGTTTTTGTGATAGTTTGGTTTTTATAAACCTTTGGCTAGCACACATCATCCTTCCATAACAACTATGCAAATTGATCATATAGTTAGTGTGTGTACGTATGCGTTCAGATACAAGTGAATGCAAGGGGTTATGTGTTTTGCAAAAAATTAACATGGGTATTTCTCGACTTGGCAACCAATATATATATGAGCAGATCAAGCAGCAGTAGGTACACTTAATCTGGATAAAAAGAAGAGGAAAAAAAGAGATCACTAGTGAAAAAAATTTCAAAGAGAAAAAGATATCAAGAGAACACTATTAAGTAAAAATTAAAGACATCATCTGCATATCCATCCGTCCGTCCATCCGTCATCCAACGGACAGCAACTACCGAGTATTTATATCGCGGGCCATAATTAACGCCTACTTAATTAGGCGGAGGCGGCGGCGAGCTCGCCGCCGCGGCGCTCGACGAGGGCGGCGCGGAGCGGGTTCTTCATCACGACGGTGAAGGCGAACGTCTCGGTGGGGTCGGGGGGCCCCTCGCCGGCGGGCGGCACCCAGCGGAACTCGCGGACCATGTTGGCGAGCATGAGCTGGATGTGGAGGACGCCGAGGGTGGCGGCGGGGCAGATCCGGCGGCCGGCGCCGAATGGCATCATGCGGAGCGCGCGGGTGCCGGTGATGTCGGTGTCGAAGCCCTCGCCGCCCTCGAGGAACCGCTCGGGGCGCCACGCCTCCGGGTCCGGCCACGTCGCCGGGTTCTCCGTCACCCACGCCGTGTAGAACTCCACGCTCGCGTCCGCCGGCACCCGGTACCCGCCCAGCTCCGTGTCCCTCGTCGCCGCGTGCGACAGCACGAAGTGGCTCGGCGGGTGTCGCCGGAATGTCTCCTTCACCACCGCCTGCACATGCACACGCCGGCGAATCCATCCATCTCGGTTAGCAATTCAAATCCCCCAATTCCCCATCACCTATGTCTTTTTTTTTTCAAAAGTTCTTTTCTTCTGGTTATACTATGAAATGAAACTAAGTTCAATTACCAGCAATTATTACTACATGTTATTGGTAGATGGGGAAAGTTTTTATATTGTCTCAATCCAGTCTCGGTTAGCAATTCAAATCCCCAATTCCCCATCACCCATGTCTTCTTTTTTTTTTCAAAAAGTTTCTTTTTTTCTTCTGGTTATACTATGAAATGGAACTAAGTTTAATTAGCAGCAATTAATACTACATGTTATTGGTAGATGGGGAAATTTTTTATATTGTCTCAATCCAATATCGGTTAATTAGCTCCTCAATCCACATCACCAATGTCTTTTTTTAAAAAAAGAAAATGTTTTTAATTCTCCTGATTATACTATGAAATGTTAATTACCAGCAATTAATACTACATGTTAATTGTAGATGGGTACTGTTTAATCCATGGGATGTTTGTCTGCACGAACAATATGATGGGATTTATCAGGAATTTTGCAAAAATTTTGATGGTATATATTAAAAAGGGGCAAACCCAATAACTGATGAAATTAATACAGTACAGTGTGTATCATTTTTTAGCTAAATAGAGTAACAAATGAAAGCTCTTGTTTTTTTAGAACACAAGTAACATGTCCTTTTCATGGCATAAAAGTCACAAGTTTGCTTGTAGAAAATATCATTTGGACAGCGGTAGCTTATTAGTGCCATATCAGTGCCTTAATTCCGTGGTGAACTTAATTAGTAGCCGCAATCTTGGTTTGCATCTCGGAATCCAGCTCAAGAACAGAAGAAATTAAACATGGTACTACTTAATTACTGCTGATCGATTGACAGTGACTCCTTTTGTGACAAAAGTTTGGTTGGTAGCAGATTGGTTTGCCAATGATTGACAACAAGAACAATTGTCCATTTGACTCCTAGTGTGAGTCCCACTGATCTTTCTGCTGAAATTTCTACCTGATTCTGCTGTAATAAAACCTCAGCTCATTCAAATTTCAAGAAAACATGTTTCAATTTGTTCATGAACAGTGCATTCTAATACATGACCACAAACATTTAGTTTTTTTAGGGAAAAACAGTCAATTAGTCAGATCAAGTTTGATATTAATTAATATGCAGCTACAATTAGGTACTGGATTAAGTAGTAAACAGGAAGTAGAAGTGATAATAATTTGGTTTGTTAATTACCTGCAAGTAGGGCATGGTCTCGACGTCGGCCTCGGTGATGCGCGCCGTGGTGCCGACCTTGGAGACGACCTCGTCGTAGAGCTTGTCCTGGACGGCGTGGTCGAGGACGAGGTGCATCATGGCCCACTCCAGCGCGGTGGCGCTGGTGTCGGTGCCGGCGCTCATCACCTCGGAGCAGAGCGTCACCAGCTCGTCCTCGCCGAGCCGCTTCCCGCGCCCCGGCGGCTCGAGGTCGAACAGCGAGTCGATGTAGGCCTCGCCGGGCGCGCTCATCATCTCGACGCCGCCGACCACCATGTTGCCGTCGGCGTTCTTGGCGCCGCCCCCCTTGAGGAACTCGCGCCGCGCGCGCACCAGCGGCAGGAGGCAGTCGAGCTGGCGGCGGCGGAGGTTGCGCGCCTCGGTGAGCTGCTTCTTGAAGAGCGGCGTGAGGAGCGGGAGGAAGTCGGGAAGCTTGGGCATGGTCATCATCATCACGTCCTTGAGCACCTCCTCGATGTCGCGGATGAGGTCGTCGGGGATCTTGGCGCCGAAGCAGATGCAGATGAGGATGCTGCAGATGGAGAGGCGGCAGTTGGCCATCATCCTGACGGCGCCCGTGGCGGCGAACTCGGCGCGGAGTCGCCGAAGGTGGCTTCCCACCGCCCACTCGCGGATCCACGAGAAGCCTTTCACCCGCGGCGGCGACACGATCTCGGCGACGAAGTTGCGGCGGAGCGCGCGCCAGAGCGGGCCGTACGGCGCCGAGTTGACGGTGCACTTGCCGACGCTGAAGAGCAGCCGCGTCGGGCTGTCCTACGGCCGGCTGGCGAACATGGGGCCCTGCTTGACGAGCGCCTCGTGGATGAGCTCGGCGTCGGTGACGACGATGAGCGTGCGCTGCCCCATCCGCATGGTGAAGATTGGGCCGTACTTCTCGCGGAGGTCACGCACCACGTACATGAACGGCCGCCGCTGGAGGATCACCTGGAACAGGTTCCCGACCACCGGCCACCCCGGCGGCCCCGGCGGGAGGCCGTCCACTCCACCGGTCTTGGAGCACCGCCGCCACCACATCGCCGCCAGCACCGCCGCCGACACCACCAGCAGCACGTCATTCATGTCCACCATCCTCGCCGCCGCCGTCGAACACTCACTCGATCTCTCTTTCACCTCGTAGCTGGCTGGCTAGCTCGCCGGAGTGGTGGAAGAGTGGGTGGGTGGCAGAGATATATAGCGGCGGAGGCATCTACACAGTGGCGGCGTAAATGCGAGCCATCTACCATCTGAAAGGGAGCCATGAATGCTCCAGTGTGACATTAATGCGGTGCTCGTGAAAGCTCTCTTCGATGGCGGATTGGAGCTTTGCCCTAACCCTAGCCGTGGTAGTGGAAAATGGAAAGAAACCAGCAGCTGGCCCGTGATGAGCTAGCCTGGCTGGCTATGGCCGCTGCTGGTTTTTTTTCTTCACCCGTTAGCCATTGCTTCCCGCGCTTTAATTCCGCGCGCCAGTTTGTTCGGTTGGGAAGACGACCACACACTCATCACTAGTAAAATCAGTGGCGGCTGCACACGGTTTTAGTTTTTTTTTCACAGTGTATATTAACCCGCTAAATTTCATATAAATTCGTTTCGGGCTCGTTTGGAACGCAGGAATTTCACGCGAAAATGTTTGGTTTTGATGATATTTGAAATCGAGAAATTTTCATGCGTTCCAAACGGGGCATTGTGAGGTTATTGCTCGTGTTTTTATCACTCGCTGTCTCTTTAACTTGACACAAAGGCGGAACCACTTCCCAACATTTCGGCGTTAGAGGCAGCGAGCGAAATCGGTTACTGGACAGTAGACACTCGCCGTCTTCTCGCCGTCGCTGTCCATGGCGATAAAGCGATCGATCGATTGATCGATCGATCGGCTGAATGAATCAAGAACCTTCTGTTGCGATTTGATGGAGATGTGGGTACTTGAATGCCAAAGACAGTTCAGGAAAGAACTCGATTTCGTTAGTGGTAACAGCAATGAATCCCTCAGATTGTATGAAACAGATTAAAATTCAGAGTAGACTTGAGAGTAGTAGACATACACATACTGACATATTTGTAGACAAGTCACAGTAGGAGTACTGGCAGGCTGCCACTGTAACTGTCCGGCTGCTGGTAGTTGAGTCACTTGAGGGCAAGGGGAACCACCGGAGTAACTTGCCTGTCTTGGATCCAGCAGGCTTGACGACTGAGGAAACTCTTTTACGCACTCTGCTGAACTTTCTTGCATATCGACTACATGATTATGATTATGAAAATATTTTAAAAAAATTATAAGCTGAACATGTAATATATCATTCTACATATATATATATATATATATATATATATTCTCAAATTTAACTTTTACAAACTGTAACAAAAATAATAAATTTGACTGTAAATATACGTATACTAGTTAAAATTTATTTTGTTATTTTTGTTACAACTTATATAAATTAAATTTGGATTTGCATGTTTGTGGGGTGCTACATTACATATTAATTTATCTTGTCAATCTTTTTAAATTTTTTTATAATCATTTATTATGCATTCGAGAAACTTGACGACCGAGCTGCAGAAATGCACAAAGTGCTAGTGGTGAGCCTGCCTTGTTCATGCTCCCTGGTAGCTGGTGTGACTAGTGCATTACTGAATTCAATCAGTTGGGAGAGACAAAGTTTTGGTCTCCAACAATGATCCCATGAAGTGATTCTATAGCGTCCTATTCCCTCCATTCCATATTTTAAGTATTTTAGTTTTGTCTTTAAATCAAACTTACGTAAGTTTTTTACCGAGTGTATAGAAAAATTCATCAATGTTTAAACATCAAACTAATTTTGTTAAATTCACCATAAAATATGTCTTGAGGTTGGTGTATTTATATATATAGAAAATTGGCTAAAGTTAGAGAAGTCTGACTATGGATAAAATTAAAATGACCCGCAATATGAAACAAAGAGTACTTGTTTGTTTGGGAGTAGGGGTGTTAGTTATGCTAACAAGTAGTACTAGTATGCCGTGTTATCTGATTCAGGACCAGAAAGGTAATGAGAATCATTATGGTTCTTGTGCCCACGCAAGACTGGCCAGATCTGGGTGAGTGAGTACTCAGCTAGCCTGTTTCCCTTCCTGAAAGCTCAGCTCATAATTCAGTATTTTGCAGGTAATAAAGATTCAGAAAAAAAAACAGTTGGATGACTCTCTTTTCTTGTCTTTTCAAGAAATGTTTCACAAGATAGTATGGAGCTTGTAGTTCTTACTTTTGATCAAAAATAGCTAATGCCAGTGAGGAAATTCAGTAATTCACAAATTCATGGTGTCAAAGATCAAGTTTAAGCAAAAGGGAAGTCATATATGTGCTTCAGAGAAGCACCTAAACAAATACACTTTTCACAGTTTCTGCCATTCCCAAATGGGAAAAAAAATGGGAAAATTGCTGAACACATTAAGAGTATATATGAGACATAATTCGAGTAATCCTGAGAAAAATGGATTTCTAGATTCTACATGTATACTGCTGTCATCTACTTTAGTAGTATGTTTTTCATTTTTGGGATGTCCAGAACGAAGGACTGAACCTGAAAGAATCTTCTACGGTTAAGCCACTGACTGCGCATCTGAAGATCCAACACCCTGATTATCTTTCTCACTTGGTCTCCGCTTCATCGATCTCCTGACCTCTTCTTCCTTTTTGTCAACAAACTGCATCAGTTCTTTGAAGCTACCAAGACGCTTCGGCTTCCTCCGCTGCATTTCAGAAACGGCTTCGGCTGCAATCTCGGTGGTGCCAACACTATCGTCTTTGGGCTCATCAGGTTCTTCAGAACCTGAATACTTGTAATACTGCCAGCAGACTCTTGCAAAGAACATCACGAGAGCGAATACGCATATCAGAGCGCACACAAGAAAGAGGCCCCAAAAACTTCCAAGGCCAAGCCTGGTTGCTCCCATTTCACTGTCATCAGAGCTGCAGCTCGACCGCGAGAACCACTCGTCGTGTATTCTTTGTAGCTGACCACTCTCTGAAAGTTGAAGGATTGTAGTTGACATGTCTGCAGCAAGAGGAGAATCTCTCTGGAATGCCTGCAAAGGAAAACATCAAAGCAGGTTAAATTGTTCCGTCCACAGTACAAGACATGGGGATTATGCTTAGTTCAGAGTTTAGATGCAATGGCAGGAGTGCCCAGGAAAGGTGAATGAGAACATAAATAAGGATGAAGGATAGTGAACATACGAATCCCCATCCTTCCTTTGTGAATTCCTGTCCTACAATTCTGAAATTACAGTGGTATGACAGGAAGATCTCGATATATGGCATCTCATCAACAATTGCAGCAACACCGCCATATTTGGGTCCACGATTGAGGGCATCTGCGTACTCGTCGATTGTGTTTAGCGCTACCAATCGAGATTCAGGAACATTGAGCTCTTCAATCAGGTAATTTCTAGTAAACTTTCCAGCCTGGTATCCAATAGGTAAAGCACTTGCAAGCAAACTGTCAAGCCCAGTTATTCCAGTTGCAAGCTGTTGGACTGTGAGGATTGACGTCAGACTAGCAGTATAACTTGAATTGATGATCAGCACGACAAACAACCATATGATCAGCACAAACCGCCCAAGCGCACTTACAGTGTTCTGTCCTGAAGTGAGTTAGATGATATGTAAGTCCATTGAAATGGGAAAAGAACATGGAATAGTTTAACACAATGTCATAGGATGCATCTAATGGACTTACTGTGTGCAAAGAACATTGTTGAGAAACTAAACCTGAAAGGGAAGAAGAAAATAACATTGTTGAGTTACTATTTACACAAACCAACAAGATAAAAATATTAAACTATTTGGTGCACACAGATAAAAAAATAAGTAATAAAGATGATTTTTTCCTCCACTAAAAATGGTTTCACAAATGTTCCCAGTCTAAGTTCTGGTTCCAGAAGATATGCTAACCTACGATATAAGCACATTCTTTCCTTTTTAACAAAAAATTAAACACATCCTTAAGAGGAGCAACGGAAACATACCAAAATATTGTTATCACCTGCCGTCTTGGAGAGCCTCGAAACTCCTCATTGGTCCGATGTTCAAGAATCCAAACAACTATTCCAACAAAAATAAAAAGAACACCTGTTACACACCACATTTCTAATGTGAAGGGTTTAAGGAAAGCCCAGGCACTTGAACTTGCTCCTTTCACCGGCGCTACTATCACAAGACCTGACTCAATATAAGGCTGTGTGAATTCGGCAATCTTTGTTCTGTTTCTCACAATAGCAAAGTCGCCTACAGCAGCATCAAGGGACTACAAGAAAAAAATACGAATCAGAGGATTACAAGCAAACTTTTCGAAGAAGAAAGACCAAAGACCAAGAACATACGTTGGCAGCAACCATGTTAATAATGTCATCATAGTTAGGATTCTTTGAACCATCCCCAATTACTATGAATTGGCAAGGAACTGGATATGGAAGCAGTTTAATCGCTGCATTGAATATCTCAATGCAGTACCCAGTCACATTATCAGGGCCAGTGTCACGGGACACTAACTCCTTAAAGCTTGGTTTATTTGGAACACCAACTCTCAGAGGCTGCCCATTGTTTGGGAAAACCCAGCCCTTAGGCTTAGAAGCAGAGTTACCTGGCCAGACCACATTTTTAAGCCGCTGTACACTTGTAGATGTATTTGGTGGCTTCTCATATAAAATTTCAGGAGCAGCAACAGAAAGTCCAGAATAATTAGACCAATAGCCAATCAAACGGGACACAGAACCACGGATATTAAGAATATCATATGCTGGGTGTACCAAATTGCGGTCTGAATCAAACTGGACCTGGCCTGTTAGACCTGTAAAGTTTGTGAGGAGAAGTTGCTGTAGCAACTGCTCACCACTATCAAATAACTTAAGAGTTGAGAGACGCAGTGTGCTGTTCATTGAATCATGCAACCTTGGATCTGCAGAGAAATTTATCTGCTCCCCACTATCGAGAAGTTGATCGATAGCATGGGCAACAATCCAAACTGAGTCATAAGCATAAAAACCATATGAGTTCAAGCCAGAAGCAATGCTCCTATTACGAGCTACATTGTTCCATTTAGATATGAACTCCCTCTTGGTTTCAGAATCAGGAAAGTGCTGACGAAGAATAATTAATCCTTGCATATAGCTCATGGTTTTAAGATCTTCAGACCTGGAGGAGTCCAGGACAGCAGCTAGCCAATCGGTTACTATCCAGACATAGCCACTGTCCATCATCCGGAGCTTATTAGCTATGGAAAATATTCTCATCCCTGCGTCAGGATTGACGTGCACAACAAACACCCTTGATTCCATCATGTTTGATCTAAACAGTACATCATTGATTGTAGCTGCATTTGAATTTGGAGGAATCGCTGCTTTATATGAAATTCTTGACCGACTTAATGCAAGCGCATCACCAAGGGCTGACACCGCACCTCTTCCATAATCATCATCAACAAAAATAGCAGTGACCTCTTTCCATTGATAGTAGTCAACAATGCTAGCAACGGCATGCATTTGGAAGTAGTCACTCATGGTACTCCTTAAAAAGTAAGGATACTCTGATGCAGAAAGTGTTGGATCAGTCGCTGCGAACGATAAAAGAGGAACATGTAGCTCATTAACAACATGTGAAATAACATGGCCTATTCCAGAGGATTGTGGACCAATGACAGAAACCACGTTTTTCTCCATTAACTGCAATGCTGCGACAAAATAATGCTTTATGAATCAGCTCGTGGACATTTCAAGTGATTATCAGCTATAATTGAAAAATTGAAGCTGAATTTGTATGTAAAGAAAGAAGTTCCATTGTGCTCAGAGTATAAGATCCTACTATTGATTTGTATTATGCAAATATTTTTGTCAAAAAACAATAGGTAAAGTAGTTTAGGTTCAAACATATGGCTCACACAAATAATTTAGTTATGTTGTTGTTGATACATGCCACAAAAGGAAAAAGAATGTTGAATGAGAATAAAGTAAAGAATTGGGTGCTCCTATATAATGTTTCTTGCGTCTTAAGGAACACAAGCAATCTCATGTGTTATGGCATTTGAGATGTCATTGTACCAGTATGCTTTTTGTCTGTTCCCCCTCCATTGCCAGGACAATCAGGTTATCACAATTCTTAAGAAAGGACAACGCCATCAAAAGTTCAACAAGTTGTTTTCAAATATTTCCAACTAAAGTATTATTGAGGAATCATATAAAATGCGTGCAAGGAAATATTATCGAGGAATCATACAAAACGCGTGCAAGGAAATTATTGTATTAAATTAGAGGTAAAACAAAGCTTGACCAAGTTTATACTATGACATCAAAGCGCAAATAATGCACCACAGCTGAATTCTTTTTGTGCTAGTCACTAGTCAACAGTTAGTTCCTCTGAATTTGTTGTACACTTGTACCCAACAACACAAGTCAATATATAAGAAAGAAAGACAATGACAACAAAACTAAATTAACTACAAGTGAAATGAAATAATCAGTATGATTATTTTAAAACGAATGGAATGGAACAAGTTTCTTCATACATGTGACCAAAGGCCAAGAACTAAGCAATATGTTATCGAAAGCAACTAGGCAATGCTAATAATCAACTCCAACGTGTAAGTTCTGACGTTTAGTAGCAAGTAGCAACTACTTTTGATTTTATAAAAGGGCTTGCTGATTGCAGTTGCAATAATTTACAACCACCACCATACCAGGAACAGTATGGTGGTCAGATTGTGCTTCTCTCATCTCCACCACTATCAGTGAGTCTGATGCTAAAGTTGCTAAAGGGTAAAGGGGACTAAATAGATGAACTAGTCCAGAAACAAGATTGAAACAACAACTTAACAAATTAGTTTTCTTGGGCCACAGCAACTCACTCCTCATCGTTTCACTCATTTTGCAAATTCAGCTACTAAATTAAGCTTGACACTATTTTCTCCATCAAATTTCTAACTGTAACTAGCTGGTTAGTAATTGGGATAAAGCACAAGACCAATCCAATCATATTAGACTACTGTCACTCTGTCAGTGGAGGAGAACTCATCAGTTCACTCAAAATTTGAGTTTATGAAAATCAAAAGGTCCAATCAAAACCATTACTTTTTCAAAGAATTCCACATCACGGGCAATATCTTTCTGCTAGCTAGCAAAATCAAGAAGCAATGAACTGACCTTCGATGGTTCCAAGAAACCCGCTGCAGTTGGTGTCCTGGGAGATCAAGTTGAGCGTGGTCCCGGCCAGCACCGTCCGGTCGGCGTTGACGTCGTCGACGGCGAGCTCGATGGCGAGCCCCGCCGCGCGCCCAATCACCGAGTCGTAGGTGTAGAGCGCGCCGATTGACACCTCGCTGGGCCGCTCCCCCGCCCCCGCCGCCGGCACCGCCGCGCCGAGCGCCACGCACAGCACCAGCACCGCCGCCGCCGCCTCGCTGCCCATTGGCCCTGGTCGTCGCGCGGCGCCCCCCGCACTAGAGTGACCCCCTCTTGGCTCGCATCGATTCTTGGCCGCAATTTCGTCCCGGGGAGTCCAAGAAAGCGGGGGAATTGCGATTCTAGCCTTGGATCGAAGCTACAGTGCCCTTATCATCATAAGTTCACCACAACCAGAGATGATTCTGAGGCGGGCGTGCGAGGAGGAGGAAGAAGAGGCCGAGCTTGAACTCTCTCCTCTCGCCTCCCTGCGCAGAATGCTGGGCGAATTAACAAGTACACCTACTGCTACGGCAAGTCTCAGCTGCAGCCAGTCCAAGGGGTGTACTACGACAGCAGCGGCAGCAGCAGCGCGCGCGTGTGCGCATGTGTGCATCACCATTGTCACACACACACACATGAGGAGAGAGAAAGTGAGAGCGATGGAGAGAGAGAGAGAGGAGAGGGGACAGGGCACTGTGCGATGGAGACGGGAGCAAGGGAGGAATTTCTTTTTTGCGTGGCTATGGCGTTCGTGGTGGTAGTGAGAGCCATGGGCGAAACAGAAAAAAAGGAGATTTTTCGTGCGGTACGCGAGGGCAGCCATGGATAGGGTGATCTGAGCCGTACATGTAGCCGTTGCAGGGAGGGTAGTCCATGGAGGAAGATCTGGGCCGTCGGATGATCTCGCCGGCTGATCTCGGTCGTCTAACCTGACAATAAGGTGCCGTTATAAAGTGCTAATGGATAAGGGATGCAACTGAGTTTGAGACAATGATTCGATGACACAAACAAATACATTAAATATTAGAAGCTTTTCTAACAAATGCCGATGAAGAATTTTTTGAAGAAACCATGGAGGTGTTCAGCGGTGTTATAGGATACTGTATAGTCACGATGTTATTGTCGTGCTAGCACACTACACTATACAGCAGTTGGTTGTAGTGCAGCGCAGTCGATCAAGCCTCAGGATTTAAACTTTAATACTTCATCCATTTGAAAATGTAGCCTTTTAACATTCAAAATTTGTCTACAAAGATAATGATTTTCTTACCTATATTATCTTCTCAGCCAACCATAACCTTTACTTATTTAATCTCATCTAATTTTTTATATCCATGTCTAACCTCAAAAGTTTCAATATTTTGAGACAAATAAAATAATACGAAGTAGTAATGTGTCATGTTAAGCATGGAAGAGGGAACAGGATATCACGTGCTAAAATGAAATACCCCTTTATTCGATCTTGTCCTTTATTCCATTTTGCTGCTACTGTTCACATTTGTCTGCTACAAAAAAAAGCCTAATACCGGCAGCTCATCGTGGCCCCCATATAAAGAGAGCTAGACATAGATAGGATTGGATTGCATCAGTGCAGACTTTTTTTCCTATTGTGTGCATCACGCTGCTCATTCTCTGAAAGCTGAAATGAAGCAGAGATGCAGCAAAGATCGGTTAGCTTGTTGCATACTCGGGATATCCTATTTTGGACCATGCTTTTGAAATTTATGAGAGAGGATTATACCTTAATTCAATAGCACCATGGAGAAAACGGTAAAAGCTAGCAGCAAACAGCCATCTCTTTCCAGGAGAGCTCCTTGTCAGGAAGCCATCTTTGGTTTCACCTTCTTGTCCGTCTTTTGCAAGTCGTCATACATACAGCAACATCGATTATTTGATTGTAAAGTTGTCTCTTCGTTCTAAAATAAAATATATATAATAATCTTTTTACGTTTACATATTTAGATGTATTTTGGAAGGTACGTAGGAACTTTTATATTTTTTTATATTTTAAAATAAATAGAGTAGTATTCATGGAGATATTATTGCTTTCTCCATTTTATATTCATTTTATATCATAAGTCTTTTTAACTTTTTCTTTAATAAGTTAGAAAAAATATAATAATATTTTTAACACAAAACAAATATATTATTAAAATTTATTCAATATTATATTAATGAAACTAATTTAATGCTGTTGATATTATTAATTTTTTATAAACTTAATTAAATCTAAAAGGAAAGCAACTTATAATTTAACCAGGCTAGAACGTCCACTCAATCTCCTCGATTTATGTAATTACGTTGAAACATGTACGTAATGAAAATTTAAATAATTAGATTAATATAATCACACGTGAACCCCGTTGGTGACAGTTCGGCCATGAAAAATTCCGAATGGTTCCCACTTGAACACCCTTTACATTACTTCCTTTTCAGTGTAATTTTCCCTGCTGCTCATGGGCCCGAAATGGAACGGCCCACAAGGTCCATCAAGAAAGCCCAGATGCATAACCAGCCCACAAGCGTGCTCTGTCTCGTAAAATTAATGCTGATGGGATTATGTTGGAAGGTGAATGTGATGGTGACACGATGGAAAATTCTAATAATTTGATTTGAATAATCACACATGAATAGCGTCGATGACAATTGGGACATACCGGTTCACATTTGACACACACTAACGTCTTCTTCTTTTTCCGGTGTCCTTTTCGCGAAATTTTGACATTTATAATTTTAAGTTTTTAAAGATTTACAAAAATAATTTTTGGATTAAAAATTTGAATCCGGAAATTATTTTTATAAATCTTTAAAAAATTAAAATTATAAATGCTAAAAATTCTCCTTTTCGCTCATTCTCGTGGGCTCGAAATGTGGCGGTCTGACGGCCCACAAAGGCCCATCAATAAAGCTCAGCTGCGTAACTAGTGGGCTGTATCCTCGAAAAGAGAGTAAAAAAAGGGGCTGCATTAGCTGTCTAATCTGTTCCTGGTCAACACATTACCACATTTTCTCGCGTATCTGCACCGTCCAAGTTCGATCCGGTGGTCACATACGCCTCGTGTTGTGTGAACATCGAATCTTCTCATCAATCTCACACCAGCCCCCTCTGCCTTCATTAAACACCAATTTTTTTGCCTCCAAGTTAAATAACCGTACGTTATAATATAGACTTAAATATGAATAACATTTATACTAATTTTCTCTTTTTTTACTAACAAAGATAATGTTACTTTGCTCTTCTTTTTCTAACTAATTAACGAGGATATATACTTTTTTTAAAAAAGAGGATAGGTAGGGGCGGCGTGGAGTCTGATTCGTCGTGTGAAGGTTCTTTTTTTAATTGGATCTATGTCATTATAAATTTGCCGTATTAGAAAAATATCATTACTATTCACGATATCGGTTGGGTGCCACTGTAATTTTATAAAATTGGATCCACATCATCACCGTTACGTTTTCCATCCGGCTCTCCTTTTTTCTCCGATTCTTTTCTTTTCTTCTCCTTCTTCTTCCTGTATCATCCCTTTCTTCTCTTTCACTGATATTGATGTCACTGCTTTTGTGCCACCGTGTCATTGGAGCAGCGTTGGCCATGACACCGGGGATGATGCCGCCATCACTCACTGCGCCATCGCGTCAACCTCTTCGCAGGCGGCTTTTCTGGAGGGATCAAGTGAGGAAGGAGGAGGAGAAGGGGAGGAGAAGGAGGAGGAGGAGGACGGGGAGGATGCCGCCGGTGGGGAAGAGGAAGAGGAAGGGAGGGCACGAAGGAGGTGGAGGAAGCGGCGGATGTTGTGCCCCGTTGACTTTGAACTCATCTTGTTCGCTGCTGACGTCCACGCAGTAACGGCTGCGCATTCGCCGCTTCGTGCCACGTAGCTTCAACCGAATCTAGGTTGGGTTGGAGCCAGAGGAGAGCAAGTGATGGGATGCTAGGTGGGTGTCGGCCACAGTGAGGAGCACGTCGGCATTGGGAGGAGGGGCTCCTCGTCCACCACGCACTCGGGCAGTTGCTTCCAACCAACATGGGTGAGTTCGTCGCTCTTGCATATCCCTGTTGGCAAGGAGAGGGAGAAGGGCGCAGGGACTGGGAGGACGGTGGTGGTGGTGACCCTGCTGCCACCGTCGTCGCCAGTGACCGAGAGGCGCTCCCTCCTCATCGGCTACCATATTTTAAACGAGATGAAGAGAGATGAGGAAGAAAGAAGAGGAGAGGATCGAGGAAGAAGATGGAACTGACATGTGGGTCCTATGTTTAAGGATATTTTGGTCTATATGTTGATGAAAAACGTGACAGAGATGGCATGGTTCTAATTTTGTGTGAATTCGGATGGCATGGATACAAATAAACGAATTGTAATGACATTTATCTGAATCGACATATTTGCAATGACATGGATCCAATTAACCCTTGTTTTATTGGTAGATTTTTTTATGGTTCGGTTTTTGTCCGCTTCATCTTGGAAAGCAGTTTTTTAGTGGATTGGTTTTTGAATTGTTGAATTTTTATGTGGTTTACGGATGCTCGTGGTGGGGGTGGAAGGAAGACGCCTATTGAAATTGCATATAGTCTCCTAAGTGGGTTTTGGTGATTAATGATAAAACGGTTAAGGGACCAATGTGTTTATTGAGATATGTGCAGATATTTAGTCACAAGGTGCTTAGGTGTGTGATGATGTGCAAAGGAGACCCTCCCAAATAGATTGCAAAAGAGACGAGAAGACTCAAATATTTATTTAAATTTCTTTTGTATTTTTTTCTGTTGAGCATAGGAAAGTCGTAATAAAGAGGGATACCAAATGGTTGCTTAAAGTGATCCAAGTGCTTAAGTCAAAATCTATAGAAAAGAGACACAAATTGCACAACACTTACACGGGCTCAGGATGAAACAACAAGTGTGGGCCTAAAGTTCTTGGCACCCTGGCCCAGAACCTCCTGGCGCCACAACTTAGCCAAAATCCTAAGTGTTGACCGGATGTTCCTGGCATCTTGGCCCAAAACCTCCTGACATCTTTCCAGTTCAAAATATGAGTAACGGATACATGACGTCATTGTAAGCCTATATATTCCCCACAACTCTCACAACTCACTTTTGGCAATTCCACTTTTATTTTTTTGTCTCCTAGCTTCTCCCATGGTGTTCTTGCTCCATTCACCTTGTTCTTGAGCTTCCCAAGAGAGAATGAGTGAGAATTGAGGGTGGTGATGAGGATTGGTGATGTTGAGAGGGCTAGAATGACTTGAGCACTTGATGATCTTTGTGGGATGCTGTTTACTGCATGTTACTCTTGGAGGGAAACCTTCTAGATGGATAGGTGTCGCTTGCGAGCATCCTAGTGATTGTGGATTGTCCGAAAAAGTTTATAAAGGTTTTCCTCACCTCCGCAAGAAACACGGTAAGTTAAGTGAAAATCCAAGCTGAGCATTCAAAGGTTGTCTTGGTAGAGCTATCCTCATTCGTGGTGTTCACTAGGGGTTCAAGTTAGGGATCTTTGTGGTCACTTGAATCCTATTGAAGGATCTAGGGTTTTGCTTGGTGAGGCAAAGGGTTAATCGAGACTCAACTTTTCGGAGTTCCTCAACAGAGAGTATGATTCTTGTAATCCAAACTTCTAAGAAAAAATCTATTGTCTCACTTGTTATGTTTTGAACCTTCTCTTGTGTTTCTCTTTTTCCTATCGATTTACTTCATCTCCCGCACTTTGGCAAGTCTTGGGATTCCCGAGAATCGAGACTTTAGCCTCAAAGTGCTAGAACCCCAGAAGTTTCTAAATAGAACACCGAAAGTTCCAAATAGCATTGGCTGCCGGGAAGTTCTAGGGTTTTTGCCAGAACTTTCGGGCCTTGTTAAATTTAACCGCTGCGTTTGAAGAAAATTTCAAGATTGCTTATTCACTCCCCCTCTAGGCGACATCTATGAGCTTTCAACTACATCTTCAAAGTAGTAGCTAGCAGATCGGTTTTCGTCAGGCTCATGTTGGAGAGGCCTTTTTTTTTGGGTAGACGGGTTTTTAGCAGATCAGTTTTTGAACCGTTGAGTTTTTTAGTTCGTGATCTTACGGTTGCTCGTGGTAGGAGTTGGAGGAGGACGATTGCATCTTTGAAGTAGTAGAGATGTGAATTATGAGCTATCTCTCTCCGCATATATATAGCTGAAACTCATAGTGCTTGGCTACTCAATGGCTTAATGGTTGTTGAACAACTCTTCCATGGTTCCATCATAAGCACACTGCATGTAGATAGATGTGCATGCAACATACTCAAATGGTGCATGACACACAAGATATGATTCTTCCTTTGTTGGCTTCTTCTTGTTGTTGTTGGTATCTTTGTCCTGGTCATAGTTGGTTTGGCATGGGAAGTGTCGGGATGTGCCAAGATGGAACCGAGATGTTCGTTTGTGTGGGGAAAGATTGGAAGAAGGTTTGGTATGCCAGTTCTTCTCTAGACCGTGGCTGGCACCACACTTTTTTTAGCATCCCTTCACTAGAGTTGCCATCTATGACAAGATGGTGGCTTGGCAAAGGTTAGAGGATAGCAGATATTTGATGTACAGGATAGGGAGGTAAGCAGGACGAGCAAACAGGATTTTCTTTATCCACTTATCCCACTTTTATTTTATTGTCTTCTAAAAATTATGCTATCATGTGAGAAATAAACTAACAAACCAGTTTTTATGTGGGTAGTGGGTTTGCCCGTTTGTATCCCTAGTAAGGATATCAATAGGTTATTCCTCAGTTATCCTGGAAGGAGGAAAGCCCGTAAGAACAGGAATGCACTTCTGCTATGAAACTTACATGTTTTACTATAAATCATCGAGTAAGTGGTGGCAGTTATATCATGGAAGGAGGAAAGCTGCAAGAACAGGAATACACTTCTACTAGGAAACTTACACGTTTTACTGTAAATCATGTAGTAAGTGGTGGCAAAATAAAACCCACGAATCAATAATAAATTCCTTAGTTTTCAGCTAGCATCTAGTTAGAGAAAATTTAATAGTAAAGCTAACTACTAGTTATAATTAAGCTCATATTATTACAATTGTTTTGCATTCATATTTTTTTCTTATTTTTTACTCTTATCTATGTATTTAGTGTATTTGTCTTAAAGCATGTGTAAAGCTAGCCCTTACATAAGGGCGCACCTATCATTTTTTTATCTCTCTTCTTCACGTGAGGTTATAACTGATTTATGGTCCACTATTATTCTTATTACTATTGAGTGAGTTCAGTGTTGCTAGCCGGATGCCTCGACCTGCCTCTTTATTCCTACTCTTTTTTTCTTCTAAATTTACTCCCTGTCTTTTGCTCTCTTGTCCATCTGTCTAGAGTTCAGAGATCAGATAATTCTGACTCTTTGACCTTCTAAGTCTTAGACTCATTTCCTTCCTTGAATCACTATGAATTGTCCATGTTAGCAATATTGTTGCTGAATCCTCCCTCATGATAAACCAAAATTAGATACCCTTTCGTCTCAAAATAAAAATAAATAAACATAGTAGAAGACGTAATATATTCTAGTAAGGCCTAGTAAAAAAAGTCATATCCGATATTAAGTTTATTTGATATTAAGTTTGTTGATTTTTGATAGAGAGGGAGTATGTGCTTTAGCCTTCCTTTTGCAAGCTAATTGGCCTCATGACTTAAGTTCTTTAACTGGAGGTACTGTGGTACGAACACAGAAAAAAATGTCCAAGGTGATGTATAAACCCTACCTGGTATGCTCAATTATTTATTGACACTTTCTTTTTTATTAAGGACCATCATCTTTATGTTTTTTAATAAAATATATAATGGAATAAATATCCCAGCTGCTTTTCCAATATACATGATCTTAATAGTCTCAACTTTATTTGCATTCACAGCTTAACTATCAACCATAATGGTGAGATAAGTATCTGTGTACCATAGATTAGACAGTCCTATGTGCCAAAACATGTGACTTTTCTTCACTCTCCCATGCTCTCGATCATCTTTACTCCCATTGTGTTAAAGCCTTAGCCACACCCAACTAATTAATGACATGTGAATCCCATTGATGATAATTTGAGCATGAGATATTCTTGGTTCACACTTGGGCATATCCTTTACACATCTTTTTTTTTTCTGATGTCATTTTCTTTCCTAAGCTCATGGGCTAAAAAAAGAGGCCCATTAAGAAAGACCAGCTGACCAACACGGCAACACCCATCATCACTTTTTCTTGCAATCTGGACCGTCCAACTTCGATCTGACCATCGCATGTAACTCTCTCTCTAAAAATTGAATATTATCATACCAACCACGTCTACCTTTAATAAGCACGACCATTAATGCAAGTCCTGAGCTACCACTCTTATATATATATATATATATATATATATATATATATATAGAGTTCAAACTTATTATACTTAGCTATCCAATGGTTTATGTGGCCAAACAATTAATTCTTCAACTCTTCATCGTAAGCGCACTACAATGTTTCATGTAGGGAGGTGTATATGCATGCATACATGATTTGCCTGACACATTGAATATGAGCATCATCGTGATCTTCTCTTGACGACTCCCCTGCTTTTGTTCTTGTTATCGTATCGTCGTCACAACTGGATTGGCATGCGTCGGGATGCGTATAGATGGAATTTTCAGAACGTTCGTTGGTTGGCGTACTACTAGAAATTTTTTTACGAGGCCTCCGATAGATTTCAGACAGGGTATAAATGACCGCGCATAAAAAAATCGGTTTTCAGAGGTCGGTTATATTATCCCATGCGGTCCACTTAAGTGACCACACATGATAATATCTCGTGCGGTCTACTTAAACGACCACACGCGAAAATGCTACATTATCCTCACATGATAATATCTCATGTGGTCTACTTAAACGACCGCATGTGATAATCCATTTTCCCGTGCGATCCACTTAAGCGTCCGAACGGTATAATCCATTTTACCATACGGTCCTCTTAAGCCGTCCGCACGCAATGATCACCACCGTCTATATAGGTGTGCGCGTGGGCTCCAAAATTTTCTAACTTCCAACAAAATTTTCTAGATCCTGTCGTGGCTTCCTCACCGACCCGCCGCCTTCACTGCCGTCGGCCTCCACCGTCACCTCCACCGACTACGACGGCCTCCTTCGCCGCCGGCCTCCACCGCCGTCCTCCACCGACTGCGGCCGCCTCGTCCACCGCCGCCTCCACTGACTGTGGCCGCCTTGTCCACCGCTGCTTCCATCAACCACGGTCGCCTCCACCGCCACCTTCATCGACCACGACAGCCTCCTCCACCGCTGGCCTCCACCGCCTCCTCCTCTGACCACGGCCGCCTCATCCACTACGGTCGCCTCCTCCTTACCGACCGCCGCCGGCTCCTCACCGACCGCTAGTTGCCGTCTTCCTCACCGACCCGACCACCTCCACCGCCGCCGGCCCCACCGGCCGCCACTTCCACCGCCGCCGCCATCGCTTTGTTGTAAAATTATACATGTGAAATTTGTTATAAAATTATACATGTGAAATTTGTTGTAAAATTATACATGTGAAATTTATTGTAAAATTATGATAATGTGAAATTATTTTTGTGTGATTTGTGATGTTTTTTGATTTAATTATATCATTCAACAATTTAATAATTTAATAATTTAATAATTATATATGTAATATAGAACGGATCTATCTTCCTGTGCGGACTACTTAATATGACCGCACAGAAAGATCTATTATCCCGTGCGATCCACTTAAGTGACCGTACGGGATAATCCATTTTTTGTGCGGTCCACTTAAGCGACCGTACGGGATAATTCATTTTTTTGTGCGGTCCACTTAAGCTGTCCGTATGGGATAGTAGATCTTCTCGTGCGATTAGGCCGCCTGCACGTAAAAATTTGATTTTTTTTCTAGACCTTCTTGTGCGTGCGGGCTGGCCTTCCGCACAGAAAGGTGACTTTCGATCCGCACGGAAAAAGCGATTCTGCAGTAGTCGAAAGGAAATGACGCAGAAGGAGGTTGAGCTCTTAAGTGTATAAAGTTTGCACGTTTTACTATAGATGTTTTTTTTCCTCTGCCAACAATAGAACGTCGGCCAAATGCATTAATATTTAGGGATGGAATTACATAAACTAGAGTCCAATAATTGTATAGTAAAACTGTTGTTGTTTTACTATAGATATCAACGACTGAAAAGATGGCTAATAAGAACAATTTTTTGTTGGCGGATCCGTTCAAGAAATTATGTTCATTTGTTAATACAGATTTATTATATAAAGAACTATATGTAGATTATAGTGTTAATCACTGGGATGTGTCGATGTGATGTGAGCTAGCTAGTTTCATTTCAATCTCGGCTTCTGAAGCACTTGTTCCACATTTGCTCCTGGTGGTGAAAAATGCCTACTTGTGCGTTCACAAAAGATTAATTGTCAGCGGCAGTCTTGCCAGTTTCCAGCATTCAGTCCAGTGTTGCACTGTTGCTAGCTAAACTTTTCTCTTTATTATCAAATCTCCATTTTTTTACTGAATTTACTCCCGGTCTTTTGCTCTCTTGTACATTGGTATTTAGTTTGGTACTACTCGACCCCTCTTTAGATTAGCTCTTTAATCTTCTAGGTCTTCTTCATCTATGATGTTGTGCACCTAACTTTGTACACCTAATATTATCCAGCTATCCATAGAGTACATCGTCTCCATCGTGGAGTTAATTATGGTAATGAATTGTCAAAACGCATCACTTCTCTTCACTCCCCTGTGCTCACGATCATCTTTACTCCAATCATTTACCCACATAACTTAGTCAGTGACTCGATAGTCACTAGCTTGTTTTTTTTAAAAAACAGTACAGGGTTATGCTATTTTATTAAATATAGGTGGAATAAACATAATCCCTAAGAATAACCACTAGCTATCAACCGTCTTGTATTAATTTGCACAACATTTCATCCACAAGTCTTGCTTCTGATCCTATATATATTACCTGTCATTGCCGGGAGGATTCGTTACTCGTTCTTCTTCTCATCCTTCTTTTTTTTCCAGCCCAATCGGATCTATAAACTTTTAAGCTTGGCATGGGAGGCATTAGGAGATAAGAAGGCGCAAGTATTAGCTAGACGAGACAACGGCTCAGTGATCTGGATATTTGATTACGTCACGGCCAGATTAGCTTAAGGTAGTATTACAATTGCAGAGAGCTTCCACGATTTCAAAAGATGAACAACATGTTAATACTCAAATTTGGCTACTAGAGCAAAAAGTAAAAAATCATAGCTAAATTTGAAAAGAAGCCAGACTTGCCATGCAAGGCCAGTCTGACCATAGCCATCGGACCGGTAAGACCGATGACATAGAGTCGATCTGACAGGCGGCATGTTGCCGGTTAGACCGACAGAGTCCAACTTCGAGTCCGATTTGTCGGTTCTCAAGTTTCCTTGCTAAAGTCTAAGATTTTAGAGTCCTAATTGATTTGTACATCTAATTGAACGTAAAAAATACTCAGGGAAGCAAGTTCACTCCTATAAATATAAGGGGCTAAGGCCGATTAAAACAACAACCAATCAGTTGTCAAAATCAATTTATCACCTAAACTCTCTATATTCTATATCTTCCTCTTTCTTGCTACCTATCGCAAACTCTATTATCCTCAAATCCTAAAATTGCTTGTCGTCTCTCGTCTCTACGGCGTTAGAGGACATCCTAGTTGGCCTACTGAGCTTAGGACAAACTGACACGTGTTCACCATGACGCGGTCCCTCCGGGGTGTTCGTTCGGCGGCATCTACGTAGTTCCTATGGTGGCGCGTCTCTGGATGCCACCGCGGGTTGCACATAATGTGCTCAAGGTGTGGCAACTCGATTCTACGCCAACACATCTTTTTGGCGACTTCGCTCGGGATGATTTCGGTTGCTATAGCTGAAATCCTAGTTCTCCACCATGGGCTCTCACACCTATCTTGATCAAGACAACATCATGGTCGCGGATTATAGAGAGTTGTCGAAAGCCGATCACCGGGCGTTCGAAGCTCAACTTGAAGATCTACGACAGAAGATGGCTTCATGCTATCAAAAGACAAGGCAATGCATCATCAAACAAGAGGAATTCATGTTGCTCATCGGCAACAAATCGAAGGTAATAATTGATCGAGCAATGCCCCTGTTCATGCATCTGAAGTTGCTCAAATAGAAGATGCTGATGTTATTGCTAGTTTAAACAATCGATTTACTTCTTTTAGTACTACCTTTGAGAAAACCTTTAGTACTACCTTGAAAAAAACCTTAGATGCTCGCATATGTTAGTTAGAGAATAAGCTAAATAGCCAGTTCCTAGGTGGTGTATTTACTTCATATAACAACGAACATATGTATGGTATTCCATCAAATTTTCATGTACCAATACAACAAAATTGACCAATGAATAATGCCTACAATTCTCTTAGTATAATAGATCCTAGATTCAACCCTGTGGCACCATACGTTGGTCCAACCGGTGTGTTACTGTCGGTTAGACCGGATGCGTCGGCCGGTCAAACTGATGTAATACAGCCAGTCCGACCGGGTGGGCGCCGTCGGTCAGACTGCTCTCGGCGTCTTTTGTAGGATCGGATCCTATTTTGGCAGTTCCTACTTTTCTTATGGCTAGGGGCTATGTTCCAAAGCAAGCTTTAACACCTTCTGCTGCTTTAGCCCCTAATTCTCTCTTTGTAGCACCTCAGAATTCGACGAATCAACAAAAAGTCTTGCCGAATCCTATAGTCAATGGCACACGAGCAGAACCCAAGAGTCTTGGCAATGAGATTACCGAAGCTTTCAAAAATGCTTTCAACATAGATATTAGAATTAAAAAAGATCCGGCTCGAGAAAGTCAAGCAAAAGAACCTGTGATCCCACAAAAGGCAAGTCTGATCGTCCTCATGACAATATAGTTGATGATGTTATATCGTTCGACGATAAGACGGTTAATGTGCATACAACCAAATGGGTTAGGGCCTCTAAGTCTGAACCATTCGTTTGCCCTACCCTTAAGCCGGTTATTCCTAAAATCGGCATGAGGAAACAAAATCCACATTTGATGTGGCCAAATTCGATAAGACCTTTGATTATTTGTTAAAGCATAAGCAAATCAAATTGTCGCAAGGTCATGTTATATCGCCGCCTGAGGAGTTAAAGCGTCTTGCATATTGTAAGTGGCATAATTCAGATTCTCATGCTGCTAATGATTGCAACATATTCAGAAGACAAATTCAACCAGCCATTGATGAAGGATGATTGAAATTTACGGGTATGACAATAGATAAACAACATGTTTCCATGAATACCATTGAGGTGCAAAGAAGAAGAAGAAGAAGAAGAACCGTGTTTGCAAGGAGAATACCAAGATAGATCATATCGAATACTTCAATGTTCAGGGGCAAGACAACAAGCCAAAGGTCCTAAGAAATGACAAGCTGAAGATTACAAAAGACGGGAAGCAAATGATCAAGCAAAGGCCAAGGAAATCAAGATCACCTACCAAGCAAGGTGGGAGACGAATGAGGACAGACCACTGGCAACCTACTACTACTACTACTACTTCTTCTTCATGGTATTACCTTTGGTATGCACCATGGAGCTTCAATGGTACATGGATGATGTGTACTTATATACCATATTATTATCCATTATGGGCATTGCCACAACGACCGAATTTGAATAATCAGTCGTGCTCTTCTCATAGCCGGTTCAGAGAAAAGAATCGGTTACAAAAGAATCAATGCAAAAAAGTGGCGAGACAAGACTGGAGGCCAAAGCAAAGCAAAACACAATCTAAACAAGAGAGGACCTCTCATAGTATTCTTACATCACCATTGAACACACAAGCCTTAGAGGCAATTATGGCCGATACTGATGGATATCATCCTTAGATAATCCCGTTGCTTAGTGCTTTTTGGTTCACAAGTTTACCAAAAAGACAAGGGGGCATGTGTTAATACCCAAATTTGGTTCCTAGAGTAAGAAGTTGGAAACCATAGCCAAATTTGGAAAGAACCTAGACTTGTCACGTGAGGCTAGTCTGACCGTAGCCATTGGGGCGATAAGACCAATGGCATGGGCTGGTCTGACCAGCGGCATATGGCTAGTTAGACCGGCAGAGTCCGACTCTGAGTTTGATTTATTGGTTCTCGGGTTTCCTTGCTAAGGCCTAAGATTTTAGAGTCCTAATTGGTATCTACACCTAATTGGATATGAAAACAATCGTGGGAAGCAAGTCCACCCCTCTTATAAATATAAGGAAGCTAAAGCCGATAAATCAACAACCAATCAATCGTCAAAAACAATTTATCACTCAAACCCTCTATATTCTACATCTCCATCCTTCTTGATATCTATCCCAAAGTCTATTCTCCTTAAATCCCTCAATTGCTTGTCATGTATATCTTGTCTCTATGGCGTTAGAGGATGTCATAGCTGGCCTGTAAAGCCTAGGACAAACCAACGGGTGTTCACCCTAACAGGTCCTTCTCGAGGTGTTTGTTCGATGGCATCTACTCACTTCCTACGGCGGCATGTATCCGGGTGCCGTCGCAGGTTGCACATAACATGCTTATGGTGTGGCGGCGCGATTCTACGCCACGTCAACATAACATTAAAGTGTTCACACAATGTGTTTTCTCGTCAGGGTCAACGAAATAGTTTCGCCAGCTGAGAGTTATTAGAATCGGAGAGAGGTTTTAATACAACAGCAACAACCTTCACATCTCTTGTGTTGGAATTACATCACTAACTGCAACATCACCATGGAGAATTAACGACAAAGCTAGCCACAACAACAACAACAACAACCATTTCGTTCTATGATAGCTCCTTGCATGGCGTGCCTTCGCATGCCTTTGACCAAACACGTGGTGAGCGTCGGGAAGGGGAGCAAGGAGGAAGACAAACCACGTGGTCCTAGCGGCTGGCTGGTGGGCTTTCCCTGTCAGCGGCTGGGTGCATGTAGCTGAGTGAGAGAGAGGGTTGGCACACATTTTTTATTTTAAATTTTTTATCAAAAAGTTTATAAAAATAATTTTCATCAAATTATTTTTAAATTTTTAATAAAAAAATAAAAATTTAAAAAATCTCACAGGCGCAGGAGAGCGAAGTGGGCCTCCTCGGAGGTGAGCTGGGCCGCAGGGAGAAGGTGGGCTGTTTCGGGAGAGGAGGCTCAGCCGAGCGAGCCGTGGGCCACGGAGGTGATGGGCTGCTGAGAAGAGAGGAATAGGGGTGGGCATTCGGTTATAACCGAAACTTTGATCCGGTTATTTCGGTCTTTGAAAAGTTCGGTTATTTGGAATTGATGCCTGAAGTTACCCTCACATAGTGGAAGACCAACAGTTCGGTTAACTAGAATTTTGGTCTCGGTCTTCGGGTAGACCGTAGGACCGAACAACACTTGAATAACTAACTACTCCCTAGCGGCTCGGCGGTTGGTTGGGCTCCGGGAGGGACGGGTGGATGGCGTCGGCGTCGGTGGCGGGCTGGCGGCATAGCACGCACGGTGCGGCGTAGGCGGTAAAGGCGCGAGCGGAGCGTATGGTGCGCGGCGCGCAAAGGGCGAGCGAAGGCACGACCGCACGATGATCCCGGCGTGCGCGACGACGTGCAGTGCGTGCGGGGCGAGCGGCGGCGCGCGGCGCCTGCGGTGGGTCGGGTGGGTGGCTGGCTGAGGCGCATGACGCAGGCGGAGGAGCACGGGGCGGCAACGCCAAAGGGGGCAGACGGAGGAGCGACTGCGCGGCAATGCTGGCGCGCGCGGTGACGGGCAGTGCGTGCGGGGCGAGCGGCAGCACGCGGCGCTTGCGGTGCGGGTGGGGTGGGTGGCTGGTTGCGACGCCTGAAGGCTGAATGCCTGAGAGCTGAGACAGAGCAGGTTAGGTTAGGGTTTGTCTCTTGAGATACTATACTAATGGGCTTGCCAGCCCATGAGCCATTGAGCCTAATATGTTGTACTCTGATTTTCTATAGATTGGTTACTTTGGGTACCCGCGAATAATAACCAAACTACCCAAAACAACTTTGGTTTTATAGAGTTTCTGACCGAACTAGCGACCGATGACCGAAATTTCGGGTACTTCGGTTCGGGTTCGGTCTTGGATTTTTCTGCCCACCCCTAGAGAGGAAGGGAAAGGGAGAGGATGCCAAACGGGCCAGGAGTAGGAATTGGGTGGGAGACGTCCCATTGGAACAATGAAGTTTGGCAATTTTGAAGGGAGGTTTTGAAAGGAGAAAATTGGTGATTTGAAATTGGATTTGAATTCAAACTTGATGTTTCAAATCAGGGGAATGTTGAGGAATTTTTGGTGAGGATTCTATGATTGGTTTGAGGAAATTTGAGCAAAGGACTTTAGAAGTAGGGTTTGAGAAACACTCGAAACCAAAAGAGTTTGGATGAAGTTTTAGGGTAAGGTTTTTGGGGATACAAATGAAGGTATTTTTGAGATCTTCTCACTTAGGTCCTTAATTCACACTCAAAGATTCAAAATTTTTCGTAAATAGTTTTTAATGGCTCAAAAATCGGGGAATTATAGTAGTTTAATTTTTATCTCAGTTGCTAAATCACCTGTTCCACACTTCCACTCCTTTGCTTCTGGTGGTGAAAAACTGCCAATTTGTGTGTTCACCAAAGGCAGCACACATCTCGGTTTGAGCATTCAGTTTAGTGAGCCCAGAGTTGCTAGCTGGACTTGTCTCTTTAGCTGGTGAGTTCGGTAGTTCTAACTAAAGATAAATTTAGCGAGAAGGAATTTAGAATGACAGTAAGAGATGTTGCTTTAGTATGAATAGTGAGACCATTAATTATTTATTTTTTTATTATCATTTTGCTAAGTTCTTTTGGACTAAGCGCTCCACATAGTACATCTCTATTTAGAAATTGGCTATGGGTATCGATTCAAAGACAAAAAAAAGACGTATTCTTATATGAGCATATGTTATATATTGGGCTCTATGACTTAGTAAAAATTATATGGTTTTGATATACTGAAATTAGCTCTGGTTTTGAGCACTACGATAAAGGTGTGACGAGAATAACATTATATATTGTGTCGAAACCTAAAGTCAATGGTCATGTGGATTTTCATCAACCACGGGTGATGATTTACAAATATACTTAAATAAATGTTTGTCTCTATTTGGTGTTGGTGTTATTAGTTATTGCATCGTCAATTCCTGGTTTTCATGTGCTCTTTGTTAAGCGAACCATGTAATAAGTGGTTGTACTTTTTTTAAGCAAAGACCGGAATTCATTGCATTATTAAAAAAAGCTAGACTTGTCTATTTATTCTCAGACATTTTTTTTCTTTTTAGAAATTCAAATTTTTTTGGCTCTTGTACTACCTCTCTTTAGAGTTGAGATAACTCTTGGCTCTTTAACCTCTTCTAAAGTCTTCTTCATCCGCGAGACTCACATCTTCCCTTCCTTGAACCACTGTGAATTATCCATGGCTATGCAAAGTTCTTGCTGAATCTCTTCTCCCCATGATGGTCAAAACTACATTTAGATGTGTGTTTTGCCTTCGTTTTGCTAGTTCATTGGCCTGATGGCTAGTTGGGAATAGGAGGTATTGGGACATGCTGAGATGCATCAGCAGGAGTAGCATGATGTTCTGAATTTGCAAGCCCAACTATGCTGTCGGAAGTGAGAAAAACCTTATCCTCTTAGAGTGAGGCAGCTAGATGATTAACCTGTTCCAACCTATGGACTAGAAGAAAGTTATTAATTACAATTACAGTGGACGCTTCTCTGATAAGTTTGCAAAGCTGCCTCAAAGCCAACATCTGAGATAACGCGGGCGGTTTCAAAGTATCTTTTAGAGAAAAATAAAATCAGTTACATTTACGATGATAAAATTTTTCTGTGACACACATGTTTTGGAGCTTATACTCTACTATTCTGCATAGTATCGATATTGCTGGAGAGCATTTTTCCCCTTCAGAATGTACAAACCTTTTCTGAATTTTGAAGCGTGAGAATTTATTCCCTACTCAAGATTATGCCGGAGGTAATTATCCCTTGAGAGGAATGAGAAGTATATATGTCTGACATACATGAACTTACTAGTCTCACTTAACTTAATTTCCATGCTCAGTTAGACTGCTCAGCTCGACAGGCCTGCAGGCTGAATAGTACTGCGTAAGTAAAATCTCTTAAAGAACAACTTAGGACGGAGGTAGTACAGTAGTAACTCTTGTACACCTAATCCAGATTATGTTGTCTCCCTTGTGTTCATTGAAGTGTCAAAACACATCACTTCTCTTCACTCTCCTCGGCTCATGATCATCTTAATTTACTCCCATCATTTTAAGACTGAACCACCAAGCAGACTAGTCAGTACTAAGTAGTCACCAATTTACCATCGAGTCATCTTACACAGCCACTTCATTCACAACTGTCAATATAGGGTTCTTCCAGTCATCTGAACTTTCAACCACGCTGTCTTCATAGTTCACATATCCTCTCCTCTTCTTTCCCTCTCTATCCATTATTAATTACAAGTCCCAATTTTCTTTCTTATTTTCTCATCTCTGCATGCTAAATGTGGTAGGCTACTGGTTTTAGTTGTAAAACAATCCTGAATAAGTTTTGGGGACTGGCCTTTTCATCTCAAACTAATTAAGAATATATAAACCTAGCCCCAATTGAAGTAAATGTATCGATTTCAGATCCGGGTGATTGGTACACATATATCATCACCAACAGACGAGAAGATCGATCACAATTAAGTTCAGAACTCTTTCATTTTGTCAGTTCATTCATTGATCTAATTGTTGGTAACCAGCTAGCTCTGCATGGGATTGGGAGGTACTGGGACACGAAAAGTTGCTGGTTCTTTGGCTTCCCCGACTCGATCTTGAAGGATAAGTTCTAGGTCGTGCTATGTGGCATTGTATGCAACACTGATGCAGGGATACATCACCAAAACCTGAGGTCCTGAGCATAGTGCAGAGTTGTTTCAGGAGGTTAGCACACTGGATAGCCATGGTGAGAAAATCGGTTTCTACCTGTCTCTCTTGTCTTGTGGCAGTAGCACCAGCATGTGCAGTAGCTGCCGCCTACACAAAAGATGTAAGGAGATCGAACATCTGCATGGACGACAAAGATACTTATCTCCCAAACAATCTAATTACTCGTTCAAATTTTAAGAAGTTATAGAATCTAAAAAATTAACATTTTTTAATTCTCATAAACTGACTACCAACCAGTTACTCAGAATATTAAGCTTTCAAAATAGACCCTTAGCTACTTGTGAGGTAATGTTTTAATTAGTACTCCCTTCGTCCCATATTAAATTTATTATTGGCTCATCTTATTTGCTATTTTGAATAATCATTGTATCAGAGTTTGTAAAAAAAATAATATTTGTATTGGGAGTAAATAAAGTAAAAAATAATTGTATTGGGATTGGATAAAGTAAAATATTTTATTTTTTATGTTTGTATTGATATGTGTAAAATGGATGAAAAATGAATTTATCATGAGAGATAATACTAGCTAGCTCTTTGTCACTTACGGGACTCTATTTTTGGTAATTTTTCGTGAACAATTGTACGGGACCATGCCCCTTCTGAGACAGAAACCAACAAAAAATTGAGCCATCTCTATAAACATAAAATGCAACGGGTTAATCCTGAGTAATTTTTGAAAAAAAAGTCGCATGTAATAAGCACGATAGACCTGCTTAAATGCTGGCAGGCCGGAACCGACAAAACTACAGGACCGGCCGGGCTTTCTGCTGAGAAAAAAAGGGCAAGAGCTTGGGCCCAGCCAAACCTCGGGCTTTTCTGGCCAGGCTAGGCTGGGTAATTTTGGGCTTTCATCATATGAAACATAAACCCGAGCCTGGCCCCGTAACATCGGGCCGAGCGGCTCATGATGGCTGGGTGTCCATAATAGTTGAATAAAATAAATTCTAATTCGCTTTGCTATATACTAGCTGGCCGTACGTTGTAACGGGTGAAGTCGAGGCGTGACGCGGATGAGGACGGGAGGGAGCGGCGTAGACGTGGCGCGGGAGCTCCGAGCAGCAACGGGAGGAAGGGGCGCGGCGCGGGAGCTCCGTGCGGCGACGAGAGGAGGGAGGCACGGCGCGGGAGCTCCGTGCGGCGACGGAGAGGAGAGGCGTAGGCGCGGCGTGGATGAGGACGGGAAGGAGAGAAAAACACAGGAGGTCTTTTTTCCATCCAAGCCCTCTCTTTCTTTTCTTTTCAGCATTGAGACTACGGGTTAATTTTAAAAAAAAATTCAAGGGGTTTTATGCAAAATAGCTAGACGAACAAAAAAAATTTAGGTGAAAACGCTATTTGATTTATAGATATATTATAGATTTATCAAAATATTTTTTAATTCAAATTAGTCCATTTAATTTGCTTGTTGGATTTGCATTCGGACTTAAAATTTCTTGGTGTGCTATCTTTGTTGTTTTTCCCCACGTTGACTGACTAGCCTCTTTCGCAAGTACTGTTTCCCATGCCTAGAAGGCACTCTGTGTCTCTCAATCTCTTCTTTGACATAAACTCTTTTAGATTAGCCGACTATTAGCTTAAAAAAATAAAACATCATCTTAGTCAATCAATTTAATAGTCCAATACGACAGTTACTTATAGATATATACTATATCATTAATATCTCATTCATTTATCTTTCACATAATTTATTAAATCTCGTCTTGTGGCTGGGCTACAAATTTATACCTATTTTTTTTCCTTTCACATAAAGATAAATATGATAAATATGACGTGACAGCTTATATAGTCCGTTTATGTCAGTTCATTGTCCTCACTCTTAGACATGTGTCAGACATAGCTAACAACAATTTTGTTGTAAAATATATATGGTACACTTTTCTCCCTTTCTCAATTAATAAAATTTCGGCCGGCTTAGACCTACATATATTAGTCTATTTACATTAAAGTTACAACCTCTATGCATGACCATAGCTTTTATTGTAATTGATTATACCCCTCTCTCTTCTCTTGTATATACATCGCTCAAACTCAAAGTGCTTGGCTATTCAATGGCTTGATCGATGTGGCTGAACACCTACCTGCAAGTTGCATGCATTGTTCCACACACATATAAGCACTGCATATAGGGAGATGCAAATTACATATTGCATGCATGACTAGTGAGTGACACATATATTGGATGTGAGGACTTAATTTGTTGCATGATATGGATCATATACATATGGCTACTTGCCTACTTGGTTCGGCATGGGAAGTGTCAGGATGTACCGGGATGAAACTGCGATGATATCACGGAGCTGGTTGCAGACTATACGTGAGTAAGCCCTTCGTGAGTCCGTTCATGGTGGCTGGTAAATCGAAGACAGCGCCACGAGATTGAAGAAGCTGATTGCAAGTTTTTTTTGAGATCGACGGCAAAAGGACAACTCCCACGAGTAGGAGCCCCACGCGCCCTGTCTCAATTAGGACAGCGTCAGTTTGCATCCACAATGTTCGAGAAAGTATTTTGTAATTTGATCAGTCAATCGGGTTTATTTTAAAGATTTGTGGGAGCTCAGTATCCAGCACTTCGCGATCTAACACTGCTGAGGATAATCATTTTACCCTCAAGTTAATAATCCTTTGTAGTCTCGTTTATATAAACTGAATTATCTTTACGAACATCAACCGGTACTAAAGATATTTTTTGTTTTTCAATGCTTTGTATTGCTTATATATATATATATTTGTATATAGCATCACATATATATAACCGTTGCTATATATTACTTATGTATAATGGGAATTAAATATATTTTTGATATATGTATAATCGTTGTTAATTTCTAATATTCTATCATATATTACAAAAGCTAAGAGGTGAATTATTCGTGATGAGGAATAGGTTCTCTGTTGTCGTCTTTCGACTGGATTAACAATCTCGTGCGTAATAAATCCCATCGGTTGTTCTTGAACAACCTTTATGTAATCCGTCGGAGGGAGTTGGTCTTTCATCTAAACAACCAGTCGTTTTAAAAAATGAGATATGAATGTATTAAATCAATGAGAAGAGTGTAAATAATTCTAGAGTGGTGTTTATGTACTTCAATATTATTATTAGCGTTAATGTCTTGTGCTACGCAGTGAATAAAATCACAAACATAGTAGCTGCACAAGTTGGTTCTCTATTTCTGTCGTAAACACTAAATAAGAAACAAACTTATGAAATATTTCTATTATATAATAAATGAGATATATAATTTTGGATTATGTATGTATCGGAAAGTCCATCCTCGCACCCAGTTCTTCCTTGAATTCCCCGCAGACGTTTTTACAGAATTTTGCCCATGCCCTGTAGTTGTAAACTATAATTAATGATGCTTTGATCCACATAGTAGTGATAGCATCAATTATAATGACAATAGTAGTGGATGACATTACGTTAAGCATGTCAAAGATTTTGTTGAAAGTATCCCTTGGTTTCCACATAGAGTCCATGACATAAATCTTGCTTTCGAAAATGTCTATGACAAAGAGGACCCAGTGAAATATGCAAATTGAGTGAAATATGATATACATATTATTTTATGAATAAAAGAAGGAAATTGGTACAAAAGGCGATAAAAGCTCATTTTGTGTTGTAAGGCAAGACTATGAACTGCTTAAAATGTTGCTGCACTAGGAATTTATAAATATTTTTGTTAGTTTCGTCTTGCCAGTCATCTACAGTCTTGTCGTTGATTTTATAGGAGTCCATGAAACCACACTTGAAGTATCCATGCCTATGGCATTTTTGAATATCCATTCTACAGAAAAAAGACGTCAATTTTTGATGTTACATACGACAGGCTAATGAACGAAATAAAATTAAACGATATTTACAGAACCCAACAACTGAGAAGAGAGACGTCAAGGGCATCTTGTTGGTATACGTCATAGACATCCTTGAAGTTGATTCACATATCGTACATCCCACAGAAGAAATCTTCATCTTTAATCCTTTCTGTGAACATAATCCTACCATGAGTTGATTGATCCATGTACCATTGATGGAATCAGTACATCTATTAGTTAGGTTCTTGACTAGCTTTGGCTTGACAAGTGGTGCACCGATTGGCTATTGGTGTTTTAGATCTTGTTCTATGGTGTTCTTGATGGGGGCTATTCACAATAGTTGCTCCTTGCTAAGATGTGTATCTGCCATAAATTCTTGTAAAGTAATATCAAGGTTCGATGGTATCGGTCAATCGCTTGTTTTTCTTGCATTCTAAGCTGGGGGACAACCTTTGTCTTTCTTGTACTCTTCCCACAAGACTTGTGAATTGAGCAGTCGCAGTCTGATACTAAGGTCTTTCTCGTGGGTTCACTCATCTTCTGAAAAAAGGTCTTAGTTTCTAGGTCTATTGGAATCTTCTTCTGTGGTATCCGTGGCTTGAAGTGCTTCTTCACTTGGATTTTCAGTTCCTGGTCAGTCTTCTCGTCAGTCATATCATACAGTTTTTTCTTGAGAGCAGCTTTCTTTGGCTTGTCAAGTCTTGGCTTATTCGTTTGTGTGGACTTTGACGACGCGGGACGTGGTGGGCAAGACTGTTGTTGCCTGCTACTTGCAGCTGGTTGCGGCTGTGAAGACGGAGGAGACGGTGTAGACCAAGGTTATGGTGGAGACGGGTGGTGGAGACCGAGGTTGCGGAGGAGATAGTGGAGACGGTGGAGACCGATGATTGTCACGCTGCGACGGTGGAGATGTTGGAACGGACACCACTACTCTCTCGGGAAGCACGATGTAGCGCTTGCACCATAGTATGATGGCGTGGGTTGTCTCTCCTAGTTTTGTTTCCCATCTCTTCCGAGGATGTCCATCTCGAGATCGTCAAATTCTAGGCAGACCCACTCCACCTCAATCTTTGAGTATCGAGGTGGAATCGGCCTACAGTGAGAAACAAGGTTAGTTAGTAACATATGCACCAATTTTCGCAAGTTACAAAGCGGGTTGTGCAAACTACGAGCATACCTTGATTGATAGGTTCTTGAAGGGAATATACAACACACAAGGTGTCTGCTACGTGATTTCATCCACGGGGCATGGTGGATCGTCGACAACTAGCCCTGCTACAACTTCGTTGGTCTAATCTCCTACTTGCCCTGTAGGAGTGCAGCTGCTTCGATTTCCTGAGGGGCTAACCATGACGGGAGGAACAGACAATTGGGGTCTGCTAGCTCCGCTCACTTAATCTTATATCCACTTGTCTTGTCACCTCCTCTTGTAATCTTTGGTCGTAGTTCGCGACCTTCAGATCCAGATCAGTCAACTTTGCATCCTGATCTCTCTTGTTTCTCATGCGTCTCCGGTACGTGTGGATGTCCTCTTGAAACCCATACTTTCATGCAACCACGCCTTTTTTGCGCGTTCGTCGTGGGTGCTCGGGTAAGCAAGTTATTTTTTTGCAAACTTGCATTATTAGGAGTACAGATAACTTGCTTGGCCTCGGTTTGCATGCCAAACTAATGAACCTACCCAGTAGTCGCACTACTTCCTATAGGCTGACAAACCTTGTATCCTTGTCGCTCCACCCTTGTGGTGTCTCGGTATCCATGCTATCTGAGCATGGGTACCAACTACTCCACACACTATTATTTTTCGAAAACTTGGGAAAAGAGTTTGAGAAGCCTTGAAAACCCGACTCGTGATGTCGGCGTGTTTGGAAACACAAGTAATTGTGAAAACTCGTGATGTGGGTGTTGTGCCTGTTGTGGCGTTGTCCCGCATTTGCATATAAGGACCGATCACGGAGGGAAATTCATCAAGCATAACAAGTGCAATCACATGGTGGAATGGGACACTTTGGCTAAGTAACTAGCCGGTCCATGGAAACCTCGCATGCCGATAGTTGTGGAACATCAGGATGCGGTGGTTGGTGCATCTTCGGGTTCCTGGTAAGGCAAGGAAAGTAAGCTTGCCATATTACCGGTCAAGGTGATTGGAGTTTGATTTGTGAAACTAAAATGACTCATTTGTGTGAGGATTTGATCCTTCTATGTGGCATGAGGTAACCCTGGGTTGGCTTTGAAAATGCTTTGTCACGAACCTCCGACACCGACCAGTGTCTGGAGTAAGTTTGTGTTGTGTGGGTAAAGTGTACCCCTCTCCAAAGGTTAACTAACTGCTCGAACAGCTGTACCCATGGTCATGGACGGATGTGAGGTGTTTCCCGTTCCGTAGTTTTGTTTGCATGTGCTTTTTGAAAAGTTGTTGTGGATTGGGAATAGTTACCAGAATCAGCCTATGTGGCAAATAATGACCTGGGTAGTTAGAAATGGATCTGTATGACCCGGGATGTCTGAGGGCATCATAGACTAGGTTTCTCGAGTGGAAGCAGTTTGCTATGCTGCAGGGCAACGAGACTCTTGGAGTCTGAGAAAATGAAGAAAAAGGCTTGGCAAGCCAATTAATTAAGTGAAATGGCTCTGTTAGCCAAGAAGTGATGAACCAACCTGAGAAGTCGGTGCATTACCAATTGAGTTGTTGAAAAGCATCTCCTGGGTCAAATTGAGACACAAGTCTCCTTTCAACCCAAACTTAAAGAAAGAAGAGAATCACTTAGTGGTTTCAAAATGGTTCCAAACAAAAGATTTGCAAAACAGCCTTGCGTCTCTTTCAAGCTTGCACTAAACATCTAAGTTCCCGTGATTTGCTGAGTACGTATGTAAGTACTCACCCTTGCTCTCTCTCTCTATATATATAGTTCTCTACCTTGAAGATGAAGTTGAAGTGAAGTGAAGGTTAGGGTTTTGTTTTGGTTCCCAGCCATTGCCTATGGTATTGGGTGTTTTTGTTCGTTGGTTCCGCAATTGCTGTTGTTGCTGCTTCCGTGTTAAACGTTGCATTCTCAGGTTTCCCCCATACTGCAACCTAAGTCAAGATAAATAAGTCCACTATTTAAATTAAAAATTGCAATGATTCATAACTATCATCGTGGATACCAACACTATATTCTGAGACTGATTTCGGTTTCACGGTCTTGTAGGAAGCAGTTCACGCCGTTATCCTACGACACACTCCTATCAGGTGCTTTTATACGGTGATGCTGGATCGAGGTGTGACAGGTGGCCATGAAGTGGTCTAGGCTAAAGGCGTCGGGCGTCCACAAACTATGAGTGAGAGATGACATTGGCTTCCTTGAAATTTAGGCAATTTAATCTGCATAATATGCTCATTAGCTCTATTTATAGCCTAAACAACAGTAACATAGCTCCTGCATCATACTCTTAAATAGTAGTACATTCTGATTTGTGCCAAATACATTCCTTATATATCTCCCCTCTTCTCTCACTCTCACTTTCCACAGCTTTACTTCAGTTATTTTAAGCTTCAACTATCAAGATGTACTACAGATAGAGAGGGTGCAAAAGCATTTTCAGTATGAGCTCCCTACCTGCATCTGCATTTGCACCGCCTCCTCATCTGATCTCCTTATTTAAACCTTCACGTCTGGTTGCCACTCTACCATATGCAGCTCAAAATTCATGTTAAGTCGTAGGAGAGATGTGCATGCACATCTTTACGAGGTCTTGATCTCCTTTCTTCACTGTGGACTATTCATATTTTTTGGATTTGCTAGCGTGTCAAGAAATTTTACGGTCTTTAAAAAAACTAAATTTTACACTATAAATTAATTTGTACTTTAAGTACCTAAGACCTGTTTTGGGACTTATGATTATAAAAGCTGCTGATTGATAGCCAGTTTAAATATAGAAAAAATGGGGTTTTTCATATTTTGACTTCTGGTTTGTTTTATGAATTCTATAACTACATCAGCTTTTTAGAATCTGGATAAAAACTAAGTTGTTTAACTTCTAATTCTGAAAGAAGATGCAGCCATAAAAAGCTTCTAAAAAAATAAATTTTACACTATAAAAAATATGATATTTTTAAAAATATTAAAATTTCCCACATGTCAATCCATTTATCCCGTTCTTCGGTCGGCATGGGAGACAGTGGGAGATACGAGGGTGCTGTGTCTTTCTGCTGGAGGTGAATTAAACAATGCACTTGCTGCGAGTTGTTTCATCCGTGTAGTCATATGGATTCAAATGAAGAAACCGTATCGGATCAAAAAGGCCAGAAGCTTTCATGGTTGCAGTAACATTTAAGTATTCCATGAATCCACAACTTCATATATGTTGAGATATAACGGGAATCGGAAGTGGAGAATGATCACCAAGCGTCATAACAAAAGGCAATAAAACTCGTCTCCAAACTATAGCAAATATTTTCAGAGAATTTTTCTTGTGTGATGGGTATAAAAATTTGTCTAAAATGTGTGCCGCTATAAAATGTTCACTGATAAAGGCAGTGCCCAAGAGAATTAGCTTGTCAAGTAACTGATTTTAAAGGCATCCATGACTAACTTAAGCATACATGGACTTAATTAATAATCTCAACTCTAATCTGCATGCTCAGCTTGACCCCGCAGCCTGACCACAGGTGAATTAATCGGAGAAAATGGATCACTTGTCTTCACACCTCCATGCTTTCGATAATGCACTAACAAAGGGTGTGTTATTTCAGATCCCATATTTAATTTTTCATATATTCACATTTTTTTAAAAAAATGTTTAAAGATACGTATCTCTCTATCTCGAAAAAAATTTTCTCAGCTCTGCACGCTGCAAGTGCTAGGCTACTGGTTAGTTAGTTGTAAACCCAACTCGATCATGAATAAGTTTGAGAGCTAAATCTAAACTCCATGATGGAGGTTTTCTGACTGGCCTTCTTCATCTCACAATGATTAAAGTAAATTTAGCTAGCGAATAGAAGTAGATGTATCGATTTCAGGTTCAGGTGATCGGTAGATTATATTATCATCATCAGCACATGACATGATCAGTTACAAGTTAAATGCAACTCTTTCCTTTTGCCAGTTCATTCGTTTGCCAAATTGTTGGTAACTAGCTCTGCATTGCATGGGAATGGGAGGTACTGGGACACGGTAAGATGCAAGTTACTTAGCATCGTCAAGTGCATAGTGAAGTACAAGTTCTGGGACGTCCTGTACAGCACTGATGCAGTGTAGTTTTTTTGGTGTAATTTTTTTTCTGAAGGAGAGGTGCTCATTTGTTCTTTCTGGTGTAATTTTCTTTTAATTGAGTGTACACAATCAATTCTATGGTTTTCTGTTTCGGTGTTGGCAAGTTGCTAGCTAGGTAGTTCTTTGCCTTTTGCTAGCTTTATGTTGTTTTCAATGCTTAACACCTCGTGATGTGGTTAGATCTGTTTTAATCTGAGCAATACAGTGTTAAATCGGATGGTTAGAAAATCAGACTGTTTTATGGGGGCAATATGTCGACCTAAATTTTGCCATCCTAAACGTACTGGATTGCTTTCCCTTGAAGAATCTTAGACACGAGTGACCGATGGCATTGGCTTCGATGAAATTTAGGCAATTTAATCTGCATGTATAATACGCTCATTAGCTCTGTTTACAGCCTGAACATCAGTAACATAGCCACTGCATCTAGCTCTTACGTAGTAGTACTAATACACTTTGATGTGTCCCAAATACATTGCTTATATTTCTCCTCTCTGTTCTCACTCTTGCTACTGTACCCAACACCATTACTTCTCACATTTTAAGCTTAAGCTACCATCATGTACTACACATAGAAAAGTGCATAACCATTTCTAGCCGATTAATTACCCTGCATCTGCATTGCCATTGCCTCCTCGTCTCACCTCTTTATTTACACCATATTCAGCTCAGAATGCACATCGCAGGCTTGATCTCCTTCATTCACCTTGGACTTTTCATGTTTCCTTTTGCTAGCATGTCGATCCGTGTTGCCTTGATGTTAACACTAAAATTTGATACGGTTTTTGGATTTGGTGTTGCCTTGATGTTAACACCCAAATTTGATATAGTTATTTGAATTTGATTAAAAAAAGTCGATTGATAGATAAAAGTTTATCGAAAGAGGAATCATGAAGATCACAAGATAGTTTCATATTTTCAGTATATCTCTTAAATAATCAGGATTAGTTATTTTTTCTTGTTAGAAAGTCTAATCTCGTGTCTGATCAAAACTTGTATCAACCCGAGGTATAAATATGTACACTCGATCCTTGTAAATAATCTCCATAGATCAATATAATTACTTTTGACATATCACCATCTTTTATTCTGGCGAGTTTTTAACTTCGAGCTGAGATACATCGTTTTAATCTTTGACGAGAAAGTAAGTTCTGTCAACTTCATTTGTATCGACATGGCTAAAACTTTCTTGGTTAGGTCCGATATTCTATTTAAATTGATACAAGCATTGTCTATCAGATATATTGATTTCATCTTTAACTGTATCGCTGTTTAAAGTCGTATAGGCATAGTTAGGGCTTTCTCGGTTAGATCAGATATTCTGACTAAGTTGATATTTCTATAATTACATTGTTGTTTTAGATTGATTGATTTATCCATCGCGTTTGTGTAGATCTATTGCCTAAATAGGTTTTTTAATTATCTTCAATCTTATATTGCTCGGTTAGATTGGATTTATTAGATTGTTGCTAATAAGTTTAATTCTAGTAAGCCAACAGATTTTTATGTAATGTTCATGAAACTTCTAGCCGATGAGTTACCGTTTTTCTAAGTTTCAATTATCTAATGTATCAATTAGTTAGCCGATATACATTTTAACTTACTTACATTGGATCTTCGGTCAATGTCATTGGACTTATATCTATCATGCTATATCAGTTTTGGTCGATTGATTCATATTATATTATCTTGTTGCAATATCTAAGTTACATCGGCTAATGCTTAAACTTGTATATTCACTAGTTAAATCTCTCTTTACCAACTTCAATTTTATACTGTCTTGGTTCGATCCGATCTATCAAGATTGTCTTTAAAAAATACTTTATTGATAATAGCATAAAATTTATTTTTTATCTAAACCCTATCGACATCGGTTGGTTTTACTATATCACATCAACCTATTAACCGATCTGTCTATATATCAATCTAGTTGGGACATCCTAAACCCTAAATTTAAGACCTGCACTAGCCTTCGTATGTTGTTCAAGATTTTTGAGCCAACACTTATTAGCTCGGGATGGGGGACATCGGAAGATACGAAGGTGCTACATCTAATACAATGAGGAGAATCAATGAAGACACTCACTATGACTTGTTTGATCTATGTAGTCCTGGACTCAATAGAAGAAGCCCGTATCGGATCAAAATGGTCAGAAGCATGGACAACAGCGACATTTAGTTCATGAACAGCTCATATATATTTAGATATACCGGGAATGATGAGAAATGGAGAATGATCATCACATGCGTAACCAAAAAGGAAAAGAAAGTTAATTTGCTGCAAACTATAGTAAATATTAATTGTCGGGGAATTTTCTTGTGCGATGTGTATAAAAACTTGTCTGAAATGTGGGCTGCTACAAAATCTGTTCACCGGTCAAGGTGATGCTGGAAGAGAATTAGCCTGTCAAGTAACTAGTTCAAAAGGCATGCATCACTAACATAGACATGCATGCATACTTGCTAACCTCAACTTGAATTAATCTGCAGCCCTGACCTCAGGTGAATGAATTGGCAGTTTTAACTCTCTGCACCTAATCCAATAAGTGGCGTAGTACATATATGTTGCATACTGGTACAGGCCAAATGCGCCACTTGTGTTCACACCTCTATGCTCACTATAGAAAAATAATTTGTCATGACGAAAAAAATCATAGCATAAATGCTAAAATTATGACAATAGATACATGTTACCATAAGAAAAAAATCATTGTATCAATGCTAAAATTATGACAATAGATACATGTTACCATAATTTTAAAATCGTTGTTAGCCATGGTAATAAATAAAGTGGTAATAGGTTATTGCAACAATTTTTATTTAGTGGTGTCCATGGGCTAGTCGATAGTCCTCTAAGAAGGCTACCCGAGGAGGTGAAAGAGTGGTCGAGACGTCCTGCCAATGGGCCTGATGGTCGACTCGAGAACTAGATGAGCCAAGATTTTTAGATAGGTTCGGTCCTCCCAGAGGATAACAAGTCTACTCCTATGTTCTTTGTTAGGATGGTGTGAGATTAGAGTTTAAGTACAATGGTATGAGTTGAGAGAGATCTAGCATCCGGCCCGCCGGGCGTGCCCTGCCCTCCCTTTTATAGTCCAAGTGGGGCAGTTACAATGGCTTTGGCGCGCAAGAATGCTTGGTCATAAAGTAAAAAAAACAAGTACAAACCAAGGCTAAAAAGCATAACAAAATTGACTCGGGATCCGCTTGCCACAGGTATCTTGTGCATAGTCCTGTCGGGTGACGTCATCCTCTGCCATCTTGTCTCATCCTTGCTTTATCTACGAGCCTCACCGAGGAAGCATCTTTCTTGTGGATGGCCCACCTCTCTTCTGGTCGGGGCCATGCACGCAGGTTGGGCCAGGGGGGAACCATGGCTGAGTCAGAGGGTAGGGGTCGGGCTGGCCATCCTTGCCCAAGGCCTGGCTTGGGAGCCTAGTCTAAGGACTCCAGGTCCGACCCGTCCGACCTCATTCCCTTGGCGTGGGCTACCCTGGGGTGACATCCCCCACAGCAGCCCCAAGCCTAGGGGTTAATGGAACATTCAACTCTAGGCTCTAAATTCTCCCTAGCTAGGATCCTTGATTGGTCTTCGGAGCTTCTTGAGCATGTTTCGGCAGGTGCTGCCCCCGAGTATGGGGTTGAATGGCACATTTGGGCCCGGGGTCAAGCCTTACGTATCATTCCTCGGTGATAGTCGAATCACATGATCGACTTAGCGCGAGCCAATGAGCCGAAAGACGCGTTGTCCAGTGGTTGACGAGGATCAGCGGAGTCAGCAGAACCATGGCCCAGAGGCCGATGGCGGTCAGCGTGGTCCGAGAAACCATGGCCCGGAGGCCGATGGCGGTCGGCGAGGTCGGAGAAACCATGGCCCGAAGGCTGACGACGGTCATCTAGGACGGAGAAGCCATAGCCCGGAGGCCGATGGCAGTCGGCGAGGTCGGAGAAGCCATCACCCAAAAGCTGATGGCGGTCCATGAGGTCGGAGAAGACATGGCCGGGAGGCCGATGGTGGTCAGCGAGGTCGGAGAAGTCATGGCCCAGAGGCCGATGGCGGTTGGCAAGGTCAGAGAGACCATAGCCTGAAGGCTGATGGCAGTTGGCGAGGTCGGAGAAGCCATGGCCTGAAGGCCGATGGTGGTCAGCAAGGTCGGAGAGACCATAACCGTGACATCCTAAAAATCGGAGAATCAAAATCGGAACGTAAAAATCGGAACTTTCAAAAACCGTGGCCTATTGCTTCTTCTCGGGTTTGTCGCTTCTTATTTGCCAGCTCGGTTGCATAAATTGTTACGTGATCAATTCCCTTTTCGGAGTTTTTGGAGGTTTCGGAGTTGTCAAAACGGTGATACGAAAGCCGCATCACGATTTTAAAAAAGAATCCGGGAAAAGTGTGGATTGGTGAAAACGCATTTCGAGTAATATAAAATAAAAATTTTGGTTGGGAGAAGATAAATTAAAACACAAAATAAATAATAAAATTCTCGGGAGGCGTACTCGAAATTTGGGAAATTTTTGAAAATAAAATGGGTGAATTATGAAAATTTGGAAAAAGAAATTTGAATAAATATGAAAAATAATTATGGAAAATAAAAGTCAAGAAAAAGTTTAAAATATAATGCTAAAAATTATTTTTGGGATATTAGGATTTATTTTGGAATTTTTAGAAGGAAAGAAAATAGAAAATGAGAAAAGAAAATGGAAAATCGGGAAAAAATGAAAGTTCACTATTCATTAGCCGCCAAGTGTTCGACGCCGTACCGGCCCCGGCCGCGCGCGCGCCGCGCGTCTGCCGGCCGTACGCGCCGCGCGCGCCCGCGCACGCGCGCCGCCGCCGCCGCGCGCCGGACCACGCGCGCCGCGCCCGCAGCCGCGCGCCCGTACCCTTGCCCCCGCGCCTCGCGCACGCGCCACGCGGCACGCGCTGCACGCGCCGCGCCCGCGCGCCACGCGCCGCGCGAGCAAGTACCGCGAGCGGACCCGCGCGCCAAGGCGCCGCGCGCGCACCGCTGCGCCGCCGTCACCGGCCGCCTGCCCAGCGCGCGCTCGCCGCCACGCGGCCGAAGCCGCGCTCCGGCCCCTACCTCGCGCGCGCCGCGCCGCTCCGGACCCCGCCCGCGCCGTGCGCCCTCGCCGCCGCGCTCTCGCCGCCGTACCGGCCCCCAGAGCTGCGCCGCGTGTCGCGCCGCGCCGCGCATGCCCGAGCCGTCCCTCCCCCTCTCCTCTCGCCGCGCCGCGCCGCGCCTATAAAAGGCCGCGCCGCCGACTCCACCGCACCGCCACCGTGACCTCGCCGTTTCGAGCGCCACCGCCAAAAGCCGCCGCCGTTTAGCCGTCGCCGCCGCGCGCAAGCCGGTCCCCGAGCCCCTTGCTCCTCCCGAGCGCCATCGCCGGTAAGCCCGCCCGCCGCCCCTTTTTCCCTTGTGCGCTAGCGCCGCCGCCGCCTCTGTTTTGGCCGAGCCCCGGTCGAACACCTTTCGGGCATTGAACAGTGCGCGAAAAGAAAAAAAAGAAAAAAAAAAAAAAAAAAAAAAAAAAAAAGAAAAATAAGGAAAAATTAGGAAAAATTTTGGAAAATTTGGAAAAATATTTTGGGATGATTTGAGTAAAATTTTGGGGAAAAATAAATTATTTTCTCGCATGTTTTCTCGGTGCAATGTTTGAAAATCGGAATCGGGCGTTTTCAGAAATTTCCAATCGCATCGTTTTTCGATCCGGATCCCGTTTAATTCTTTCCCGCTATCGAAATAGGTTTCGCTTTTGTGCTCAAACCCTCAAATTTCGAGCATGAATTTTCTTCGCTGATATTTTCAAACGTAATTTCCAAATTTATTACGATCGCCGATTTTGCGAAAACCCTAGGTCATCAACTCGATTCCAAAACCCGGATTTTTCCTCCAACCCTTGTTCTAACTCGAGTAGAATTTTCGGCAAAACTCTTTGAAGTGGTTTTCATGGCTTTTGTGGTTCTTTTCGATCTCTCGGTGTTTAGTTGAATTCTAACTGAATTCAATTGATCTTTCGCACGTACGGGTAGCGCCGAAGAAACCGGCAACGACCTCGCCGAAGATCCCACCCTCAAGTGTGCGAGCAAGGCAAGTCTTCACACCCTTTGAACATATTGATCCCCTTTGCGAAATGATGTTATTTTAAACTCTAAACATGCATGCTTTACCGGATTGCCTATACTTGTTATGCCATACCTTGCTATTGATTACCTTTAGAATTACTCCTTGTAACTCGCGATGTGATACAAATAACCGAAGCATAACTTCGGTAAACCGCTTAGCCCTGCTAAACTTAGACCATGCATACTCATGACTTTATGAAAAAGCTTTGTGCTTGGGCAACTACCTTAGGGAAGGTAGTTGAGATTCGGCATGTGGAGACATGAGCGCCACATGGCCCCGATGAACTAAGTTTGATGAAAATTGAAAGTACTATACAAATGTTTTAGACTGGGCGTGGATGATTTGGGTGGATTCGGAAAAGGCAAGTGCCGACCACGGTCAATTAAGGACCGAGCCATGAGATAGCGGAAACGAGCCGCACAACCGTACTTCTCGAATGGGTATAGACCTAGCCGACTAGGTAGCCGAGCGGAGGCGTATCCTTGCATAGATGGTTCTCTATGATGTGGTTATGGGATGAGAATGAGGCTGCGGCCTTTGTTATAAATGGTGAAATTAAACTACGTTAATTAAACTTAAAGATTGGAAATGTCTTCCCTTACCCCGGTGCGCGAACTCCTCTCACCGCTAGAAAAGGACGGCTAGAGTGCATGAGGGCTAAAGTTCATGGAGCGGGTGCGCCAAAGTGAGGTTATCGAAAGGCTTTGCCGTGGGCCGTCTCATGTGTTGGGACGTAGGCTCATTTGTTGGGCTGTCGCGGAGTACGGGTAAAGTGTACATCCACCTGCAGTGTGAATGAATCAATCTATTCGAATAGCCGTGCTCGCGGATATTGAGCATCGTGACAAGACTTTCGCTTGGCTAGATTTTAAACTTAAAACTGCTGGGATGGGTTTGCATGATGATTTTGTTCGCTGGTGGATCAACTTCTCGAGAATGCGAGAAGGGGTGGACTCCCGAAAATCATGACGAACCGGAGACGGAAGCCATCCTTGGAATCACGATGGATGGTAGACGAACCGTCGCCGGATTAATGAACCATGAAATTAAAACTTGATTTTGGCTAGTCGGTAGGCTTGTGAAAAGAATTGAAAACGCGGCTTTACGCAAAAATAACCCTAGCCGTACTCTTTGAATATCCCTATCATATGCATCAATTCGTGTTGACTTGCTTGAGTACGGTTGGTACTCACCCTTGCTATACGCACAAACCTCCAGTGATGGGAATGAAGAGCCGAAGACCCCTACGCGTACTACGCGGAGGGCGAAGGAACCGACGGCGCATATTAGACCTTAGTCCCGGTCGTTGCTGTGGCAATGGACAAGCCGCTGCCTCTTTCCCGCCTTATCTAAACTCTGTTTTTATGTTGTATTCGGACCATAAGGTCACTGTGGATTGAACAATGCCTTCGGGCCTATTTATGTAATATGGTATTGTAAGACTATTCGTGCATGTGTACTCGATTATCCAGATCGCATTCGTGGGTACCAACTACTTGATCCAGGGAATGGTACTATGAACACGAAAGATTCCCGACTCAAAATCGGGGTCCACGAGAGCTGGTATCGAGCCATGCGACCGTAGGCTAAGACCAAATGGCGCCCTACCCCTAACTAGATGGCTAAAGGGAAATATCCCTACGGTAGGATCAATTTTAAACTATTATTTCCGAAAATGCAAATATATCTTTTCTACATCTGTATTTCTTTTTACCAAATGATTATGATAGCTTCCTCTCGCTAACCCTAAGTTGCCAGTAAGCGAGATGTCAAACCACGACGGAACACAGGGAAGTCACTATCCCGCGAGACGAGGGGTTCGTGGTACAACTTCGAGTCTCTACTATGGTGCTTGAGATATCCGGAACCGCCCACTTATCACACCAAGAGACATGGCTCCGAGATGTATCCACTGGGAGGCGGCCGTGTCCATAGAAGCCCGCATGGGGAGTGAGACATCCTCGCTTCCACACTCGCTACCCGGGACCTAGCGAAGCGGCTATTCGGGATGCCGCTCGCGAGGCCTTCCTTCGCCTTAATGCGGAACACCGTGCCGAACTCACAATGACGAGTTCGTGCATCACCCTTATCGCGAAGAGGGCAACCCGGTCGCACCGTGGAGGCTACCCCCTGCTGCTACAACCCGATGGTCACGCGTTTATCGCGTTGGGCGGAGACAACGACGACGGCATTACGAGGAGGCCCCGCTCGAGATCAACGATCGCGATCACGCCTCAATGATCGGTCGCCGACCACCAAGGCCGTGGAGACCGAGATAAGCATCTGCGCACACAGTGCGAGGCCAATGGTGCTCGAGTATGAGCAACTCTCGGACCGCTACATGGCCCGAGGGAGGCTCTAGTAGAGCTGGAAGAGCAGCTCGGGAAAAGCAAGCGACAGATCAACCGGCTAGAGGAGCAGTGCACACTCATCCCGTCTACGCCGCAGTACTTCCACCGAGCACGTACCATCACATCCCGCCCCGTGCCCGACCACTATTACCATATAACTCCAAAGCTTTGATACTTTTCAAGCTATGATGGAGCAAGCTTTCATGTTGAGCACGAGGCACGCACCATACACGGTCGACCCCATCTTGCCGCCACCCCGAGCTCCGTACCGGTACCCTCCGAGCGGGATCGGAGAGGGTAACCCCATCCGAGATCCACACCGACACGGAGTCCGAGGCGGAGCCCATGGAGATCAAATGGGAGTCTAGCGACACCGACTCAATGGAGGAGGAAGTTCCCCCTCGTCGCTTGACTCACACGGGAGGCCCTCACCCGCCGCATCGCTCGCAAGAGTACGCGGCCACCGAGTCGAAAGATTCGGCGTGACTCCGAGGCCGCCACCTCCGAGCCGTGGGGACTTCGGTTTGCTTCGCGCGGACCACCCGCTTCCGGCGCCGGCTCTTGCGGATGGTTGGATGACTAGGCGGAAGGACTTTCCCGACCCGGCGGCACTTCCTATTTACCCTTAATTAGTTGATCTAGCTGAACGATATAATTATTATTGCTATCTGGCATGGAGGACTGTGTGTATACAGTCCATGTACCCCTTATGTAATATGATGAACCTGGGCATCGCCTTGCGATGTCTTAATTCGTATGCTATTTATGGTTTCACCTTGCCTGTTGAGTGAAGATCATTCGAAGGAACTTGAAGAAAAATTTCCTGTGAACCATAACATAAACTAGATCGCTCTCTTAATTCATCTCTCTTCTTCGGATGGCACATCGTCGCAGAGCCGCGGCAACCAACGAAAACCCGCCGAACCCAACCCCTCCACCACGGCGGAGGTCATGGCTATGCGGACCCGGCTACTCCAAGCGATCGCCAATAATCAAGGAGGTCGAGGAGGATCGAGTCTGGGGGAGTTCATGAGAGCTAAGCCGCCCACTTTTTCCACGGCCGAAGAACCTATGGACGCCGAAGATTGGCTAAGAGTGATAGAAAAGAAGCTAACCCTCGTCGAGTCCGAGAAGCGATAGAGTGGTCTTCGCTACTAACCGGTTGGAGGGTCCCGCGAGTGACCGGTGGGACACCTACAAGGAGACACGAGCCGAAGACGCGGCGAGCCAACATGGGAGGAATTCACGGCTGCGTTCCGTGAGAATTTCGTGCCAGTGCGAATGAGGATGAAGAAGAACGAGTTCCGCGGGCGTCAGGGAACACCTCGTACGGGAGTATCGAACAAGTTTACCCAGCTTGCCGTTACGCCACCGGTGACTGGCGGACGAAGAAGAAAAGATAGACAAATTCATTGAGGGACTAAATGACGAACCGAGGGGACCGATGATCGGGCGGATCACACCGGTTCCAAAGCCTCATCAACAAGGTCGTCCGACTTGAGCATGACCAAAAGGTGGTGGACAATAACCGCAAAGGAGGCTCGCTATGGCTCGCCCATTTCGGGAACGCCACAACGCCCAAGGGAGCCACCCCGTCGGATGGAAACCAAACGTCCCAGACAGCGGGTCGTCCTCTCGCTTCCGACCATGTCAACCGGTCGGCTACACCACGCCTTCGTACACCCACACCAACCCTAGCCGCTCCGGAAGAAGGAATGTGAGTCGTTTCAATCTGCGGAGAATTCGGGCATTACTCCAATAGCTGCCCAAAACCACGCAACACCCCTGTGCGCATCGGCGCCAATGCCACACCCGTCCGAGGAACCCCCACCCTGCGGCGGGCGAGGGTGCTCGGACCCCGCTACCCAACGAGGCCGCCACCGGGTTTCGACGTGGCCGGGTGAATCATGTGCGGGCGGAAGAAGCACTGAGAGGACCGAGCGTATTGATGGGTATGTTCTCTATCAACTCTACACCGGTTAAAGTTTTATTCGATTCGGAGCCTCGCATTCATTCATATCTTCCCAAGTAAGCAAACAACACCACCTACACCAAGTAGCACTTAAGAGGCCTATGTTGGTACACTCGCCTGGGGAGACATAACCGTACCCCATGCCCGCATTAACGTGCCCATACGGATTAGAGACGTGGTGTTTCTCTCAAACCTTATGGTGTTATCGCCCCAAACCATAGATGTCATACTCGGAATGGATTGGTTGACCAAAAATAATGGAATTATAGACTGCAAGAAGGGAAGTCACGGTATCCACCCGTGGGGATCACCGATGAGCATAACTATGGATCAAAACCCAAGGCTGTGTGAACAAGCTGCGGGAGTGTTCACCATGCTACCTCTAGGTGGAATGCCGTAGTACAAGAATACCGGATGTGTTTCCCGAGGAATTACCCAATGCCCCGGATCGCGACGTAGAGTTCATCATCGACTTAATGCCCGGTACGCCCCCATATCCAAGAGGCCCTATCGAATGCCGCCAATGAGTTGGAGGAACTCAAGAAACAAATAAAGGAACTACAAGAGAAGGGATTCGTTCGCCCCACTCTTCTCCTGGGAGCTCCGGTGCTCTTCGTCAAGAAGAAGGATGGGAGCATGAGAATGTGTGTGGACTACCGATCGCTGAACGAAGTCACTATCAAGAACAAGTACCCGCTGCCTCGAATCGATGACCTATTCGATCAACTTAAGGGTGCGCAGTGTTCTCCAAGATTGATCTACGGTCGGGATATCATCAATTGAGAATTAGAGCCGGAGATATTCCTAAGACGGCATTCTCTACACGATACGGCTTATACGAGTTCACGGTGATGTCCTTTGGATTGACCAATGCCCTGCGTACTTTATGAACCGATGAACAAGGTATTCATGGAGTACCCGGACAAATTCATAGTGGTGTTCATCGACGATATACTTATCTACTCCAAGAACGATGAGGAACACGCGGAGCATCTACGACTAGTGCTTGGAAAAGCTACGAGAGCACCTGCTGTATGCCAAGTTCAGCAAATGCGAGTTCGGCTCAAGGAAGTCGCTTTTCTTGGCCACGTGGTTTCAGCCGGAGGAGTAGCGATGGACCCCGCCAAGGTCGAAGCCGTTATGGAATGGAAGGCACCCAAGTCGGTAACGGAAGTTCGGAGTTTCTTGGGCTTGGCCGGTTATTACCGACGGTTTATCGAAGGGTTTTCCACCGTAGCCCGACCTATGACTCAACTCCCGAAGAAGGAAAAGAAGTTTGAATGGAATGAAAAGTGCCAAAAAGCCTTCGACCAATTAAAAGAAAAGTTAACCACCGCTCCGGTCTTGACCTTACCCGACAACAAGGACTTCGTGATGTACTTGTGATGCATCCCGGCAAGGATTGGGAGGAGTATTGATGCAGGATGGAAAGGTCGTAGCGTATGCCTCTCGCGATTCGACCCCACGAAGAGAATTACCCCACACATGACTGGAATTAGCCGCGGTGGTACACGCATTGAAGATCTGGAGACACTATCGATCGGAAACCACCGTGATGTGTATACCGATCACAAGAGCTTGAAATATTTCTTTACTCGGCTGATCTCAACCTACGACGGGGCGATGGTTGGAGTTGATCAAGGATTACGATCTAGGAATCCATTACCATCCGGCAAGGCAAATGTAGTGGCCGATGCGCCGAGCCGCAAAGCCCAATGCAACCACATGGAATTGGGAGGTGTGGCTAATGAGCTCCAGAAGAAATGGCTCGGCTCAATCTGCACCTAATTCCTCACGGAGAAGTGAACTCACCGGAAATCCACCCTGCCGAGAACTCAAATAGAGGAAGCCCAAAGAAGGAATGAGGAAATCCGGAAATTAAGGAACGTATGGCGGCGGACGCGCTCGAGTTTTCGTAGATGACAAGGGAATCTTGTGGTACAGAAGAGAATCGTGTGTGCACGAACGAGGCGGTTTGAGGGATTGATCTTAAAGGAAGCCCACGAATCGGCATATTCGTTACATCCGGAAGCACGAAAATGTACCAGATTTAAAAGGAGAATACCGGTGGCCTAATATGAAGAGGGATGTAGCCGAATACGTAGCCGTGTGCGATGTGTGCCAAAGGGTGAAAGCCGAACATCAACGCCCGCTTGCTTGCGCCACTCAAGATTCCGAATGGAAATGGGACGAGATAGGCATGGATTTCATAGTAGGATTACCCAAGACTGCGGCGGTTACGATTCCATTTGGGTAATAGTAGATCGGCTCACCAAGACGCGATTTATTCCCGTGAAAACCAACTACAACGAGTGCCAAGCTAGCGGAATTATATATGAGTAGAATTGTGTGTCTCCACGGTGTACCAAAAAGGATTATATCGGATCGTGGTACCCAATTTACATCTCATTTACGGAGCAAGGTTCACGAAGCACTCGCGATCACCTTGCCTTTAGTACCGCTTATCACCCGCGACCGACGGGCGGGGAGGGACGAATCAAGTGCTAGAAGACATGCCGAGAGCTTGTGCGTTGGATTTCACCAAGGATTGGGAGAAATGTTTGCCGTACGCGAGTTCTCCTACAACAACAGCTACCAAGCCGCTTTGAAGATGTCACCAAACGAAGCTTTATTTGGTCGCCGATGTCGAACCCCATTAATGTGGTCGAGACCGGTGAACGAACCATATTCGGGCCGACATAATTAAGGAGGCGGAGGAAAAGGTTCGCCGATCCGGGACCGACTACAAGCTGCTCAATCACGGCAAAAGAGCTACGCGGACACCCGTCGTAGAGAATTGGAATTTAAAGAAGGTGACTACGTGTATCTAAAAGTCTCACCACTACGGGAACCCGGAGATTCAAAGTCAAGGGAAACTCGCACCACGATACGTGGGCCCATTCTTGATAAGCGCTAGGAAAGGAGAAGTGGCTTACCAATTGGAGCGCCCGAGATTCTCTCCGATGTCCACCCAAGTGTTCCACGTATCGCAGTGAAGAAATGTTTGCGGGTACCGAAGAGCAAGCTCCTTTAGAAGCCATCCATGTCCACAGTGATCTTACCTACCCGGAACATCCAATCAAGATACTAGACGAGGCGGAAAAGAAGACACGGACCAAGTCATGGCGCATGTACAAGGTACAATGGAGCAATCACACGGAAGAAGAGGCTACCTGGGAAAGCGAAGAGTTCCCGAGGACGAATACCCACACCTACTCAAACCGGTAAGAAATCTCGGGGACGAGATTTATTGTTAGGGGTAGGTTTGTGACATCCTAAAAATCGGAGAATCAAAATCGGAACGTAAAAATCGGAACTTTCAAAAACCGTGGCCTATTGCTTCTTCTCGGGTTTGTCGCTTCTTATTTGCCACTCGGTTGCATAAATTGTTACGTGATCAATTCCCTTTTCGGAGTTTTTGGAGGTTTCGGAGTTGTCAAAACGGTGATACGAAAGCCGCATCACGATTTTAAAAAGGAATCCGGAAAAGTGTGGATTGGTGAAAACGCATTTCGAGTAATATAAAATAAAAATTTTGGTTGGGAGAAGATAAATTAAAACACAAAATAAATAATAAAATTCTCGGGAGGCGTACTCGAAATTTGGGAAATTTTTGAAAATAAAATGGGTGAATTATGAAAATTTGGAAAAAGAAATTTGAATAAATATGAAAAATAATTATGGAAAATAAAAGTCAAGAAAAAGTTTAAAATATAATGCTAAAAATTATTTTTGGGATATTAGGATTTATTTTGGAATTTTTAGAAGGAAAGAAAATAGAAAATGAGAAAAGAAAATGGAAAATCGGGAAAAAATGAAAGTTCACTATTCATTAGCCGCCAAGTGTTCGACGCCGTACGGCCCGGCCGCGCGCCGCCCGCGCCAGCCGGCCGTCGCGCCACGCGCCGCGCGCCACGCGCCGCCCGCCGCGCCGCCCGCCTGGACCCCGCCCGCGCCCGCGCCCGCGCCCGCGCGCCGCGCCCTGCCCCCGCTCGCGCGCGCCACGCGCCCGCGGGCACGCGCGCCCGCGCCGCGCGCGCCACGCGCGCGCGAGCACCGCGCCGAGCCGGACCGCGCCACGCCGCTGCCAGCGCACGCACGCTGCGCCCCGCCGTACCGGCCGCCTCCGCGCGCCGCGCGCCGCGCCACGCGGCCGAAGCCGCGCCGGCCCCTACCTCGCGCGCACGCCGCTCCGGACCCCGCCCGCGCCGTGCGCCCTCGCCGCCGCGTCTCGCCGCCGTCCCGGCCCCACGCTGCGCCGCGTGTCGCGCCGCGCCGCGCATGCCCGAGCCGCCCCTCCCCTCTCTCTCTCGCGCGCGCGCGCGCCGCGCCTATAAAGGGCCGCGCCCGCGCCGACTCCGCCGCACCGCCACCGTGACCTCGCCGTTTCCGAGCGCCACCGCCAAAAGCCGCCGCCGTTTAGCCGCGCGCCGCGCGCAAGCCGGTCCCCCGAGCCCCTTGCTCCTCCCCGAGCGCCATCGCCGGTAAGCCGCCGCCGCCCCCTTTTTCCCTTGTGCGCTAGCGCCGCCGCCCGCCTCTGTTTTTGGCCGAGCCCCGCCGAACACCTTTCGGGCATTGAACAGTGCGCGAAAAGAAAAAGAAAAAGAAAAAAAAAAAAAAAAAAAAAGAAAAATAAGGAAAAATTAGGAAAAATTTTGGAAAATTTGGAAAAATATTTTGGGATGATTTGAGTAAAATTTTGGGGAAAAATAAATTATTTTCTCGCATGTTTTCTCGGTGCAATGTTTGAAAATCGGAATCGGGCGTTTTCCGAAATTTCCAATCGCATCGTTTTTCGATCCGGATCCCGTTTAATTCTTTCCCGCTATCGAAATAGGTTTCGCTTTTGTGCTCAAACCCTCAAATTTCGAGCATGAATTTTCTTCGCTGATATTTTCAAACGTAATTTCCAAATTTATTACGATCGCCGATTTTGCGAAAACCCTAGGTCATCAACTCGATTCCAAAACCCGGATTTTTCCTCCAACCCTTGTTCTAACTCGAGTAGAATTTTCGGCAAAACTCTTTGAAGTGGTTTTCATGGCTTTTGTGGTTCTTTTCGATCTCTCGGTGTTTAGTTGAATTCTAACCGAATTCAATTGATCTTTCGCACGTACGGGTAGCGCCCGAAGAAACCGGCAACGACCTCGCCGAAGATCCCACCCCTCAAGTGTGCGAGCAAGGCAAGTCTTCACACCCTTTGAACATATTGATCCCCTTTGCGAAATGATGTTATTTTAAACTCTAAACATGCATGCTTTACCGGATTGCCTATACTTGTTATGCCATACCTTGCTATTGATTACCTTTAGAATTACTCCTTGTAACTCGCGATGTGATACAAATAACCGAAGCATAACTTGTAAACCGCTTAGCCCTGCTAAACTTAGACCATGCATACTCATGACTTTATGAAAAAGCTTTGTGCTTGGGCAACTACCTTAGGGAAGGTAGTTGAGATTCGGCATGTGGAGACATGAGCGCCACATGGCCCCGATGAACTAAGTTTGATGAAAATTGAAAGTACTATACAAATGTTTTAGACGAGGGCCTGGATGATTTGGGTGGATTCGGAAAAGGCAAGTGCCGACCCTGGTCAATTAAGGACCGAGCCATGAGATAGCGGAAACGAGCCGTACAACCGTACTTCTCGAATGGGTATAGACCTAGCCGACTAGGTAGCCGAGCGGAGGCGTATCCTTGCATAGATGGTTCTCTATGATGTGGTTATGGGATGAGAATGAGGCTGCGGCCTTTGTTATAAATGGTGAAATTAAACTACGTTAATTAAACTTAAAGATTGGAAATGTCTTCCCTTACCCCGGTGCGCGTAACTCCTCTCACCGCTAGAAAAGGACGGCTAGAGTGCATGAGGGCTAAAGTTCATGGAGCGGGTGCGCCAAAGTGAGGTTATCGAAAGGCTTTGCCGTGGCCGTCTCATGTGTTGGGACGTAGGCTCATTTGTTGGGCTGTCGCGGAGTACGGGTAAAGTGTACATCCACCGCAGCGTGAATGAATCAATCTATTCGAATAGCCGTGCTCGCGGATATTGAGCATCGTGACAAGACTTTCGCTTGGCTAGATTTTAAACTTAAAACTGCTGGGATGGGTTTGCATGATGATTTTGTTCGCGGTGGATCAACTTCTCGAGAATGCGAGAAGGGGTGGACTCCCGAAAAAATCATGACGAACCGGAGACGGAAGCCATCCTTGGAATCACGATGGATGGTAGACGAACCGTCGCCGGATTAATGAACCATGAAATTAAAACTTGATTTTGGCTAGTCGGTAGGCTTGTGAAAAGAATTGAAAACCGGCTTTACGCAAAAATAACCCTAGCCGTACTCTTTGAATATCCCTATCATATGCATCAATTTCGTGTTGACTTGCCGAGTACGGTTGGTACTCACCCTTGCTATACGCACAAACCTCCTGATGGGAATGAAGAGCCGAAGACCCCTACGCGTACTACGCGGAGGGCGAAGGAACCTGACGGCGCATATTAGACCTTAGTCCGGTGTTGCTCGTGGCAATGGACAAGCCGCGCCTCTTTCCGCCGCCTTATCTAAACTCTGTTTTTATGTTGTATTCGGACCATAAGGTCCTGTGGATTGAACAATGCCTTCGGGCCTATTTATGTAATATGGTATTGTAAGACTATTCGTGCATGTGTACTCGATTATCCAGTACTGCATTCGTGGGTACCAACTACTTGATCCAGGGAATGGTACTATGAACACGAAAGATTCCCGACTCAAAATCGGGGGTCCACAATAACCCAGAGGCTGATGATGGTCGGTGAGGTCGAAGAAGCCATGGCCGAAGGCCGATGGTGATCGGCGAGGTCGGAGAAGCTGAACTACAGGAGATAGCTCGTTCGGTGAACGTCAGCCCCCGGACGCGCGCGACGCATGCGTGGGCACTGACATGCCAGGCAGAGCGCCAACCCCATCGTGTTAGGCCCATCAAACTCGGGGTTGTGTAATGCCTCATCAGCTGTCATGCGTCCTGTCGACCACTGACAACTTGTGGAATCAACGGCCCAGATCTTTCGCTCAAGCGACGTGGCAGATTGGGGGACGGATCTGCAGGGGCACGTAACGCACGTCGCTCACGCCGTTAATGGCTTCGCAGATCCAACGGCCCGGATCTACCGTCGGGGCGACATGGTGGACAGGGAGGCGAAACAGCCGGGGCATCTCGAGCATGACGTGCAAGCCATTAACGACGCCACACGTTCGTCGAGGACACCGCTGACAGGCCCTCTACTTCTCCCTTTAAGTCACTGCCTCCTTGCTTTCTTCGTCTTCCTCAATCTTCTCACGTAAGCTTCCAAGTCCTTTGTGCTCTTGCTCTCGCATCAATCTACTCGAGCCCGCTCGAGCTTGCTAGGTCGCCACCTGCACTGCCGCTGCGTCGTTTGCTACCGCAAGGGTCTCCGTCTGTTCTCGTTGAAGCCGATGGCACCAAAGAAGTCGTCGAAATCGGGGAAGACGGCAAATCCTTCATCCGCGGGCAGCAAGGGGACTGAGCGGAGCTCGACCTTCATCCCCTCGTGTGCTAGAAAGGAGATGATGATTGATTTGTAGCAAGACGGCGTTCTCCCGTCGTGGGAGCTCGCACAATGGCACCCGGCCAAGGGGGAGCAGTTCCCGACCCCTGACTCCGGTGAGTTAGTGGTCTTTGCTGCTTTTCTTCTTCGCGGCTTTGGAGTACCAGCCTACCCCTTTGTTTGGGGCCTGCTCCACTACTACGACATTTCCCTTTGTAATCTTAACCCCAACTCCATTCTCCAAATCTCCATCTTTATCCACTTGTGCAAGGCGCATCTTGGGATACACCCGCATTTCAATCTCTTTCGCCACTTTTTGTGGCGGACGATCGGTGAGTGGTCGGCGGAGCTAAGATCCAGTTTCGGGAGAAGATGGCTTGTAGATATATCCCCGTGGAGCTGACATCTTTGAACAAGGGGTAACACACCGAGTGGTTCTACATCGGCAACCACGAGCCATCGATTTCTCCCGAGATCTCGAGAACCGACCCCGGCGAGCACCTGGTCAGCCCTCTGCTGCGCGACCGAGCAAGACCAGGTCGACGAGCTCATCGCCAAGGTGGAGATCCTCAGGGAGTAGTGTTGACGGGCACGAGGGTGGCCCTCAATTTCACCATCAGGTGCGTCCACCCTGCAAGGAGAGGGTGAAATCGGCGTACGAATACTCGGGTGGCTGGGACCCTACTCGGGAGGTCATCGTCCCCATCGAGCGAGTACGGTCAAGATTGGTCGGCTTCTTCTCAAGCTCGGCGGATTTTAGTGCAGGTGGCCCGCTCAGCTACAGCTATGGGCATGTGTGACCAGGGATATCAGAATGGCATCGTAGAGTAGGTTTCCCAAGTGGAAATGAAATGATATAGGATATGGATGGCTTAAGAAAGCCAAGGTATAAGATGAATGAGCGGTTGGTTGAGATGATGTGAAACGAGGATAAATTGGTAAGAGATATTGGAAACTAATAGAGGAAAAGAGAATAAAATAAATACAACTAAAATCTTGCTTACTCGCTTTAGTTGTTACAAAATATCTTGTGGGTGGGTCGAGACGATAAGTCTCCTTCCCAATGGTTTATAAAAACCCCACACTTAGAAGTTTGAAAAGTGTTTTGAAATAAAAGATTTGAAAAATAAACTGAATATTCCTTTGGAGCTTGTATTATTCACGTTTCCCAATGGCTTGCGGAGTACGAAAGTACTCATCCGTTGTTGTTCTCCCCTTTCTAAGTTTAGGTTGATGAAGATAAAGGATAGGTTTCATCCCTAGACCCAAGCGTTGCTTGTGTATTGGTGTTCTAGCTACGTTAAAGTTTCGCCGCTGCTGTTTTTAGATGAAGGTTGCTATTTAGGAATTATTGGAGGTTGCAACATAGAGGCATAAATCTATTATAGCATTGCAATGATTCATCATGTTACCATGGATACCAGCATTTATTTCTTGGGACTGGTTTCATCAAACATGGTTCTGCAAGAGTCGGTTCACCGTTCTTCTACGACACACCCTTCTTGACATTGTTTGAACAGCGATGCTAGGGCGGGGTGTGAACGCATATATACAAAGTTTGTACAAACACGTATAAAGTTTGTATGTATATACACGTATACGAAAAATATTCCGATGGCACATGAAAAAGGCAAGTAGACCGAGCCCATAGAAACTTTCTACTAGTATATAGAAACTTTATAGAAACTTTGTACTAGTGTATAAAAACTTCATATAGATAAAATTTATACATAAAAAATAAACTTGCACCAATAAAAAGTACCGATCCATTGGAGAAAGAAGAAGGGTCCAAATCAACTATATCGAATTGGGCTACAAATTTAGAAAAAAATCCCAAAAGAGAAGAAAAACATGTCCAAATGTAAAAAAAAAAGAAATAACGAAAAGAGTGAACTAGTCGCTAATTAGCGCTTTCGCAAAGGCCATGTCAAGAATAGTTATAACGCAAGACGATATTAAAAAACGATTCATAAATATTTTATATTAGAAGATTAAACTTGCGTGAGCTTATTGATTTATTAACATTGTCATTAAGAACAGGGAGTACTACTCGCATACAGACCGGTTTATTATATTGGTTTGCCTGTTTCTATCAGGGCATCGATAGTACCGAAATTCCAAAATTTTGGTTAAAAAAATTTTGAAAACAAGATTTAGTAAATTTTGAATAAAATTTGTCAAAGAAGTGTAGTAACTCCAACTATACCTTGAATTGTTAATTCTTGGAGATATTTTATGGAAAAATATGTAGTGCAAACCACATATATAATGAAAACCTACAAAATTATTGTTGGATCGAAAAATATACATGAAAGATTCATTCACGTCACCATAAGTAAAAATACTCATGAGTAAATATGTGAGTAAATCTGTGAGTAAAATTTTTACTCGGTCTCAGACGTTTATTTTTAATCAACAATAATTATTTTTAGGTTTTCACTTTATAATATATAATATACGTGGTTCCACCACATATTTTCCTATATTTCACAACACATAACCATATAAGTACGGATTCCACGCTCTTAATCTGACCTCAGTCGCTGCCCACCTTTACTTCAGGGGGCCTTTTACAGTACTCACATTTTAAGCTTGAACTACCAGCATATATTACATAATGCAGATAGAGAAAGTGCGAAATCATTACCAGCTGCCTATACCCTTCATCTGCATTCGCACTAACTCCTCATCGATCACTCACCCTCTTTGTTTAAACCTTCATATATCTTCCTTGACATCCTACCATATGTAACTAGCTCACAATCCATGCAGGTTGTAGGATAGATATATGATGTGCATGCAACAGAGATTGTTGTCATGTCTTCATCTCCTTTCTTCACCTCCGAATCTCCGATTTTTCGTCCTTTTCCTTGGCTATAGCATATGTACATTGGTCTAGCCTTAGTTCGGCATGGAAGACATCGGGAGGTACATTTTGCTGGACAAGAACACCAATAGTTTCCAGGCGAGCTATAAGTGGCCACGCCTGGAAAAACCGGTCTCGAGCCCGAGGGGGCCGGTTGTTGGACCGCACGGGATAATCATACGACCCACATAATAGCCCACACGGGATAATGGTGCATTATCCCGTGTGGTCCATCTAAGGACCCGCACGGGATAATGCATTTTTCCATATGGGTCTTTAAGTGGACCGTACGTGATGATGCACCGTAAAACAGCTGTCAAACCCGACATTGTCACATTTAACATGGTGTTTCTCTCTTAAAAAAAGGCAATTATAGAAGGAATGTTTTCAACTTAAATTCTTCAATTGGAATCAATACAAAAGGTATCATACTTGATCTTCTCTTCCATTTGCTTCTATTTTTAAAAATTTTTATTGGTTGAATGCGAAGATATTTGAACTTTTTAACTCGGTTTCTCTCTTCAATAATAGAAAATTTCTTTTGGTGGAAGGTTTTAGACTTGAAATCTTAGATTGAAATCAATATAAAAGGTAACGTGCTTGATCATCTCTTTCATTTGCTTCCGTTTTTGTAAAATTTCATCGGTTGAATGCGAAGATATTTAAACTTGTTTGAATTATTATTTTGAGCTATTTTTGTAATTTGTAGGTTAAATATTTTATTTTTTATTGAACCATTTTTGGTACCTAATTTTGTTTCAGTATTATTATTTACTGTGAATGAGGTTTTAGTTATAAAATAGGATTTAAGTTTAATTTATTTATTTAGAAAACACTGGCAATATAATATTAATTTATGCAGTGAATTTTTTAGATGGATCGAACATGGATGTATGAGACACGGAGAACTAATCCGGTGTTCATGAGAGAAGCATCAACATTTAATGAGAAGGCTAAGGCACACGCTTTGAGGGAGAATAGAAAGGATATTTTTTGTCCTTGCGTGGATTGCAAGAATCAGAAGATGTGGAATACGAATGTAATTCTCAGACACATAATTCAGTGTGGATTTGTAGAGAAATACACAGTTTGGACTTATCATGGGGAAGTCGCTCCTCCGGAAGAGATTCCTGATATTTGGTTCGATGAGGCAGAGAATTTTATATTGAGGACATGTCCCGTGAAATGACGGGTGATTTTGGCGGCTCTGGTTTTGACGATGCAGAGGTTGATATTGATCTTGATTTTGAGGATATGTTGCGGCATGCTGAACCAGAGGTCCTAATAGAGAAAGCAAGAGATTTAAACAATTGGGAGGCGTTACAGAAATCAGCGAAAGATATTTTGTATGATCAATCAAAGGGATGTGACATGGATTATACAGTGTTGCGGTCGGTGCTAGAACTTCTTAGATTGAAAGACATGCACGGATGGTCTGATACTAGTTTCAACGACTTGATGGGTCTTCTAAGAGCTATGCTTCCTAAGCCTAACTTGTTGCTAGCTAACACCTATCAAGCCAAGAAACTGATATGTCCATTATTACTTGGTGTGAAAAAGATCCATGCATGTATTAATCACTGTGTACTTTATCACAAGGAATACGCTGACTTGGACAAGTGTCCAACTTGTGGGGCGAGTAGGTACAAAAAGGATAACAGTGCCGCCGATAGTGATGTTGCCGAACCAAATGCATTGGTCGAGCCAGGAAAAAAGATTTCAACCATGGTGATGTGGTACTTACCAGTGAAAGATCGCATGAAGCGATTGTTCTCGAACCCCACCAACGCCGAGTTATGAGATGACATCAAGAGGGTCGAAAGACGGATGGCATGATTCGACATCCCGCCGATGCTTGACAATGGAGAAACTTTGATTCGAAGCACCCAAAATTTGAAAATGATCCGAGAAATGTCAGGTTTGCGTTGAGCACGGATGGAATGAATCCGTTTGGTGACCTAAGCAGCTCGCACAACACTTGGCCTGTTCTACTCACCATGTATAACCTTTCGACATGGTTATGTCAGAAGCGAAAGTATATTTTGTTGACTATCCTTATACAAGGGCGAAAACAGCCTGGCATCGACCTAGATGTGTTTCTTGAACCTTTAATGGAGGAAATACAAGAAATGTGGGAAGAGGGTCTATGATTGTTTGATGCGTACCGCCAGGAGTATTTTACTCTGTGTGCTATCATATTCGTTATTATAAACGATCTACCCGCCAATTTTTCCCTCTCCGGACAGATTAAAGAAAAGACCGAATGTCTGATATGTCTGGACAACACATCGTATATATACCTGACCTCATAAAAAAGTTAGTTTACATGCGTCATCGTCGTTTCTTACCACAGAAGCATAGGTATCGTGCAATGGCTACCTTTTTTGATAAAACTGTTGAGGAAGGTACTGCCCTCCAAGCAAAGGATGGTTCCACGGTGTTCAAGCTGACAAAGAACATAAAGGTCGTGTTTGGCAAGGGAAAGATAGCTTCAGGCAAGAGGAAGAAAGAAGTGGTAGAAAACACGCTGCCCTTCAAGAAATATTCAATCTTTTTCAAGTACTTGACGTACTGGAAAGACCTAGAGATTCGTCATGCCATCGATGTCATGCACCTCGAGAAAAACGTGTTCGACAGCACCATCGAGACTTTACTTGACATCCCTAGTAAAACAAAGGATGGGTTGAAGTCACGTAACGACCTGGTCAATTTGGGCATAAGGAAAGATCTCCACCCGATAGAGCTAACGAATGGTAAGATTGAGATTCCACCGGCATGTTACTCAATGACACTAGAAGAGAAAAAACTTTCTGTAAATGTCTTCGTGGATTGAAAGTGCCAGCTGGATTCTCATCGAATATCCGGAAACTAGTATCAATGAAAGATTTGTCGATTTTTGGATACAACGCTCACGACTGTCATAAGATGCTTACGATATTCCTCCCTATCGCTATAAGGGCGGTGAAATCGGTGCACACCAAGGTAGTGATAACAAAGCTGTGCTATTTTTTAATCGAGTATCACGAAAAGTTTTTGATCCCGAAGAATTAGGACCCCTTCAGAAATTTGCAGTCGAGACAGCTTGCCAGCTAGAGATGTTTTTTTCCTCCATCGTACTTCGACATGATGGAACATCTCATTGTTCACATTGTCCCTCAAATTATTAAACTTGGTCCTCTATACCTACATCAAATGTGGGCGTACGAGCGATACATGGCTGTTCTGAAAGGATATGTCCGTAATCGTGCTCATCCGGGGGGCTCGATGATAGAGGGTTACATGAAAGATGCCAACCCCATTGGGATACCGATGCCTCGACATGATGGAAGGTTATCTGGGAAGGGTACTGTTGGAAGAAAATGCTTCTACGACAATGATTACAAAGCAGTATCAGATGCACATAGCAGTGTTCTTCAACAACTCGCCATAGTTACGCCCTATATTGAGCAACACACTTCCGAGATCAGAGCATGCAATCCTGGGCGATCCGACGATTGGGTTTTGAAAGAACAGAAGCACACTTTTCCCCAATGGCTTAAGGATCAAAAGCTACCGTCTGGTGAATCACTCGAGGAAAAAAGATAGAAAGACTTGCAGCTGGCCCAACAAGCCTTGTGACCTCATGACAAGGGTATGACATCGGCGGATATTCTTTTTACACCAACAACAAAGACAAGAAAAGCTCAGCGCAGAACAGTGGGGTTCGTGTCAAAGCGTTGGACGCAACAAGGCAAAAGAAATCATACTACGGGATCATACAAGAAATATGGGAACTTGACTACGGTTTAAACATTCAGATCCCTGTTCTGAGATTCCAATGGGTGAAAGACAGCATGGTGGATAAATTTGGATTTACGTGTGCTGAACGGAGTAAAATTGGACACGAGGATGATCCATGGGTCCTTGCCGAGCGTGTTGCACAAGTTTTTTATGTGAAGGATCCTTCCGATGAAAAGCTGGATCCTTCCGATGAAAAGCTAGATCCTTCCGATGAAAAGCTGGACATTATTGTATCGGCAAGCAACACATCATTGGTATTAACAACATTGAAGACGCGTCCGATTATAATCAATACGATGTCATTTTGTTATTCACAGATCTTCCTACGCGGATAAAACACATTGAGAGTGTCCTCGACGAATCAAAGTTTACATCCGTGCAGAAGGATGTTAATCCAAAAATTGTGAAACGCTAGTTTGTTTCACGTGTATAATATGTTTTTGCGAGTGAATGTATCAAACTTATGGTGTTACGAGCGAATGTGTGGTTCTATGTGATGAATTGATATTTCTATGTGATGAATTAATATTTGATGAATTTACATTACAATTTACGATGAATTTGTGATGAGTTTAAATTAATTAATAAAATTAATATGTGATGAATTTACATTCATTAATTATATTAATATTGGTGAATTTACATTGATTACTTTAAATTTAATATGTGGTGAATTTAAATTATTAAAGTTAATTTGTGATGAATTTATAAAATGGGGGCGATCTTCCGTGCGTGCGGTTTAAGCGGCCCGCACAGGAAGATTATCTTCCCGTGCGGGCCCTTAAGCCACCCGCACGGGAAAATCGGCCCCTATATATACCTCCCGCGCACGGCCTCCTGAAAAATTCTAAGTCCCAGGAGAAAAGTTCAAACACACAGAGCGCCGTCAGGCTGCCAAATTTCGCCGTCGAGAACCGCCGCCTAGATCCGCCGCCCTCACCTTGCTCCCTCTCTCTCTCTCTCTCTCGCCGTTCTCTGCCGTCGACGCCGACGCCGCCTCCCTCACCGACGCTCCCGCACCGCGGAGATCGACGACGCCCGCTCACCAATGCCACCGCGCTCAACCGACGCCCTCACCGGCGCCGACACCCTCACCACCACCCTCATCGCCGCCCGGTGCCGAGGCCCTCACCATCCTCAACTCACCGCCCTCAACGCCTCCCCACCGGCCGCCCTCATTGGCTTAAGCAGCCCTCACCGCCGTCCTCACCGAGGCCGCCGCCGCCGCCCGACGCCTCCCCACCGGCTGCCCTCACCGCCGCCCGACGCCTCCCCACCGGCCGCCCTCACCGCCGCCCGACGCCTCCATGTCGGCCGCCGCCGACGGTATGTTAATATGTATGTGAATGTGGGAATATGTGATGAAAATTTTGAATGGATGTGGATGTGAATGTGATAAAAATTTTGAATGGATGTGAATGTGTTTGAATGTGAATGTGACAAAAGATCTGAATGGATGAAAATTTTGCTAATGTTAATATGCATGTGACAAAATTTAGATATGCAAATTTGAATGGACTGTTAATATGTCGATTGATGAATTTTAGATGATATATTGTGATGGATAAATTGTAGAGAGTTATTTTGGAATTTGGTCTCAAATAGAAAATATGATGGACTTTTTATGTTACATGATATGGACTGTAAATGAAATGTTTATTTTAGGATTATAAATGGACTGTTTATTTTAGATTTTAAATGGACTGTTATTATTATAAATTGATTGCAAAATGGCCTGTTATTTACGTCAAATTATTGTAAATAAATTATTTTGCTCGATGATGAACTGGAGCCGTTCAGACATGTTGCAAATTGCAACATCCAAACACGGTTCGAATTATTTAGGCGTGTTGAAGGCTGGGTGGCTTCCGAAGATTTCCGCATCAAACCTTGGGTCAAAGGTCACAACGGAAATCTTCTGGAAACCACCCAACTTACCACAACGCCTCATGCTATTACAAATATAATCTTGTTGTTCTGAGAGCAGAAAAATATAGTGTTCTCTTTAGGTTTTTTTCTCTTGGTTTTTTCCTTCTTCTTCTCTTAAGGTTTTTTCTCTAGGTTTTTTCTTTAGATTTTAGACTTACACTAAATTATTGTAAATAATTTATTTTGCTCGATGATGAACTGGAGCCGTTTAGACATGTTGCAAATTGCAACATCCAAACACAGTTCGAATTATTTAGGCGTGTTGAAGGCTGGGTGGCTTTCGAAGATTTCTGCATCAAATCTTGTGTCAAAGGTCACAACGGAAATCTTCTGGAAGCCACCCAACCTACCACAACGCATCATGCTATTACAGATATAGTCTTGTTGTTCTGAGAGTAGAAAAATATAGTCTTCTCTTTAGGTTTTTTCTCTTGGTTTTTTCCTTCTTCTTCTCTTTAGGTTTTTTCTCTAGGTTTTTTCTTTAGATTTTAGACTTACGCTAAATTATTATAAACAACAAAGATCTTTTAGGGTAGAAGGAGACTTTGTGCGCACATGTACACCTCTTATATACACCATATTATAACTATCTAGGCCCTTCGTTCACAAATTTCACAAGTTGTGTGTTATGAACAACCGTAGATCAAATGTCGAATGAGAAAGCTCCCTCGGAGGCACCCAACGAGATTCCAACGCAATAGACTTCGAGTGAAGGCACATGGCGGACACCAAGTGATCCTTTAATTGAAGTTATGCCAACACCACCGGTTGAAGAAGATCCCGACTATATCCCTATCGAGCAAGCAGTAAGTCTCGTCGTATTGTTATGAACTGACCGGTGCACCTCGTGGGATCCCGTTTAACATTTTCTGTTGTACGTACAGATGGAAACAAGGCACCGCTCAAAAAGAAAGGCCGCCAAGTCTGTCGTCATAGCCGAAGTCGAGACGGACACAACAACATCCGATCCAATAGAAACCGACACGTCCGCGAGCACTGGAGGATGTCAAAAGAGAAGACGTGGTCAGAGAAGTAAGAACCAACCCCCAAGGAGACATACTATATCACCTCTTTGAACCAGGATGGGAAGCTAGTAGAGCCCAAGGTAGCAATGACAAAGTTCAACAGCAATTGCGGGGTACTAGCCAGAACCCACAGCCCTTTAAATGTAGATTCCTGGGAGCAGGTGGATGACAACGTGAAGAACTTCATATGGAACGAGTTACAGAAGTGGCTTGTATATCCGCCTGGTTCAGAGGCTATGGGAAAATAGTTTTCCTTAAAAACGATTGGGCATCGGTGGAGGCAGTGGAAATCGGACATGAACACTCACTACGTGCAAAAGAACAAGTCTTCATTCGAAGACTATGGTGGTATTACGCCCGCCGAATGGGATAGGTTTGTGGCGAAGATGACAAGCCCTGAAGCCTTAGCGCGGAGGAAGAAGATGTCCGACCTCGCGAAAAAGAACAAGTACCCGCACCGATTGGGCTCTAGCGGCTACGATGGCCACGTAGAGAAGTGGCGAGCAACCAAAGAAAAGTTTGCCGCCCAAAGAAAGCCCCTGCTTGTAGATGCACTAAAGGAACGAAGCAAAAACTGGGTTTGGGCACGGAGCACGGGCCAGGTCACCGACGAGGGAGAGATCCTTTTCGAGGATCCGGATATCGAGCATGTGACCACCAGTCTATAGGACATTGCGAAAAAAGAAAAGACTGGGGAATTTATTACCAAGAGGGAACACGATCAGTTGACAGCTGCATTGGGCAACCCCAAACATTCTGGACGAGTAAGGGGTGTATCATCAAGAACTAGTTGGAAAGAAGGGTTTCCTGAGGAAGCTGCAAGTTACAAGAAAAGGGACAGGTACAAACACAAACTTGAAGAGAAGATAGCAAAACAAGTTGAACAACATTTCTACTCTCTTATTGCACAGAATAGCCAAGCCTTCCCTAACTTGTTTCAGCAATCCGAAGAACCCACAGTACAGATGCCCAGCAGCGTCGGGTCAGTTGACACCGCACCTTATCCAGTAGATACCATAACTGGCCCGACGTCGTGCAGCCTCCTCGTGTCGATAGGAAGGGCCGGGAAGAGAAAGGAGGTGGGTACATGACTTGCTATACCAGGGCGACAATTCCACAACACGCCAATCCCTGTGGAATATGCAAGGGTGCAAGTGGCCAAGGTGCATGCAGAGCATAACAGCTTAGAGCTAGATATTCCAGCCCCTGAAGGGATATAATTGTTTGGGGATGCGGTGAATCAGTTCATTCTATGGCATCGATGAGATATCCTGCTGGTCGGTCCACCTTCAACATCCCCAATCGAGCTGGTTCCTCAAATTGCTGCTGCGCCTGCACCGCCTTCTCCACCAGGGCCAGATTCGCCACCTAGTCGGCCTTCTTCCCCACCTCGCTCCCCCTAAGGATAAAGGTCCTGATTCGCCAAAGCTGTCAGCCCCTAAAGTCGTCGCAGAACAACCTCCAACGGATGTCCAAGATATTCACCAATCTCCTCCGACACCACAGTCAGCATTGGCGGTACCTCAAAGGCCTCTTCTGAAAACAACAAGTCTTCCAAGTCTGAGTAAGCTTGAACCTCGTCGGCTTATCCCAAATATGGTTAGATCAACCAATGATAAGAAAGTAATGGCCATAGACGAGCGGAACTTAGTGTTCCAGGCTTTCAGGGGGAGATCGCCGGCTGACAAGAAGCAGGATCAAACGCCAAAGTTGTCAGAGTCACAACAATCGATGAAAAACCAAGCGGAGGACCTGCAAAATTGGACTTCGGATGAAGTGCCAACAAAGTACGAGTACGGCAAGCCGTTCCTGCCATGACACATCATGGAAGACATGCCATGGGAAATAAGGCTAATGCACGACTGGTACCTAAAGGCGTCCAGAATGGGGCTCAGCATGATTACCGTGAAGGTCCCGGATAACGCTTTCACCAGTGGCCCAAATGGGATACTGGTCATCAATTTCAACGACCTTCACGCTTTATTGAAGATGGAAAAAATGGATATAAATCTCGTTGCTGCGTTTTGCCTGTAAGTATCAATCACACTTAATGTCATTAATGAATTCATTTACAAACTAACTTTTGAATAATTACCCGCTGCATTCCTTAGGATGCAATTTCAAGATGCGTCAAAGACAAACCATCCAGTTGGATACATTAACCCAACAAAGATATGCTGGACGGAACACGAGGTTCATATTTGTGCAGATTCCGATGCCCTCAAAGGCAAAACGAAGTCCCAAAGAGACGCGACCATCAAAGCAATGCACAAGAAGAAGATGATGATGGTAACATTCTACTTGGGCCACGTTATGCTGGAGCACAAAGACAAAAATGTCCTCATGGTCCCTTATGCGCTGCGGTACATAATATTCTTTCGAACAATCGATATTTTACTATGATATCACCTACAATTAACATATCTCTTTTATCGCAACGATCATTACATACTTTTTTTATATCCGCGGGACCACGTGGCCGTAGTGCTTGATCCGGCACACTACAAGGAGGAATCATTGAAAGAGTTCCTCGTCTTGTTAAATTTGTAAGTACTATCATGCACCATTTAATAAGTTTTGTCTGTTGTTACTCTCGAATAAACAATTGACTGAAGCTATTACTTTGTCTACATAGAGGACACGCACATTATGTACGAAACGGTGGACTGGTTAAGGATCCACAAAAGAAGAAGCTTCTGGTGAAGACACAATGGCCGGTAATTATATGCTCGCTATATGTCAACATTTTATATTATGTTTAATTTCAACTATTAACGTATGTATACAATTTTATTCAACACAGTGTTATAAGCAACCACCAGGCACTAGCCTATACGGCTACTACGTGTGTGAGATGCTAAGAATCTATGGGAGGTACACTACAAAGTTTGAACAAGTAAGTTCAGAGAAAATATCTTTCTACACGTTAAGATCGATTTTGTATAATTTTCCTAATCGTATCTATGTGCATTTTTTCTTAAACAGATCAAGTCCGTTCCAGTTGTAGCGAACCGGTTCGACAATCGAACAATGCTCAACTTGGTTGCAGATATTTGCCGCTTCATCCGTCGTGATGTCTGCAACCATTCGGGCGATTTCTACGATCTGGAGAGCAAGTTTGCAATGAACGATAAATTTAAAAGACTTAGGGAGTGAAAAAAAGATCATCTGTAAATTGCGAGATTACTGTAATTTGCGAGACAATACTTGATATGTATATAAACATGCATGATGTGTACATCTATATTTTTATGTGGAAATAATATAATTAAATTTTTTTTTCTCGTGTGAAATATATATATATATACGTGAGTATCTGATCAATCGACCGATAATATTACTGAGAGAGAGGAGAGGGAGAGAGGGTGAGAGAGCACACCAGCTAGAGAGAGCTTTGCACATAAAATAAAGCGCACGGGAGGCAATCTTCCCGTGCGGTCGACTTAACGGACCGCACGGAAAGATCGATTATCCCGTGCGGTCTGGTAAAGTGGACCGCACGGGATAATCGATCTTCCCGTGCGAGCCGCTTAAGCCGACCGCATTGGATAATCGATCTTCTCGTATGGTTGGGCCGCCCACACGCAAAAATGGTCTTTTCCCACACCTTCTTTGCGCGTGCGGGCAGGACTTTCGTACAGGAAGATATCTTTCGACTCGCACGAAAAAATCGTTTCTCCAGTAGTGATACAAGAGCGCAAGACTTTTTTCTTTAAGGAGAATCGAAAAGGACACTGGTTGTGAGTTATTTTATTAGTGCCTTCGTGTCAACATTAGAAGCCACATTGAATCAAAAAGTTTAAATGCATCCGTATATAGTAAGAGCAACATTCAAATATTCCACTGTAAATTTAAAGTCAAATTTATTTTGTGTGAGGGATGTGTATAAAAACTTGTCTAAAATGTGTGCCCCTAGAAAACTTGTTCACTGATCAAGGCAATGCCAAAGAGAATTAGCCTGTCAAGTAATAAATAATGAATAATGAAGGCATTCATAACTAACTTAAGTATATATGGACTTAATACTCTCAAATCTAATCTGCATGCTCAGCTCGACTCCAGCATGATCACATGTGAATGAATATATAGGAGACTTAATTCTCTTCACCTCAACCAGCAAACGGAATAGTACACACTCACTTTTGTCCTTCTAAAAATTAAAAAACCAACACCAATAATAATACCAATTTATTTAAAAAATCAACACTAATAATAAAAAGTTTTGGTTTTAAGAAAAAACTCACCACTTCTAGAGGGAACAGAGTCGATGCCGATCGAGCATGCGTGGGGTGGATGGATAAAAAGTGTCAGCGTCCTTAATTATCCTCTCTCTCTGCGCCCCCTCGGTCCTAATCCTGTCACTCCCCCTTCCTCTTGGCATGGCGCAGTGAAGCGGTGGCCGCCTCTTGCTCTTCTGGCCGGACATGGCGCGGCGAGGCGATGACCGCCTCTTCCTCTCCTCGGCACGGCACGGTGGTGGTCACCTCATCCTCTTCCCGATGGGGGCGGCCACCTCATCCTCTACCCAACGCGGTGCGTAAGAGGTCGCCTCATCCCTCTCCCCGGCATGGATCCGGCCACCACGAGTCCATTTTTTTATCTGTTCATGTTTAGCTTGTGCATCTTGTTCTTTCCCTCTGATGCATGCAAATGATCCATGTAATGTATTCTATTTGGAGTGATGAAATTCTTTATTTGGGTCAAAATTTGTGATTCAAATTTCTGTAATTTGTACTGTGTGATTTGTGTGGTAGGATGTTGTTATTAGATGGATGGTAGTATGTGGATGTTGATGAATCATGAATGTGGGACGCGCCAGGGATGATAGAGAGCTGTTCGATGCATCGGTTCAAAAGACTGAGTCACAAGACATTTTTTATTCATGAAACCTTAAAAATGTCGGTTCATAGACAGACACCTTTCATATTTTTATTTATCAATGTCGTCGGTTCATAGACAGACACCTTTCATATTCTTACTTATCAATGTCTGCATGGTGCCGGTTAGAAATCTAGCCTCCATATGAAGTTTCCAACTGATATCTATTTAATCTATTTATGTTTGGAATGTATTTGCAATTCAAAGCAAATCAATATGTCCCGAGGTTTTTTTTTCTGCCCCACCTACCGCGTTCCTTCGCTAACATTATTAACAAACAAAATAATCATATGTTATTTGGTACGTACCAAATGCATCACTGGTCTTCATACCTCTCTGCTCTTAGCTGTCTCATCTTTTAATTCGCACCCATCATTTAAACATGAACCACGCCAAGCTAACCAAACATTTTGGTATATATTCACATGCATTCCTCCTCTCCTACACTCGTCCCCTGGACGATGCATCGTGCATGCATGCCGCCTTCTTCTTTCTCTTTGTCCTCTTTCTTTTTCTTGGCTATCTTGTTGATCAGCCAAATTAACCCATTGATTCAGCATGGAAGGTGTCAGGAGACACGGATATACTGCCAGTAATGTCAACTCAAAGGTGGAATCGGAACAACGTTAGATGTGAGATTTGTTTGCTTTTTCTAACTAGGAAGCCTCTTGAATAACGAAGCATGTCTAGGAATGTAAAGATCAATAGACAAGAGTGCGGGTGCTAATTAAGAAGGCAGAAATTAAGAACTCCATCTCCATAGCCGTGACTTGTTTACTCTTCCTCAAGAGTAGCTGTCTGAGGATTCTGATGTTATTTTAAGTGGTAAGTGACCTTTCGAATTATCCTACATATCTACAAAAATCATCTTTCATCATTATCGTTTGAAATTCTAAACAGGAAGAAAGCTCTCTGTCGGACTAAAATTTTCTTGCGTGAAGCCCACCGAATTCCAAGTTCCCTAACCAGTGTTAGGAATGCAATGTGAAACAACCCATGAGTCCAAACCAGGAATATATAGTACACGCAAATAACTTAATTAATTAATTAAACTCAGCAAAATTAACATCATCTATGCCAATTGCCAAGCCTAACCGTACATATCTCTAATAGGCCAGAGCCTCAATTTTGAGACATCAGAGATCGTATGGTTGATCAGAACGTGTGGCGTACAGACATGCATGTGGGACATTTGACGTACGTAAACGCCACGGGTTAAACAGTGACGCAAGCATAGCAAAAATTTAGGAGGTGGTGGCTAGCTAGTTGAATATTACTAGCACAAGATCACTATATTTTTTTAAAAAAGTTCATATATAAATATATTGTCCTCATTTCAAGCTTGAATTTACCGGATGCAAATATGAAAATATCATCTCGCCCACCTACTCTTCATTACACATCAACCTGAATAGAACCTTATTTACAGGGGTGTTGGGTCTCTTCTTCCTCCTTCTCAACTAGCTTCTTCCTCTCTGCTCTTCAGGCACAAATATCATAACCTAATCTATATTAATATACATATATATTTTCTTTATTTTTGACGCTTACTAATTTTTTATCATAATTAAATCAAAACCAACATTGATTTCACAACTGGCTTGTCGGTCTAGCAGCCATCAAGCCCATCATTAGTTCGAGATGGGAGGCATCGGGAGATAAAAAGCCACACTCTCCTTAGCTTGCACACAAGAATGATGACATTAGCAAGCTATGTGTTGTTTAGTTTATGTGGCCACACAAGAAGTAGAGTGAAGCTTGGAAGCTATATAGGGTGGCCAAAGAACAGGAGAAGTTTTTGAGTTACCACAACTACAGAATACCTAATAGGTATCGGTTGGGAACTCCACGTAGGTCCCAGTTTTTCAACTGGCACCTAGCAGGCAGCACTGATGTGGAGAATCAAAGGTGTCGGTTCAGGAACCGACACCTTTGAGATTCCAGGATCGAAAAAAAGGGCAGCTCGATGCATCGGCTCAATTTGAGCCGATTCTTTGAGCTAAGAACTAAGTACCAATCCAATTAGAGTCATCACAAAATCATCATAAATCTAACCAAAAACTAAATTCCAATCCAATCAAATCATCACAAAATCAAAATCATCATAGGAAAAAAGATAAGAGAAGAGGAAGGAGCAAGTGAGAGGCCGCTGCTGCTCAATGTCGGACCTCCTCCTCGCCGCCGTGGAGGTCTCGAGCTTGGGGGCCATCGGATCTGGCCCCCATGCCTCCCCCTCCACCTCACGGCACAGGAGAGAAGAGGGAAGGCACGAGCGGGACGATGGAGCAAGATGTGGCCGCCTCCGCGTCGAGGAGACACGACCCCTGTTGTGCCCGCCATGTTGGTGGCTGCTGCACACTGGGGAGACGCGGCCCCTGCTACAACCGTCACCGCCTCCCCTCCCATTGGATCTGACGGAGGGTAGGGTGCTGTCGTCACTACCGCCGTTGCCGAAGGCCACCACCTCCCCACACGCCGGATCTGGCGGAGGGGGGTGTCGCCTGCCGCCATCGAAGCCCACCGCCTCTCCTCCCGCCAGATCTGGCTGAGGGGAGGGCGCCGCCCACCACCCGCCGCCGCTGCCTCCCGCCACCTTCCCTCGGGCCCCGCCTTCCCTCCCCCGGATCTGGCGAACAGGAGGGTGTCGCCACTGCCGTCCGGCCGCCGTCGCAAGAGAGAAAGAGGGACTGAGAGAGAGATCGAGAGAGGGGAGAGCGAGAGAGAGGGACCGAGAAAGAGAGAGAGGGAGAGAGGGGAGAGCGAGAGAGGACTGAGATCAATCTAGTCTCTTCAAACACATCCAATAAAAAAAGAGAGAGATCTTTATCTTGTCGTGGGCCTCACCGGCTCGGCTCAAATCTTACGTGCTAGTTTTTTTAAAAAAACAGCACTTATAATATATTATAGTTGTTGGTTTTTTAAAAAAACCGGTAACAATAGTATAGGTGTCGGTTTTTTTAGAACCGACACCTATTGTATTCAAAGGTGTCGGTTCTTTACCTTTTAGTCCACGAAAGATGGGAAAACATCAATAGGTACCGGTTTTGAATAAACCAACATCTATAAACCGGTTCCTATGAGGGCTTCTGTAGTAGTGTACATAGGTTCCAATATATCTAGATCTATGCACTGGGTTTCAAAGAAGAGCAGAAGAGGGGGCGATTGGAGGTGGTCAATGGTGGAAAGCATGTCCTGGAGCATCATTTGCGACATCTTCTACTACTGACTACTCATCTAGCAATCTAGGGATTGGATTCCATGTATGCATTTTTGTCTGTTGGTTTTTGGTTGAATGCTCAGAATATATATTCTATTTACTTGTGCAACAAGTGGACAAGATCGGTGACTACAAAGGTGCAAGATTGTCGAAGAAAATTTTCGTGTCATGTCTAAACATTGTCTAAAATTTAAAGAGAGAAATTAACTCTCTGATTAAGGTCTACTGGAGAGAATTAGCACTTCAAATAAACGGAAATACTTCTCTGACATATACATACATGCATGACCTCACTAATCTCGATTCTAATTGTAGGAATACCAGAACTAAACCTATCAAAGAATGGTGAATGGTAAGAATACCAAAAATCAATAAATTTTAGCTAAAATAAAAGTTTACCATCTAACATGATGAAGTCCTCGGCGTAGCCGGTCTGACCGCCGTATGCACACCGGTTTGACTAGTGTTGTTAGGTCGGTTAGACTGCTGCCTCCTGCCTGGTGCCTTCTCATCGTCGCCGGCCTGATCGGTTGAGAACCGCCGGTAAGACCGCCATAGTCTTGGTGGTTAAACCGCTCGTCAAATGCCGGTCTGACCGTCAGGATCTAGAAAAATATGTATCGATGAAACTCTTGAAAGTAGATCAACCTTATTACATCAATATGTGTTTACAAAATGTATCTAAAGCACTACTCTCTCAACTCACGAACTAGAATTAAAGCCTTGAAGCACACCTTAACTTTTTTTCCAAAAAATTGATATCTTTTTAGCCTCAACCCCTCTTCTATTTATACCCATAACGTGGTTGCCTCTAGCCATGAATCCAATTAGAACTAGGACTCCTAATCACATAGGAATCTACCAAACCAGAAAAACAACATCCCTATACAACTCCACACTCCAATCTTTCTAAACTTGGATTCCAATCCGAATTTGACTCTACTTTTTATACGCATACAACACCACGTGTATGCCATATGGAAACCTTCACCTATACGTGCATTGTTCTCTAGCCTGAGCATCCCACATGATATCCTTGACTGTTTAAATCTCAACTTCTTTCAAGCTTAGTTCCGATTCATCACCGGCTATACTCCCTTGCATGGTCTCAAGCAACACCTGCACATGAACAACAAAGAAACTCCATATCCGAATACAAGTTCGCACTAACTTGACTCACATCAGCACATAAGCAATATCACATACGAATGGAAACCATCTAGAAGTCATAAACATAAAGAAATCTAGAATTTCCACGAAAACAACTCGATACCGACTCCACTCGGAGTCTGTCCGGTCAAACCATCGGGCCACCCGGTCAAACCGGCCACACACCTCCGGTCTGACCGGTGCCTCGTGTCCGGTCTAACCGGCCACCTAGTGCTGACGCACTGTTCACTGACCAAAAATACTATCCATCGTATTTTCAACAAATATTTACCTTTAACAATTGTTCATCATTAAGATTAAGCATCCATGATTCTATGCTAACCTGCAGCATGGAAAGCAGTAGTTATTTCTGTACAAAATCTGGCTAATTGATCACATGCATCCATAATACCATCGTTTCCTTTTGCTTTCAGAAGCCATGGGATAAACTTGTCATGGTCAGCAATTCAGCATTCTACCAAACATAAACCAGTAGACATAGTTGAATAGATGTGCAGCTTCAGGAACACATATCAAGAAACAGTTCCAAAGCAGCTACCTAATTGATCTCTGCATGCTTAGAATGATTTTGATCTGCAGCCTGAACAGACGAACCTTCCGAACCTAATGCTTCAAGGTTCAAGCCAAGTACGTTTCATTGTCAATGCCAGTGTTGGATGCATTAATTTATCGTTATACCACTACTGCAGAACTCCTCAAAGATACCGGTTGAGAAACCCCCTTAGGTACCGATTTTTTCAACCGACACCTATATGTCGGCACCTATACAAAAAGTAATAGGTGCCGGTCTAAGAATTGACACCTTTGAGATTCAAGAAATCAAAAAAAAATCAGTTGCATCGGCTTGCTTTGAGCCGAGCAGTCTTGGCTTACATTCATCAATTCATCCACAACAACAACACAAGAACACAAGAACGACTCATCCACATATCAATCACATATTCAATCCACAGATCCACAGATCAATCCTCCACAACACAAATTTTGATTAAAAAAATTCACAGATCCACAAATCGACAGATCATAAAAAAAACTCTGTCCCGCCATCATCGTCGTCGCACAACCGCCACCGTAGTCGTCATCTTTGAGCCGTCGCGTCGGATCTGGCAGAGCCGTCGCGTCGGAATTGGATCCACGAGCCCCGCTGCCCCTGTCGCCGCCGCCTCCCCTCCCTACCGCCGCTGCCTCCCGCCGCCCCTACCGCCGCCTCCTACCCCCGGTGACTGCGAGCCTCGCCGCCCTTCCTGCCGTCCCTGCCTACCGCCGCACCATGAGAAAGGGAGAAACAAGAGAGAAGAAAGAGATAAGGAGATAGAAGAGACAAGGGAGAAGAAAGAGATAAGGATGAGCATATAAAATGCCGCCAGCTCGGCCACCCGGCTCGGCTCGGTCTGTTAGGTGTCGGTTTTTTAAAAAACGACACCTATAATATACTATAGGTGCCGGTTTTTTAAAAAAATCGGTACCAATAGTATAGGTGCCAATTTTTCTTTATAGCCGGTGCCTATTAAACTATTATTTAATAGGTGTCAGTTTTAAATTAATCGGTACCTATAAACTGGTCCCTATGAGAATTTTTGTAGTAGTGTACCCAAATAATGGCAACACCCTCAGAAGTTGGGATGAAGGCAATCATCGTTGGTTTGACCCGCTTGTCAGTGAGATGACATGATCTGGTCCCTCGCAGTCGAATCGCTACCGTTGCTAGATCTAAGCAAGGTGGATATCGACCGTCAGATGACAAATATATTGGCGGTAGGGATGACAATGGGTATGTACCCAACGGGTTCACCTACCTCGTACCCATACCCATTAGATTGAAATGCGCCCGCTCCATTACCCACACCCGCTCACGGGTGAGAAATTTCCCCATACCCACACCCGCACGAGTGACGGGTACCCGTTGGGTAACCATACCCGGCGACGAGGGGATGTCGACGAGGACGGGCGGCGCAGTGGCGGGGCGGCGGCGGGTACGGGCGACGCAGTGGCGGGGCCGACGGCGAGGGCGGCGTGCGGGCGGCGCGAGGCGGCGGAGCAAGGGCGGCGGGGCGGGCGGCGGGCCGGCGGTGGAGCAAGAGGCGGCGAGGTGGGTGGCGTGGGGCGCGAGGGCGGGCAACGTGGCCGACGGCGGGCGGCGGCGGCGGGCGGCGGCGGAGCAAGGGGTGACGGGGCGGGCGACATGGCGGCGGCGAAGCAAGGGTGGCGGGGCGAGCGATGTGGCGGCGGCGGCGGCGGGCGGCGGCGGGCGGCGGCGGGCAGCGGGGCGGCGTGGCGGCGGGGCGGCGGCGTGGCGGCGGCGGGCGGGCGGCGAAGCAAGGGCGGCGGGGCGGGCGACATGGCGCGGCAAGGCGCGGCGGAGCAAGGGGCGGCGCGCGGCGGCGGAGCAAGGGACGGCGGGGCCGGCGGCGGAGCAAGGGACGGTGGGGCCGGCGGCGGGGCGGCGACTGGGCCAACAGCGGAGCAAGGGGCGGCGGGACGGGCGACGGGGCCGGCTTGTGATGACTTGCGGCGACCGGGAAGGGAGAGAGAGTGAGGTGAAGAGGAAAAGGATGGTTTTTATACCTAGGATTAGGATTTGTTGTTGGGCCTTGGGCTGCATATGTTTTTGGTGAGGCCCATGGGTATTATTTACCCACGAGTTAACGGGTTCGGGTAGGGAAAGAACGTTCCAGGACCCGATTTACCCGATGGGTGAAGATTTTGCCCGATAAGAGACCCATGGGTATAATATTTGGAACATATTTGACTCCTAATGGAGTAAAAACCCATCGGGTATCGGGTTATGGGTACCCATTGCCATCTCTAATTGGCGGTCTAGGATGATTAGCACCTATTGCCTAGTGGGTCTGCGTCATTCTCTATAAGCAGCCCTGTGAAATATCACTATCCGTTTGGCCCTATATGTTGGGTCCATTGACGAATCTAAAAATATTTCATAGAAATGACTAAAGTCATTTTCTTTTACCTCCGGTTCCTCTTTGCAACACATATGAACTTAAAAACTAATGGAGGACACTACTGAAGAAACCATTTTTGGTTGAAGTGCCAAAATCCATAATAGTCCCGGTTTAAATAGTACTCGGGACTAAAAGAATATTTCTAGTCCTGGTTTAAAAAGTCTACGGATTTCTAGGAATATTAGTCCTGGTTCGTGACACGAATCAGGACTAAAGATCATCTTTAGTCCCGGTTCAAATATTGTCAGAGGTTGTCAGAGCGCCGAGCATCTTTAGTCCCGGTTGGTAATACCAACCGGGACTAAAGATGCTATTTTCCGGTTGGTGTTACCAACCGGACTAAAATGTTTGGCGCTCGACGGCTACTGACGACCTCTTTAGTCTGGTTTGTAGCACCAACCAGGACTAAAGATCCCATTTTGTCCGGTTGGTGTTATGAACCGGGACTAAAGATCATTTAGATCTTTAGTCTCGGTTTGTAACACAAACCGAGACTAAAGTGAATGTGCTTATTTTTTTAATCGAACCTAATAAAAATATATAATTTTTGCTACATGATTCAAATGGCTTGACACTAATTTGAGAGGACCTGTAATTTCAAAGGGGTGGTGTTGTGTGGGGATGGGCGATTAAAGATACAAGGCAACTTTAATTTAATTATTACATTGTAATTATAGAGTAATCATATTGTTATTAACTAATGATTCTCAATATATAATTTTTTATGAAATTATTTTGTTGATAATATATAAATTGGAGGGATCTACAATATTGATAAGAACATTCAAACCCTGGCCGTCGCATCCAGTTTGTGTGTGTAACAAGTTTTGTGCGCATTGTTCCCGTTTCGTCCTCTAATTCAGAGTCGGTTTTTAAAACGGTCATAACTTTCACATACGGACTCCGATCGAGACGTTCCATATATGAAAATCGATGAGAAAAACTTTTTGGATGCATTCGTCCGCTGCTTTGCTGCGTTCGGAGCATTTTTCTGATTCTGAGCGTGTCTTCTGAATTTTCCATCGGCCACGTCTTTCGCTTGTTTATGCTCAAATTTTCTGTGTTTACCTCTTGTGTGCTCCTAAATCAAGAAAAAATATAAAAAATAAAACAAAAAAGTTGGATTTTTCCAAAAAAAACAACAACATCAGATGAATAGGAAAAATAGAGAGGGGCAAAAGAGGAACAATATCTAGAGGAGCACATTAATGTCTAGGATTATCTATGTTTGATTAAATTTTAATATTATTGTTTTAAATCTATATTTAATGAATTTAATTTGGCCTTATTTACTAATTATTTAATTGTTAACCTTAGCTGGGACCAAATAAATTTGGAAAAATAGCGGAAATTATCTTTAGTCCCGGTTAGTGGCACCAACGGGACTAAAGATGAATTAGAAATAGCGGGAAATTATCTTTAGTCCCGGTTGGTGCCACCAACCGGGACTAAAGATAATTGAAATAGCAAAAATTATCTTTACTCCCAGTTGGTGACACCAACCGGACTAAAAATCCGGGCTATATATATCCCAGGCACGCATCGTCTTCTCCACCGATCCAACACTTAGTTGTTTTCTCCTCTCCTCTCCCGGCTATCTCTCTCCCTCTCTTAGCTCTCTCTCGCTCCGGCGACGGTGGTGGGGCGTGAGGAGGTGGGAGGGTGGTGGTAGTGGCTCGAAGATGGCGGTGGCCGGCGGCTCGGAGGTGACTGCGGCGGCGGCTCGGGAGGTGGTGTCGGTGCCTCCTCCATTTCCTCCTCTTTCTCGTCCTCTCCGGGAGCGACAATGACGCGAATCCGGAGATTTTTGGAGATTTTTGTGATGTTCTAAATTTGATATATATATATATATATATGTGTGTGTGTGTGTATACGTGATGTTCATTACTCGATTTGTGATGTGAATTTGTGATGTGGATTTGTGTTGTGGATTTGTGTTGTGGATTTTTATGTGAATTTGTGATGCGAATTTGTGATGTGATTTGAGGATGTTAATTTGATTTCGGCAAAAAAACAACGAAAAAACAAAAAAATACATATAAACAAGCAACGGAGAAAAATAAAAAAATTACTTTTGTCTCGGTTGGAGCCACCAACCGAGACTAAAGATGACGAAGCCGGCCACGTGGCTCCGCCATCTTTAGTCCCGGTTGATGGCTTCAACTGGGACTAAAGATGCATCTTTAGTCCCGGATTCGTATTCCCGGTTTGACAACCAGGACTACTGAGGATTGCCAACCAGGATTATTGTGAGGTTCTCCGCTAGTGGAAGCTAAAAGAGGCTTGACTGCTCTGACGGGGTAGACCCCAGATCCATCGTTAGATCCGTCCCTGGTTGGGTCACTCCTAGTTTAGTTATATTTTTTGGATTAAAAATAAATTAATATGCAGGCGTTTATGCGCCATCCTTATCCTGTACTGTTGGTAGCATTCCTGCACGGCTGCACTGGGCCTCGGCGGCATCTTCACAAGGTCATGCTAGTTCTAGTCCTATTTGCTCATTAGTTTGCTATTGAATTACTCACACGCAAAATTATCCCATCCACCTACCCTTCATCTTGCAAGAACCTCGCCTCGATCTTACTTAAACTCGCATTTAACTTGAGTGAAATGTGCAATTGTATAATCAGTCTTCCACCTCCTCAATTTCCCCTTCTTTGTCCGCTCGTCCTCTAGGCCTCAAGCCCATTTGAGCGACATGGCATGGAAGGTATCGGGAATTACCTAGGCACGAATTCAGTTTGTGATGAAACACTAGAGTGGGGATCTTACGTCGGTGTACTAAGAGAATCAGCTGAAGAATAACGTAGGATCTTGGAAGGTCAAAATGGAACCTGCAGACATCCACTTTGAAGCTCCTGCAGACATCTTTAGCTAGCGTGGGCAACTGAAATGCTCCTAATATAAAAACATCCACTTTACATGAGCTTCAAAGTAGTTGTCTGAAGAAGCATTTCAGTCTTTCAGTTGCGCGCGCTAGTCAGAGATGTATGTAGGAGCTTCGAGATCCCAATGAGGTGATTTGTTACCAGGCTTGCGATGATGGCCGTACCTGTATGTTAGTTTGTCGAAGCATATGCTAGGTGTATGTTCACTTGTGAACAAAAAAGAAGCGCTCATCAAAGAAGCACTATTTCTCGATCGCCTTTCAATTTGCTAAAAGAAAGAAGCGATGTTGTTAAGGAATTTGTAATATATCATGTATAAATTTTTGTGATATTTAAACGTATGGAAATTAATTTTCCCCTGATATCAAAGGTATGCTAAAGAAAACTAACCTCAACGCATGCATGCATAAACGCATGGCCTTCCTAATCTTTCAATCTAATTTGCACGAACGATGCATCCGATGGATACATATCCTCTGATCAGATCAATCTGCAATTCTGCAGCTTGGAAAGTGGTGGTAATAACTTTCTGCACCGAATCTCCCCCCATCTTGCTCGACTTGAATATTGCCAGACATGTTTCTTGCGTGATGTTCAAACCTTGTCTGAAAAATTTGTTCACTGCTCAAGGTGATGGTGAAAAAGATCGATTTAGCCAGTCAAGAGCTAAAAAGTAAGACAAATATGCAGGCTTACATGTATGAGCTTACCAATCTAAATTTAGACCTTAAAGCTCATATCGACTACTTACAGCCTAAACATGTCATATTCTAAATTTCGGATAACCTTATGTTCTATGGTCAAAATTGCAAAAAAAAAATACATGAATTATGACATGCATGACCTAACCTAACCTTAGATATTATTGTTGTAATGTTTCATAAAACCACATTCTTATGTATTTTGAGCGTGAAGTTACTAAACCATAGAGTGTATATGAAATTTTTAATGGTTAAGTTCGTTGACTGAGATTGATAGTTTTAATCGTCTTTAAAACACATTAAATATATATTGAAATTAATTAAGATTTTAATAAGGATGGGTTTTATAAAGCATTTAGACCATAAAACATGTGATTATGTATATAATACTGTGGTTTTTTAAATTTAGATCTAAAATATAAGGTTTTTGGAAATTAGTTTTTCTACCGAAAGTTTGAATAATTGAATGATTTGGAAAGCTTTAACTCTCTGCACCTAATCCAGCAAGTATAGTACATATATATTGGTACGTGCGAAAAGTATCACTTGTCTAGTCGTCTTGGCTAATGTCTGTTCTCTCGCTCTCATCTTTGCTCCCATCATTTTAAACCTCAACCACAACAAACCCAGCTATGCAGTCATTTTACTCACATGTATCCTCCTCTTCGCTACCCTACCCTCCGTTACCGGGAGAATGCATCCTGTATGGATGCCTTGTTCTTCCTCTTCATCCTCCATTTTCTTTGCTGATAGCTCGTTCATCAGCTAATTAAATCCACTGGCTTTGGCATATGTGAGCTCAGGACCAAGGATCAAATGAAACATTCATAGCCGTGGTTGGATGGCTTTCAGCATGATACAACTCGAACAAGGTAACCTTATCATTGACTGGCTCTACACTGGAGGATCAGGGTTTACAAAAATCGTCGATAACCATGTGATTACCTGGATAATCATGTTTATCATAAGATACGATAAAAATAAAACCATGATAACCTCATAAAATTTAAAAAAATTTTTAAAATAATTTAAATTTTTAATAAATTTTATATTTTTCTTCACAAGATAGGAGTTTGTCGCAGCGATCTGTTTGCATTCTCGGGAAGGCCATTCGAATAAACTAGCAAGCGCGCGCGGCTTCTCGAAGCAGTTGGAATTCTCGAGGTTCCGATTGTCCCTACCTTCGGAACAGTCGAACAGTGTTTAATGTTCAAAAACATGAAAAATAGTTGTTTTTAAATCCTACTAGCTTTATTTTGAAAGGGAGTAAAAATGACGCACTCAACCTACACGGCACACTCATCCACAGGTGCACACGCTAATCAATAGATAGCCTATATGATAGGCCTAAACAAAGAACATGACGTAACGATACCTCTACGCTACTATAAATTTAATTTTTCTAGATGAGTCCATCGTTAGGTCTCTCGTGAGTAAAAATTGCTTTTGAGATATTATTTAAAAGGTTGAATATCATAATGTATTATCACATATGGTTTTTTAAAAAAACCCGTCTATTATAATGATTATATTATCACAAGAGAAACTCTGAAGACGCTGCACACAATATACTTAGCATGAGCTGCAGTCATTTGAAGCCGAAGTTTGTTTTGAAAGTTTCTTTTTCAAAACGAAGCACCAAATAGGAATACACTTAGCCTGAGCTACAGCCATTTTAAGCCGAAGTTTCTTTTTTCAAAACGAAGCACCAAATAGGGAAAGGTTTTCAACTTGAAATCTTTGCTTCAAATTGGTATAGAAGGTTACATATTTGCTTACCTCCTTCATTTGCCGCTATTATTTTTAAATTGTATCGGTGTAATGCGGTGAATTTTGCAGTTTAAGGAGACTTCTATGAGCAATTTTTGCAAATTTATGCTACAATAGAATGTTTAGTAAGTAAACTGTTATTGTTACATTAATTTTGATGAGATACATGTATTTTCATGTTTTGGTGAAAACACATGTAAAATAACTAAATGACATAAGCTTATATAATTTGCATCTTTGTCCATCATTGAAAAGGCTATAAACCAATAAGTTGACGTGGTTTACGATAATTTGAATAATATATAGATTGATAATCTAAAAGATAAAAGATAAAGTAGGGTGATGTGGCTTAATAAGAAAAGAGATGAATAACATTAACTAAGTGGAAATGAAGTATATAGGATATTGTAGAAAATAATGGATATATATATGTTGAATATTATGTAAACAACATGGGGTAATGATTCAACATGTTTGTATTTTAAAACTCTAAAATATAATAAATTATAGATGATATAGTATGCTTTCATGAGGTTCAAATAATTGCTAGTGATGATGATATAGTATCTTTGCATGATGAGTTTTAGAATGCTATGGGTTGTAACTATATAAAAGGTATAGATGCCACTTACTAATATAATCAGTGGCAAAAGTTATCTACGTTAGTGTTAACGACCAAATTTGGTAAGCAAATCTCCAAGTTTGAAGCAAGGATTGAAGTGAAATTAGAGGAAACGCATGATCTGCGGAAACAGAGACCGCATCAGCTAAGTCCGAATCGGCTACAGAGCCAATCGGCTGAGTTCAAGTCGGACCAGGATAACCGATAGCCGATTCCGATTGAAGACCGAAGGTGGGGCCAATCCCGGAAGGAAAGCTTAAAGATGATTATTGGATTCAGTCTCCAGAAGACGTTAAAGATATTGCCATCTATGGATAAGGTCCTATAATGACAATTGTATCTGTAAATTAGGATATTTTATAGATATTCCTTTTGTAATACGGTATAGGATTCCGTCTCAGGATATTGTCGTACTGTAAATAGTAGATAAGATAGAAACCATGATCTACACGGATGCTGTTGTAACCGGGTATAAATAAGACCCGAGGGTTTGTTGTAAAAGAGATATCACACATCAATACAACTTCGGCGCATCGCCAACCTTTCTGTTTTTACTTTTTCTCAACGAGTTATTGCTTTGTTCTTGGGCTACATCGGTCTCGATCTCCAGGAAAGGTAATTTCTTGTTACAAGCGGCTTGTGGTATCGAGGCCAGTGCTTCCATCATCATGATACTTTGGTTTTGATGTTGCAAACTACTTAATTTACCATATGCGACATATAATCTAGATCAATGTCTAGATCTATCTCTCGATTGGCTAGCATGTCCTTCAAGATAACAGCCGACGGAGCTAGATCTAGAAGTTGATTCAGATTATATGGCGTATCTATCATCTCGAGGAATTCTCATTAGTCTAAATAGATTTCATGCTTCTTTTGGTACTTAATGCTGCATCTAATCGACCTATTAAGTCGCCTTTAGAATTATACAGATCTATTCGGCTCAATGTTTATTATTAGAGGTAGTGTCGAGGTTTCAGCCGGTCTAACCTATTTTAATCATCTTTTATGTATCACTACTGTTAAATGAATTAGAACTGTCTTTTATATTAAGATCTTAATCTACTTAAATCTGTTAAGCTCGGTATCAATCTGTTAAATCATATTAACAACCGATTGATCCTGGCTTAACGCATTAGTTCAAATTAATATCTTTTTATAAAATATATCGGAGTACTAGCCGATTTACAATTAGATCTGCGACATCGGCTAGATTATAAATGTATAAAATTATTATCCTAATATGCTTTTGGATATAAGTGATTTATACTGTCTCGGTATGCTACCGATCTATCCCAATCACTTAAACTAAACGTGCTTAGGGATAGCAATTGTATATTTATTGATATCTATAGCCGATCGAGTAGGATCTAATCTTAACCAAATGCATATCTTTCTGTTTCTTGTTGGTTGCAGGATCAAACCAGCTGGCACGCCCGCTCAATCACCAAAGGCGACCAATTTTGGACCTACACTAGAGTTAAGAAGATCTCCCAGGCCAGTGCATGGGAAAAATTCTCATCAACACACTTTTGGCATGCCCGGCGGGACCCCAACTTCCAGATCCAGTACAATGGTGAACGTCTCGGCCACAGAGCTGGACCAGGACAACATCATCCCTGTGACTATGAACAAACTGTCGGCTGAACAGCAGCCGACTACCAACAGATGGTGGAACGATTGCAAGCACATTATTTGCGATCCTACACCTAGACTAGGTCTGGGTCAATCGTTCAGAAGTACAAGTTCGTGATCCCTGAGGACTTCGACTCCGCGGCCACTTCTAGCGAGGACAAGAAGGGGAAAAAGAAGATTGAAGACATCAAGCAGGAGCAGGACGACTCAGGGTTGCTCACACTTCAAGATCAGATCGACTCGGCTGTCCACCACACGCTTGTCAACTAGTCGGGGATCTTGGTGAACACATTGAACAACATGATAAGCACCGTGGTTGATTCAAAGATAGTCGAGCGCGCCAAGGGGCCGACCTATTTCCCTAATGGATGATTTCCACCTTACAGGACCCTGTCGACACAAGGGCTGCCAATTCCTCTATTGGGACAACCGATTCCTCCAGGGGGAGCCCCTATTCAGCCGAATGAACAATCATCGGCCGCAAAACTAGTACCCAAGCTCCTAACCAGGCAACAGCCGTTGCATCAGGGCCACGGGGCTCCAATACTTCCCCAAGAACAGGTGGAGAGCATGTTCGGCACCGATCGGCAATCTCTCTTGCACAAAATGTCGATCGGCAGTTACACGCCAGACCAACCTTACAACTCCAACGGGGCTCAACCTCCCCCTGAGCAGCGCCCTCCGTTTATACCACAACCGCCTCCTGCCATGAATCAAGTCCAACATCAGTATCTAGGAGGCAACTACGAGCAGTACTATCAACCTCATTCACCGCAGACACGGCATCGGCAGCCTCCCATGCAGTACGAGCAGTACGAGCCGATGCCGCAGTTGCAAGCTCAAGAAAATAAGCCTTGGGTCGATCTGATCGCAGACGTCATGCGTGATCAATTCGGCCTTAAGCAAAAGGACTTCGGCAATATGTACAGGTACCCATATCCCAAATATTTTGAGAGGGTGCCCCTGCCAAACCGATACAAGGTACCAGATTTTTTGAAGTTCTCTGGGCAAGACAACGTCTCGACCTATGAACATGCCAGCCGATTTCTGGCCCAATGCGGAGAAGCATCGGCTACCGACGCGCTCAGAGTACGATTATTCCTACTATCTCTCTCGGGATCGGTCTTCACATGGTTTTCCCAGGCCAACACGTAGGGAAAATTCTCATCAACAGTTAGATGCGGGAGATACAGGAAAGAACATCACCAATAGCACACCCAAATTTTATCTCTCAAATATAATGGATAAGGGATCACCCATCTAAGTAGAGTATCCATACGTATTATGTCTATAGCAGATCAACCAAATACCACACCCAAACTTAAATGGATCAAAGCCCAAACCAGTGGTGGGCTGGCCCATCAGCCTGCAAGCACGGACATGAGCAAGCCGGTCGACGCGGCGGCAATGATGGATAGGGGTGCGGAGGAATGGCGAGAAGAGGAAAGGACGGGGCGGCCGCCAGCTGGGCAAGCAGGGCAACGACGAGCTAGGAAGGGCGGGGTGACGGCGAGGTGGGCGGGCGGGGTGGCGACGACACAGGCGGCGGGGCGCGACGAGGGAAAGGGAAGGGCGGCGGCGAGGCTGGGTGGGTTGGGCGGTGGCAAGGTGGAATATAGGGCGGCGGCGAGGTGGGCGGAAGGGCGGCGGCGAGGTGGATAGGCGGGCGACGGCAAGGGAAGGGCAAGGCGACGGTGACACTGGCGGGCGGGCGGTGATGAGTGGGCGGGTGGGGCGCGACGAGGTGGGCAAAAGGGGTGGTGACAAGGCGAGCGGGTGGGGCGGCGGCGGGTGGGCGAAGGGGTGGCGGCGAGGTGGGCGAAGGGCGGCGGCGAGGTGGGCGGCGGCGCGGCGGCGGCCTAGGCGAGTGGGGCGGTGGCGACTTGGGCGGGCGGGGCGGAGGTGAGCTGGGCGGGCGGGGCAGCGGCAAGGTGGGGCAAAAGGAGCGGCGGCGAGGAAAGGGCGGTGCGGCGCGCAACTCCTTTTTCACGGGCATTTTTCACTTTCCCACAAGGAAAAAGGGTGATGGGGAAGTCCCTCTATTTGGGTGAGCAAAAATCCAATTTGGGTGATCATCTATTTTAGATAATGGGTTGGGTGACCTATTGGAGCATGTTTTTTCATCAAAATCACTCATATTTGAGATAAAGCATCATTTAGAAGAGCTGTTGGTGATGCTCTAAGCTTCCAAGCCACCCATCGTTTGCTGATATTTACTCTTTCCAACCCCGCCTATCTTCTCAATGCTCGTCAATTATATCAACTATGGGGTTATATGTCTTATACACAGTTTAGTACATGAGAAATTTTATGGTTCTTGACAAAGTACCTCAAGGTATCTAAATTTTACATTAAAATTTTTTATAGCTAAAGGTATCTAGTATATGTAGATATCCAATTTTACACTAGAAAAAATATATGGTTCATTTCGATACCTTAAAAGGTATGGTAAACCTATATTTAGTGCATACCATCCCTTCTACCGCTGAAGTAGCGCTTTTAATTCACCTAGACCATGAACAATTAACTCTTGAGCTGTTTGGTTGGGCCAAATTTGGCCCGTATCAGATCACAGTGCAAACTGAAAACGTGTATGTTTGTTTCGGATGGGCTGTAATCGCGTACCATGGGATCAAATTTCAGCCCAGTGTTACAGTGATACAGCCCAAATCAAGCGGTAACAGATACGACGTCTCGCTCGTGTGACCTAGCGCTCGCGTCTCGCCCCCGCCTCACCCCCGTGCCGCATCCCGCCCCGCCTCACCCCGCGTATCGCCAGCGTCGCATCCTTGCCCCGCACGTCGCCGGCGCCGCATCCCGCCCCGCGCACGTCGCCGGCGCCGCATCCTGCCTCCCGAGCATTGCCGGCACCGCATCCCGCCCCGCAAGCGTCGCCGGCGCCGCATCCCGTCCTCCGAGCGTCGCTGGCGTCGCATCCCACCCCGCGAGCGTCGCTGATGCTGCATCCTCTCCCGAAGCTTGGCCAGGACGGCACGCCGGTGCTCCCCCACCTCCAGTTCCCCCTCGCCGGTGCTCCTCCCTTGCCAACGCCGCATCCCATCCCGCACCCTCCGGAGATTGGAGTTCCACCGCCATGGAGCAGGAGGCTTGCAGGCTTGTAGTTCTTGACCGGAGGCTTACAGTTCTTGACCAGAGCAGGTATACGTTTTGCCTTGAGATTGCAAGAAATTGATGTGTGTCTGAGATGTGCCATAGTATAGTTTCAGTCCAGATTGATGTGATAAATTGTCGATTGGTCTAATTTTATGTGGATTTAGCATGCTTTTAATATTGGTCAAGGTGTAGATTAGAGTAAAGTTATCTTGTGTTTAGGAATGTTGGTAGGAGGAACTTGAATTCGAGATGCCATTCAGGAAGAACAAAGTTGATTCAGCAGTTTTGTTATTTTTGCTGATTTGCATGCTTTTGTTTGGGATAAGGCTCAAGACCTTTGGTCAAGTTCATCGAAGAAAGTATACATGACAATTGCTTCATCGAAGTTTTCTGTCAGGTTCATGCAAGCAGCTAGCACTTGCAGTTTACATTTTGGTCAGAGTATGAGAAAACAGCGATATAAAAATCACAGATTGAACGCGAATTCATCCTGCATTGCCGCCGATTAATCAATGGCTGATTTCCAGCCCACAATTCCCCATCGTTTCCATCCTTTGTAGGCTCCCAAAATTATTAGCCGGTTCTTTCCAATCTATTTCTGAATATTTCACTTGCATGTCAGAGATCATGAATTATTTTATCGTTTTCTCGGTCACGCGAGTCTGCTCCTCTTTTCATGCCTCATCTTTTGGAGGTTGGCGAGGCGAGCAATCGGATCCATTTCTTGATTCAGAAATTCCCATTTTTAATCTTTTTTTCTTGTTCTCTTTCTGTTGGAGTGAGTCAATTATTATTAGCTGGAAAGTAGGGAGTTGGTTGATCTACATTTACTCCTGGGGTGATCAACTCCTTCCATTTTTCTTCCTCATGTAAACCAAATAATGCTGCTTATTTTCAATCATGAATAAATTCAATATACGGTGGAATCATTTGCTGCATGCATGTATGTATAAACAGGCCTCGTGGACTGGCAAATTTGAGGCTCATTTGTGGGACAAGAATTGCTCCAGTTCACTTCAGAACAAGAAGAAAGGGAGGCAAGGTAAATTATTTATCAATCATGAATAAATTCAATATACGGTGGAATCATTTGTAAAAGATCAGCATTTTGGTAGGAATTCAGTGATCCGTGTACTTTTCTTTTGCAATATATTGTTTGCCATGCATATATACCTAACAAATTTGAACAAATTTCATATATTGCTTTAAAGGTATGATGCTGAGCATTATATATATATATATATATATATATATATATATATTATTTCATGTAATGTTTTTTACTAATTTCTAAAAATTTTTGTTATCAGATGAGGCAAAGAAAAACTGAAAAACTAATGTACTGATGTGCTGGCTGTCATCTACAAGATGTTCACTGTCTATTTTGATAAACAATTCAGGCAAAAACTATAGAATTAATAGATGATCTACAAAAATATCAGTGAACAATTGATACTCTCAGGAGCTTGTACCAAAAACTATACATAGGCCTTGGGGATTGGAGGTCCTAAAGATGTTTAGTTTTAGTACTTCGGCTTTATTTGCTTTATTTGCTTCAACCATGACGATTTATATATTTTGTGATGCGATCAAAGTATTGTTGATCTGTTTGTTAGACTCCAAATTTTTTTAAACGCTCCTTGCTTCAGAAGCAGTGTTCCAGGGCATTACAATGTCCCAGCTTACACGTTGGCTTGTACGTAAAATTTTTTTTATAAGGGCAATAATGTCGTTTACACGTTCAGCAGTGTCCCAGCAAAAGACCCATCCAAACAACGTAATGCAAATAGAAGACATTACAATGGCCAACCAAACAAAACCTGTAAAGTAATACATTTCTTTCAGTTACCACTGTAGCTGATTCCATTTACATTTACATTACCTGACCTCAACTAAACACCATCTTGAAGGATTTCATGATACATAAATATGCATGGTTCCAACTTAATTGGAAGTTTGTTGGCGCCTCGTCCTCTTCATCATCACAAAATGTGAACAGCGCTATTGCAAATGCATGTATTGGTTTTCGGATCAGAAATCCCATCAGCAAGAACAATAAACATAGCTATTTACTTTTCAGTTCACTCATGGAGCTAATCATTAACCAGATTGGAAATTGGCATGGGAGGCACTAGGACATGCAAATATGCTGGGCTGCTCCTACGGTCAAGCCTTGGTAGGTACATAGAGGCAACCAGATTTGTCTGGTCATCAGTTGAAGATATCTTGCAAAATCGTTTCACTAGGTGGATGGCGCCTTTGATTTGTCGTACACTCATTTGTAATTTCCTTCTCTTCGCGTCGGTGGTGAATGATTAGTAAAACTTCAGCAACGAGAGGGGGAGAATATGAATCATCTGGTTGATAGTAGTTTAGATGTTATTTAACCTGTCAACAGAATACATTCCATTTTCTCATCATTTGAAGCCTGAATTACTCATGCAAAACTCAGTCTCACCCAGGGTTGCCGATGCCGCGAAAGCCGGCCCGGCTTTCGCGAATCGATCGTTTCACGGGGTGCAGCACGGCATCCCCGCGGTTTCCTTTAAAAATTCGTGGGAATTCAAAAAATTTTAAAAAAATCATTTTAACACAAAAAATATATATTTTTTATAAAAAAATATAAATTTCGCGATGTTTGTTGCGAAAACCGCGGTATATGGCGCGGTTTTCGCGCGGTTTCATGAAATCCGCGGCACGACACGATTTCAATTTGGTTCAAATTTAAATTACGGTTTTGCAGATTTTCACGGCATCGGTAACCCGGTCTCACCCACCCAACCTTTATACACAGCAACCTTGGAATTTTTATATTTTAGACCTTTGTAAAAACTTGTTTTATAAATAGACCCTTAAAAACTTATTTTGGGAATGGACCTTTTCGTGACACCAAGATTATTATGTCATGGTCCAACATAACGGCGCCAATGACATTGGCGTTGTCCTCTTAGCCTTCAGTGAGAGTTAAGTCACTTATATGAAAAGGGACGACGCCAATGTCATTGGCGTTAAGGACCTATATGTAAATTATTTTTGAAAATGATTTATTTATAATAAAAATTTACCAATAGCCTCATTGTGCCAATGTCATTCATGCCGATGGCCTCTCTATAAATAATTTTTTTAGAAAATATGTGCTTTTTTACAAATAGTTTTTTTAAAAAAATGCAAATTGATCCTTGGCGCTAATGTCATTGGTATTGTCATATTTAACCACAGCATCAATGATGTTGACGTGGCGAGAAGGGTTTATTTTTGAAATAAGTTTTTTATAGTATATTTGTTAACTAAGTTTAAAAGGTCTAACATATAAAAAATCCAGCACAGCAACCTCTAGTCTCAACCTTATTTACACTTTCACTGACTTAAGTAAGATGTTGTAGTAGGGTGCATGGTGGTCTTCTTTCTTCTCTCAATTTCTTCATGTTTTCCTCCTTCGCTGGCTTGTCGGTCTATCTATCTGCCCATATTAGTTCGGCACGGGAGGCATTGGGAGTCACAAAGGCACTATCCTTAGTTTACAGTGAAGATTGATGTGCTAAGGAAGCTGTTTGCTTTATGTAGGCAGTCATCAGGAGAAAGCATTTGAGTTGCAGATGCAGCTTCAGATAGATCGAGATACACCGGAGACGAGAGAAAAGGAATGAATTGCACGACGTGATTGGTGGGAAAGTATGCCCTGGAGGATTGTGGTAAGCTTTTGGCTGAATGTTCGGAGCATACACTACCTACTCGACCAAAAAACCAAAAGAGTTAACTATAAAGAAGCAATATTATCACAAAATTTCTTGTGTCATTCATAAACCTTGTGTGTAATCTGAAGCGGCAGAAATTTTCTTCCTTGATCCGGTCTACCGGAGAGAATCAGCTCTTCAAATAAACTGTAGGATTGAAATACAAGAAATAAACCTACCAGAGATAAGTGAATTACAGAAACACCAAAAACCAAAAATTTTTAGCGAAAATTAAATTTACTCTCAAACCTGATGGAGATCGGTCTGACCAAAGCCTAAACATCGGTCTAACCACACAGACGTCGCCAGTGTAACAAGTGTGGATGCGACGGTCTGACTGCACAACAAGCCGACGTCGCCTGTCGCTGCCGCCGTCTAAATGTCCTAGACCCGCCGTCGACCACCGATCCCGAGAAAAACACAACTTGAAAAACAATTGAAAGCATATCAACTTTATTGTTTCTAATTATATTTACAAAGTGCAACTACAACACTTCTCTCTTAAAATTCGATTAAACTCGAAACACTAATTTTTTAAGGATATAAAAGTTAACCTTCTTTATAGATATACCTTTTTCTTCCTAGTCTCGAGGAGCTGTATTTTTTACCTCTATATTCAATGAAATAGCATAATCTCGTGCTTAAAAAAAAGAGGACAATATTGTCAATGAAATTTCATATCATATATAAACTTTGTCTGAAATACAGAAAGTTGCCACTCTTCGTTAAGGTATTCAGCAACCTCACCGCAACTTTATATAAACTTGCATATGGCTTGCTTGAGTGAGATGTACTGCAGTAAGATGCTAGATCTTCTTTCTCCTCCTTCTCTTCAACTTCATTCATCATTCTCCTTCGCTGGCTCGTCCTCAAGCCCATTAGTTTGGCATGGAAGGTATCAGGAGTTACCAATGTGCTAACGCCATCTGTGACACAAATTGCAAAGACAGAGCAAGCACGAGAGTCTTCAGTGCCGGTATTCAGAGAATCGGCTGAAGAACTGGACAAACACTTACAAGGTCTGCACATCCCTACGAACATCCTGACGAGCTCTGCTCTTCAGCAGGGGCAAAGAATCTAACAGAGTTACATCCGTTGGGAGAACAACGCTCAAATCTGAGGTCTGGGAACAACCATAACTCCTAAACCATGTAAATAGTTTCATGCACTCTTGCTTTATCAATATATGAGGCAAAGTTCTTTAAAAAAATTTTAAAACGAAACACACAAGATAACACATGTTTCATTGATAAAGCAGAAAAAATACAAGACTACGGTCCTAAAAGGCCATAGACAGAAAAAAGAAAAAGCAAAGAGGAAACTCTTCGGTTGGATTGGGACATCAACGCAGACAAAGACAACTCGGGCCTCCTCAACAACCCTATCAAAACCAACTCACACCACGTGGCCGATAGATCGAAGCCTTATACACTGGCACCCACCAAACGTACACACCACTAGCCGTCAACACCTTACAGCAGAACTCCAATTCAACTGAACATTAGGAAAAGACAGACCGCACTTCACCGAAAGGGTCCTCGCCTTGCGGTACTCGTCGCTCCTATGCCGTTGCACGTTAAACCCTACCCGACGGGATGAAAACCACTAGATCCGGATTTCTTATAGGACTCAACGCGCGGGGGCCTCACCACATCCGCCGTTGGACACCACCTCGCTGCTCGCAGGGGCCATGCCATGCCCGCTACTGCACTCCTCTTCGCGGAGGCCACGTCATGCCCGCTACTGCACTCCTCATCACGAATCTGTTTCTTTTCATAGCGAGAGAGTAGTTGCCCTGCTTCCCGCGATCTTCATTAAACAGGTGAGCCGCTGTAGAAAGTCGACCTGTCCTCATTGCTTCACCCTCGCGCTTAACCTTCTCCGCCAAATCCAGCAAACCAAAGAAATCACTTGCGCTGTTTTTTGACGATGCACCACAGCGGATAGCCTAGCAAAACTGAAACATATGCCACGATCCGCTGCAAGCCGGTTGTCGCATAATGCCATCGCCGCAAGCTCTGTCTACTGACGCAGTCCCACATCGCACTAACCATTACTAAGTAACATCAGCCGCCATGGTCCGCTGCAAGCCGCCAGAAACCGAGATCCATGCAAACAACCCTTGGCTGCCACCATAACTTTGAAAGCCTGTGCAAGAGGTCGTCAACCCCTATTAAGCTCTCCACCCGACAGAGAGGTTGCCATCAGATGAGGCTTACAAGACTCTAGTCCGTCGTTGCGCCTCCCCTTGCCATGCCACCGCACCCGCGCCTTCGAACTTATCGCCGCCCATCACTGCGTTGGCGCCCCCTGCTGGCCACCCTCCGCGTGCTGCAACCGGACGTGCCTCGTCGAGCCGCACCGACCTCTGCCTCTGACGGCCGCACTTCCCAAGCGCGTTCCTGTCGGATCCGGGCACGCTTCCTCTCCTTTTTCCCCTTTTTCTTTTTCTTTTTTTCATTTTTCTCTCTTTTTCCCTTTTCCCTTTTTTTTTTTTTCTCTTTTTCCTTTTTTTCTTTTCTCTTTTTCCTTTTCTTTTTCTCTTCTTTTTCTTTTTCCTTTTTTCCTTTCTCTTTTTCTTTCTGCCAGGCACCTTGCAGATCCACCCACCTTCTGCCGCGGTGGACGCCTGGCCGACCGGCGTGGCTGGGCACGTACGACACCGCCGAGGACGCCGCGCTCGCCTACGACGGGGCCGTGTTCCGGCTGTGCGGCGACGCGGCCCACCTCAACTTCCCGAGCTCGGCGCGGCGCGCGCACCACGTGCCGCGCTCGGTGCCTCTGTCGACGCCAAGATCCTCCAGGCCACCACCACGGCGGACACCGCCGCCGTAGCACCGGCATCGATGAACATGTTCGCCGCGGGGATGGCCCTCATGCCGAAGCCGGAGCCCATGCCGGTGGAGTTCCTGCGGGGGCTTGCGGTGGCGCTTTCCGAGCACCGTGATGTCCCCGCACGCACCTACTTCCGCGGTGACCGCACACCCCTCTTCCTGTTTCCCCCCATCGAGCACGAGCTGCGTGAAGGAGGCGGCAAAACAGTGAGCGAGCGAGCTGGCGGCGACCGGGTGCGTGCATCGTCCATCCTCGCGGCCTCTCGGCCGTCCCTTCTGCTAGTTGTCCCCCTAGCTCGCCGGCGGACGGCGGTAGTAGGAAGAGCGGCGTTGCTCATCATGCCGTGCTGCTCGGCCTCAGGTCTAACCTGGCGACAGCTGGGCACCTGCCGGTTCGGGTATCGCCGCTCCCGCGGCTCCATCGACACGCTCGCCGGCGGTGGCCAACCATCGCCGTCTCGTCATGTTTGTCCGCTTCCTCGCCGGCTCCTTCCCCACCCAGGCGAGACGCCACGGGAGATTGAGACGGCGCGTAGCCGACGAACGCGGTGTCGCCGAGGCCCTCGGTGGCAAGGGGACAACTCCGGGTGCCGCCCACGCCGCCAGTCGCCATCCCCGCTGCCAGATCTGGCAGGAGCAGCTCGGATCTGGCGGTCACCACCGCCACCATCGCCACGACCTCCCGAGCGACTCCCCGGCGTCCCAAGCGCACGAGACGGCAAGAAGCCCCGCCGCCGCCGTCCTTGCGGTTGCGCGGCTTTGCCGGTGGCCGCTCGGGCGGTGGCGAGGCGGAGGAGGAAGGAGGGGGAGAGGGGGCGGCCGGCCGTCGCCTCCCGAGCCGCCCCTGGGAGGGCGACGCGAGAGCAGAATTCAAATTTTCTGTTTTTATCCTTCTTTTAAGAAAACGAAGGTCTGCACATCTACAGAAGCATTTTTGCTCCAAACGCTGCTTCAAATACATTGAGATATATGGTATGATCAACCACCTCGATGAGATAATTATAACATCTGTTTGTTTCTCAGCTGCATGTTGAGTGTGTACGCGTTCAGCATTCCAGAGTCCAACAAAGGAAAAATACTGAATGCAAAGAAGAAATATTGTCAAAGAATTTTCATGTGGCTTGTTCAAAACTTTGTCTGAAACTTGAAATTTACGAAACTTTAATCTCCACTCTAATTTGCATGCATGATACTAGCTTTCTCGGGTCTATCTGTAGCATGGAAAGTATAGGGCTGGTTTGGATTAGAGCCAATTTACCTTACCAAAAAAAAAAACGAGATTTGGAGGGTGAGCCAATTTACCTTACCAATATTTTGGTAACTTCAATGGTACTACATGGATGTTTGGTTTAATGCTAAACTTTTACCCAAGTTTGTACAAATCCTACCCTGTTAAAAATTTGATAGTGCCAAAACATAACGAGGTTTTGGCACTGCCAAAATATTTCTGAACCTAATCTCACCGGTGGAGTACCTGCAATATGCCCAGCTTACTGCCATCATTTGAATTGGTCATTCTGCCTACTCATGCATTTACAGTTACAAAGTACCATCTCCTCTATTGCTGGGAGGACGCATACACTTCTCTTCTTCCTTCACCATTTTTTCCCTTGGCTTGCTCGTTGATTTTTGCTGTTTCTTTGTTTGGCATAGGAGATATCGAGAGGCAGGAAGAAGCTGCGTTTTCATTTTGAGGAGATTGTGATGATTCATCTGCCATCAGTTTATGACTACGTTTTCGTGCAGTCTTGCTGGTTTGAGTTATCTTTGTTACTTCGCAAGGCCATGGAACGCAGCCGTACATCACAGCTGGGGGGTTTTGGTACACGGTCTCAACAGCAGTGGAGCTGCTCGAGCAGCTTAAATTGCTTGGGATACACTAAACTGCAGGAAGAAGATTGTTGGAACAAAATCCAACATGCATGGGAAGGGTACTCCTCCCTCCAAGGGAAGAAGCCCAAGCTTGAATACCAGGAAGAAGAGGAGTTGAGGTGGAGGATAGATGGCAGTGAGAAAAATGAATGGAATGGGAGAGAGCCAGCCCCTCATTTTTCCAATTGGGAGCTCCTTTTATTCATGTGGACCAGGAAGTTACATTATTGCCCTTGGTTCGTTATAGGTAAGCCGTAAGCGGCATTTCCTTGGGGGCATTTTAGTTCTTTATTACATTGGTTAATACAACACTCTAAGAATGGGGTTATTCCCCAACAGTACCCCTCATCGTTGATTAGAGACTTGGGAGCAGATCATCATAAGCTCTAGATCCTTGGGTGTTTGGCAGCCCTGGATCGAAGCGTTGGAGGTCTCGATATCCCAAAGGGACCACACTGAAGGGGGCCTGCAAGAACGGCTCATCGACCTCTTCAAATGGAATGGCCGGTTGCACTCAGCGAGGTGCCTCTCCTCTAATGGTGAAGGCCGCGCAACTCCGTGGGGGAAGCAGCGGCTAGAGCCCGTGAAGAACGAGGTTGGGTCTACCCCCTGGCGACGAAGGCTAGCGACTCTCTACAAAGGCAATGTCATCCGGAGCTGCAAAGGTGATGGTGGAGGTGGATCGTCCCCCTCTGACGTTGAAGGGACACAACACTCTACAGAGGCAACGTCGTCCGGAGCCCATGAGAGGTGCAGGAGGGTCCACCCACTCTGGCAACGAAGGGACACGACACTCTACAGAGACAGTGCAATCTAGAGCCCGTGAGGTGTGAAGGTGGGTCCACCCCCTCTAGCGACGAAGGATCGCGGCGTTCTACGGTAATAGCACCATTCGGAGGCCATGAGAGGGGGTGCAAGTCAGTCTACCCCATCTTGCGAAGGGAAAGCACAAAGGCTTCTGCGGAGTGCCCTGCAGAGTGTAAAGCAAAGCCTATCGTGGAGCCTCCCGCGAGGGTAGCATGGAGCCTCTCGTGGAGTGTCCGTGGAGTTCCCGTGGGGTCCCCTACGAAGGAGAAGAGCGAAGGTGAGGGTGGAGGTGGGTCCACCCCCTCTGACGATGAAGGGACGCAACACTCTACGATGGGAGCACCGTTCGGAGGCCGTGAGAGTGGTGGAGGCCAGTCCACCCCCTCTTGCGGAGCGGGAAGCACGGAGGCTCTCGCAGAGTGAGGAGCCTTTAGCTATTTGTAAGTGCGGTCTATAGTGGAGGTCGTATTGGTTCAAGTCGCCATCTGTGGAGCTGCAACATTTGCAAAGTACATATGCATGCACATAATAAAATGCAAGGCCGCTACTATGCCTAAGTGAAGGGCCAAAAAAATCGTTGTGTTGTTGGGCCAGAGCAACTCAGCGCGTCGGGCAAGAGCCGCTCAGCATATTCTTGCAACGCCGGGCCAAAGCCGCTCAGCGTGCTGGACCAAAGCCGTTCAACATATTCTTGTGTTGCTGGGCCTACGACGCTAATTAGTGGAGGCACTCTCAGCCTACCCTACGCTTGACATTGTAGAGGATAAGTGTGCCAAGCCTTCGATTAGGTAGGCTGTGTTTGGCCTAGCTTGCTTTCGGACAGGCCCCTCGTTGCTCTCTTTTCTTTGTTTCCTCCTTTTTTTGAATGCAATGGGCCCGCGAGCAAGAGCGAAGGTGACCTTGGAGGCTGCGGAGCCAGCTCCAGTCATTTGGGCATGGAGGTGAGTGTGAAGCCTCCCGGGGCAGGCCTAGCGACTTGGTCTTGTGGAGCAGCGAGCTCACCTTAGCAGGCAGCTGCAAAGACCACAGAGCCACGCAGGGCCTTCGATGGGGCGGTGAGCCTACTCTAAACGTGGCAGGTGTGGAGTCATTTGGGGCTAGCTGAGCAACTCTGGCCGCAACGAGCACGCGGAGACGACACTCCTGCATAAAGAACACAAAATACCAACTTTACTTGACGATCGTTGATGGTTGATAATTACCAACTTTACCGTCAAGCTCCTACATAAAGAACACAAAATATAATATCAAACTTAGTGGTAGGAGTTTATTACTAACCTTCTCCGCTAGTTTTGGTAAATATATGTATAAAGGTCATTTATGGAAGAAAATGCACCCTCCATGTGACAAATGGAACCTTCGGTCAATCATATGCAAGCACAAGGATTGAAGGGCCCACATGACAGTTAAAACCGACTTAAAATGGGACCAATCATAGTGCACCAGCATAGGGGCCCACCAGTCAGCCTCCTAGCCGAAGGAGTAGTTGGGAGGTGGGGCTCACAGTTTGGCCGAACAGGGGGTTTGGCCAAACCGCCATTGCAACCTCCTGTCCTGGCCTTCCATGTGTAGGTCTTAGATGCATTCCCAATGACGTTGTGGATGGTAACCACCATTATAACCGTCATAACACACTATAAAAGAAGGAGCTCAAGCCATTTCTCAATGCGCAACAAAGTAGAGTACAACTTACATTCATATCTTAGGGGGCGTTTGGCAGGGCTCTAGATCCTGAATCCTGGTGGAGTGGAGCTGGAGCTCTGCCAAACTCTCCAGCTCCAAACAAATCTAGATGGAGCGCTCTAAAAAATAAACTAAAAAGTTAAAGCTACCTTTCACCAGCTCCAAACTCCAACTCCAGCTGAAGCTGGAGCTTAAAGTTGGAGCTCTACCAAACACCCCCTTAGACTTTGCTTTAGTATGTGGGATTAGAAAGAGAGTGAGGGAAAGCTCCGGAAGGAGTGACCCAAATAATTTCTCAGAGAATTTCCGGAGGAGTGTTGGACTTGTCGGCATTCTTCCATCGGAGTTCCGGAGAAGCGAATTGTCGGCCTTCTTACGCTTGTACCTTAGTGGATGCTTCTTTTATAAAGTAAATATTCGAGATTTTCTTTATGATAATTAATTAGTTTATTTAAGTGAGATATATTTTCATTGGTGTGGGTTCGTCGCTTAGTTTATAATTAAGTGCTCTAGTACTAGGACTCTAGATAAAAAAGGAAGTTTCTGTGTGAGGCTAGATAGTAATCAATTGCTTAGATGTGGTGTGTAGGTTAGCGGTTATCTTTGTTTATTGTGTGCTCTACGGAAAGTGAGGTAGTTGGCAAGTGGCGACAACCCTGTCCGTCCTTTGTATCCCTCTATGTTTGGGTACATCATAGAGCTCAAGGCAGGACTCAGCTTAGCAGACTAGGGGAGGGCCAGCGCCCGAAGCATTCATTAGAGTTTTAGCTTTAAATTAAGTCAACTAATTAAGTCCATAGAAATCCTCTCTAAGCCTATCCTATGGCCGCCCCCCACGTAGATCCGACGGCGGCGGCCGTCCCTTGCCTGGCCCCGCGCTGGTGCGGCGGAGACAGCGGGAGGAGCTCGGCCTCGCGCGGACTTGACAATGATAATGAGCGGCGGCGGACCGCGACGACGACATCGCTGGTGGACCGCACCTAGCTAGGGTTTTGATTTTTGGGAATTTTTGTTTTTTTGGATTTTTGTTGTTGAGTGCAGACGACATAAGTACCGCATGTGAAAATTGGATTTTCGATCACTAGGTTTTGACCGTATGCGAAAATCAGACACTTTCAGACAAATGGGCACCTCAGCCGCATGCAAAAATAGGTTTTAACTGTTTGGAAAATTACTTTTTTAGTAGTGGATCCTCTACTGCTCACTGACATGTGGGCCTATCCTCAGACCTATGTGTTAGTGAGTTAGTGAGGATCTGGATTGGTGCATGTGTAAGGATCTGGATTGGAATTCATTGAGCTTGTGGTAGGCAGCGGTTTGGCTGAATGAGCACTACAAACCTTGGAAGTTGGAGGGTTTCCACTTGAAGCTCTAGGTATAGAAGGCCAAGCAGGCCGTCCGCCCTGGCAGAGCCCGCCCGAGCTTGGTCATGCCGGGCCAAAATTTTCGGGTCGGCACGGCCCGAGCTACACGTCGGGTCGGGCGTGCGGCCCACGTGCTCAACATATGGCCCAAGCACGGCCCAGGGCCGGCCAGAAGGCACAGAGGCCCCATCGTGCTTTCTCTAAAATAAGTCTATTTTTCACCCTTCTTTTTGGTTGTGACACTAAAATAAGTCTAATGTATGTCCCTACTCTTTGGGCCGTGACATATAATAAGTCTATTTTCTCATCCTATTCTTTGGGTCGTGCCTTACATATGGTTAAAAATAAGTCTAAATAATATCCCTAAACTTCGGGTCGTGGCCGGCCCCATCGTGCCGAGTCACGGCCCGAGCACGGCCCACCGGTCGGGTCGGGCCGGCATGGGCCCAACCAGCTCCGTGTCGTGTCGTGCCAGGGCCGGGCTAAAATGCCGTGCCTTGGGCCGGGCCGTTGGGCCTTGGGCCATATGGCCATCTATAGCTCTGGGTGTGTTTGTTTCACGGCGTTGACAGCAGTTGAGTTGGTCAAACAAATAAGTTGCTTGAGATACACTCAACGGCAGGGAAAAGATTCGTTCAAAAAATATTCTATTTCGTTCAAAAACTGCAGGAAAAGATAATCAGGTACAAAGGTATCTAACATTCAACAACATGTACAGCTACACCGATGTAAATGGAACAGCTAGCGACTGCAGAATGATGTAGTTGGCATAAATTCAGTTTCATCACTTTAGCTAACAAGCTTGTGCAGAAGAAAGAACTGAAGAGAGGAGTAAATCGAGTCAACCTATAGCAAAGCAAATCTCAAATGAAATTATTAGCTTTAAATACGGCAAAAATGGCTGGAACGAAATCATCGACGTGTTAGATCATCTCCGCTGATCTACTCTCCTTTTGTACTCAATTCGGTATGCATGTATCAGGGACTTGACAATATGGACAGTGCAGAAACGATCATCCCTTCCAAATCGCGACGAACCTCCAAACTTCACGAGGAAGAGTACGGCGAGGAGGACAGCAGGCGATCGCCGGTGGTGGCGTGACCTTCGTTGACAAGTAACCTGTTAGGAAACGATCGGCGAATAAATAATGAAAAACAATAGATCAATTACAGAGAACACAAGATTTAACGTGAAAAACCCTTCTTCTAAGACAGGAAAAAAACCACGGACGCTAACTACAAATCTTCAATATATTATATTAGGTGAGGTTACAAACATCGAAGATTTACAATGCTCTCTCTTATCCCGAACTACGGTTTATAGGAGTAAAACTCTAAAGGGCGTTGATCCATACTATGGGGCTCCGCCCTCCTCTCCTCCCCCACCCCCAAGCGTCCTCGGATGCAAGAGTCCAACACAATGGATGACTTTGGCCTCCACTTCGCTCCGTCTGAAGTCTGCCTTTATATGTGTAATAAATTTGGATCATTACTCAACATAACCACAACTACGTACCTAATTAACCCGTCGCGTCGGGATTTGCCTCGCCTGATGTTGCTCACATGCAAGCAAGAACTTTGCAAAAGTATTGGACAATAAAATACATGTGATTTTGCATTGCGTGGAGACGTTGCAGCATATTGTTCTTCCTTCTCTTATTTATACTACTTTGCTACCGAAAACCGAAGAGCCTGCACCTGCTATCACTCTTCAAGTAAATTCACCTTAGACATAACTGAAGAAATTAAACTCGTCTTAGATATAACTGAAGAAAACTTTTTCCTCGAACACGTAAGATATTTAAACTAGAGCACAGGATTATTTCAACTCATTTCTAAAAAGGATTATTACAACTAAATGTACCAACCCGCGCTTCAATTTAAGCACCAACAGCCAAACTAGCCACCTTCTTTTCATCAGTCCTCACTTCTCATCTCGTGTCACCCTTTATTTACAGCTTTTGCTTCACTCAGAGACGATGGATTCATGACACTTATTAGCAGTGACAAATCTAAAAATATTTTATAGGAGAAGTCATCTTCTACTAAGTTATTAGTAGAGATGTATTATGCAGGAGTGGTTGTACCTCCTCTTCTTCTTCCTTCTTTCGTTCGGCTAACTGATTAAGCTAGCTCCTCAACCTATTTGGCATGAGAGGGATCAGGAGAGGAAAAGCGCAAGTGGGCACACTTACATAAATCTCGGCTTTGTCGTCAGCTATGCCATATTTTCTCATGGAGGTTAGTGGTTCGGCTGAAGAAGCATGCTCGATCATTGATGATCTGGCTCAATGAAGACGAGATCAACCTAAGACTCAAACATTAGATAAATTATGATACATTCTATGGAGTGTTCGGAGAATGCAACTATGCAGCAAAAACTATATTTGCTAAGAAAGTCGTTGCATGCGGCTCGAAGCGCGATAGTAAGAAGCTTCTTTTGTGTAGCACAATGTAAATGGCCACCAATTGAGCAGCAAGAGATGTTTCCTGAGAAGCAGTTAGTCCAAGGAGTTTTCTGTGTGTTGGTAAACCATTTTAGTTTTGGAGCCATTAAAGGCCACATTATTTCAACTTCGCCAGAGGGTCTCGCAAGTCATGGAAGTAAAATCTAAAAGGATCCAAGTAATTCATCCAAGCTCCAAATCCCTTAACTGTACTTAGCCTTGTAAACTAGAAAATTATCAATTTATTATTGCTGACAGCTTAACACATACCTCACTAGCCTGAACTTTCATCAGCATGCTTGCAGCCTGAATAAGAGGGACAGCCTGCAACTAACATTATTCATGATCCATGCTCTCTGTACCAAATGCATCAATTTTCTTTCACTAGAGAATTTTGGAGTGCTCCATTTTCACCCTGAACTATTGAAGAACCGGTACCCGCTATAGAGGGAGGATGAATATAGCGTCTTAAAAATCATCCCAAAATATCGTGTGCCCAACCAATGCTGATGGATTTAGGATCAACGTCGTTGATGGAATTTAGATGTGATGAGCTTAAAAAACATTAGTCAAAACTTAGATGTAATATAATTATAAGTTGTCTAAATTTATTATAATCAATCTTGATAGATTGAATCAAATCAAAACAGTATAATATTAAAAGTAATAAAGTAAAATTCAAACAATTATATGATTATTTGAACATAAGCCGATGCACCAAGATGATTAAAAATTATCATTAATTTGTATGAACAAAGTAAACTCGTATCAATTATAATAAATTAAAGAAAATATAATCACTAGCAATATACAATTATTAGTTACAAGATAGATCGGACCAAACCTATTAAGATTAAGGCTAATAAAAACAACAACTAGCCGATTATACTAAATCTTATATATTAACCGATACAACAGTTAAATTATAATAAGCAAATAACTCATTAGCTAAAACTTCAATGAAATAATGATTAAAACCTATGGACTTGAATAAATCTAACTAGTAAATTATAACCTAGAAGATTAGACTTAACCAAGACAGTTCAAGATTAATAATAAACTTGATAGATTTAAATTGGTCGATCGGTATTATTCGAGTGATTGATATATCGAATCTAACTAAGACAGCAAAGCAATCTAAGAAAGAGTCGATATATCGGGTAGGCAACACAAGTAAAAGATTAACTAGTATATTGAACTTAACCGAGAAAGTACTAATTTCGTCGATACAAACGAAGTTGACGAAACTTACTTTCTCGTCGAAGATGCAACCGATGCAGCCCAAACTCGAAAACAAGAACTCGTCGAGACTAAAACTAGGGTTGATGATACGCTAAAAGTTGTGTATTGAACTATTGTTGTTATAAGAAAACCTTGGACACATAATTTATACCCTCGGCTGATACAAATTTGACTTAAGACATGACTCTTATCGGCTACATTACAGGAAAAAGGAAACTAATTGAGTCCGATTCTAACATGACTTTATTGGCTCGGGATTCTATCTATTGAAATAAAAATAAAAACAAACATTCCCTATTAGGGAAGCTAATACCAAAATTAGATAAAATTTATCAACCAAATCAGCTATAAACACAACATTAACTCCATCTTTGACTCGGTTTTGATTAACAGAAATTACCAAATTTTACCTTTTAACACCCACCCACCAGACTTTGATCAGTGACGATTTTGTCATGTCAAGTTGGTTTTAGAGCATCTCTAAGAGAAGGCTAAACACATTCCCCAAAGCAAAATTTTGGAAACTAAACCTAAAACTAGGGGTCCAACAGACGCCCAATGGCTCCGTCCGCAGCCAGATTTTGGGCACCCTTCGAGCGTCCCAAACCGCAGCATCGTGGCATTTTATCGCTAATCCCTGCCAAAAAATTCCAGCTCGCGCCACAGTTTTCCCTCGATCAGGAGGAGCGAAAGCCGTCGTCGGCCTCACCTGTGCACCGGGCGCCGCCGGCAGTGCTCCGTACGGCTGCGCACGCTGCATCCTCTCCATCAATGGCGCTGCTTCCCTCCAACGTAGGGCATTACGCCGGTCAGTTTGCCGCTCGCCACTGGCGTTGTCGTCCACGACGCCGTGCATATGTATGGCGTTGCCTGAGGAAGATGATTCGGTTGCTCTTTACAAGTCTAGTGAAATTTGGTATAGCTCTATTGAACGGAGGTGTTGTTTGATGAATTGTATGGCTGGCTGAACAGTACATATCACACAAGCTAAAACTGAAAGGCTGATTTATTTTTCACATGCTCATCAGCTCTGCATTTGTGTAATTGCTTAATATGCTGCCTGCAATGTTTAGCAATTATTTAGCAGAAAATTTTAGTTTTCCACATTTTGGAATCGTTAAGTTCATCCTTGAATGTGCTTAGAATTGTTAAGAATCTAAGTTCCACTGGATGCTAGCTGAATCCTTCTGATGGCGGATGGGATTTTTCTTAGTGTTGTGATAAATAATTTGCTACCTGCTATCTCTGTAACAAGTATATATACTACTGAAGATAAATTATGAAAAATTAATAGATATAAATTGCAGTTAACACTCTGGTACTAAAGTTGCTATCTTCTAGTAATAGATGTACAGGACAATGACTGCATTTTTCAGTGCATGTGTCACACGAAACCGGGGATTTGTTAGGAATTTACCTACATATATTCGGTGCATGTGTTGCAAACTAATTATTGCTAGACTGTGTTATGCAAACTAGTTATATTCTGAATTCAGGTATCTGTTTTCTTGCCATGTCAGTAACTAGATAGTTCAGTTAACTCATCTGAGTTCAGAATTCGAAGCTCCTGGATTGCCTTGCACACTAATTCCTCTAGACTTGTATGGTTTGGCAATGTGTAGCAAAGGCATATGAAACATTTTTGACTCTAGATATACTTATGTAGATATGCACCTGCAACTGCATAGTGTATGTAGTGCTTATCGGAATTTTTTTCCTGAAGCATGCATGAGTAGCACAACACTTCAGTCCTCGAAAAGTATAGTACAAAGCCAAATGCAGCGGGCGATGGAATGCAGGGGCGACGGCGATGCGTTAAAATTCATTCTGGGCACGAAATATCGAGAACCGAAAACCGAATCAAAAAGTACCAAAACCAAAAAAATTTGGTTCCTAATTCTCAAAAACCAAAATTACCGAGGTACATTTGATTGTACCTCGGTAAACCGAAGTACCGAACATATACCGAACATCATGTTGGACCAGTCTTTCCTTCATTTCCCATGCCCTCCACGCGACGCAAGCAGGCCCAGCAGCAACTATATTATGTATCCTTCATTTCTCATGCCCTCCGCGCGACGCATAGCAGGCCCATGACAACTATATTATGTATTTATGGTTATCTACTCCGTAGTCTTATAGTTTTTTATATGTATGATTTTGGCACTTGTTATTTTATATTAGATCATGTTGAATTCCTATCAAAATTGATTATTGTACCTGATGTTACATGCTGATGCAATTTGTTCATAATTCAGTAAATACCATAACCGAACCGAACCGAAAGTACCGATACAGAATTTTCTCGGTGCCGAGTTTTTTGAAACCGATCGGTACTGTTTTCCGAGAAACCGAATTTGTATAGGAACCGAGAATCGAACTGATCGGTTCGGTAATACCGAACGCCCAGGGTGAGTTAAAATACCAAGGAAATGAAATGAGAAAACGATCGGTCCCACTATCTGTCTACATGGCCAACAATTAAAACATTGGGACTAAATAGAAAAACTATTGAAGAAAGGGATGATTTGTTTAGCCCAATATATATTTGAATGCTCCTAATTAAGGTTTTTAGGAGTTTAATTTTAGGCATCTTTTGGAGGCGCTCTAAGAGGCTTGCCTGATTTATCTGTAATGCCTGCCTTTTGTGGTCATTCTTGTCTATAATGTCAAACTAGAGTCCCCACTAGTCCTTCCGTCTTATTTCCTATAAAAACCTTTTATGTGTGTCCTTCTAAAGATGCATCAATAAAATAATCTTACAAACTACCAACCATCCCTGTCTACAGTTTACATAACCATTTATCTCGTCTCACTCCTTTCATTTATACTTGCAGGTATTCCTTGCTATCTTTCACCTCCATCCGTAGTAGACAAGGGCTGTGCTGTGCAGGAGTGGTTTGTGTCATTCTCCACCTCGATATCCTTGTTTCAGTTTAGCGTTGGAGGGATCAGGATTCAGGACTTCTCCCAGTAGTCTTTGTGTTTAATTTGGCATGGGAAGCACAAGGAAATGGAGCTTTGTCATTAGCCGTGACTCCTGTCGTTCGCGCGAAGTTGATAGATTGTGATACATTTCATGGTGTGTCTGGACACAAAAAATAGTTTACTAAGAAATATAGCTACTGCCGGAGCACAAACAACAAAAGAGTAATAAAAAGGAAAGTAATGAAGCTCAACCATGGCACTGGCGTACAGGTGAAGCACCTAGGCAAATTTGAAATCACAAAAAAACAACGGAAATTTTATGGAAAGAAAAACTTTAACATCTTTGATCAATCAATGTACACCATACAAACTCATTATATAGACTATCCAGGACAGCTTTCTGGGATCAGCACAAAATGAAATCGAAAGCTACAACTCCTGTGGTCATTGGAAGTAGGTAATGAGAGGCGTACAACCTTCTTCCGTTCCCTGTTCGCAAGAAAAAACGCAGACAACAGCCTTGAGCCCGTGAGTCGATTACAGGAAAAGAATACACAAGTATCAGCAATCATGATTAGTAGGTTTTCAATTGAAAATCACACCTCGAGCTCGGATTATCGAGATGCAGGCACCCAATGGCGGGCTGAGTGTGGTACAGAGTATAAGACTGTTAGTAGAAACTCGTTTATCTGTATATTGCTACAAAATGTCAGGCCTGACAACGCTGTTCAGTTAAGAAATCCGAGGAATGTCTAGTCTCTATCTGCTGTATGCATGTGATCCGAACCCCGCTAGAATCCGCTCTTGCTGGAGAACCCTTGTGCCGTACAATGTTTCTATAGAACCTGCAAGTGTAATGAAGCAAATGTACTAAGATAATCTGGGATGTAAACTGTAACTGGTTTTGCGCAAGTCAGTTGAAAAATGGTCCTAGGGAGGAAAGAACTAATTACAAGTCCAACTCATGTTCTTTTTCTTGATTTCATGGGACCAAAGGGCAGGGTCAACATTCTTGGGCAGGGACTCGTGGAGTTGTGACCTCTCCCTCAACCATTGTTCGGCTTTAGTGCACTCACTTTCAACCTGCACAGAAACCGATCGTGAGAATAACAAGTCAGCCACAGCATTGTAGTATGAACGTATGATGCTTTAAACAAGACAAATACAAGAAGTAAAAGTTGGTTCACAGTTAATACTTTGAATATGCATTTATTAAAGTGCATTTTAAGACCATGAATTGTTTCCGCTCTAAAATCCACAGTTCTACATCACCATATCCACATATTACAATATCAAACATGTTTATGATGCAAAAGGCCATATCTTCATTTTTGTAATCTTACATAGTTATGCATTATTTGTGGAAATATTCAGTGAAAACGAGCTAAGTTTTAGAAACTCATGAAAATCATACCTAAGAGTTTTGTAAATTCATGAAAAAATTACTAGAGATAGGTGTAGATACGAAATACATTCTCACCAAATCTCAAGTCCAAACTCAACTTTATTTGGAAGTAACAAAAAAGACACTATTCACCTGAAATTTGTCTTTTTTGTTTCTCCTAAATGAAGTTGAGTTTGGACTTAAGATTTGGTGAGAATGTATTCGTATCTTCACTTATCTCTAGTAATTTTTATGAGTTTACAAAACTTTTACATATGATTTTCACGAGTTAACAACACTTAGCTCATTTTCACCAAATATGTCCTCCTATTTGTGTGCTAAAATTTATGGACCACATATGGATGTAGTTAATTAGAGGGCACAAAAAAGAAGGGTAATGGTTACAGAACTTACAGCATCTTGCTCAGGCATGGGTAATGATTTGGCAGCCATCCTGTGGTCAACAATGCACTTTAAAAGATCCGTCGTGGCTTGAGCTCTGACCTCCTCATCTTTACAACGATTTTCAATGGGATCTACAAGCTTTAAATATAAACACAAACATAAGAAAATGGTTTGATGGTGAGGTGAAAGATAAAACAAAAAGATTAAACCTCAGAAATAGATACTCATACTCCACCAGGATTTGGTGCAAATTAGAACAGCCATTCAAAGAGTTCTAGGCACCAACTACTGCAAATAGGGTTGCCACTCAAGTGCAAATTCAAGTATCCAAATAATGCTCATATCTTCCTAGATGTAATAATTACAATACCTTTTACTCTTTCTCATGTGTTAATTCACTATCAAACAAACGCAAAATTGTATGACAGCCATTGAGCTGCCATGTTTTTTTTTTCTGGAGTAAGTGTAAGAGACTAAGCCACATAAGAAAATTACTCCTTTCAATCTAGCATCAGCTACCCATATATGATATAAATCAAACAAATATCATATTCAAACCAAGTCTAGTGGAGCAAGAGACTTTCTAAAAGAAATAGTGATCACACCATCATGGTTTTGGGAATGTGCATTAGGATGGAGTGTATCATGATATGTCATCTATTTCTGAGGTAAGTCAACAACCAAAAAATGAAGTGAGAAGAATCATGAGATATTACATTAGCAGGAACTGGAAAACAGTTCTCAAAATAAATACCCAGAGAGAGATTGTAAAAGTCAGTATGCAGACAGAGAAGAGAATATTGTTTTTACCCTTTTCAGCTCCTCAAGTTTACTACTGTAAACTGCTTCAGTCTCATCATCACCTTCTTCATAAAGCCAATCTTCAGTCTGTTGTAGACTGAATGAGATTTCTTCTCTTTCAGAATCAGTTGCAAAGCTCCGATACCTCTCGGAAAGCTAGAAAACAATATATCAGCCAACAGAACTTTGCACTTCAAAAGGAAGATATAGTTAACATTCTCATATAACCACCTTATTGCGAGTGTCATACACATAAGATTCCAATGCGTTCTTCCTATCTTTTGTCCGCTCCATGAGCTTATCCTGATAAGCAAGCTGTGATTCTTGCTCTTGAGCTTCCAGCAATTCCTGATTACTCATTGCACCACAAATGGACTCAATAATAGGCAATTGGATTAACCTTTCGCTTCTTGACTTATCACCTTGTTGCCCCTTCACATAATAACAGTTGAGAAACCTAGTTAGTTGGGAATAACTGAAAGATCACTGCTTAAAAGTTTTGAAGTATGTAGTTTGTACTTGAGCAGGAAATATTCATATTCCTTTCCGATTTCTCAACATAGAACTAATTCCAAGATATATTCTACCAATTGGCTACATATTAACAAGGTTTCTTGCGAATTCACAATCCTAATAGTTAAAGATGCACAGCTACACCCAATCGATAGGGATAAATTATAAGCAAAAGGCTATTGCTAGTTACTATACAGCATTTATTGCTACTTATACACCAAATCATGCTACCAGATCAGCACAGTGATAATAAGAGCACAATGCATAAGTCACGCATATGACACTGATCTAGGTTTGGTTTGCACAACAAGTCCTCACCATTTCACCATTTGAATCCACCTCCATAGAGTCAGCAGAATGTGCATCACTTTGATCATCATCAATCAACTGAGGCAGTTTATGGTCAGAAGTTTTTTAAAAAAAGCTGCCAATTACTATGAAATTTGATACTTACAGCAGCTGATTCCACTGAAACGAGTCCATGGAGATTTAACCGAATTCTTACTTTGACTTTAGACCTTTCAATATGAGCTTGGAAAGGGCCAATCTGCAATAACATCACTTCAAATAGTTGGAAGAAATTATGTAGCACATCAACACCACACTATTTCAAACTGTAAGTGTATCTTCACTCAATTCATGGCAAGAGGATTTTATGCCACAGATCCAGCTGATATGCATACTAGAAGTTTCAAAAGAGAGGAGATACAATATATCAATTATCCCCTATCCATCCCTAACTACCGAACCATGAATAATATGTTCCAAATTAATGGATGGATCACATAGAGCTATTAATCTATCATCATGAGAAGCAGTGGCCTTACTTCCAAGGAAGAAAATAGAACTTGAAAAGAGTATGGCACTGAACTTTCAGTAAAACAGGTCCACTTAGATGATAGTTCTGAATATGCTGCCAGGGATACAACAAGTTCTGACTGGAAAGCTGTTATGAAGTATTTAAACTAAGTATCACTGTACCTTGTTGCTCTACACGAGAATACTTCATTAGTGTGAATATACACTACAAGGCCCTACAAGAATGGAGTTGCAAAGTGTGCCCTCAGAATGTTGGTTCATGATATATCTTAGATTTTTTTTTAATTGTCTCGTCATTTTCTCAAAAAAAACAGCATTTGTATTTTTACAGTGGATCACAGGCAAACTAACTTGAAGACATGCTTGTGAGCAAGACTTACTACAGTCTAATATCATCATCATACACTCATATTATGGCTCACAAGATTGCTTCACCATCATAGGAATTATGTTTCTTATATAATAAGATGCAAAACAAAATTATCCCACAACAAGGCCACCAGATGATGGACCAACAGAAGAAGAAAACTTGACGGCAATGACAAGTTCTCAGGACATTTTTACCGTCATAAGAAAGGAGGTAAAGGCCCATCAAAATTTCTATAGAAACAAAGGCACAGTGCAATAAAATATTGCTCCCTCCATCTCTTGATATCGGTTGCCATGGGATCTGTGCACTCATCCTTTTGAAACTTTAACCTTTAACACGTGTATAGAGATTGACTACACAAAAAGAATGTAACTGGATCCGTAGCAGAAATACTTTCACGGCTATTACTTTATTTCTGCTTGTATACTAATGGTAAAAGGCCAAAGTCTTTGTGACAGAATGAATACTGTCCTTGAAGTTACAGTGTTAGAAATAACACAAGCAAAGACCTAAATAAAGCAGAATAGATATCCAGAACAAAAGGCTATAAGCATATAATGTAATCATTCTTTTATCAATAAACAGAGTTAATAGCATACCTGGAAACTACCAATTTTTGTTGAGGTACCAGGAGGTAATTCATTCTCATCCACATAAAATGCATCCAATTTAAATCTGCTGTTCTTATGCAGGGTAATGACCTTCACACTGGGAAGGGGATGACCTCTCTGGAACAGCGCGTTACTTGGTAGTGTTGAAATTGGGCCTTCAATCGTGCAAAATCCTATCGAAGCAGGAATTGCATCTTGCACCTGACATACACCAAATGTATCAATTTTTGCTACATTGGGAGCAATCCAAATACCATACGGAACTTTTTTCATTGCAAGTGCATTGAATTCAAATGCCAAAGATTATAAGATTGAAAAAACAACTACACCTCATATTCTCGAACGCGGAATGTGGGACTTAGCATTGCGCACTGCAGTGCACACCCCGAGCCACACATTCACTGGCATTGAGTGTGCGACTAGGCTCCCTTCTGAAGAACCCTGCAAGAATTCTAGCAATAGCAGGTACCCTTGACCCTGACCCAACAAGCTCCACAGAATGCAGCCTGTCAAATCCAATCCTTGAACCCTCCATAGCCTTCTTGCAAGGCTCGACAACCCTCTCAAGCAGCCCAGCACACAGTTTCTCAAACTCCTCCCTCCGGATCATCCCCCTCACGTCCTTCTCCTCCATCAGGCACTCGATATTGACCACTGCTTCCGCATTCGCGCTGAGCACTTTCTTCGCCTTCTCACATGCTGCCCTCAATCTCATGCTTGCCTTGACATTCCCAGTGACGTCGATCTTATACTTGTCCCTGAATTCCTCCGCGAAATGCTCGAATAGCACCTCATCAAAGTCCCTTCCCCCTAGGTCTGCATCGAATCCGTGCGACAGCACCTTCATCCCAGACACGTCGAAGGCGACGACGGCCACCTGCGTATCGCAGTGACCGACGTCGACGAACGCGACGTATGTGGGACCCCGGGGCCACCGAGGTCGGAGCGGTAGAGGCCATAGCCGAGGGCGGTGGCAGCGAGGTCGTGCATGAGCCTGAGAGGGCGGAGCCCCGCGACGGCGGCGGCGTCGAGGTAGGCCTGGCGCTGCGGCTGCGTGAAGTAGCAGGGGACGGAGATCACGCAGTCGGCGACGGGCGCCTCGAGGTCGGCCTCCGCGAGCTGCCTGAGGTAGCCGAGCAGCATGGCGAGGAGCTGGGTCGGGGAGAGAGCGATGCGGCGACCGATGTGGTCGACGTGGACAAGGACGCCACCTCCTCCCCCGCCGCCATCGGGGGAGGCCTCGATGGGGAAGGGGAGGCGCGAGAGGTCGCCGCTGCGGCGGAGGAGCAGCGCGGGCCGCCCTGCGAGGAGGAGGAGGCGCTTGACGCTGGAGAAAGGGGCGTGCGACGAGGCAGCCCCGGCGGCGTGCGGGCCCAGCAGGCGCGCGTTGTGGGAGAAGGCGACGGCGGCGGGTGACTCCCGCTTGGACTCGGCGTTGAGGAGCACGTCGATGCCGCGGTGCCGCGCCGCCGCGGCCACCAGGGTGTCGTTGCCGACGTCGAACCCCACCACGCTCATCGCGGCCGCCGCCACCGACTCTCGGAATTGCGATCCGGGATTCGATCGATCGGGATGGGATTTGGTCGGGGAGGTGGGATTGGGGGTTGGGTGGAGGGAGCGGAGCGGTGCGGCGGAGGTGGAGGGTACGGGCCGCGCACGCCGGGGAGGGAGGAGGTGCGGTCGCGGTGGGGGCGCGGCCTGCCCGTATTTATTGCCTTGTCGCTGACAGGTTGGGCCAACCTGACTGCATCCGATCTCTTTCTCCTATTGGAGTTGCAAATTATCATCATAATCTAATCTCAACAATAAAAGTAGATTTTTATTGAATCTATCTCTTACTCTATCTTGGCTTTATCTCTTCTCTATCTCTAATACATTAGATCTAACATCTTTCGCACGGTCGTACATGTATACATAAATTTAATTACAAGATATTATCTAAGATTTGTTTTTTCTTCCATATATTTACATATATGTTATCCGAGATAACATCTGGACTTGTACGGGTAAAATATGTCCGCCCGTGTCTTTTGTATTTTGTTTTTTAAAAAAGTTAGTATTGGTAAACTTTGATAGGGTAGTTTTCAAACAATTTATGGTTGAATTCACAAGTCCACACAAAATAAAACAAAAAAAAACAGACATTTCCCGAATCCTTCCCGTTCCGACCTCGCCCCCGCCCCCTTCTCCTCGGCCTTTCTTCCCCCTTCCCCGCCGGCCGCCGCGCCGCCGCGGACCCGCCGGCCATCCCCGCTTCTTCACGTCTCCTACCTACGCCTCTGTGCTCGCGTACCCGTCATCCCCTCAAAAGGCTCCCGCCGTTCTTCCTGATTCGATCTGACCCCGTGTGGGGTTGATGGAGAAGGGAAGTCGGTGGTCGCAGAGCTTGCGGCATCGCTGAGAGATGTCGAGGTCACGCCACGCCGGAAGCCAGCAAATTTATTACCCTCAGCCTCGTTCTGTAAGCTTCTGGGTTCTTGTTCCCGCTCACTTCATCCGTCATACCAAATGAACTGCTCGAATCTGATAGCTGTATTGGATTCTTATTAGTTTGTTTTCTCGGTTAATTATGCATTTATGAGCGCCTGTATTGCTGTATAGTTTAATTTTGTGCCTAGAGTGACTGCTTACAGTTTACGTAATTGATTTGGCCACCGAAGTCGGTGTTCATGTTTCTGGTGGTGAAGCAATATATTCTGATAAGTGAAAATTCTAAGCTAATTGTTCGGTTTGGACAAGAAAAATATTGGGGGTTGGGATTTTGTGCTTCAGTTTGATTAGTGCTCCATTGATGATATCCGCAAGAGATTTAAGTTTCATACTGCAGCGTGTGACATGAACACTACCATTCGCGGAGAATTAGAGGAAAACAAAATGCCACTAATAATCTTATTGTTTTGTAGTAAATCATTTACAGACACTGCAAATTATAAGATAAAGCATTAATGCACCAGTCCAAAATACTTAATAAGCTTTTTTTATAAGGTCACGAGGATATGCAGATCCAAGCTTAAACTAGAAGTACGTATGTTCTCTTTTGATACCCAATGTTGTGATGTGCCAGTTACGATGTAGCCTGTCTGTAGTAAGGTGATAACTGAGCAATACGACCAAACTGGATTCTTCTTTAGGCTTCTACAGTCAACCTAAAGTATGTGACTGGATCTAGCAGTGTGCAAATCCTCAATTTTGAAAATTGTGTCGGGCAAGTACAAGGAAGATTGTAGATGACAGTTGGTTTCTCTTGAACAGAGAATGGAACCCCACGTCCATTTATTTCGATTGAGAATGAACTTTGACAAACTATAATGTTACTCTTCCCGAGTTGCTGCTCATAGTGGCTCCATTCTTTTGAATGTTCCAAGTGGTTGTTGAACAGTGATATTCATCAGTTTTGCCCGACTTGCTTTATCCAGTTATGGTGTGTGTGTGTGCCCGCTGTGTACATTAGAACGATTGAGTACCTTTTTTTCCCTGACTGTCCTTGTCCGTGCCTTCCATGCTATTATATACACAAACTAACCTGCAAATTTGAACTGCATCAGATTCTCCAACAAACAAAGCTAGACCTCGGAAATTGGTTAGTTTATGCCTTGGCATCCTTGGGCAGCATCTTGAAGATATCATAACTGATATTTCCGAATTTGCTACCTTCTTTCCACCCCACATAAAGGTATGTGTGCCTCACCTTAGCTGGGTTTTGCTGTATTGCATTTTTATCTCATTACCGAAATAAACTTTATAGTAAAAGTTTTCAATTGATTATATATTGTGCTATCTTTTGTTTCTAATTGAAGACCACTTTACTGTTGATGAAAGAAAAATGTTGTCATGTAATTATTTTAGTTAATTGTTCAAACTATTATTAAAACTGAAGATTGTGAGGCGTTTCCACTACATAATAAGAAACTAGAATTAGATCTTGGAAATGATCGACTCCAATAGATGCTCATCATAAGCTTCCTCCCCCTATTGATCAGAAGTATCCAGCAGCGCCACGCCAGAGTGACTTCCGAAACACTACGGACGGGACAAAATCCGGCAGCCAGTTGCTGGCTCTGAATAACCAGCCCAGCAATAAGCTAAATTCTTCCATAACATAACATGCGAGGTTGCGCTCAAACCGAGTGACGTAGGTTCTACAGACCGATGCCTCCTGCTTCATCTGGTAAAAAAGAGTCATAGATATGCCTGTAATTAGAAGGAAGAACCACCATAAAAATCTTCCTCGCTTATGTTGATTATATAAAGTGCTCCTGCCATCTCAGCTAGTTGTAACACCTAAAATATGAGAGCCATTTAAGCAACACTGAGAATCTTTATTTTGCTTTCTTCTCTTCTTGTTGAATCTTGATTTAAATGGCACAAAAGGCATACATCTAAACCTTAGGAACATTAAAAAGTCACAACTTCAAGATTGTGTATAACCAAAAGTCGGGTAGTAAGGAAAATACTGTTAAGAGATATTTGGCTCCTCACTTTTATGCCTGCTTGCAGCAATAGCTAATTGGCAAAATCTTCGTATGGTACACATTATTGTGTCTTGTCACATGTTTATCCAGTATGAGAATGCAAATTGGCATTATATTTACTGCATAATGTGACATCCTTTTATATATATATATATATAGAGAGAGAGAGAGAGATGGGCTACTGTGTGGCGCAGCCTTATCCCGTATGGCATGGCCGAATCTCTAATTTGAAAACTCAAATTGAAAATCTGAACCGTTCAAATTGTTCTACATATTAATATCACCTTGTATACCAAATTTTACATTTTTTTGAATTTTTTACTATTTTATCAGATAGATCAAAGATGCAATAAAATAGATACTCGACATCGTTGGATTAATGCATCTTTGACTTATCTGATAAAATAGTAAAAAATTCAAAAAAAATGTAAAATTTGGTATACAAACGATATTAATATATAGAACAGTTTGAACGGTTCGATTTTCAATTTGAGTTTTCAAATAGAGATTTGGCTATGCCACACGAGAAGGCTGTCGGCGCCACCACATGAGCCCATCTCTCTCTCTCTCTCTCTCTCTCTCTCTCTCTCTCTCTCTATATATATATATATATATATATATATATATATATATCCGTTGTTATACATGCATGTCACACTGATAGTTGAGCTTATATATGATGCAGCTGGCAATTGTGTCCATTGCAAGGAGAAGAAGGCTTCTAAATGATGAAGTTTTGATCTCTCTTGCTGATAGTTCATGGGAGATCCTAGATATATCTGGCTCTGATGTATCTGATATTGGTCTGGCTACTGTGGCAAATATTTCTAATAATCTGTGGGCTATCGATATTAGGTAAGGCTTGCTGTTATGCTACCAATTGCTTGGTGAAAGTTAAGTAACTATTCGTTTCAATGAATTCATCCTGTTCATGATATATCTTCTCGTGCAGTCGCTGTGAAAGAATAACTGCTGCAGCTGTTTCCGAGGTTATATGCCATTGCCCATCCTTGGAGATACTGAGATGCGGGTATGAGCTCCAACAAAATACATCTATAAGCTTATCATCAATGGGTAGTACTCCCTCCATTCTTTTTTATATGACATTGGTTAGTTCAAAAATGAACTAGTAACAAACGTCAAATAAAAAAACAGAGGGAGTATTAATTTAATTTTATTAGGCAATCTAATTTATTCTTGCCATGATTTTCCCTGTCATGTTTTTTGCGCATCAGTGTGAATGTCTTGGTGTTGATCTGGCTGTTCTGAATTTCTGATCCATTCCTGTCAAAATTTCAACTACATGGCTGGAGTCACTTTGTCCCATGAAAGTTCAATTTGCTGGGTTGGTGGTCTTCGAGAAATTTGGATTCTGAAGTTATTTATAAAATTTACACTTTATGATAACCCCATAATAATAATTGAAGTTGCTGAAAAATGACATGTGTGGATGTTTTAAACTAGATTAAGTGGTTCTTCATGGGTAAATAACAAAAAGTAACTGCACTTAAAGACTGATCGCTTTAGATGCCAATAATACATGTACTCATATCACATGTGCATGCAGGTGTCTTTCTGTACTGTGTATGAGTTCCCAGCCTAACTTATTTTACACAATATCTAGTCAAAGCTTTCATAGAAAGCTGTTTTTGCTCTGTAGTTTGTTCATGCTGGCAATTCTTCTGGCTTTCGTTGACTATGCAAAGTACTCCGCATAGCAGGATATGAAAACGAGCTTAAATCCCATGATTGCAGAGGTTGTCCAAGAAGTGAATCCACCGCACGCAGGTCTGTGTATCTCTTGAAACCCAAATTGAATACTCTTGAAGAGGACTCGTGGGAAGAACTTGATATGGTAGAAATTGGCGGGGGCGCAGAGTCCTTAAGATGGCTAGTTTGGGTATGCATGCAAACTCTTTTCCTTTTCTAAAATGATGTTATGATGTGTTGACTGCATTTAGATTTAATTGATGCATCTCTTGTGTTTCATATTTTATAGCCAAAGATGGATGATAACTCAAAGGAAATTATATCTATGGAATGCCCTCGCATTACTGTCAACCCACAGCCATCACCTTTTGACCTTCGTGGATCCAAGGTCCCAGTTGAAGCTCTGGCAAGTGTACCACTGGATCACTCCATAATCGAGGATATTGACCCCAAAACATGGGCTGTTGCTGCCGCTCCTCGAAGACCTACCGTTCCAACCAACCCAAATGCGCCTCCTGAAATACCAATCGCCGAGAAGTTCAGGCTGGCCTATGTGGAGAGAGAAGCAAGGCTGGCCCCGAAGAGAGCCAAGAGAGAACGGCAGCAACGCCGTCGCGCTGAAAGGGAGTACCTGATGAACGACATCAATGCCAAGTCTGTAGCGCTTGCTGCCCAAGTGAGCAAATACCTGCACAAGAGCTAGTGGCAAGCACTAGTGTACTCTGGGATGTTGTGTGTATCACATTGTCTGAATACAAGAAAAAAAATCGTGGGTTTGTGACAAAAAAGAATAGGATTGTTGCATCCCCGTGTTTCAGGGTCAGGCTTGGCATCTGGACACAGTTTTGTAGTAACTTATATAGTAGTAGTATGTATACTTTGTACTACTGATCTTTCATGTATGGAATCATGTCAACATTGAACTACAGCCTCCAGGCATTCTGTGCCTTACTAATGATCACCTGCCCTTTACCATCAGCTGGTTTCCTCTTGTTAGGAATCACAGTGGCTAGTGGTATCGGTTTGCACGGTTTTTTTGTGAAAGCCATAAGAATGTGAATACTAGCTCTGATCCTGAATCTGATAAAGTGAAGCTGAAACTTCATCTGAATCCTGATAAAGTGAAGCTAAAGCTTCGTCAAACAATAAGCACTTCAGTAAAATAAATTGAACTAGCAAGGTAAAACTAAAATCTTGGAGTTGAAGCCTTACCCAACTAAACATCATGGATCCGAGGATCTCCAGACGGCGAAATTACAAATCAAAAATCAACACAAAAAAAAAGTAGAATCTGTAAAGAAATCAGAAGTTATTTCTCCTGAAATTCTTAACTCCTAAATTAAGAACAAACCAAAGAAGACAAATCTGCACAGATCTATTGAAGTCTAAAACAAAGAGTGGAGCAGCAGCCTCGGAAATCAGCTGTCAGTGCGCGGCGAGCATCTCCGACGGCGCCGCCACCGCGAACGCGTCCATGAACACCTCGGCGGCGTCCGTCGTCGGCGGCGCCAGGAACACCACGCTCCTGGCCGCGGCCAGCTTCTTCCGGAGCGGGTACCTCGGCCCCCTCACAGCCCCGAGGAAATGCGGCATGCCGGCGCCATCTCCTGACAAGGCGGCGGCGGGCTGCACGGACGGGGAGGAGAGGACGGCGGGAGCAAGCGCGCGGGCACGGCCACCGCCGCGGCGGACCGGAGCGAGCGGGCGATGACCTTGGAGTCACGCAGCCGCGCGAGCGCCCCGGGGCGGAGGAAGCGGTGGTGGAGGCGCTCGTCGGCGTGGGCCCCCGGCGGCGAGGACCTCCGCGACGGGGAGCGTAGCAGGCGGCGTCGGTGGCACTCCATGGGAGACGCGTGCGCCATGGCGGATCGAGCGGGGACGAGCGGAGATTTGGAGATTTGGGCGCGGATTCTTGGTGGGAGGAGGAGGAGCGAGGCGGAGGTTGGAATTTATCGCCGCCGCGTGGAGGGAAAGCGAGGCGGGAAGCCGGGAAGGTGAAAAAAACAAGGGGGGAAACGCGCCGCTAGATTACGCTCCGGAATAGCGGTTACGTAAACCTGCGGTACACATCCCGCACGTGCGTGGGAGTCCCGTTCGGGCCGTTCCTTTTCAATCGGACGGTTAGGGAAATTGCAATTCGCCCGGCCCATGATGCAGCCCAGTTAGCCCATTTTCTGTTTAGTTGGGCTGGGCCTGGAATTATCTGGGCTTTTTCGGGTGGTCGCTGGATGGCCCGCCCAGCCGACAAAGAATTTACGTTGGTTCAAACGAAAGTATTATTGAATTCACGAGGAATTCGTGCCCTCCCAGAAAAAAAATCATGAGCCATTCATATGTTTCGGAACACGTTTGAAATTCAGAACAGTATATCTAGTATCTAGATGCAGTAGATTGAAGAGTGAAAAGGCTCTGTATATACGTATATATCTTGGTAACAATGCACAGAATACATTAGATCCTTACAACAATAATGGCAACCTAAAACATGAGAAAGAATAGATCAGCTGGGCATATGACAAAAGAATGGATCAGCCTATGTACCCTCAACTGTCACCGGCAGGCTCAGTGAAATCACGGTCTGCATAGTTGGTGTATGGTGATGCCCCAGTCACAAAAATTGAGCCTAGCTTAGCTACGTCGCTACAAATGAATCTAATATACTTTTCTGCATAATGTACAACATTTTTTGATCTGTTATACAATGTAGCATTCAGCTAGTCATGTCAGATCTTCCGCTGGCTCTGCTTAGAAAGAAGAAATCCAGACAGACTTCTCACTTTCTCCGCATCTATTGTGCACCCACTGCATGTTCTCCACGGAGTTGCATATGCCACTGCATTTCCAATCAAATGACACTGCGCATGTATTCCCTGCCTGAGATTTCCATTCGCAATCTGTGACCAAGAGACACATGATTTCAACTCAGTCATGCACAAGAACAGTAATGCGTGAAGTGTAGGCAGGTTTTATCAGTTTTTTATGAAATATAGCTTTGGGTTCAGACTTTAGAGCAAGTAATGTAAATCCTCAAGTAAACTAGGCAACCATTGTGAACTGAGAGAGATTGCAAAATAACGTAGGCTTACCAGGTGGAGTACCGCAACAAAGTCGGCGCTCATCAATATGCTCAACATCTAATCCTATGAACCAGGCTCCCAAAGACACATCCTCATTGATATACTTATGCAAAACACGCCTGGCATTATTGAATTAGCAATAAGTTTAGCCTTAGCAAGCATGAAGTAATATTGAAATAGTTAAACATATGAAACAATTAGTTCGTATGCTGGCTCACTTGTTTATAGATATGTAAGTTGCCAAATCTTTTGAAATAGCATACAATTGACCAGTTGCATGCCGGAAATACTGGTCACCAAATTTCCAATGCTCAGGTTCATAGTACCTCACATCTCTGAACAGTGGTAATCGCACCTTAACCACCAGGAAAAGCATGATGAAGAAACAAGGAGAGAATATTATATCTTCTTTTTACTTACTTGTCAGATAAGACGGGACCAGACTTCATGCATCCAATATATACTCTGGGCTTCTTAACATGTTTCGATAAAATCTGTCCGAGTGTTGCTGCAAATATATATAACAATTTTCATGTTATAGACAGGATGTTGCTGAGCAAGTACATTTTTCACATACAAGGCCCAGACTTGATAGAGCTTTCCCCGGGTCCTAAGGAAATAACACACAAGACAGCATCGGAGTAGAAATCAGCCTATAAGCACTTGGCACTTTCGCAATACTTCTACCAAAATGGGCACTGATGTTGACAACAAAGGGATATATCAAGAGCTTTAGAAAGAAACATGATAGTCAGACTTAGATTACTTTGTACAACAATACGGATTAAAAAGGACACATGTTCAACACAAAGACTTTACCTATATTAACATGCACATCATCATCAACCTTCACATAGAAGTCAGCGTCCCATAAAGAAACAGCTGTAGCAAAGTATGTCTTGGTTTTGCCAGACAATTCAAGGTATCCTTCAACATGGTCCTAACAGAAGTGGACAAGACTGACATTAGGCACAGCAAAAAGGTATGAAGTACAAACTTCGAAAGTACTCCAACATGAGTTCAAAAGGTAATGGGAGCAGCTTATAGTTCTTCGTAAACCACATAAACAGAATATTACTATTCTCATGAAATCTCCATGTTTTCTTTCTTCTGCCTTGATTGCTCTCTCCACAATGCCACCTGAAATAGCACTGCAAAAATATAACTTGTGTTTACATTCTTGATGACGCATGTCTTCCCAATAAAAAGTGACAAAAATTGGCTGTGCAGTTGCTAACATAAAAGTTTTCTTTTTCTCATCATGTCCATCCTTGGCCTATGTGAAATGGTCAGAAAATTTATGAATTTAAACACTAATAAAGCTAAGTTGCTGGAAAGGATAGAGTCCAAAATGTTTTGAATTGTTATTTCATTTATGAATTATGTGCCGTGACACAAAATGTGTTTATTGGACAATAGTCCAGGATTTCTTTCCCCTTGAATCCACCATGCATCAAGGCTAACACAGCCAGTTGGACTATATTTCAAATGACAAGGCATAAAGTATGACAATATTTAGGTTGATAGAGAAAAATCAATGAAATGTGGAATTTATGTTGCAGCACATGTCAAAAATAGAGATATTTGCACACCTGTGACCAATAACAAAACGGATTATGATCCCCTTCTCTTCTTCTAGTTTTCTTCTCTTTATTCCTGTCCCCGTTGTTAGCTGAACATTAGTACTCCATATTATAAGGATCCAGAACAGAGATAATTCCAAACACTCTGGTGCAAAAAAAGACCTTGAGGCATCCATGTGTTACGGATAGAATCCCTTCTCTTTCGACTGCTAAAAGCAGTATTGATGCCTATCACCATAAAATATTTCCGCCTTCCCATAGACTCAGGAGCCTTATGCCCTTCTGAAACTGGAGAACCGTTGAGAAATGATTCCTGCAGAGTTTTCGCAGCCGAAAGTTCTGTCTCCAGGTTTGCTATTGTCTTATCCAAAGTCCTGCAGGAAGAGTCATTTTGGTTGAGCTTAGAAACAACTACCATTATGCTTACTGGAACAGACCAAAGAGAAAAATAAAAAGGTATCAGTGCAATCACATACTGTACAGCATGATGGGTATCCTGGGCCTGTAGGATCTCTCTGTAATCTCGTTTTACATTAACCTGGTGACGCAACAGCATGAAATCAGAAATTTGCATAAACATCAGTGTGCTATATGATAGTGGATAAATAAATGGCGCTGTAAAGAGTATTCTAATTAAAGAGATATAATATGCAATTCGTTCTTCGCTATGTGACATGCAAATACTGTCAGGAATTACTTGTGGTTGGGGAATAGTATACCTTAGCAGAATTACAGTCTCCAGCAGTAAGCTCATCCTCCTTCACTCTCCTTCCATTTGGCCTGGCAACTTCAGTAACCTCAGGCAGTGTCCACATCCTGTAAAGAACTCTCGAATCAAAGAAACAAATTGCCCATCATCTACATCCCACATTCCCTCCCCTAAAATCCAAGAAACGGGACAAAACCAGTACTGCAGCCTGAAGGCTGGAGCTAGCAGAATGAGCCAAGAAATATGGAGCTGAGTGAATCGAATCCCACGAGCTCCAGGCTGTCGGACGGCGAGTGAGCCGGGTGACCTACCTGTCGGTGAAGAGCAGGCCGAGGAAGAAGCTCCCGGCGCAAAGGAACAGGACCCATCTCCTCGCCACGCCCCCGTCCCCTCTCCTCCAGCTCATGGCCGCCGCCTCCCACCACCACCTCCACCTCCACCTCCTACTCCCAGCTCAGCGTGTGCTGGGGTGGTGGACTGGTGGTGGTGGAACCGTGGAAGCGAGCGAGCGGCGGAGGCAGAGGCGGCAACGAACTGGAAGGAATGCAGTGCGCTGGCTCTGGCTCTGGCGTGTTGGGTTGTGGTGGTGGACACATCGGATCGGAGTCGGAGGCGTTACCACGTTGCGGATTCGGACAGTGGCCGGTGGGGCCGGTGCCGTACACGAATGCCAGCCCGTCGCGTGCAAGCCTAGTTAAATTCGCGGCGAATGGACTAGGCTTGCACGGTGCTTCGATCGAACTACTCGGCTAATAAGAGAGCGGTTAATAAGAGCATCCACGTGGTAATCCAAAAATCTAAGAACTATTTTGTTTTATCACTAAAATAAAAAAATAACTCACCTATGTCTAACAAAATCCAAATACATATAATCAATATTTTTAGATTTAGATCCATAATATATTTAACATTGAAGACTACGAATATGTCTAACTTATTTTAAAAAAATTAAAAAAATAAATTAAGTCTTATATTTTTTTATTAGGTGTGGGAGCCATGTCAGACCAAGCGACCAGTGAGAACCGCTGCATTGTGTCAACCAGCATCCTGGGTTCCAGCTTGCAAGGTACACACTGGGTATGACATGTGGGCCATGCATGTTCTCTCTTCACTTGAGTTGGGTTCTATGGCTGGTGCTGGGTCTTTGGATGAGACTGGTTGTAGAAAATGCTACAGTGTGTAGGGGTGACACTTCTCTCTCACCTCTAGTACCCCTCCAAATGCAACAATGCAGATGCTCTAATTCGCCAAACAATAGAAGGTAACTAGCACTACTACCTATCAGCCTCTCGCATAGTTGGAAAATATATGAAAATACAAATCGCATATATTACAGATGGAAACTAATGTTGGATCGGATGTATACAATTTGTACATGTTACAAATTTACTATACTACAAATTAAATTTTTATTTTTGATGATGTGGATAAATATAAACATTCATTTTTTGATTCGACGTATATATGGTTTGCATTAAATTTTTTCGTACAGTTGGGGTGGACTTGTTGGGCTATATAATTGGAAGGATTAGGAGTTAGGACTTTGAATTTGTGATGGATGGGTGGAGCCTGTTGGGCTTGCAGGTATATGAAGTGTCGTGGGTATGCCTGTTCGAGCTAAGCCTAATTAAAATTTTTGGAACTATTTTTAAATTATTGAACTGTTTTTTATCGGTGTTTTTGTCACTTTACCTTCAATTGTACTTTTCAATTGATAAAAATAGTTTATAAGTATTGTTTTGGGTTGTTATTGTGAGATATGCCTCTCTAAAACGATCTGATATCAAAGTACTAGGATTGATACCATTGTATCAAGCATGTTACCTTTATGGTTAAAGACCTGTTACGAACTGATAGTTATGTGTACCTTCATGGTACAAGGTCATATCCGCAAGAAAATATAGACAGAGATAGCGCCAGTGGCGATGGTGAAATGCCAAAAGGTATATGTTGGGTCCTGAACCGATTCCTTCCCAATCTGCCTCGCTTCCCTCTGCTCGTCCTACTCCACGTGCTACCAGATCCTCATCACTCCGTCAACTTACGGTTACATGGATGGAAAGGTTTGCGAGTGACCTAGGATGTCATCGCTCCATAGTTTTCAATGTCATCAGAGTAGAGCGGCTCACCGTTCTTGATAGAGCACCAACATCCATCGACCTCCTTGTCGTTGACCAACTCGCGCCTCATCGATTGGCTTATGCCATGGTCATACCTTCTCCGTGGCTCCATCTCCTTTTGTTTCTTCGGTGTTGCCAGTGGGGACAGCTTGAGGTCCACCATCCCGACACACATAACTATTATTCAGTGGGGATTGTCTATCGTTCTGTATCTGTAGTAGATGTCAATGACATATGAGATCAGACTTATCTAGAGGATTCGTGTCCACTATTATACGTCATTCCCCAGCGTGGACAAACTCGTTATCGAGGAGCAACGCTGATGACACCCGTACCTCACACGAGAAGCGAGGATGGGATCCCGTCCCCTATCATTTCCGTACTGTTTTTCGTTACAACTAGTAGCCTTTGGCTTCTAAACCACAGCCAAAAATAGTACCTCCAAAGCCGGGCCTTTAGATGCGCATTACATAATATGTGAATCTTTAGGGCTGTGCTGGATGGACTGCAGCATAGACTAGCATGGATCATCAAGACTAGCATGGAAATTTTAAAAAAAAATTCCAATTTTTTTATGAATTTGGTCATGATATATTCAAACAGCAGTCAAAATTTGTAAGATTTTCAAATAATTTCGGGCAAAAAAGTTTCGAATTACCCGGAAATTTCGGTGCAAACCGAGAGTGAAAACCCTGGTCATACGTAGCTGGAAGAGTCATACATAGCTGGAACTTGGAAGAGTCCATGGCGCGCTCCAAGCACACACGCGAGCGCGCAAGAATAGAACGCGCGGGAGAATAGCAGAGAGCATGCAATGCATGGCGGCGAGCGAATGGCGGGCGCGATCCGGCAGCTGCGCCACCCACCTCCCTTCTCCCGCCATTACCATCACCTCGCGCCTCCTCGCCTTCCCCTTTGTCTTTCTCCTCCACGACAGGGAAAGGCCCTAGCTCGATCGATCCACCCCTGGCCTCTTCCTCCCCACCGCCGTTCCAGCATTTCGGCCAGCTGCTCCCGGCGGTGGCGATCGATCCCCTCCTCGTCGATTAGGATAACTAGAAACTAATATCAAGAGCCATTTCGATTTCTTCCCAGCTTGGTTCTTTGGCTCCGATACGATTCCCAGTTGCATTTTGTTCCGGGGAGCAGGAGGTGATCAAGGAAGAAGCGGCGAGGTCAGTCGCCGGCGTCTCTCTTGCTCTCTCTCCTCTTCTCCGAGCTGAGAGGGGGAGAAGTAACAAGTATGGCGAGGAGCGGCAATGGGGGAGGAGAAGGCGGCGGCGGCGGTGGAGGCGGGCTGAAGAAGGGGCCGTGGACGCAGGCGGAGGACAAGCTGCTGGTGGACCACGTGCGGCGGCACGGCGAGGGCAACTGGAACGCCGTGCGGCGGGAGACCGGCCTGCAGCGCTGCGGCAAGAGCTGCCGCCTCCGGTGGGCCAACCACCTCCGCCCCGACCTCCGCAAGGGCCCCTTCTCCCCGACGAGGAGCGCGTCATCCTCCGCCTCCATGGCCTCCTCGGCAACAAGTGGGCTCGCATCTCCTCCTACGTAGGCAACCCATCCATCCCAATCTTTCTTCTTCTTTTTCTCGTTTGATCGATCATGAGGAGTTCGTCTTCGTCGTGGTGGTGAATCATGGTGGTGGGTGTGCGTGCGTGCAGCTGAATGGGAGGACGGACAACGAGATCAAGAACTACTGGAACACGCGGCTCAAGCGGCGGGTGCGCGCCGGCCTGACGCCATACCCGCCGGAGATCGAGAGGGAGATCGCGCAGCTCTGCGCGCAGAACATCAACCTGTCCGCTGCCGACGGCAGCGGCAGCGGCAGCGGCAGCCTGCCGCCGCCGCTCCTCTTCGACCCGAGCAACCCGTTCTCCTTGCCGCCGGTGGTGCCGTCGCCGTCGGTCTCGCAGTTGAATTCGCCGCTGATCAACCAGAATTACCCGCTCCTGAACCAGATGCAGGAGCTGCAGCTTCTCCACCTCGCCAACCAGCAGGCGCCGCCGCCGCAGCCGGCGTTCCACCACGACGGTGGCGCCGGACTCGGCGGCGGGTTCGTCTCGTCGGGGCTCCCGCCGCTGCCGACCAGGCCGCGCGAGCTCCTTCGAACCAATTTGACACGGCGACGAGCGGCGGCGGCGGCGACGGCTGCTCGAGTCGCTGCTGCTCGGCGACGACCACCTCCTTCCGCGGCCCAACCCCGCCATGCTCAGGGTGGGCTCCATGCCCGAGCTGATGTACCGCGAGCCTAGCTCAAGCCTCGTGCTCCATGGCGGCGGCGGCGTTGGCGGAGGCGGCGCCAGCGATAGCGACGTCACCTCGCAGTACCCTCCCGGAGAAGAGGACCCGCATTTTCGCGGGAGATGGGACTTCATCTTCGGTTAGTTCATCCAAAAATTTCGATTTTTTCCATTTCCACATCGATAACAAAAAAAAAAAGTCCGAGCAAATTTTGCAAAACTATATATACTTTTTATTTTAGAAATGCAAAATTATATACTAAACAGTCTAAACTACAGATTTATGGCGCTTATCACGAAGCTACAGATTGGCCATTATCTTAAATACAGATTGTAGTAATTGCAAAACTACATATTAACACCAATCATAACACAAAACTACAATGTTTATTTCAAGTTTCTAAACTCTAAATTCCATATTTTTCAGATAGTCCGTCTTAAATTTTTCGTTATATTTTTCTGATGGTTTGATCAAAGTTTCTATAGTATTGTTAAATTTACATTAGAAATTCAAGCTTCACACGCATTAAATCAATCAATGGAACTGACACCAATCATCTCATATCAAATATAGCATAGGGTGATCAATCATCAGTTCATCACAACGACGATCGATCTCATATGTTGTTGCATTGGGGTAACTGATGATGCAGAGGACGTGAAACCCTCCAAGAGGAGGGCGGCGAGCGCGGTGGAGGAGGAGATCTCCGGCATGTTCGGCATCACCCCGGGCTCCATCCCGGGGGAATGGTTCATCCCTGGCGGCGGCGCCGCCGCCGAGTCGTCGGCTCCGTCTCCGGGGCCGTCGTCCGTCGTCACCACCGACGACGACTTCAGCCTCGAGATGCAGCACATCATGTCGTCGCTGCCGCTGCTTCAACCTGAAGAGCATAACTGGAACGCATAAATTTCAACAGCAAAAATGATTTGGTAGTGAGAGAGACTGTAAATCGGTTGTGATGAGCAGTGAAATGTTGGTTCTTGTTTTTGTACTGGGCCTTATTGTCGGATCTGTCATGCCTCTGCCTTTTAATTGCAAATTGTTTTTCGTATTTTGCTATGAATGAATTGAAGAGTTTTATCGTAGTTGAGTCTTTGTGTGAATCAGCGAAGAGATTCCAGAGAGATACAATGGAAATCCATTCTAGGGACAGACTTCAGGCTACTAAAAATTTGAAACTGTGGAACAGTTTAGTATGGTAGCACTTGCATCCTGTTCTGAGATTGCCGCCTCATGATTTAGGAACATATTACTGAAAAGAACTCTGCAAACTTCTTAACCATCTGGACAAAATCATTTCAGCAGCTATTTCATTTGTGTTAGCTTGCGATTGTGTCATCGAGCAAACACCAGCACACCACGTTTGCCACCTGATGCATATTGTATGTTTGGTAGACTGCAAGTTTGTGACAGCCACAAAAGTATGGCTGGCCACAAAGTATGACAAAGTTAAAAAAATTGAGTCTATGACGTGTGGGAGTAAACCAATCGCACGTTTAATAAATTGTGGCTGTAAAAATATGATATGGCAAAGTGTGACTATGAATCAAACATTCGCTACTGTTGCAACAGATTAGTATTCGTGCAAATTCTGCAATAGTGCTACGAAGGAAAAGATTTTTTTAACCATCCATGATAGTGCAACTCTTGCAATTCTTCAGTCCTACTTATCGCTCGGCCAATCCAAGGCGTTCTTCGCCGCTGTTGAAACAGATCAGCATTCGTGCAAAATTCTGCAATTTGTCCATGATGTAAATCTTCCATCTGATTGGTTTTTCATGCTCACTTGCTGGTTCATTTGGAAAAAACGGAACGCGAGAATTTTTGATCAGAGGTCGGGCACACCAAGTCAATTGATGCAGGACATAAAAGAGGAGATCCTAATTGGAGGGAAGCGGGATTGTTTGCAGGAGACGTTGCTAAGGACACATGAGAGCATCTCCATGACTTTCTTATAAAATGATACCCTATAATACGTTTTTGGGATACATATTAAAAATATATGCTTCAACCTACTCTCTCATCCAATGGAACCCAAAAAGTTTTCCAATAAATTTAAATTCGTGGACTGGACCAAATACTGATTTTAATTTTATACTTTAGGCACATATACCGAAAATACGATTTTAATCAAGTATAACAATTTAGAATAAAGTTTAGATGCACGTAGTCTATTCGTTTCAAAACATAACAATTTAGAATAAAGTTTAGATTTGTAGTATCTAACTTTACATTTTAGGAAAAAACACTTTCATTTCATTAATATAAAATATTTTTTAAATATATGTATATATTTTTTAAAAAATAAACGGTCATTTCGCGCCAATCCGCGCGGAGAGTGGATAGAGGATGGGATCTCATTTCTCGAAGTGGGGAATGAGAAGGGAAGAACATGGGATGAAAATTTTTAGAAAATATGATAGGACATCTATTGGAAGCTGAATTTTAGTCTAAAACTTCTAAAATTTGAATAAAATAGGGGATAGAGAAAAGATGCTCTGACTGCGCCAAAGCTGATACAGGCGCCTTTGTAAAGCTGAGTTGCTAATGAGATCGAGATGCTGCTGCAGAGCTGGAACGTTGCTGATGAGATCGAGATGCTGCTGCAGAGCTGGGACTTATGCATTAGTTCCAGGGCTGGAAAGCAGGCAGCTGAACTTTTCGCTTCTGTTGTTTATCTCTCCTGTCTTGCTTGCTGGGAAGGAGGTTTTTGTTAAGCTAACTTTCCGACTCTGGCAGCGTTCTGTCGTTACAAGCTTTTATTTTTGAATTTTTGAATTTTTCTAACATTCTTAATGAAACTGATCAGACCGATTCTTCTGACCGACCCGGCAAAAAAAAATAATCGGTTTGCCTGTGTGTTTAATCAATCTGTGAAACATTCTCAAGTGTGGATCCATGTAATTCTGTCATCTGACGTACAAAAACTAAGTAAAAGCATCAACAAGATTGCAGCCGAATCAACGGAGTAGACCCCTACGAAGGAAGAAATTTCGTGCTGTCATTTAACTCCCATCTCACAGCAAGCAGAGACGAGGCTGATGAACACAAAATCTCCGAGCTTTTTCAGCCTCCACACAAATCAGAAACTTAACTTGCGAAAGAATAGTTAAATTCGCCAAAATTATGCAACTTCTCAACGTAGGAAAAAAACCCTGAAACACAACACCGAATTGATTGATGGATAAGTAAAACAAGCATCTATGACTTCAGCCTCAGGAAGCCGACTGATATCATGTTGAATGTAGCAGTTACAAGTAGGTTCTTCCTGGTAAACAAGAACTTAGAGCCAACTACACCCTCTAAACATTGAGCAATTCATCATGAGCAGATTACATAATATTTGGATGGTAAAAGCATCAAAACGTGATGCAAAAACAAAGAAAATACTAGCACTTGGCTCGGATCTATAACAGCTTTATCTGTCATGAACTCTCAGAAGCAGAACTGACGTCGAAAACTGAAAGATTACAGTGGGGATTATGCAGTAGTGGACCTACATGTCAGCCAATGTAGTCCGAAAGTTTGTGTCATTACCATCTAAGCGGTTCCAAACCCTACAAGTCAGAAGTAAATCTAACAAACCAAAGCGCTAAACATTTATATCCATTCAAATGTGATAGCTGAATGAAAGGATCATATATATCCATTCAAATTATTAAATACTGCGACGATATTTGGGTCGCATACTATCAAATTATAATCGTTAACTATTTTTCATGGATTATCTCAGATCAAAATCACTGCCCACACAAAGTTTAGGGGCGGGCACCAGGAATGGAATTCTGTTTGTTCTCCAGTAGCGATTACTATTTGAACTCCTTTCTGAACATCACCATATTAATTGGACGCTGAAGTTTCTCTGACAATCAGCACTCTTTGCGATTCTGAAATAAACTTAACTAGCAACATGGTCATGCAAATCTCTGTACTGACGCCACACAATGAAGAAGGTTATCCCGGATGTGAAATCCAATTCTCAGTGCCTGCCTATTCTGTGTTCAGTGGTCATTGTTCAATCAAGAATAATATTATTCGGCTGTCAAAAGTTGGGCATTCAACATTAAATTATCTGTTATTGGGATTATTAAAACCGTGTCTCAATCAATGATTAAACATTCGGTGCATTTCCATAAAATCGTGGCATCAGCTGTAGGCAAACTACAGCAAACAGCTGAATCGCATAGCATCACAAGATATCAACCGAATCAAAATGAACGGAGAATATGCTAGAAGCATGGAATTTCGTGCTGTCATTTAACTCCCATCCCACAGTAAATAGAGACGAAGCTGATGTCAACACACAATCTCCGAGCTTTTTCAGCCTCCCGGCAAATCAGAAACTTACCTTGCGGAAGGATAGTTAAACTCGGCAAAATTACGAAACTTCTTAACCTACGGAGGAAAGAATATCTGAAACAAAAGCGCATATAATTTGATTACCTCAGGAAGCCCGTTGATAACATGCGAATGTAGCAGCTGCAAGTAGGTTCTTCCTGATAAACAGGAACTTGAGCCAACTACACCCTCTAAACATTGGGCAACTCATCATGGGCGGATTAGACATTTGGATACTAAATACAACATGATGCAAAAAAAAAGGAAAAAAACATTTGGCTCAGATCTATATCAGCTTTATCTGTCATGAATTATCAGAAGCAGAACTGGCGTTTAAAGCTGAAAGTTTGTATCATCACTGCCAGAACGCCAAATATACCAGTCTGAAGTAAATTAACAAACAAAAACACAACATTTAGATGATAGAGTAATGACAGCTGAATGAATGGCTCATATTAAGAAATTCAACCATTATTTTTCCCTTTGCTTCACAGTTTAGATCAGAAGCGCGGGTAAATGTCAAATCACTGCCATCGACCATCAAGCTCCTAAGGAAAAAAAATTGGACAACACGAAGAAAGATTTGATTTTTGAAATGTATCCATTACGCTGACACAGATCAATCACATGCTCGAAGCATCAAGACCTGCAACACTGAATGGCGTGGTGGATCTAGCACAGGCATTGGGGCTTCCTTCTTCAGGGGATTTCAATCCGACAAACCCGGGGTTGGCACCGTGCAAGAAACAGAAAATTGAACAGAGAAACGATAGAGCACCCAAAAAAGAAAAGTTGATCTGCATCAAGAGATGAACTGTGCGCAAGCAACAATCGTATTGCCTACTGGAGCCATGGCAACAGAAACGATTTCTTGACGCGTCGATTTTTCCCCTTCTAGCAGAGAAGATGGGACCATGGAGATATTGGTGCCCCCAACTTCACAAGAACAAGAGGAGGATATATGCACAAAATGACCAAACAAATACCTAAGATCCACGAAAAGAAAAACATGAACTCTGAACGCGTAGAAGGCAACGCGAACAAGGCACACAGGACAGAAACGAAAGCTACGACGGCGCGGCGATGGCTGCTGATCCTTGGAACCCTAGGTGGTGAGAGTGGAAGGTGAGCTAGGAGCGTACTTGTAGCCTCGACGGCGGCGGCGAAGCGGAGGAGGGCACCGGTGTTGCATCCGTGTAGGATGAAACCTAGAAACTTTGGGCTTTTATGGGCCACATTTTTGTGTACTTGGGCTTCTTTTTAGACGAAATTACCAAAGAGATTGGGCCGTTGGGAGACGTAACCGGAGTATATGGTGGGCCTTCCCGCCTCCAATTGGCATCGCGGCGCTCCACCGCGCCGCGGGCCGTGGGCTGGGTGAGCCCGCAACGAAGATCCCCACGCTCGGCCCTGGCCTTCCCCCGGAGTCGCTTCCTGCGATACCGTGCTAACGTCAACACACATAAGCTGTTCTGTTGAAACGGTATAGCGTCGATAGCGTTTTGTATCAGTCCTCGTTCATTACTGATGTAGAAGTGTGCTATAGTTGCTACTCGCATCCATTAGGAGAGAAGAATTATCCTATACATTTCAAATTACTTATATCGTTTTAGTTTTGTCCATAGGGATCCAATTCGTTAGCCTCACGTGAAAAAGGATCAGACAAGTAAGCACCGCTCTAACACCCATTTTTCCTTGCCTCCACCATTAGGGCCAGCTCTATAGTTTAGAAGTCCCTTGCAAACTCGGTAATACGGGCTCTTTAGGCTAAATTTTTACCTGTATTTTGGATTAAAAAAATTCTAATGCCATGAATAAAAAGTAGTTGTTTACATCATTCTTTCGAATAGAGATAAGCTTTTTCATGACTTGTTGGTTATTGATTTATTATTCGGTCTTTAATCGTATAAGTCGAGCGCATATATATTAATATGTGTATATATATATATATATCGTGCTACATGTGCAGTTGATTTGTCTTGATATTACGATATATATGTATACTTTATACAGCATATACATATATTAATCATGTTGGTTCGTCACTAATTACCAAACGCATATAATTACATGTGACAGTATTAATGGTGTCATCTTTTGGTTTGCCCAACGCCCATTATAGCTAGCTTTTAGTGGGCCTAGTCGATAGGAGCCTAGTAGCCCAGCCAGTATACATATTTGTATGTACATTATACGACGAGTATAAGACCTGTCTAGTATAGACCACAAGCGCATGCATATGTCTATTCTTTGTTTGGTTAGATGCTGTCATCGTGCTGTTCAGGGAAGTATATAAATATGCAGTGGAATGTGTTGGATATATACGGGCTGGGGCCCTAGACTCGCACAACCCATCCCTGAACCCGGCCTATCCACTGTATTGGGACCTTGACAGGGTTTACAATTTCGCGAAAGCCAGCACGAAAGCCGTGAAATTCATCCGTTTCGTAGGGTACGGCACGGCATCTCAACGGGTTTGATTAAATAATTTCATGGGAATTTAAAAATTTTGAAAAATTTATTTTAACACAAAAAATATTTTTTTATAAAAAATATAAGTTTCACGATGTTTGTCGCAAAAACCGCGGTTTGAGTGAAAACCGTGGCACGAAGCGGATTTAGGTTTGATTCAAATTTAAATTACGGTTTTTGCGGTTTTCGCGGTTTTTGCGGTTTTTGGCGCGGTTTTCGCGGCACGCACGAAATCATTCAAATTCAAATTTGTTACTGTTCATCGTCGGCGATTTTCGTGGTTTTCGTGGTTTTCAGACGAAATTCGCCGTGCCGGCGAGGGGCAGCACGGCATAGCATCACGGAAAGGTGAACCCTAGACCTTGCCTGGTAGCGGCAGAGATCAAACTTTTTGGGGTTTTATTAGAGCAGCTCTAATAGACGACTAAAAATTTCTTTACCAAAACGAAGTATTATGGGCTATGCTAAAAAACTTTTCCAAAAAATATGTCATCCTATAGCAGAACGCTAAAAATTACTCCTCAATAATTCAAAATAGGTCACGTCGTCAAAATTAGGTCTAGCCCGAGCAAAGCGTGGCGCGGGGCGACGATTGGCGAGCGGTGCGAAGGTGTCTGGGGCGGGAAAAAAAGAAAAATCGCGGAAAGGCACCGCGGGAAGGAGGTCGAGAAAGGATTGGGGAAGGTTTGACGTCGCTAATATATGTGTGATGGGGGATGTTTTTTGGCGTTACTAATCTTTTAGAGAAGTTTTGGGGGAACCGTTGAAAAACAATTTTTTTGTTTTTCTCTAAACAAGATATTGGGGTTAAGATTAGTAGTCTCAAGTTGCTCTTAGTGGTGCCAATTTCTTGTGGTTTGGTGAGGCGTTTGTTTGTCGGTCCATCAGCAGAGTCCTTACTGCTAGTCTCATCTGTTTTTGTGTGTGTTGTTGACGATATTCTCTATTGCTCAATTGCTTTGTCCGCGTCGATCCGTTCGAACGTCCACGAGTTTTTCCACTGTAAAAGAGTACTTCCTTCGTTCCATTAAAACCTCTCTCAATATATATACTTGTTAACACTGGAATTTGGTAATGGGGTTCCTAAGTCCTGAAAGGCAAAGTGAAATCGGATCGGCCGAAGGCAGGGGTCGTATCGGCTAAGAGACTGATCGGCTGCAGAGCTAGTCGCCTGAGGATAGGTTGAATGGAAACAGCCGACGGCCGATTCTGAGTTCAGAAGAGATGAAACCGTGTTTAACGCAGAAGCTTGAAGACAAGTGGAGGATTTGGTTGCTAATTGCGCGTTTAAAGGTATTGCACTTATGGATAGAGTCTTGTAATGACAGTTGTATCTGTAATCTAGAAATTCGTTAAATTGTTAGTTGTAATACATTATGGATCCCGCTAGGGATGATATGATGTTTAAACAGTAGTTTAGATAGAGTCCAAAGTTGTTACAAATATTTGTATCTTGGGTATAAATAAGACCCGAGACCCTCGATTCAATCAATCTAATCTTCGGCGCATCACCATCCTTTTCCTTTTGGACGAACACCCTGTTTGGCTTTGGGCTGCATCGTCTCAATCCCCAAACTCAGGTACATGTTTGTCGTTAGTGGTGAGATTACTTGTTTCTAATGCTTCCATTGCAATGATACATTAGATTCAATAGTTTTACTGCGACATATATCATATAGTGCATATGAACCAATTCGATGCTTAGATCTATCTTGTGGTTGATTCATCTTGTCGAGAGTATGTGGTCAACAAGGCTAGATCTAAGGGTTGGTTGGTTCGTATGTAGTATCTACCATCTCACGGAGTGTAGGTCGAAAGTAATAGATTGGATGTTTCTTTTGATACTTAATGCTGCATCAAGACTGAACTATTGAGTCGTCTTTAGAACCATCAATGATCTATTCTTTTGGATTTACATTATCTGGAGATAGCGTCGGGGTTTCAGCCGACCTTATTCACCCTAATGTGTTTCTTTTAACATTATTGTTATTAGATTTGTATTAGGGCTATCTTTTATGCCTAGATTGTGCTTGTTTACATCTTTGATCTAGAAATATTATGTCTACACGAGATTCACTGGAATACCAGCCGACTTGACGTTAGTTTCCCAGCATCGGCTAGTCTATTGATCCGTATATTTATTATTATTCGTTATATTTGGATCGGACGACTGATGATCCGGCATGGCCGATACGTTCTGGTCGCTTGGCCCAAATATGGTCTGGAATAACACATATACGTTCATGGATTTCCTTGGCCGATCTCGCGAGGACTTGGCCTAACGCTTAACGAGCACTTCCTTGTTTTCTTTCTTGTTGATTGGTAGATCAAATCAACTGGCATGCTCTACACATTGTAGGCAGCTGAGAAGGACCTGCACTGGAGTCAAGCAGATCTCCCAGGCCAGCACGTGAGAGAGATTTCTCGTCAACAATACTGTATATATATAATATACATAGATGCATTCCTTTTATAAAACACATTCATGCCAGTTGGCTATACGGTCCGTACAGATTGGTTCGACCGAGTCTGACTGGAGCGTCTGACCATCGCATCGATTACAACCGACACTAAATCATCGGATCCCATGCCGCTTGGCAGCGGCCCGTACTGCATGGTTCGACCGAGTCCGACCGGAGCGCCCGACCACCGCATCCGATTACAACCGACACTAAATCATCGATCCCATTAGAATTATGAAGTTAAGCGTGCTTGGACAAGAATAGTACTGGGATGAGTGACCTCCTGGGAAGTCCTCGTGCTATGTTGCATCTGGCGGAGTTGCAAACTGGTGTTTATATTAGGTTACAACCAGCATACCAAGTGTATTGCAACTAATCAACTATCAGAGATGCACGCTGGTTGCAACTGGTGTTTAGATGAAGTTGCAACTGGACGACAATCGGTGATATTGGTGTGTCACAACTGGTGGAGTTACAACTGGTGTTAAGATAAAGTTGCAACTGGAGTTGCAACCAGTTGTAATTGGGTGGACGGTGATATTGGTGTGTCGCAACGGGTGTAAAAAACGGGTGGTCGATGATATTGTGGAGTTGCAACTGATGTAAGTTTCTAAAAATAGCAAACAATAGTTGCAATTGTGTATAAAAGTTACAACTAGACTTTCCATAAGGTCACCCACTTCCCATGAGGTCACTCATCCTCATCCTAAATCTACTCTTGCCCAAACACACTTAACTTTGAGATCCGCTACCTAGTGGAATCTGGTGTTTGTGTGATTGGTTCAAGCATGCGCATGAAGATAAGGTTTGGGCGCCTGAAGGATTTTGTGTGCACGCGTGGCTCGTTCTGCGTCGCGCCGCGCGTGAGCCTAGTCAGGTTTTTGGCGTGTACGCTGCGTGTGGCCCCTGTGCAACGTAGGGCTGAAATGCACCTAGATGCATTTTAGCCTTACTCTCTCTATCTCTCTATATATATAGTTTCTTGTGTGGCGCGTTACACCCGTCCAGGTGTGGCATGACCGAATCTCTAATTTGAAAACTTAAATTGAAAATCCGAACCGTTCAAATTGTTCTAAATATTAATAAATATTAATATCGCATTGTATACCAAATTTTATATTTTTTTTTAAATTTTTTTACTATTTTATCAAATAGGTTAAAGATATATTAATCCAAGATGCGGGCAACAGTCAAAGATGCGGCGACAGTCGATGAGGCTGCTCTTTGGCGGTAGGTAGACCTGTTACGTGAGTAATATGAAGCCGTGTAAGGTTGCTACACAGATGATACGATATATATGCCTTAGTTTATCCCATTTTGTTTTAGATAATGAAAATTTTTTATATCTCGGTCTCTGCCAACAGACACACAGCTAATGAGTGAAGATAAAAAAGTTTGAGGTTAGGGGACAAACCCCATATCCCTATTAATGCTAATCAAAAAAAAACTGAATTGAAAATATTTAGAATATATAATGATATTCTAAATGAATTAAAACATTTAAAGTGGGACAAAAGATCTCTAGCTACCGATTTCAAGAGTGTAGCTATATTATACGTAGTATCCCACTCCTCCAGTGAAAGCATCATCAAGCACCAAGAATATAGCCAAAGAAAACGTAAAAATAACATATATGGGGTTAGACTATTTCTTGATATTGAAAACTATATCATTCCGATAATATGGGGTTAGACTATTTTTATTGAAAACTATATCATTCCGATAACATCAAATTGACCAACATAAGACACTAATTTCAAATAAAATTAAATATAGGCATTCCCTTTAGCCAGTTACCACCAAATATTGAAAGAAAAACCAGTTAGCAAAAAATTGTTTAGCATTTTTGGAAGGGAATGTTGAAAGAAAAAGACACATAGCTAAGCATACTGTGGGACATGCCAATCGAAGAAGATGTTGTATCGTTTCTTTTTTAGATGTTGTATCGTTTCTTTTTATGGCAAAACTTTCCTCCCTTCAATTTCTTTTAGCGATATATCTTTTGTTAGGATTATTTTTTAAAACCAAAGTCTTTAACTTTTAGAGATATTTTTAATTTTTATAAAATTGGACTTTACAATCGTATTATACATAGAAGTTTATCAATTTTGTTTTAATCTTTCTTTGAGTTTGTTATTTGTAAGTTGTTGGCGAACCTTCTCAAGTTTTTAAAAAATACGTAATTTTTATGCGCATTATCGAAAAAAAGTTTATTTAGGAGAGGTTAACTCCTAACTCCCGCGCCAACTACCCCCTTGTCGGCGAGGGCGCTCCACGCACTCCACCGTGAAAAATCGTGTCGGTACGCGCGGCCGTCCACACGCACAGCCGCAGTAGGAGAGCTCATCTCGCTCGACGGCTGCTCGACGCATACCGCGTCGTTCCTTCCGTGATTCCGGCGAGGCTAATCCCTCGAACGAGCCGTCTCGGCGTCCGCAGAAAGACGCCGCCGCCGGCATCTCGATCGAGTCGATCAGGCCTTCTTTTTTGTTTTGTTTTGTTTTGTTTTTACATGTGTTCTAGAATGCAAGTACGCAACTAGGGAGAGAGACATCAAGGGAAAAGTGGTTCTGTGACTGGTGGCCATGTGAGCTAAGCTCGAGACATTGGACAATTGGAGATTCGGAGGAGGGAGAACTTGGCCGATCCAGCCAATGGCGCTGCAGAGCACATGGCGCGCGAATGGCGCCCGGGCGTGCACGCCGCGGCCTCCGTCGTCGTCACGCCCACGCACGCACGCACTAGCCCCCTGATCTAGGCGTGTACTACGCGCGGCAATCAGGCGATCCGGAGTTTGATTATTATCACTTTCTCCGTTCTAATAATATGTATGAATACTAAGGTCATATTTGAATCTCGATGAGGATAAAAATTAAATGATGTCATCTAAAAAATCATTAATTAAATACCTACTATCTTTTTTTGTCTTTCTTTTTATTTTATTGTAATTTATAGTGGTATACATAAATTCTATCTCTTAATAAAAAAATACACAAGTTATTTATATATTCGAAAAATTTATTATAAACTTAAAAATAGATTATATAATATTTCAAAATAACTTATATATCAAAAGTTAAGTTTTTCGTACGAAACATATCGGTTTGAAATATGTGCTATCAAAAATAAGAATAAAAATATATCTTAATTAAGTTAAAATGGGACCTGAACGAGATATGTATCAAACTATTGGACGGTGCTTTACGTGCACTGTTCGTCTCCTCCTCCTCCGCCTACTGTTTTTTTTTCGCGAACGCTCCTCCTACTGGCGATCGTGGATCGATTCGCGATTCGTTGGCTTAGCTATGAGATGGCATTGGATTCGCGCCGGCCAGCGGGTCACTTGTGCGGCGGAGCACCGACACATCGTACACACCAGATGTACGAACGTGCCCGTGCGTGGAACATGCGAACAGCCCAGATCGGAGCCAGACACACACTAGGACTACCGCTACTCCAGCAGTCTTATGTAATACTGTACTACCGCGTAAAAAGTGGTTCATATGACGTTTGACTTTGTATTAATTCATTTTGATTTATGTCAGCTGATTTTGTGTCGGATGATATATAGATTTATTTCGACTTTATTTTATATACAAAGTCGTAAGTCAGATGATCTTGTTTGGTATGCGTACGCCTAGCATTTTCAGGTTTCACGCGCGCCTCCCTACGACGACGACGCGAGCCACGGGACCCGTGACAACTCATGCCACCACCACTAGCAGAATTGATGAATCTAGCAGAGAGCCCTGCAGTGCAGAGCAAAACATATCCGTCCAACCACCCAATCGCCTTCACCGCAAAATCTGCCTCCTCATTTATAATTCCTCCTCCTCGTCTCACTCTCATCTCAGACTCAGATCCCTTTCCTCCCTGCCACTCTTTGACCCCTGCCCCCTCATCACACTCCACTAGCTACTTCTAGCTGTCAAGTGACCTCAGCTCAGCTCAGCTCTAGCTGAGGTGAGTGATAAAGCGGTGAGAGTGAGTACGGCGGTGGCGGTGGTAGGTGTGAGACAGTGAGTGTGTGAGACGAGGAGGATGGAGGCCACCGCCACCACCTCGTCGTCGTCCATTACCCACTGCATCGTCTTCTTCTTCTTCCTCCTCCTCGTCGCCTCCTCCTCTCTCCTTGTCGCGGTGAGAGGCGACGACCCTTACAGGTTCTACACCTGGAACGTCACCTTCGGTGACATCTACCCTCTCGGCGTCAAGCAGCAGGTACATTATACATACATACATCCATCGCATTGGGCTCTTCTTCAGCTTCAGCTTGTTCTTGGAGCTGAGCTTTGAGCTTAGTGAACTCAGCAGCTGCATTTGCTAATGGCGTTGTGGGTGTGTGCGATGCTGCAGGGGATACTGATCAATGGGCAGTTCCCGGGGCCTCAGATCGACGCGGTCACCAACGACAACATCATCATCAATGTCTTCAACAACCTGCCTTCCCCGTTCCTCCTCTCATGGTAATTTTGCAGAGCTTTTCTTCATCATGACTCTGTTTGCGCTGTCCCAACTAACTTTGCTGCTCCAAGTCAGTCTGAGTCTGGCATGTTTCTTTCCGCTCGTACATTGCATTTTCGGTCTTGCCGGAGGATGCTGGCAGGTTCATTTTCGGATTATCTATCCATGTTTGTAGTTGTAGATGTCTTGCCATGATCGGCGTGATCTTGATTAAGCTGTAAGCCTTGAAATGTATGAACTGTCTCTCTGAGATTGTTCCCCAAATGCTGCACTGCTGCTGGGACTAAAACGGGGTGTGCAAGTTTGAACATGTGAAACAATATGCCAATTCTTTCAAAGTTTCAATCGAGTAGAATCATGTGTAGATCTTGATCCTGTCGGTGCTTTTTGCAGAGCTTTGTGATGTCACTGATGTGTGAGCTGTCCCAAGGCAAAATGTTTATTGCTTCCTTTTACTTGTTGAACTAAAAGAACCTGATACCGTGTGTAGCGTCTACTTACATCTTTGCCCTTTTTTCCTTTTTTTTTACTTGTGCTTTCGTTCTCGTTACAGATCCATGATAGAAAGAGCATGTGTACAACTAGTGACTAATTGTATCAGTGGGGCCTAATGTGCTTCAAGTTGAGCATGTGCAGATTGCTGTGTTTGCTGGGTCACTTTTGGCTTCAAGTGTCAGCAAGTGTACTTGTTGCCACCTTGAGGAGCTAATTTGAGTATTAAAAAACTTCTCATATAACACGACGACATGACGTGTAAATGGCTGAGAAATAAAATAAGGTCATCTTCTATTAGTAAAACAAAAATAATCTCAATACATGATCTTTCATATTTGGGCCGTGGAAATGAATACCAGTGTCTGTAACTTATTTAGCTGTTCATACATTGCAGGCAAGGAATTCAGCAGAGGAGGAGCTCATGGCAAGACGGGGTGTATGGTACAAACTGCCCGATCCCTCCGGGTGGGAATTTCACTTACATCATGCAGTTCAAGGACCAAATTGGGAGCTACTACTACTTTCCCTCCCTTGCATTCCATAAGGCTGCTGGTGGGTATGGTGGTATCAGGGTCCTTAGCCGCCCGGGATCCCGGTTCCATTTGCACCCCCTGCTGGCGATTTCACCATATTGGCCGGTGACTGGTTCAAGCTCAATCACACTGTAAGTACATTTTTTTAATGTATTTAACCCCAAATTTCAACAAACAAAAGGGTAATTCGCACTGTATCTTAGCACTCACTTTAGTGCATCGACAAAGCTAAAATTATAAATTTTGCAGGATTTGCAAGGCATTTTGGACAGTGGTAATGACCTTCCGTTCCCTGATGGGCTTCTTATCAATGGCCAAGGCTGGGGTGGCAACAGATTTACGGTAGACCAAGGTAAACTCATCAGAGTGAATCAGAACGAAATACCTAGCAGTCTGGCAGGTACTTCATGATTGTACACACAGAGCTACACTAAACTTGTTTGATGTAATTTTGCCAGGAGAACTTACCGCTTTCGGGTATCAAATGTGGGTATATCAACATCAGTGAACATAAGGATTCAGGGTCATTCCTTGCTCCTGGTTGAGGTGGAGGGATCACACACCGTGCAGAGCACATACACATCGATTGATGTCCATTTAGGCCAGTCTTACTCATTCCTCATGACAGCTGATCAGCCACCCCAGGACTACAGCATTATTGTCTCGACACGTTTCACCAATCCTGTGCTCACCACTACTGCTGTCCTCCACTACAGCAATTCAAACGGTGCCCTTTCTACGGTAGCACCACCCCCAGCGCCAACAATCCAGATTGATTGGTCTCTCAACCAGGCTAGATCAATTCGGTAAGCTTTTCCGTGATATGTTGGTATATCATATTTGAGTAACATGCTTGTTTCAATAGTAGAATTTTAGGAAGTCATGAAAATATACTACAGGTCCAGATCATAAGATATCTTCAGGACCTACAAATAACTTAGATCGGAACGTTGGAATTCCCTACACAAATATAGTAGTGACTACAGTGTTTCATACTTCTAGTTAAATAAGATATGTCCATGTGTTAACAGTCTACGTTTTTTTGTGTGGAAAACTGACTTAAATATCATATCTAGTTAACAACACAACTGAAAAACTGAAGTTGTTCAAATAACTCCTGCATAGGTCTCTGAAGGACTGAAATACTCCTTTTCACCCAATCCCCTGTGTTCTAACTCTAAACAGGTGGAATCTGACAGCAAGTGGACCAAGGCCGAACCCTCAGGGCTCATACCATTACGGTCTTGTCAACACCACAAGAACCATCAGACTCGTGAACTCACGGGCTAACATAAATGGCAAGCTGAGATATGCGGTCAACAGCGTGTCCTTCATTCCAGCTGACACTCCTCTCAAGGTTGCCGACTTCTACAACATTCAGGGTGTGTTCACTCTGGGAAGCATGCCTGACAATCCAACTGGAGGTGGCGCCTACCTGCAGACAGCAGTCATGGCAGCCAACATGCGAGACTACGTTGAAGTCATCTTTGAGAACTCTGAGAACTTTGTGCAGTCGTGGCACATTGACGGTTACGCATTCTGGGTTGTCGGGTGCGTTCTCGTTGCCATTCTTGCAAATTATAGGTAGGCCACCGGTTCATGTCAATGACTGAAGGTGATTACCATTTCTGAACAGGATGGATGGAGGACAATGGACACCTGCGAGTCGCCAGAGCTACAACCTTAGAGATGCAGTTGCTCGGTACACATTGCAGGTATTATCAATGCAGATGCTCATTGTAGATCACCATGACCACACTTAATTTATCTGAAGCTGCATCTAGCACTATATTCTGATCATGTCATTAGAAGAAGCACAATAGACCATATAAGGAAATGCTCCATGATTTCACAACTCATATGACCTGCTCGTACATGATATCTTTTTTAGGTGTATCCTCAATCATGGACTGCAATTTACATGCCTTTGGACAATGTGGGGATGTGGAACATCAGGTCAGAGAGCTGGGCCAGACAGTACCTTGGCCAGCAGTTCTACCTCCGGGTCTACTCTCCGGCAAACTCATGGCGGGATGAGAACCCGATCCCGAAGAACGCGCTCCTATGTGGTCGTGCTTCGGGCCGCCGGACCAGGCCTCTCTGAACCTGAACCAGGGTCAGTTTCATGTCACGAAGGGGTGGCAGCTGATAGACTGATGAGAGTCAGATGAGAGCCAAGGATACATGTGGTGTTCAGATAATTGAGCCCCAATTCTTTTGACAAGCTTGAGAAGTTGAGATGATTGTACTTCTAGCATCCCATTTCTGCTATTCGCATTGTTAAGCAATTGTAGCTAAAATGTTGCAGCGAATTCTTTGTATGGCAAGCAAGGATAATCTTGCTTCCTGACATTTATTGATAGATGATATAATATTGATATCCACGATTATATATAAACTGGAGTATGTTCAGATGTTTCAGATTTGTGTCATGTAGTAATAATTGATAAAAAGCAAGAAAGCAAGATTTTTCAATCATTTACTTAGGACTACCACTTTCTGTCAGGAAACCAATGAGAGCAGAAATTCAACCTTTAATGGACAGATTTGGTAAGAAGGCAGCTGGATGGAAGCCAGGATTATTGTCAGTGGATGGTCGTTTATGCCTAATCAAAACAACATTGATGGCGCTAACAATTCACTTCATGACAGTGCTGGAACTGCCACGGTGGGCGGTGAAAGAGATTAACTGAAAATGTAGAGGATTCTTGTGGAAGGGACAAATGTAGAGGATTCTTGTGGAAGGGACGACAGGGAGCTGCTGGAGGACATTGCTTGGTTTCCTGGAAAAAGGTTTGTCAACCAATTCAAAAAGGCGGGCTAGGGATAAAATATTTAAATTGCCTAGGGAAAGCCTTAAGACTCCAATGGAGAGTGAACTGGTTTAGTCAAAGAGAGAAGCCTTGGACAACAACAACGGTCTTTGATTCGGGGAGGAGATGGAGCAACTCTTCCGGCGCACGCGCTTCATCATTGGCGATGGGAAGATACTCAATGATGATGCACTGGCTAGGAGGCGAGTTTCAAAGTAAGATGGCCAATTTTACACTCCTACACTAATGGGCGCAAGCTTTCGGTGGCCAAAGCCATGGAAAATAATTTCTGGATTAGGAAACTGTAGGGAAGTCTTTCACTCCCGGCGCTGGGGGAATTTCTTCAACTTTGGGACGAATTACAGCAAGCAGCTTTGCAACCGGTTTAAAGACCAGGTGTTATGGAAGCTGACAGTGGATGGTAAATACACGGCGCAATCTGCATATGGGCTGTTCTTTGCGGCAACTCAGGATTGTCCTTATGGGAGGCTGCTCTGGAGCTCGAGGGTGCCTGGCCGGGTGCGTTTCTTTATGTGGTTGGCGCTTAAAGGGAAGTGTCTGACGGCTGACAATCTTCACACTCGCAACTAGCCTCACGAGCAAAGTTGTCCCCTATGTCGGCGCAATAACAAGGCAGAGCACTGCGGTCACATCTTCTCAACATGTGAGTTCACAATTGAGGTGTGGAGGCAAGTCCGTTTATGGTGTAATCAGACCTTTACTCTGCTAGGAGAGAGCGGCCTTGAGCTTGTGCAGTGGTGGCTGGACACAAGAAATCGCTGTCGGAAAGACAACAGGAAGAACTTCGATGCCCTCTTCATGTTGATAACGTGGGAGATTTGGAAGGAGAGGAACACAAGGATATTCGATCACCGGGCGAAGACAGTACAACAACTGGCACACACAATCAATGACGAGATCGGAGTTTGGAGTGCTGCGGGGATTTTTCAGCGGCAATAGCTTCTCAGGGTTCTCCAAAAACCTCTGGTTTTTCTTGTTTAGCTTCTAGTTGTCTAGGGCTGCTCAGGCCCGGGATGGCGCGACATACTATTATCGTTTGTAAAGCTTTTTACTCCCCACATCCTTAATAAAATGGGATGGCCTGTCCATGGCCTTCCCAGCAAAAAAATTAATAATTGATAAGAACACGAATCAGCTTCACCGGCAAGGTCATTCCTAATAGATTTACGGATAGAAATACTCCATCCGTTTCATATTCATAATATAAGTTGCTATGTTTTATCATACTATAAGTTGCTATGATCTAGTCTAATTTTTAGATTTGACAAAGTTTATAAATAAATACTAAATTAGTATATTAAATGTAACATTAAATATATTTCGATAACATTTCGATTTCGATAATATGTTTGTTTAATATGTTTGTTTGGTATTGAACCTATATTTTTATAAATTTAATCAAATTTAAAAGTTTGATTAGAAAAAGTCACAAGCGACTTATATTAAGGAACGCGAGCACGTAATAACATAAAATACGCTTTCAAATGTTGTTAGGCGTAAATCCTTGTATACGTAAACCTGGAGGAGAGACGTTCACCTCGAAATAGTTGACGCATTAGCGGATACTTTTCCAGAAAGCCCCCTGAACTTATCCTTCCTTTCCCAAATAGCGCTCCCCCTTCCTCCTCGCTTTCCACTCTCCTCCCCCACTTTCCATTTCGCGGCTAAACATAGGCGATTTGGCGACGCACGCGCGCGCACGCTCGCAATCATACACGCGGAAATTTGATCCCCGCGATTTCCCCACCGCGATCGCGTTCATCTTCCCCAAAATCGAGACGCATTTTTGATCGGATTGGGCTCGGATCGAATCCTGTAGGTTTTGCTCTTCGTTCGTCCTCCGGCGAGACGGTGGCGGTGGTGAAGATGGTGCGCGGCTAGGCTCCGGGTGGTCGGAGGTCATGAACATCGTGCGGGGCGTCGCCGATCTCCTCCGCAAGGCGCCGGCGCCGCCGCCCGCGCCGCCCGCTGTGCCCTCCTCCTCCTTCGGCGGTCGCGAGGGCTCCTTCCATGCCGCCGACCAAGACGTCGCTCCCACTCCCCGCGTCGTCTTCAGGTACTTGATCACATCCGCTCGCTCGCCTTCCGCCCTGGGAAAAATCTGGCTTGTTTGTGGGGCGCTAGGGCTGCGTGCCTGTGACGTGTCTTTGTTTCTGAATTTTGGATGGGATTTGCGGTGATTATGTGCTGAGAGAAATGCGCATGTAATTTTGGGGGAAGTTGTCGATGTATTGCAAGCACATTGCTAGTAGTCCCCAAAATAGCGAGAGTTATTTAGCCGCAAAGATTCATAGCGGGGTTGGGGCCTTGTTTCAGTGCTAGTTTACCATGTCCATCCCCTGCAAAATAATCCCATTAAGAGCTACTCCAAGAAAACCCCAATTTTTTTTCCCAAAACGTTGTATTAGGGGATATCCCAAAAATTTCTTTCCCCAAAAATATATGAGCCCGCAGCAGAAAAAAGATATCCTCGATATTTTAAAACATGTCACGTAATTACAATTAGGCCTATTTTATATTTGGGCTGTCATCTTCCAACGCATTCATCTACCTCGCGACTATTAGGTTAAACTTCGCCCTCTGCCCCGGCGCCTCTCCACGGCGACAGACATTGCCGCCGCAAATAGACGATCTAGCGGCGGCAGCGGCAGTAGTGCAGCAAACTAACAGGCAATAGCGGCAGCAGCAAACACACGGCAGCAGGCAACTTGCAAACACCAAAGCAGGCAACTTGCACGTGGAACAGCGGCAGCAGCAGCGGCAAGACCACGTGGAGCAGCGGCAGCAGCAGCATTGCAAATTTCTCACAGCGGCAGCAGCGGCTGGAGCACGCGCATGGAAGGAGAGGAACGCACGCGGGAAGGAGGAGAGAATGCGCGCGAAGAGGATTGGGGCCGGCTGCGATCTCGCGCAAATATGAGTGACGGGAGGGTTGGTTTCAGCGTTGAGAAAATTTTGGGAAAGATTTAGGGGTATTGTTGGAGAGGTAGTTTTGTCAAATTTTCCCCAAATTAATGTATTGGGATCAAATTTGGAGTTCTCTTGGAGTTGCTCTTCAAAATGGTTGTACGTATGATTTATGTTGATGCATGCAACCATGGAATGAGAGTTTATGCTAAATCATGATACAAAAATCCTGACAAACCTTTGGATAGCTGGCTTCAAGGACAACCAGCCAATTAGCTTTTCAGTCAAGCTTCTGTCCTCAAAACCAATTATAGCAAGTGTTCAGCTATCCCATTCCAATGCCAAGACGAGGACATGGACCACCTCCTTCTCGAGCTTCCATGCCCTGTTGCAAGCTTCCCTTACAAATGCCTGGGCCTCCCGCTCTCCATCAACAAGCCCAGCAAATCTGACCTCTAGCCTCTGGTCGACAAGGTGGCCAGACGCCTGCCAACATGGAAAGCTGAGCAGCTATCGCCACCAGGGAGAAGCACAAGAAGCCTTTGGTAGATTAGTCGCAAAATCGCGAGATATAGCCCTATGATGTAACCTTTTCTTTTCCTTTTGCTCAGCAGCTGTACAAACTCCTCAACTTAATACAATGATAAGCAAATCCTATGCATATTCTTGAAAGCCAAATAAACAACTAAAAAAAGTATGGTTGAGGTGCATTGTATTGTTTAAACTATTTTTCTTATTTGGTAGGTAGCATATGTGCTAAATGGAAGGATGCTATGTGGCTTATAGGCTTATAGCAATGCTGAAACGTCATGCTATGCCCTTGTCTGCAATTGCTATGTTCTTGTTAGACAGGCTCTCAACTATAACATCTGAGGTTCCATTGTTTTATTTGTCAGTGGTACTTTATATGTTAATTTTCCTATGTTATGGTAATTGTTTGGTGTATAAACAAAACCTATAATCAAATCTCATTTTTTTGTGTGCTACATCTGCACGAATGTTTCTCATTATTTCTCATTTTGTTGCAGTGATAGCACGGAGGAAAGAGTCTTAAACACACTATGGAAGAAGTATGAGAATGCCCTCGATAAGGTATTTCCCTGAAATCTTGCTAGATTCTGTTCTAGGATATTTGTTTATCATTAGCACCTCACCTGTACAACAGTTTCAAGTGTCTGCTTGATGTCTCCAACTTTCAAGCGTTCTTCACTTTCATAAACTGTTTCTGAAGATTTTGGGATTTTTGTAATTGTGACTCTCGAGAGTTCCTCTCCTCTAGTGCACCACTTAACTCCTCTTTACAATTACATTTCAGTCCCTCCTATATTTCTATATCACACAAACACCAACACTCTCCCTCAAGATGGACAGCATACATCTACCATGCCCATCTTGTCACAAGAAGACATACATTCTTTAATACTCAACCCTTTTGTTAGGCAGTCAACGATTTGTTCTTCGAAGTCACAAATTCTAGATTCGAGTTCCATCATCAATTCTTTCTCTAATGAAGAAACGATTAATCTCCACATGCTTGGTCCGGTCATGTTGGACTGGATTGTTTGCAATATTGATAGCTGATTTGTTGTCACAAAAGCTTCATTGGATCATCTATCTGAAATTTCAACTCGGTTAGAAGATTTCTTACCCACACAACTCACTTAAACTTTGAGACATGTCCCTATATTCGTTTCGCCGTAGAGACGAGATACCACTTGGTTGTTTCTTACTTTTCCAAGCTACCAAATTTCGCCAACAAATACACAATAGCCTGATGTGGACTTTCGATCATCGGACAGCTTGCCCAGATCTGCATCACAATATCCTTTCACACTTAGATGTCCATTTTTCTTAAACAGTAATCCCTTGCCTGGATTTTTCCTCAAATATCTCGGTATTCGTAACGCATTCATGTGATCACTTCTTGGATCATGCATATACCGGCTCACCACACTCACAACATAAGATATATCAGGTCTTGTGTGGCATAAGTAGATAAGTCGCCCCACAAGTCTTTGATATCTCTTTCTATCCACAGGATCTCCAGATTCAACCCCTAATTTGTGATTTTGTTCTATCGGTGTAGAAGCAGAGCGACACTCAAGTATACATGTTTCACTTAGTAGATCCAACACATACTTACGCTGTGAGAGAATAATCCCTCTATGAGATCTTGCTATCTCAATACCTAGAAAGTATCTGAGTTGTCCCAAATCCTTAATTTCAAACTCCCTCAGATTCTCCTTCAATCGGATCACCTCCGAGGTGTCATCTCCAGTGATAATGATGTCATCAACATAAACTGCCAAAATAGTGATGTGTCCCTTAGAGTGTAGATAAAACAAGGTATGATCTCCATTGCACTGCTTGTATCCCATAGCGTGCATTGCACATTTAAACCTATCATACCATGCTCTTGGTGATTGCTTCAACCCATATAGAGATTTCTTCAGTCTTAGAACCTTTCTCTTAGTTTCAGCAGTAGCAAATCCAGGTGGAATCTCCATATAAACTTCCTTCTTGAGATCACCATGTAGGAATGCATTCTTAACATTCAGTTGATATAAAGGCCAATCAAGGTTAGCAGCACAAGAGATTAAGGTCCTCACTGTGCTCATCTTCGCAACCGGTGCAAACGTTTTATCATAATCAATCCCATATGTCTGACTGTACCCTTTTGCTACCAACCTCGCCTTATATCTTTCCACCTTTCCTTCAGGATTTTGTTTCACAATATACACCTATTTACAATCAACCACCTTCTTTCCAGAAGGAGACGGTACAAGCTCCCATGTATCATTCTTCTCAAGTGCTGCCAACTCTTCAAGCATTGTCTCTTTCCACCTTAGGTCTTGTTTCGCTTCTTTTCAGTTTTTTGGGATTTGAACTGCTTGTAAAGTTGTCACAAATGCCCGATGCTCAAGTGGTAAGGACTCATATGACACATAATTGCTCACCTCACGCTATGTCCACCTTTACAATTATCTTCAAAGCCATATCTCACTGGAGGTCTACCTGCGGTACTTCTTGCTTTTCTTCGTAAAGCAATAGGTAGGTTATTTGAATGATCTATCATCTCTCCCCCTGACTCAGATAATTGTTCATTCTCATCATCACCTGAGTGGGCTTGATTTCTTTGGCTACTTTCTGCTTCATCAACAATGGCAATGGGTTGAGTGGGATTTTCTCTGCTTCTTCTTCTTGTATATACTTGTAGGTTTCTCTTTGGAGGAGCTTCTTGTGCTATCCTTTCCTGTACAGTATCATCCACCCACACTGAACTTGGAACTAAACCATCTACAACCTTCTTCTCATTCACTTGAGGTTCATCTCTAGACTCCCCTTCCTTATCATCTCCTGACGTGATTTGAGAATCTAGATCCTCAAATAGAAGATTCAAATCTGTCTTTTCACCATAGAAGGGAACTGATTCTCTAAATGTCACATCCATACTCACAAACATACGACGTTCAGATGGGCTCCAACACTTGTATCCTTTCTGTCCAGATGAGTACCCCACAAAAATACATTTGACAGTCTGAGAATCTAGCTTTCCAACCCCCGGTCTATGATCTCTAACAAAACATGTGCACCCAAACACCTTAGGTGGAACCAAGAATTCATTTTTCCCAAATAACATCTCACAAGGAGATCTCATACCAAGTATCCTCGATGGCATACGATTTATCAAGTAAATCGCAGTTAGAACTGCTTTACTCCAAAGAAACTTAGGCACATTCATTGTAAGCATAAGTGAGCGGGTTACCTCTAGAAGATGCCTATTCTTCCTCTCAGCCACTCTATTTTGTGGTGGAGTATCTGGGCATGAAGTTTGGTGTATGATTCCTTTTTCTGAAAGAAATCTTTGGAACTCCTTATTCACATATTCAGTTCCATTATCACTCCGAACAATTTGAATAGAAATACCAAACTGATTCTTCACATAAACATAAAAAACCTTAAAGCATTCAAATACCTCAATTTTGTGCTTCATCAAATATATTCATGTCATACGAGAATAACAATCGATAAAGGTAACAAAATAATTTGCACCATTTATAGCAGTGACTGGGAAAGTCCATACATCCGAGTGAATTAACATAAAAGGTGATAAACTTCTCAAACCCCTGCTCACATATGAGATTTTAGTGTGCTTCCCATACTCACAAGCATCACACATTAAATTACTTTTGTTTACCTTAGACATTTTCATCGGGAAACATTTTGCCCATGATATCAAAAGATATATGTCCTAAATGACAATGCAACAACATCACCTTAGCTTCATTCTCACTAGCTGCTAGAGCAAAATAAACTTCTTCTCTTGTCTTGCTTTTATCAAGATACCAGAGTCCATCATGCCAAGTTCCAACTCCAAGATTTCTTCCCGTCTTTCTTTCCTGAATTAGACAATTCTCACGATCAAGAAGCACTTGACAATCCATTTGATCAATCAGAGAGCTTATTGAAATAAGATTAACAGGAAAGGATGGAACATGTAATACTGATGATAAGGTAAGAGATGGTGTGCATTGAACTGTCCCAACACCTCTAATAGGACGGGATGTCCCATCTGCAGTTTTGATTGTCCCCTTATAAAAATGTGAATATGGTGTATAAGATATAAATTCTTTCATTTTACCCGTGACATGCCTTGATGCGCCTGAATCTAGTATCCAATTGGATGTATGAGATTGATTGGATATACCTGAGTCTGAGTGGACTGCATCAGCAACACTAGCACTAGAGGATATTGCCGCTTGAGTGTTCAACGGAGAACTCTTCACGGCTTCCTTCCACTTTCGGAACTCATCCAACTCATTTGATGAAACTGTAGATGATTCTATGGCACACCCTTCCACCACTGCATGATTAGCTCTCAAACTTGCTCTTCCACCACAACCAGCACCTCCTTGACTAATACCACCTCTTGGTGCACCTCTACCACGACCCCTATCATGATATGATCTGATGGGCTGACCACAATCACGAATCAAATGCCCTCTTTCACCATAGTTATAACAAAATCTGGTCTCTTGGGACCCTACTGCCACATAGGCCTGACTTGGTGAAGTTAAGGTGTTACCCTTTATCACCTTGAGTCTTGTCTCCTCTTGTGCCATAGCAGCAATGGCTTTCTCAAGACTAGGAAGATTGGTCTGATGGAATAATGCAGCTCGCCTCCCCTCAAATTCTGGATTTAGACCCCTCAAAAACTGAAGAACCCTTTTCTTCTCTACCCACTTCTTCACCCAAGCCACACATTCAGGATGAGGTAGTTTAATGGGATCATAATGATCCAAATCAGCCCACAACCGCTTCAGCTCTACAACATAATCTATCAAAGTTTGCTCCCCCTGCTTCAGATAATGTATTCTATCATCTGTGTCCACTAGCAATATCACATTCCCAACACCTGAATACATACTTGCAAGAGCCTTCCATATGTCTGAAGTAGAAGTAATAGTATCAACAGAATTAGCAATTGTAGGGGTCATGGAATGAAATAACCAAGTAACCACTAATGCGTTAGTTGCATTCCAATTTTTCCACTCACTGCTCAACTTATCTTTGGGTTCAATTACCTCCCCATTAACAAAGCCCTCAAGCTTCTTCGACTGCAACAGTACCAATGCTCTTCTGGACCAAGCCAAATAATTCTTCATACCTTCTAACTTAATACCAATAGGTATCAATTCCAATTTCTAAACCACATCAATCTCTTTACTTGCGGATGGAACATCTTCCTTCTTTGCAGCGAGTAGTTCCACCAATTTTCCTAGAACTTGCTCAATTCCCTAATTTTCTGCCATAATTTGATTGACTCTCAATCAAAAGGAACTCCTCTACTGAGAAGATTTCGAGAACTCAATCAATCTCTCTTCTTCCTATTCTTCTTCTCCCCTCTTTTCTTCTCTCTCTGCGCACACTTTTTTCCCTTCTTTTCCCTCTCTCTCTGCCTTCTCCCTCTTTCTCTCTTCTTCCTTTTTCTTCTTCTCTCTTCTTCCTTTTTCTTCTTCTCTTCCTTCTCTTGCGCCACAGCCTCCTCACCTCTCACCGGCACCCCCTGTCCGTCGTCCAGCCAAGCGCGTGGTTCTCCTCCTGCTGCAGCAGCTCGTCCACCTTCTTCGCCACAGCCGAGCTCAGCCACGCCGCCGCACGCTTCTTCGTTTCTTGATGCGAGTCTGCCGTGGCGCCCGCCGGTGCGTGTGCAGCCGTCCCCTTGACGCCGTGCACGGCGCCGTCACTCTTCTCCCGGGCAGCGCTGGCGGCGTCCGACTTCCCTCGCGTACTCCGCCACCTTGTACGCGGTGTCGGCGGTCACCTCCTTCGCTGGCGAGGCGGGCGGCGGCCTCCTGGCGCTCGATGTCGGCAAGTGCGGCGCGCGCCCGCTCCACCCGTCGCTCGGCGGCCTCGACCCCCTCCAGCACAACCTGCCACCACCGGATCCAGGTACAGATGGCGCCGAGCCCGCTTAGGGTTTCGTCGTCGCCATCGTCTCTCCTAACCCTAGCTCTGATACCATGAAGATTTTGGGATTTTTTTGTAATTGTGACTCTCGAGTGTTCCTCTCCTCTAGTGCACCACTTAACTCCTCTTTACAATTACATTGATAGTATATCAATGGTTACTCTCATTGAAAAGAGGATGACACTCAAGATGGGGCAATTTTCTGGTTTTCTTCATTCACAAAACACAAAGCCATGCCAACCTAGAGGTTGGGGATACATATTTATAGGCTAGTGGGCAGCCAAGGATATGCTAATCAAAGATGCTAGATGCTAGTCTAAAGTGCTAGTCTAAGATGCTAGTCCTAGTCCAAGATGCTAGTCTAGGATGCTAAAGTGTTAGATGCTAGTCTAAGATGCTAAAGCGAAGATGCTAAAGCGAGATGCTAGTCTAAGATGCTAAAGCGAAGATGCTAAAGCGAAAAACAGAAAAAGTTACACTTGAGCACTAGACTTATTCCACCATCATTCTTCCCCTAAGTCTTGTGCGTTGTCTTCGGGAGATTTAAATCATCCCAATCTGACGCGAAGCTCTTGAAACTTGGTCCTACCAAGGGGCTTGGTGAGTAAGTCCGCAAGTGGTCCTTGGTGTTGATGTAGCTCGCCTTGATGCTCCTTCTTCCAAGTAGCTTCGGATGAAGTGGTACCTCACCCGGATGTGCTTGCTCCGTTCGTGGAAAACGGGGTTCTTTGCCAGGGCCAGGGCGGACTTGCTATCCACCTTGAGCTCTACCGCTCCAGTGTCTCTGCCGATGAGATCACTAAGCAGTCGGGCAAGCCAGAGCGCCTGGGTCGAAGCAGCAGATGCCGCCATGTACTCGGCCTCGCAGTGGATAGGGCCACCACCTGCTAGCGATTGCCACTCACAAGACTCTTGCCAAGGAAGAAGAGCACACCGCTAGTGCTCTTGCAAGTGTCGATGTCGCCGCGTGGTCGCTTGTCGGCTGTACCCGATGAAATGCGCCCCGGGGCACCTCGGGTAGAAGAGGCCGTATTCGAGAGTACCGCGACGTAGCGGATAATCCTCTTCACGGCTGCGATGCTCCATCGTCGTCCGGCATGAACCGACCGACGTAGCCACCGAGAACGCCAAGTCCGGCCGTGTGTGGGCGAGGTAGCGAGACTCCCCACGGGCGCCGTCTGCGTGGCGTCCACCTCCTCCGCCGTCTTGTCACGGCTGAGCTTCAGCCTCTCCTCCATTGGAGTGAGGGCTGGGTTGCAGTCGGTGAGCCCAGCTAGCTCAACGACGCGCTTGGCGTAGGCGGTCTGCCGAAGTGTGATGCCGGAGTCGTCCTGGTGGACCTCGATCCCCAAGTAGAAAGAGAGAGGCCCCAGATCACTCATCTGGAAGGTGGCCTTCATCTCCCCCTTGAATGCCGCGACCTCCGCATCCTTGGTGCCGGTGATCACCAAGTCGTCCACGTAGACACCCACCAGCAGGACATTTGCACCATTGCCCCGCCGATAGATGGCCGCCTCGTGCGGGCTTTGCCTGAAGCCCATCCTCTTGAGCGTGGAGTCCAGCTTGGAGTTCCACGCCCTCGGCGCCTATCGCAAGTCGTAGAGGGCCTTGTGCAGGCGTAGCACCTTGCTCTCCTTGCCGGGGATCACAAACCCCGGCGGCTGGGGCACGTAGATCTCCTCCTTCAAGTCGCCGTTCAGAAATGCCGACTTAACGTCCATGTGATGAACGCACCAACCCTCCTGAGCGGCCAGCGCAAGGAGGAGTCGCACGGACTCCATCCGTGCTACGGGGGCGAAGGCATCGTCGAAGTCGATCCCCTCCTGTTGCATGAAGCCGCGTGCCACCAAGCGAGCCTTGTGCTTGACGATGACACCGGCTTCATCCCGCTTCAGCTTGAACACCCACTTAAGGGTGATCGCGTGGTGACCACGAGGGAGGTCGGCAAGCTCCCGTGCGGTTCTCCTCAACCGCGTCCATCTTCGATTGCATCGCGGCACGCCATGCCGCGTGTCTCTCGGCCTCCGCGAAAGACCGAGGCTCACCGTCGTCGCACACAAGGTGCAACTGCACCTCCAGATCGCGAGGCACCAATCCCGGCACCGGCTGATCGCCGAGAAGGTCCTCCATCGTACGGTACCGTAGCTGCTCGCCGTCGTGGTACGCATCGATGCGCTCTCCGTCGTGGGAGAGCGGAGTAGCGAACTCCACCTGACGCGCTCAACACAGTGGTGTCGGAGTAGGCGTGCCGGAGGAGTGGGTGTTGGTCTTTGGAGTGCGTGGGGTCGCCAGGCTTGTGGTGGTGTCGGCGAAGAGCTCGTCGCGCCGAAGTCGGTGAAGGCTCGGGGGCCGGGGTAGGCACGCTCGGTGAAGAGGAGCTGCCTACTCCCCCAGCTCCCTCGAAGTGGACGTACTCGACAGTGAAGTCGTCGTACGTCGGGGTCGAACCATCGTCCACCGCCTTGTCCCATACCCACCCTCGCCCTTCGTCGAACACTACGTCGCGCGCCGTGCGCACACGCTGTGCCTTCGGGTCGAGGATGCGGTAGGCCTTCGAGCCCTCCGCGTAGCCGATGAACACCCCTGGGGTGCTCCTGTCGTCGAGCTTGCCGATGTGGCCAAACTCCTTGGTGAACGCGACGCAGCCGAAGACCCGCAGGTGGGAGACCGTCGGCTTGCGCCCATGCCACGCCTCGTACGGTGTCCTGCCATCGAGGGCCTTGGTAGGAGAGCGGTTGAGGATATAGACGGCCGTCACCACCATCTCTCCCCAGAAGATGGCCGGCATCCCCCTCTGCTTGAGGAGAGCCCGAGCCATCCCCACAACCGTCTGGTTGCGCCGCTCGACGACGCCGTTCTGCTGTGGGCTGTACGGCGCGGTGTAGTGGCGCTGAATGCCCTCATCAGCGCAGTACGACGCGAATTCAGCTGCCGTGAATTCGCCGCCGTTGTCGGTGCGCAGCACACGCAGCTTGCGGCCGCACTCTGCCTCCGCAGCGGCTTGCGAACGCCTGATGGCGTCTGCAGCCTCTCCCTTGCTGCCTAAGATCACCACCCACATATAGCGGGTGAGGTTGTCGACGAGCAACAGGAAGTAGCGCCGTCCTCCTGGTGTGGCCGGTGTCACAGGGCCACACAAGTCCCCGTGCACGGGCTCGAGCCGCTCCTTGGCTCGGAAGCTCGCCTGCTGGGGGAAGGGGAGCCTCCTCTGCTTTGTCATGACGCAAACGTCGCAGAGCTACTCCACATGGTCGAGGCACGGCAAGCCTCGCACCATCTCCTTGGCGCCGAGCCGCCGGGGCCTCAAAGTGGAGGTGCCCGAAACGCTCGTGCCACGCCACGCCTCGTCATCCCGACGAGCGGCGAGGCAAACGGGTTGTGCCACCGCACATTGAGGATGTATAGACGATTGATGCCTCTGTTTACCTTGGTAAGAAGGCGACGATGGCAGTCCCAAATCCTCATGATTCCATCCTCGATCAAGATGCAGGCCATTCCCATCCAGCTGGCCCAGGCTGATGATGGAGTTCCTCAGCGCGGGGATGAAGTAGACTCCGGTGAGGAGTCGGTGCTCGCCGATCTTGGCGACAAGGACAATGGAGCCAATGCCCCGATGTCCACAGTAGAAGAGTCGCCGAACTTGACGGAGCCGCGTACGTCGACGTTCGAGTCGGAGAAAAACTCCTGCGACCGTCATGTGGTGAGTGGCACCACTGCGAGGAGCCACCATCGATCTTGTCGTCGCTGGAGCCGTCACCAGGAAAACGTGTGCCTTCGGCTCGTCGAGGTGGAGAGCCGTTGCGGCCGATGCGCGGAGTTAGCTCGATGATCCCGTGTGCTAGGAACAGAGCCGGCTCCTCCTCGGCCTGTGCGACGTGAGCTGGCCTCGCTTGGTGTCGAGCAGTCTTTGGCCCAATGGCCAAGCTTGCCACGTTGCGGCGGAGTGTCATCTCGTGCCGGCTTGTGGTTGCGGCGCCGCCGCCAGCGCCTCCGCGAGCGCCACTCTCGCGCGTCTTCGTGCCCACCGCAGTGGACACCTCGACGCGCCTTGCGCGGCTTGCGGCGCGCTGTCGGGAAGAAGACTCCCCTTTCTCCCGTCACCCCGAGAGGCCTCCCACGCTCCCAGTGAGATGGAGCTTTCCGCCAATGGTGATAGGCCCGGAGGGCCGTGGCTCATCACCGTCGACGACCTTGAGGCGACCCAACGCCTCCTCGATCGACATCGTGGAGAGGTCGAGCGAGACTCGATTGAGCGAGCGATCCGTCCGTACTTCTCGGGACGCACGAAGAGCTTCTCGACGCTCTCTCTTCGTCGTAGGTGTCGTCGCCGTCTTGCACCATCTTCGCAAAAGAGTGTTGAGACGAAGGGCAAAGTCATCAACATCCTCACCGGCTTGAAGGCCGGGTTCTCCCACTCCTTGCGGAGTGCTGCGGTGTGGACTTGCGGGCGCGGTCGCTGCCAATGTGTGCCGCAGCGATGGCGTCCCAGCCTCCTTGCGATCCGCTTCGGAAAGCGAGAACGCATCTCGGGAACTGCAGCCATGAGGGCATCCGGCGCCGCCGATCCTCGTCGTAGTCGACGTCGCCGTCGGACAGCCTCCCCATGTGCCGCACTGGAGCCTCACCCTCATCACCGCAGCCCACTCGATGTAGTTGGTTTTGGTGAGGGTAGGCCACCCGCCGCCGGACAAAATCACGACCACCGTCCGAACACCGTGGTGGCCTTGGCGCCGGTCGGGGAGGAGAGAGTCGCGCCGCTGCGAGGGCCGCGCTCTCCGTCGGGCCAGCCACCTCCACCGGGAGCGCCGCCGCCGCGCTCCGGCCGCCCGCACGCCGCGCCGCCTGGGGTTCCCGTCGGCGGCGCGCGGTCCCTTGGGCCGCCGCCGCCGCCGCCGTGGGGGGCGCTGCCACCGCTCGCCCGCTCCTGCGCCCTTCTCCTTGCCAACTCCTCAAACTCCCCGTCGGCGGTGATGTCGCCGGCGATGGAGCCGTTGATGCCGCGCGCAAGGTCTCAACCTCTACCTCCGCCGCACGTGCCGCATCCGCCGCCGCTCGCTTCGCTCCGCCTGGCCGCGCCAACTCGCGCTGCGCCTCGCCGCCCTCGCGCAGCCGCTGCAGGCTCTCGAGCCGTTGCTCGCCGCGCTCTTCTGCGGGCGAGCTCGGCGTCCCGCCGACGCCGAGGTGCTCGAGGCGACCGAGCGCCGAGACCGAACGTCGGACATGGCGCGCCTCCGGGAGGCTACTGCGTGGAGAGGGGGGAAGGAAAGGGGAAGGAGGAGCAGCGGGTGCTGCTGCTGCTAGCTGAGAGCTCAACCGGGCTTGGAAGGGGGTGGAACAGGAGATGTTTAGACTACAGGAAAGTGTGGCTCTGATACCACTTGATAGTATATCAATGGTTACTCTCATTGAAAAGAGGATGGCACTCAAGATGGGGCAATTTTCTGATTTTCTTCATTCACAAAACACAAAGCCATGCCAACCTAGAGGTTGGGGATACATATTTATAGGCTAGTGGGCAGCCAAGGATATGCTAATCAAAGATGCTAGATGCTAGTCTAAAGTGCTAGTCTAAGATGCTAGTCCTAGTCCAAGATGCTAGTCTAGGATGCTAAAGTGTTAGATGCTAGTCTAAGATGCTAAAGCGAAGATGCTAAAGCGAGATGCTAGTCTAAGATGCTAAAGCGAAAAACAGAAAAAGTTACACTTGAGCACTAGACTTATTCCACCATCATACATTTCAGTCCCTCCTATATTTCTATATCACACAAACACCAACAGTTTCACACTGAATATTCATGTTTCTCAATGTACAATTTTGCATTCTTAAGAATGTAAGGGCCTGTTTTCTCCAACTCCTAAATTGAACTCTAAGAGCTGGGTCTGGAGTGGAGTTGTGGAGCAGCCTAAACCCAGCTCCACCTCTCTTAGTTTATTTTGTGAGAGCACTTTAGCCCACTCCACTCACTTTTTAGATGGAGCTGAAATTGTTTGGCTGGACTCTAGCTCCAGAAGATGTGGAGTTGGAGCTAGAGCTATGCCAAACAGGCTCTAAAATTAAACTGTAAGTGTGGTAACCAAACTGTTTACTAAATGCTATTAGGTGCTTTTAGAGAATATTCCATAACTGTATCTTTATGTTGTATGATTTGTTAACCAGTTTTTATTTAATACCCCGTTAGAACTCAATTGAAATTATCTAGTTATGCTGTACTATATCTTATGTCACTTTGTAATCATTTACAGGCTGAAAAGGAGAAATCCCTGCAAATTTTTGTCTTACAGTTTGTACAAACATTCAGAGATTGGGGACCATACCATAATATTCAATTGGTTGATCAAGAACTAGGATCTGATGAAACAGTTATAGGATGCTCTCACGGGCATCCTTCTGAGGTCATTCTTATTCTGATTCAGGAGATGTCTATAATAACATCAACTATCGCAGAAAGTAAGTGGCTTTCCTGTAATGAGTATCCTACTGCTAGAAGTGTCTCCGGTTGCTCTTCGATGCATGCTTTTTTTTGTCAGAACTTTTTCTTGTGGTGTGTGTGACTATGTACATTCCTGAATTACCATTCTATGTCCATAGAAATATCTTCAAATGTTCTATTGATTCTTGAGGATGGGACCAATGTTTCAAGAAGAATAGCTTTTGGTGGCTGCTTTGATAAATAAGATTATAATTGTTCTTGTATTGAATTAGTAGGTGGCAGCAGTCCAGAATCTTCTCCGAACTATTCAGAGCAACCAGGAGATCTGGGATTAAGTACTGAACGGTTACATGTTTTGGAGTGCTTGACAATTTTGACTCGTTCCATGCATAACTGTAGAGTATTTAGCTATTATGGTGGTGTGAAGAAGGTTACTTCTCTACTAAAAGGTAGGAATTCTTCATGTGTTGATAACTCAATTCTAGGAAATATTCTTTGTATGTGCTGGATTCTTTTTCCAGGCTTCTTATTCTGCTCTATTTTAAATGATTTTTTTCTTTTTTCCTTGTTCAATGGTGGCATTCTTTTTCTTATTCTTCTCTAATTTAAATAGTTACATTTTTTTAGTTAGCTTAGTCATGGTTTGTTGACTTCTCATTTTGAGGAATTATATTCTCACTACTTTCTCTTTGGTATATTCAGCTGCAGTTGCTCAGCTCAAAATCCAGAACAATTTGCTTGCTACAGATAACCATGTCTCATGTCAAGCTGTAGAAAATATAAAAATGATGCTAAATATGCTCAAATACATAGTTACAATAATTTCCAACTTCATGAAATTGGAGCCAACTATCGTGAGGATTCCCAATTTTCTCAATTCCACTAAGTATGCCTCATCAAAGAATCATTTGGCCACAGTTACTCCAAGTACTTCAGAAAGTGGTATTTTTGATACACTTCAACGTTGGCAACAAAGGGCTATTGTTCTTGTGATGGGAGCTGGTGGTGTCAATTTGTTAGTAGGTAAAGCTGCCATTTTAGTTGTGAACTTATATTGCTGCTATAATTTTTCAGTTTTGTTTTACAAACTGTTATTTGAACACTCAATCAGTTATAATGTTAATTAATGCAGTGGTACTTACTGGGTTATCAAAATCTCAAATGAAGTAGTATATCTAGTATAGTCAGGTTAATTTTCATGATTTTTTGCAATTTCTGACCAACGAATCATGTGAAGTATCAAAGAAGACAACGATGAACAATAGCTGTAAGAATGATTGCATGTATTTAGAAATTTTAAACGAAAGAGGTGACTAGGAAGAATAGCATGCCTGCTAGAAAATCTTGGTGTCATGGGAGGGGATATTAATGACAAAAGGAATTACAGAATGCCTGCATAATTCACAGATTAAGTTGGCTATTTTTTAGTAGAAGAAACTCTTACAATCTTTTGAGTGTAAATAGTAAATCAGTAATAAAGCTAGCTAATTAGAAATTAAAATGTCAGAGTTGAAATTTTGTTTTAATTAACAGAGCAACAAATGGAATCGTTGAATGTATGTGGGCTGCTAAGAAGGCATCAGAATTCTGTTGTCACACTATATGTAAATACCCCGTCATATGCGCCGCAGTTCAGAGGCAGTGCATGTGAGAAGATATTTGCTAGTAGATCCACCTGTAGTTAATGATGTCACTATATTGACTATTCTTGAATTTGTATAATTTTTGTTAGTTTTTATTAATTTAGTTTTACTGCAGAACTCTTGCGGGTCATTCAGAGACTGAATTCGGAGCAGTGGACAGATCTTTCACTTCATTTTATCACATTATGCACTCTGCGATCAACTATATCTGGAACCCGTGCCCAGAATCATTTTAGAAGCGTTGGTGGTTTGGAAATTCTACTGGATGGGCTAGGACTCCCTTCAAGTAAATTTTCAGTTTTGAAGAATTCATCTATCCCAAAAGATGAAAGGTGCAAATTTTAGAACCCGGGAGCACTTCTTGTTTATCATTTGATACTTCCGTTTCCATTTTTCATTAGTGTGCCTTATGCCTAGAATAGAATCACATATATTCTGGATAGAATTTGTTAGGGAAGACCGACAATTTTCTAGACCGAAGTTAAAATTGTGGCATAACATACAACACAATACAAACAATTGCTTTGAATTTTATTTCGAGTTTGAAGGTCTGGAAGTGGATTTAAATATGGATTTGTCACTCTAAGAATGATTCAAATCTAAAATCTAAATCATAAAAGATATATTTGTTCAAATTTGAAATGCATGCAAGACATAATTTAGTTTTAAAAAAGGTTCGGCAGTTTCAGAAGGATTCAATAATCAATATCAGAATATTATATTCTAATGATTTAAATTGCAATTAAATTTTTAAACAAATTTTTGAGCAGAATGCTTGAATGTGGAACATATAGTTGCACCTCTTTTAAGCACAGGTTACGGATTTGGCTGGTGCTTGTTTAATAATGCAGAAAGTCTATTATAATAAATTAATTTTCAGCCTTTAGGCACTTTCAGAAGACTTGTGATTTGTGAAAAGCGATTTTTTTATTTTAAATTTGCCATGGTATTTTTCAGTGACAACCTTCTAGATTAGTAATTCAGATATATCATTTTAGTTTTCACCTTCCATATTTTCTTCTCATTTTTATGTACTGATGTTACTCTGCTTTTGTAGGGTTGAAGTTCTTCTGCTCCAAATACTATATTTGGAAATTCTAAGTGAGGCAGTGTATCCTGTACTCTAAACTTTATTTATTGGTTTTGCAACTTCTGAATATCAATATCCTGTGCTATTCTTTAATTTAAGTAAGATTCTTGGTCATATGACTGGGACTAACTGATTTACTAGTTACTAACTCCAGCTTATAATGAATTTGAAGAATTAATGTGCATTTAAATTTATGTATCATATACTGCTATTGTTTTTTTCCCCCAAGTTGGATTCTTGACTGCTATTCAGATTTGGCAATGTCAACAATCTGCAATTTTTGTGCGAAAATGGACGTGTACACAAATTTGCAAACTGCATTTGTTGGCCTGCATTTATGATTCTGGAGTTCCATCGGCAAAGGGATAACACCGGGACTTCACTTGCATTAGATTCTATCTCTGGGCCAATTTATTTTCTTGATATAACCGAATGGATGGAGTACTCTGTAAAGTTGAGCAATGCACTTTGCTCTTTTATTATTCCTTCAAAGGTTATAAGTTACTGTCATAATGAAATTGCTTGCAACAAAATCTCTTTATCTATCCCATCAGCATACCGAGAGCAATCTGTGAGATGGATCATAAGGGTTCTTATGACAGTCTTCCTATGCATCAAAGCTTGTACTAGCGAAACTGAATTGCCAAACCATATAAAGTAAGTTTGCTTTTTATGTATTGCCATGATATCTTGTTCACTAGAACAATTAATTACTCTGCCTTTTGCTCTGTTTGATATTATTAAGATGTTCCATTGAAGTTTTTTTAAAGCTAAGATATATATGCCCAACAGTTGGGGTTTATTACAAATTATATCATTTAATTGTCCTGATGTCAATCAATGCGAACTCCAATATATTAGTGGACTAGCCGATTGCCCATGTGTTGAACATGCATTATTGTTGTTTCAAAATTTGAAATTTCACAACTATTTGCACAGAATCTCCAGATAGTAGATAATCTAAACACAAGTGAAATTAGTAGATGATCAAATCCTTTTCGCAAAATCCGAGAAGTAACATGTACATGCATGCACAGTTCCATCCACAGATATCACACTGGTTCGATTATTTAAGCAATGATTGAAAGATGACTAGGAGCAAAAGGTGGCTTTGTTTTTGTAGTAACCTATGTAGTCAAATCGGTTTCCTTTTTCAACCCACCTTCCAAACTGCAGAAATAATGGTGATTATGGTTGACATCGCGGTGATTTCACTTAACGCGCTCCTATAGTCCTATTTGGCTGATTTGTCTTGGACATTGTTAATGGCATCACTCTAAGTAATATCCTCTTAAGTGGAACTTGACTTAGTCCACTCAGCAAAAACCATTGTCATATTCTACCAATATCACAGTGGAATAGGATTTGTGGTGTCATTTGTCCATGTTTGGAAGTTGGAGGTGCAAAAGAAATCTATAATTGAGTTCAGGGTGAAAAATGGATTGTGAACATAGTTTGTGTGCCTAAAGTTCACTTGTGTTACAAAAACTTACCACCATTGACTAGTAATCTTCTCAAGTACACCATAATGGGTACCTATGCAATGAATCAGTAAGATGCAGATAATATTGCTACACACAGTATGATTGTTTTCTTATTTTAATTCATTGAATGCATCCATATTTGAAATGACAACCTGTTCTGTGTATGATATGACTTATGCACCAGGATTTTGGCCAAAACCCTTCAGCTTTACATGATTCGCACATTCAGAATGGTTCTTGTTTCAAAACCAACTTTACTCACAGCTTTTCGAGAGGAAGGTGTATGGGACTTAATATTCTCAGAGAATTGTTTCTACTTTGGGTCATCTGTAGAAGACATCCAATTTCATATTGTCACAGAAGTTCGAAATGAAGATGTTAACAGTAATACTGAACCCACTGATTCTGAAAGCTTATACCTACCGGATGTTAACATTCTTCAGTTGGAAGCCATTTCCTTCTTGGAGTATGCTGCAACACTTAATGAAAACAAATATAACCTGGTACTGGTTTTTCTCTTATGTTACATTGTAAGTTGATTGTTTTTGTCAGGTTTTAAAGCTCCTTCTAAAAGTTATGTTTTTTTATTCATTTTCTCTTTGTAGCCAGAATGCTCAGCACTGCTGGATGCTCTTGAACACTCCATTTCTGATCCTGTGGTGGTCAGCATTCTTCTTAAAAGTTTTCGTGTTATTCTACAACTCGCCACAGAACAAACTCTAGTTTCATTTAAATCCTTGGATGTAATTACTGGAGTCCTTAAGGCTGCATGTCAACAAGCAAAAACACTACAAAACTTCAGCTGTTTTCCTAGTGATGATGTTATCATCAGTGGAGATGGTTCTAAGATGAAAAATATTGAAATGAGTTCGTCAGGAGAGAGAACTGAGTATGCTATTATTTGTATAGAGTTAGCTTTGAGCCTCTTCAAGGAATATGTCACCATATCTAGCTATGGAAGAATTCTAATTTTGCACAATCCTGACTGTATTGAGTGTTTATTCAACTTATTCCAAGAAAAGAACTTCCACAAGCATGTACTGGAGCAAATTTTTGCTTTATTCAGGGTAAAATTGTGCATATTCCAAATTTTCTCTTTTGATCTTGTTAACGTTTGGAACTACAACATTCTTACAGTTTACTTTAACCAGTTACCTCCATCATCAAAACAAGATCATGCAGCAAAGTTACAGCTATGCTCCAAATATTTAGAGAATTTCACACGAGCAAATGAAAAAGAAAAGGTTAACTCAGAGTTGTTGGTTGATCTACTAGTCAGCATGAGAGAGATCATTATGATGGATCGCATGGTAGGTATCAATATACGCCTTTGCATATAATAGTTGAAAATGTCGATAGTGTTTGCTTCGTACCATCAATGACGATATGTTGACAAATGTACTCCATTTGTTAGTACTATCAAAATCTATTTCGCGATGGAGGGTGCTTTCTGCATATTGTCTCTTTGTTGAATGGAACATTCAATGAGGCAATTGGTGAGCAGTTGGTTCTTAATGTTCTTGAGACATTGACCTTATTACTTGAAGGAAATGATGCATCCAAGGTAATCATATTGATGTATGCGATTCATGCAATTATCCCATCTGATGTGCTAACAATAACTCTGATTTGTCCTTTTTAGGCTGCCTTTAGAATGCTAGTTGGTGTGGGTTATCAAACGCTACAGAGCTTGCTACTGGATTTCTACAAATGGTTGCCAAGCGAGAGACTCTTACATGCATTGCTTAGCATGCTGGTTGATGGGACATTCGAGATAAATGAGATAACAACAATAAAGGCTAGTAACTTTCATATCTTAGAACCAATTAACATGCTGCTATCATTCCTGGGTCCATTTACTTCAACCGTCCATTTTTAATTATTCTCACTAACATTTCTTTGATTTATTCCTTCAGAATGAAGATGTGGTTATATTAGTTTTGAATATTCTACAAAAGGTACGCTCCTTTTCTCTATATCAGGCATGCAGTTATGATTATGATCAACTGATAATTTCCAGTTATATTTCTTATGCTTTTTTGTAACATCCGCAATTTCTGATTGGCAGAGCAGCACATCACTTCAGCATTATGGGCTTGTTGTTTTTCAGCAGTTGCTCAAGCAATCCATTGCAAATAGAACTTCTTGTTTCAGAGCAGGACTGCTTAGTTTTCTTCTTGATTGGTTTTCAGTAGAGGAAAGGGATGATACTGTTGTTCAAATTGCAGACTTAATTCAGATAATTGGTGCACACAGTATAAGTGGCAAGGACATTCGGAAAATATTTGCACTCTTACGTTGTGGGAAGATTGGTGCCAAGAAGAAGCATAGTTCATTGCTTTTGACATGTCTCAGTCACATGCTTAAGGAAAAGGGACCAGAAGCTTTCTTTGAGTTCGATGGTCATGATTCTGTGCGTCCTGCCATATTTACTTGTCAATTTAAATTTTCCTTAGTTGTGATGAGTAATTTAAATACTCATAGGTATCTATGTAGTATTAAGAATTAACTTTAGAGCATTTTAGTGTTGGTATGGGTCAAAATTAGGAGTATTTCAAACTACAAAAGGATTCATATGTGAGGCAATATCACTATGAACAATTTGGGTATGTGATTGCTAAAAAAAAATAAAACCATGTGGCCATTTAAAAGGACACCCTAATATGTAGGATTTTAGGGGGTTGATCTTTGCAATCTAGGCTTGCTAGCCTTTTCTGTAATCGAGGTTACCTTTTTTATACAAGACAGAGCTCTCCGGCAAAAATGTTGATCTTTTTTCTTTTCAAAATTATGGTTTTCCAAATGCATTCATGTTTATTTTTTAAGTTTCTAGGCATAATTTTCTGATTTTTCTTCCTTTTTCTACATGAAAAATTTAGAGTTAATAAAGGTGACACTTGTTGCTTTTGACAATGATCTGCCAAGTACCAACAATATCATTTTGTTTGTTTTCATTCACATGCCTTTCAATATACTCTGTTTTATGTCTCAAATAACATCCATTACTTTGTTGCCAGTATTTGATGTTCTGATTGACTGACATTCTTTCTTAATCATTGAAGGGTATAGAAATTAAATCACCATTTCAATGGCCTTATAATAGAGGATTATCCTTTTCCTGCTGGTTGAGGGTAGAAAACTTCCCAGAAAATGGTATGATGGGCCTCTTCTCTTTTTTCACAGAAGATGGAAAGGGGTGCTCAGCCGTGCTTAGCAAAAGTGCTCTAGTATATGAGGTAATGGTGGTTTTCTTACTTTTTCAAAATAGCAACTTATAGCATTCAAAATTTGTCCCAAAATATAGCAACTTCTCCACCTACATTCTCTTCTCAACCAATCACAACCTTCCGCCATTTAATTTCTCTACTTACATTATCTTCTCAACCATTGGCAACCTTTCCCCCATTTAATTCCACCCACTTCCTTAATAGCCGTGTCCAACCCCCAAAGTTCTCATATTCTGGGACGGAGGTAGTAATTCATAAATTTGGATGGACACATGTTTTTTTTTTGTTTCTGTTTGCTCTCCATTATGGTCTAGTGTTGCAAAACTAGATTATGTCACTCTTTACAATAGCAGAACTACCTCTCGAAACAGCCTTAGTGAGTACATTATCCGACATTACAAAGTTCAGGGGAGAGGTGTGAAGGGTATACTGATTTGTGTGTTTTATGGGGAAATATGTACTTTCAGTGTGCAAATTCACTCTTGCTCCTTTACATATGCCATTTTAGGCCTCAACACGGACTTCCCATTTGTTCGTCATCTCCCAAATTTTGACTGTAGGATACCCAGTTCTGTAGTTTAGAGTTTTAACACTTAAACTGTCCTTTCATGAAAGTTCAGGGTAATAAAATGGACTTGGAAACCATCTAGTTGTTTGATCCAAATCTGGACAGCATGCTCAACAGATCTTGAAGTACTTTATGCTTTTTTCTCCATTGGAGCTGCAAATATCTTACTCTGTAAAATTTATCACTTTTGCTGCAGTTAACATTTTGTATGAAAAACTCTTTTCTTTGTCTGTTTCTGCAGTCTATCAATCAAAAACGTGAGTGTGTTTTGTTGCCACTAAAACTCCCACCAAAGGAATGGAAATTCCTTTCTGTTACGCATACAATTGGGAGGGCTTTCTCTGGAGGAAGCCACCTGAGGTGTTATGTGGACGGAAATCTAGTATCATCCGAGAAGTGTAGGTGAGCAAATCCTTTTGCATTCATACTTCCCAGTAATGTTAACTTCGGCCGAAAATTTTGCAGATGCCGTTTGGGAGTAAAATGTGTCAGAAATAAGTTTGCTTCACAAAGTGCTTCTGTAATATTGTTGTTTGGCATAAGGATTTGTCAAGTTTATTTTGCTGAGCTATTTCTCGTGTTTTATTTGTTTATGCAACACAGGGCAGCAACACCAGTGCTAAATGGAATCATAATCATACATTTGTCATTATAGATCCATTTTGTTTCATTTGTTGATGTTCATAATTCACAAATTTTGCAGCATTCGTGGTACCCCTCTTTGTTACCCTGTCCATTTACTAATGAAATGTTGTTTTAGAATCCATCCGGTCAAACTTTTTGAACTTTAAAACCTGCTTGCACACTATCAAATTTTAATAACTTTTGCTAACATTAGTGGAATAATGGTCAAATTTGTATGTTGGAGCCCAGATCAATGATTGCCACATTAATAAGAGAGTACTTTTTACATCCATTGTTGAAAATGAAGGGCCTCAGTTTGCACAATTTTTTGAGCACGTAACTGGTACCAAACGTAACCACTAAAGTATCGTCTCCCAAGTATCATGTTAGCTTTTAGTCAAAATAATTTACTTGTAAAATAAAAACTCACAGTTTCTGTTGCTGTTTTTTCAGCTACGCAAAAATGAACGAGGCAATGACTCACTGCACTATCGGTACAAAATTGATGCCTGTTGGTGAACAACCTATTTCAATTGGTTATGAGAGAACCTTTGCCTTTACTGGTCAAATGGGCCCAATTTATGTGTTTTCTGATGCTCTCTCTTCAGAACAAATAAAAGGCATATATAATCTAGGACCAAGTTATATGTACTCTTTCCATGGTGATGTTTCACTGTACAGGGGGATTCTAGATGCAAGAGATGGAATTTCATCAAAGATCATTTTTGGTTTCAACGCGCAGGTTCCATTTCTCTTTGCTAATAAGTATGATACTATATTTACTTCATCAAGAGTAACACTCCAGCCCAGGTAGTAGTAGCCCATGGGTTTAATATATAGTGGTGGGATGGGATTAGTCCAACATTCAGAGTTCAAGAGAGTTTGGACAGCACATAAGCCCAATGAAACCAAGCATAGCTGCTTTAGGTTGATTCCAAAGTGATAACAAAATGCCCATGATTTTTATATGTATCTGTAGTGTGCCCCTTGAAGGCTCCAGGGACAAGATTGAGAATGAATTTTGGGCCTGGGTGTTACCTTAAGAACTCAGATTGACTAACAGAATATTTATTTTCTAATAGATTTTTTTATTTCCCCCATCTCCCCAGGCCAGTGACAGTAGGAGTCTATTCAGTGTCTCTTCTGCACTAGATAGTGCTGACAGAAGTTCATTTGAAGCAACAATCATGGGTGGGACAAAGTTATGCTCGCGGCACTTGCCGCAGGATATTATTTATTGTGTTGGTGGTGTCTCTGTATTTTTTCCTCTCTTCAGTTGCAATGCTGTAACTGATGGTGAGCAATCTTGTCATACATCTACCATCAATTGCAAGTTGCGAGCTGAGGTCATTGAGCTTGTCGCATCTGTTCTGGATGCAAATGTATCGAATCAACAACAGATGTATCTTCTTTCTGGATTATCTATTATGGGCTTTTTGCTTCAGTCTGCTACACCTAAGCTGTTAAATATTGAAACACTTTCTGCACTGAAGTATATGTTTGATGTTCTAAGGAACTGTGGTATTCTCTCTCTCTCTCTCTCTCTCTCTCTCTCTCTCTGTGTGCGCGCGCGCGTGTGTGTTGTGTGACTAACTGACTGATCAGAATAGAAAGCTTGACATTATTTTTTTCCCATTTATTCAGGTATGTCAAAAGTTCTGCTGAAAGATGCTATTTTACAAATTTATTTGAATCCACAAATATGGGTACACTCAAGCTATGAAGTCCAGAGAGATCTTTATATGTTTTTGCTAAAATATTTTGAAACTGATGGAAGGTTTTTACCACTGCTTTGCGGACTTCCTAGGATCATTGACATTGTGTGCCAATATTACTCGGAGTATGTAGATTCCAGGTCTGCTATTGGTTCCAAGTCTTTACTGCGTCCAGTTAACAAGCAAGTTGTTGGAGATAGACCTAAGATAGAGGAAATCTGCAAGCTTCGGCTTCTCCTTCTGAGTTTAGCAGAAATGAGCTTAAAGTAAGCACATCCACACTCCAATTATTTTTTATTCCTCTTCTTTTACACCCTTCGTCTTAGTTTCTTCCATGGATGTGTCAAAACAGTAATAAGACATAATAGGCTGGTACCAATCTTGTAGCTTTTTTTGACTTAAGCTCATATGCAAATTGGTTCACAGGTTACAAGTTTCTCTAGCTGATATAAGAGCCCTTGCTTCCTTTTTTGAGAGGAATCAAGATGTAGCATGCGTTGAGGACATACTGAAAATGATCATTCGTGCTCTTTCAGAGAGTCCAGTTTTATCATCTTTCTTAGAGCACGTAAATTGCCTTGGTGGCTGTTGCATTTTCATCAATCTTCTTAAGAGGTAACATACTTTTATCGTTTACAATTCATCTCTGTTTCACATATCATGCTGACAGTACATTTGTTCTGTAAAATTTTGATGTTCAGATGCAATTGTACTTAACCATGGTTAGAAATTAAGTTGCTTTTGTTTCAAAATTGCTTGTTAGATCTAAAAGTACTAGTTGTTTACATGCAAAAAAAACACAATTTCCGTAGCTTCTGTTCTCTTTTGACTCGAACACACAGTTTTTTTTTTGTTTTTAGTGAGTGCCACGATGGGGCTTTCCTGTTCCTCCTGTCTGTATTGACATTTCAGCACTGAAGTGATATTTAGAAACTGTTTTTCCATTAGCTAAATAATAATAGCTATGATATATGCTAAAAGTTTCCACTACTTTGAATTTTAAATATATTCATTGGTACTCCCACTTTTGCATATTGCTATTGTAAAACAGTGATTCATCTAAATGTTTAACGTTTTGTTTTTACAAGGACCTATTTTTTTCCATATTATTACCAGAGTTCATGACTTTGAGAACGTATAATTTCTTCCATGTGTCATCTTGTGTAATGTATGTTGTGAGTTGTGAGCTTTTGGTATATATCCAACCTTTGTTTTTCAGGGAATCCGAGCCAGTTAGATTGTTGGGACTTCAGCTTGTTGGGAAGCTTATGGCCGGTATTCCATCTGAGAAGAAAGGAGCAAAATTATTTACATTACCCATTGGGCAATCTAGACCCTTGTCTGATAACTCAAAAAATGAAATAACAGCAGCATCTCATCTATTTTTCTATACAATATCTGAAAGGCTGTTTAAATTTCCACTTTCATATAATTTATGTGCAGCCTTTTTCAATGTCCTTCTTGGTGGAACCAGTCCAAACAAGGTTATATTGCCAACTTCATGTCATATTAATATTTCATTTCTTCCCTCTTACTACTGTTTCACCTTAAGTGGTAAGCCGTTTTCTCTGTATCGGTATTACAGGAATATTCTCAGTCTGACCAGTCCAAAAATAAGAATTGCAGCACTTCCCACTTGGTTCCCTTCTTCCTTCCTCAGATCTTGGTCTGCATTTTTAGATATTTGCAATCTTGTCAAGATTCTTCAGCGCGTATAAGAATCTTAAGTGACCTTATTGGTTTGCTAGATTCAAACCCTACAAACATTGAGGCTTTAATGGTATATTTTTTTCTCCTTTGGTATATATAAATTACTTGTTTTGAATTAATCCTGAATAGATTTTATCAGGAGCACAGTTGGAACTATTGGCTTGAGACATCCACAAAGCTTGATGTATTGAAGGAGTACAGATTAGTTTCTAAAGGTGAGCTTGACAATGTGGAGATCGATGAAGTAATTCTTGTGAGGAAATTGTATGCATTGGTCCTTGCATACTACCTGAGTGCTGTAAAAGGTGGCTGGCATCAGCTTGAAGATACAGTTAACTATTTTCTTTTAAAATTTGGCCAGGTTGGATAATAGTTCGTTTATTTGCTTTCTATCTTTCTATTTCTCTATATGACCAACTTGGAAGTATGTTTCCTTTTGTTATGATGACATTACTGAGATCCATGAATCTGCAGGGACAACTATCAAGTTCCTATTTACTGCGGGACATACTTGATGACATTGTTGGGAGCCTGCTACAGACATCTTCAGAAGAAAATATTATCCTTTCACAGCCATGCTGTGATAATGTCTTGTATCTTTTGAAGCTTATCCAGGAGTTGCTTTTCAATCAAATAGGAATTAAGCTCTTGGTACAATCCTTTGTTTTGACCTGAAAGATATTTTTCTATGTATCATGTGACATATTTTTTTTCCCTCCTTTCACAGTTTCCATCTAATCCTTCAGAGGAATCCTTATCCAGTATTAAATGGAAACATGATATTAAGTCTACACTAAATGAAATTTTAATTGATGAAAGCCATGGTCAATATAAAAGGTACTAATTCTTCTCTTTGTTTGCTGAAAAATATGTGCCTTATCAACTATATGCTCAAATATTTGTAACTATATGTCTCTTTTCAGAATCTCTCTTCTTAAAAACTTGCCTTACGAGTATTTATTAGGTGGTAAATGGAAAAGGATATTAAATCTACATTTTAACTCTTAGTTAACTGTTACCAATATTTATGGTTTGGCTGGCCTTACTCAACAGCCATTGCATTCAGCCAGGTGTGTTGAATCCCCAGTACTTGTTCTTATCAATTGATGTAAAACCAAACATGTTGTCACTAGAGTGTACTCCCTCCGTCCACAAAATAAGGGATTTTAGGCTCTTTTGAAGAGATTAAAGTTAGGAGGAAAATACTATAATGCCCCTAAATAAATGAGGGATAGCTGGGGAGTGTGAGGGTAGGTAGGGGTAAGATGGGGTGAAAATTAAATGAAGGGTAGTTGGATGGGACAAGTAGTACTCAAAATCCTATATTTGTGGATAAAATTGAACCCCCATATCCATGATATTTGTGGACAGAGGGAGCAGGTTGTAGTTGAAAATCCTATACTTATATTTTGGAATGGAGGGAATAAGATATATCCTTTATTAACATGGCACACTAGAACCTTGAACTGTTTAGTAAATACATAGGTAGGTCATTTGTAGGGATAGTCAAACAATTTGATACTGACACTGTTTACAATGACCTGAAGCTAACTCTTTAGTTGCTATGCTTCACAAGGTTCAATCAATCCTTAATGAGTCCGTCAATTTTTCCAGTTTTCCTTGGAAATCTTGCCAATTTGCTGATGAGGATGAAAAAAGTGATGATTGGTGGAACTTCTTTGACAAGGTTTGGGATCTCATTTGTAATTTGAATGGAAAAGGACCAAACAAATTGCTACCAAAGGGTCCAAATATTGAAGTCCCATCGTTGGGGCAAAGAGCTCGTGGATTGGTGGAATCTCTAAATGTCCCTGCTACAGAAATGGCTGTTGCTGTTGTTTCTGGAGGTATTGGTACTGCATTAGGTGCAAAAATAAATAGATTTTCTGAAAAAGCTACATTGTTGAGGGAAGAGATATTCCCAAGGGTTTTCTTTCACCTTGTAATTCTGTATCTCTGCAAAGCTGGATTAGAAAATGCATCCAAGTGTGTTCTGCAGTTCATGTCACTGCTTCCTATTCTTATTTCAGAAGATGAGCAAAGCAAAAACAAGCTGCACTTCTTAATATGGTATGCTTAACACCAGAAGCTTTGTTCTAAGTATGCTTAAAGCATTTTCTTAATCCCTTTCTTGATACAGGTCTTTACTCATTACAAGATCTCAGTATGGTCAACTTGATGATGGTGCACGTTACCATGTTTTATCACACTTGATCCTTGAAACTATCATATGTGGAAAATCCATGCTTGTTCCTAATATCTTGGGCAGAGATGATTCTATGGAAATCGGCAACAGTAATAAAGAGGCTGGGTTCATTCTTAATTTTGTACAGAAGGACCGTGTACTTGCTGCGGTCTGTGCCTTTGTCCTTTAGCTTTGGCGTTGACTTACAAATTTTTTACACTATTGAGTGGGATGTGTTTCAAGTTTTGCATCTTTGGTAGATGGTTTTGATCATACCTACCTTTTTCCCCTTTATTTTGTGTTATTGAACATCTGATCTTTCATTGCTGTTCAGGCCACTGTTGAGGTTAAGCACATGAAGGCAGTTCAGGCTGATCGCTTAAGTCAGTTGGACGAACTTCAATCTAAGCTTAATGAGCACTTCACCGAAGAGACACAACTGGAGAAGATGATTGAAGATAACATACATATTTCGATCACTTCTGCTCTTTCTGCAGATGACAAAAGAAAAATAGCTTTTCAGCTTGCTTTTGATGAGGATCAGCAAATTGTTGCAGTAAGATTCTCCATTAGTTTGCCAATTAATGTTTTGTTTAGGAGCACCTAATTACTTTTTTTTCTTATCAGGATAAGTGGATACATATTTCCCGAGCTCTGATTGATGAGAGGGGACCATGGTCTGCTAACCCTTTTCCAAATGATGTTGTGACTCACTGGAAACTTGACAAGACTGAGGATAAATGGCGGAGACGACTCAAGCTAAAGCGCAATTACAAGTTTGATGAACGCCTCTGTCAACCTTCATATTCTAGGAATGAAAGTACAGAGCCTTGTGTTGACCAAAGTTCTTTTAGTACCAAAGTTCCCTTGAAACTGAAGCGTTTCCTTCTGAAAGGTGTGCGAGCAATCTTTGAGGACAATGCATATGAACCAATTGAAGACACCAATGATACAGGTGAATCTTCCCAGAGTAATCTGTTAGAGAACCAAAACCCAAATAATGTATCAGATTTATCAGATTATCGCACTGCCTTTCAGAATAAGAAAGAATCAGCATCTAATAATGGAGATAACGACTATACCAAGGTAAAAAGGATTTTGTCTAAAATCCACCTGAACTTAGCAAATAAATGTTGATTTTGGTCCATCATCCATTTTTCAGGTGCTATGTTCAGTTCATTGTGTGCTTATAACCCCAAAGAGAAAACTAGCAGGACAATTGGATATTACTCGGACCGTTCTACATTTTTCTTTTGAATTTTTGGTTGAAGGAACTGGAGGATCATCTGTATTCAGCAAGTTTAAAGAGATAGAGGATTCCGATTGCAAGAGTGATCTAGGAAGTGTGGAACGACTTGATGGAGGCCGAGACTATGTGATCAAAACTCCCAATGGTGTCTTGATGCAAAAACAATCTAACAAAATTAAACATCACAGAAGGTGGAACATAACCAAGGTATGTTTTTCCTCTCTCTGCCTCTTTTGCTTGCTCACTGTCTTCATATCTTCCCTTACATGTTTCAGATAAAAGCAGTTCATTGGACACGCTACCTGCTACAATATACTGCAATGGAGATATTCTTTGACGATTCAAATGCACCCATATTTTTAAACTTCTCATCGCAAAAGGATGCTAAAAATGCAGGGTCTCTCCTAGTTTCCCTCAGGAATGAAGCCTTGTTCCCCAAAGGAAGTACCAAAGACAAAAGCAGTGTCATTTCATTTGTTGACAGACGAGTTGCACTTGCAATGGCTGAGAATGCCAGGGAAAGATGGATAAGGAGGGAAATCAGTAACTTTGAGTATCTGATGATTCTTAACACTCTTGCTGGACGGTCTTACAACGATTTAACTCAGTATCCTGTATTTCCATGGGTACTGACTGATTATACATCAGAAAAGCTTGATTTTAACAAGTCCTCTACATTTAGGGATCTTTCAAAGCCAGTTGGTGCTTTGGATGAAAAACGCTTTGAGGTGGGGTAACTGATGAGTGCATGTTTATATGTTACTAATTGTCTAATTGACATCCCTTATGTATCTTTTATGTAAGCAATATGTTATTGGGCAGGTTTTTGAAGATAGATATGTTAATTTCGATGACCCAGATATACCAAGGTTGGACCTTGAATCTAAATTTGATCCATTTCTTTAGTTTTTCTGTCCTTTATTTTTGTTATTTGAGTTAGTTGAACAAGATGACTAATTTATTCCCTGCAGTTTTTATTATGGATCTCACTACTCCACCATGGGAATTGTTCTTCATTACCTTCTCAGACTTGAGCCTTTTACAACTCTGCATCGTAGCCTCCAGGTTGCTGATTTGATTTTACCTTTTTATAATGGCGAACATATTACCCTCTTGTTATCAAAATACTATTCCTTTTTTATACAGCTTTTTTCATGCTATATTTTTCATTTAAAACAACATTAATATTTTTTATCTTGTTCACTGTTATGGATGCCACTATACAGGGCGGCAAGTTTGACCATGCAGATCGCCTCTTCCAGAGCATTGATAGCGCTTACAAAAACAGCTTGTCAAATACAAGTGATGTCAAAGAGCTTATTCCTGAATTTTTTTACATGCCTGAGTTTCTTGAAAATTCAAATTCGTATCATCTTGGTGTTAGGCAGGATGGTGAACCTTTAGGTGACGTTGCTCTCCCTCCTTGGGCAAAGGTAATGACTAGCTTTTCTTTGATAGATACCTATGTGGTTGCTGCACTTGGTGTCTTGACTATGAGTTACATGCACATTAGGATAGCTTTGCTGTGATTCCAATCAGTAATGACAATTAGTTTTTCAGGTAAAAAAAGACAATTAGTTTGGTTCCTCTAAATACTGGTGAATATACTTCTCTGACTTCATGTTATTTACGTTCTTGTGAATTGTGGTGTTAACATGTTATTCACATTAACATTATTGTTTATCACATATACTGAATTTGACAATTGAGTGGTGTGGTATACATATAATAGCTCTCTCAATATAAAAGATATTTCTTCATGCAAAATCTGTCATATGTCTCTCTCAAGAAACTTCTTTTTGAATTTTGAGTTGGGATTTCTATTGATTCTATCAATTAGTAATGTCACAAGGAGGTAAAATTTCATAATTATGCCAGTGCAAGTTGATACGACTCTATTTAGAATATTTGTTAGTTCTGCAAACAGAAGCTTGCTATCTTGCCTATACATATCCAATTAATTAATACAAGGATGTAGGGCTCTCCAGAAGAATTCATTCATATCAACCGAGAAGCTCTTGAAAGTGAATATGTGAGCTCTAATCTCCATCACTGGATTGACCTCATATTTGGTTACAAGCAGCGCGGACAACCTGCTGTTGAGGTGCAATTAGGTCACTTTCGGTATCTCTAATAATACAATGGAATATTACTGAATATTACTTTAACACATATAAATATTTTTGGGGCAGGCAGCAAACATATTTTACTACGTTACATATGAAGGTGCAGTTGATCTGGAAAATATGGATGACTTGTTGCAGAAATCTGCTATCGAGGATCAGATTGCAAATTTTGGACAGACACCAATCCAGATTTTCCGGATGAAACATCCAAGAAGAGGGCCTCCTGTCCCAATAGCTCACCCTCTGTATTTTGCACCACAGTCAATAGCATTGACTTCAAGTGTTTCTAGTACAATCAGCCACATGTCTGCTTTGTTATTTATTGGCTTGTTGGACAATACGGTTATACTGATGAATGAAGGACTCATATTGTCAATAAAGCTGTGGTTGACAACACAGTTGCAATCTGGTGGAAATTTTACATTTTCTGGACCACAGGTTCTTCCAGACTACCTATGCCATGAAACAACAAAAAAAATTGTATACTAGTATATGCTTTTGTTGATGGCATTCATTCCTTTTTTTGTAGGATCATTTCTTTGGAATTGGCTCAGATGTTATTTCTCCCCGCAAAATTGGCACTTTCCTAGCTGAAAATGTTAATTTTGGAAGACAATGCTTAGCAACCATGCAAATTAATAGTGAGAAGTATTTGATTTTATGTGGAAATTGGGAGAACAGTTTCCAGATTATTTCTCTTAGTGATGGAAGAATTGTTCAGAGCATCAGGCAGCATAAGGATGTTGTTGGCTGTGTTGCAGGTACCAGATACATATTTTATTCTATTCATTTTCTTTTGAAAAATCCAGATTTGATGAATTATATTATATGTTAGAATATAACAAAAATCCGCATCTGTTATATGAACAAGTTCTACAAAGAGCTTGCAATCCATAAAATTTAGGCCCATGTGGATTCATAAATATCAGGCTTAGGTCCCTCAAAACAAGCCATAGTTAGTTCATCCTTCTCATCTGATCTTGTTCTCGAATGTGTAAAGTGTCCGAGGTCTCATATATTATATATATATATAGCAATGAATTGAAACATCTGGTAGCATGTGGGATTTTTAAGTCCTGGGAAAGTCTCTCAAAAGGTGTTAATTAGAATTATCAAGAGGAATCATACTTTCTTTAATTGACACTAGGAGGAACTTACACCTCTTGATACCTCCCAAGAAACGTAAAATAGCTTAAAGAATATAGTCTATTGACAATTACATATCCCTGGTTTGCCTATAGCTATTTGGGTGATACCTCTAATTTTTTGAAATAAAAAATGGATAATGACTTTTGTTTCGCTTTCCTCTGTTTTTTGGCTTTCGCTGCTTGCTGGTTCTCTTGTTCCAGAACGGCACGACTTGCTTTGAGTCGTTGTAAAGTCTTAATTTTTCCCATCAAACTTAATAAAAAATCTGGTCGGCGTCTCTTCGCCGCCCCGGCAAAAAAAATGGATAATGACTGGGATCAACAAGTTTATTTATATAGATAATCATGTGGTGTTATATAAGTATAACAGTTTCTAGACATTTCTACTGCTTTTCAGGTTTGTTTGATGTTTCTTTCTGTCCTCCCTATGTTGCTTACATTTTAAAATGCATGGTGATCCCCCTTGTTACATATTGGTTCAACCGATGAAGTCCTTGTCCTTATTTTCCCTATTTTGTAACATATGCAACAACACACACATGTTTGTGCTGCAGTTTCATCTCATGGAAATGTGGTTGCAACTGGAAGTTATGACACAACTGTTATGATCTGGCATGCATTTCGTGGCAGACCAAGTGATCATGTTGTAATGGAAAGGCCGGTTCATATCTTTTGTGGTCATGATGACATCATAACATGCTTATTTGTTAGCACAGAACTGGATATTGTCATCAGTGGTTCAAAAGATGGAACTTGTATATTTCATACACTGCGTGAAGGAAGATATGTTCGATCCATTCGGCATCCTTCGGGCATTGGTTTGTCAAAATTGGTGGCATCGCAGCATGGAAGGGTAGTATTCTATTCTGAGAGTGACCTTTCCTTGCACATGTATTCCATCAATGGAAAACATATTGCTTCTTCAGCATCCAGTGGACGTATCAATTGCATGGAACTTAGTTGTTGTGGACAGTTCTTGGTTTGTGCTGGTGAGCATGGTCAAATAGTTCTGCATTCTATGCATTGTCTTGACATTATTCGGAGGTATGATGGAGCTGGGAAGACAATTACTTCTTTATCTGTGACCCCTGAAGAGTGCTTCCTAGCAGGAACCAAGGATGGTAGCTTGCTTGTGTTCTCAATGGAATCTCCTTTGCTTAGAAGGAAGAGCATGCCACGGACAAGGATAAAACCTCCCACTTCTAGTTAAGCTGTAGTTAACTTATAGCTACAAGAAATTGACACAAACTACCTTGCTTCAACTTCAAGCGTAAGTCAAAAAAAAATTTAATTGAGTCTCCTTTCTCATGCTTGTCATTTCAAGGGAATTTTTGTATGTCTTTACTTTAGTGTGATGCATTTTTTACACCCTCTTTTTTAAGAGGGAGACCCCTACCCACACAATTTCCATTAAGGAAACCGCTCAGATTTTACACCATATTCCCTTTTTTATTATAGTTTCATTATTTTATTTTCTTGAATTTCTTGTAGAACCTCAAAAGAACATGCATCTTGAGTTGTCTCGCTTACTAGAACAGCTTATAAGGCACACGAAAGTAAGTGTTTATACTCCTTTACTTGTTCACTGGAAACATATTAAGATTGTAGTTAGTTACCTCTAGCTACGCCAGGACGGACCGTGTACATCATGGATGTAGAGGCTGTTAGTATATCAATGGTAACTCTCATTGAAAGAGGATGACACTCAAGATGGGGCAATTTTTTGGTTTTCTTTCATTCACAAACTCAAAGCCATACCTTTCCGAGGGAGGTTGGATACATATATATAGCCATAGCTGGCTGCAAGCCTATTGCTGCATCCTCCTAGTCTACAATTCGAAATTTGAATGGGATGTTGTCCTAGAGGGCATCCAAACTGAATAAAGCATAAATGAGGCATAAAGGAGATGCTAACTGCTGTTGTCCTACTAACCGCAGCTGTCCTAACAACAAAAAATATGGTAAAGGAGTATGCTGTCCTGAAAAAGTGAAACTACCCAAAAACAAAAGAAAGAATCACGACCAAGGACCACAAAAACTTATCCAGCAGAGGCCAGATGTTACTTTGTAATCTTTGAATCTATGATGCATTGGTCATTGTCATTGTCTCACTACACAACTTTGACTATCAACTTTACATATGCTATTATGAAAAGGTTAGAAACTAAAAAATGTTAGTATAAACACATTTATCATGACAAATCTATATCGACATCTCTCTTTTTATGCTCCCGTAGTCTATGCTAGGGAAGTCTGGTAACATGGTTTCTGAAATGCCACATATCTCTGAATGGTGTGAATATTTGCTAGTGAACTAAAAAAGCATATGTGAAGTTTGGTTCTTTTGAACTTTAGTAGTGATGATAGATCATCTACCAGTTCCAAAATCTCTTTGTCAGGTTATGTCTAACTTCATTAAACTGCCAAGGTAAAGTTTTCTTTTAAAGAAAGCTCTGCCAAGTTCATTTCTTTGGACTGTGAATTGTTAGCATTGGTTAAACTACGACAGAAATCTCACCGAATGTACTGACTGGTTATTTTGTTTGAAACTTGCTGCAGGTTATTAGCAGAAAAAAAATCAAGATCCTTTTTCACATCATGTACATAAAGCGGAGCAAATATCTGGAATAAGGATTCTCAAGCTGCTCTACTGATTATGATCCATGAGCAACAAATCTGACAATAGTAAAACTAACACGCGTAAGAAGAGATCCCTAACTATCTGATTTTCAGGCTAAGCGTGAATATCTCGATCACTTGATAGGAAGTAACCTGACATCCAAAATTAGCAATTTTGCAGTAGTATAGCATACCGTTTCTGTTGTTTTAGTGGAGAGGCGCTGCCATTAATTTGCCCCCCAAACAGAGAATTAATTTGTCCGTATGTATTAGATGGACCATAGTGCTATATTCATTGTGATCTGAAGATGAGTGGTAAATTGTATACTTGATCAGTTGTTCTTGCAATTTTCCAAGGATAGAAGTATGCAGTTTGTTAAGGATGAAACTGCATTATGCCCCCCTTGAATCCTTTGTTCCCAGATGTCGATCGTTATGTATGGATGTGGTCAGGTTGGTAAAATTAATTTCATGCTGTTCGGCACAGATGTTCAGAACCAGAAGCACAGTGAGCTACTAGAATCATCAGCTGATAACAGCCACAGCCCTACCGTTTTTCTCCTTTTTTTAATTCTTTGGCTTATTGAATAGCTGTCACGTTATTTTTTTTAAGCAGCGCTTCTTAATTGGGCAAGGGGAACTGACAGAAAGGCCCTAATATTCTGAGAAATCTCGAAGCAATCCTTTCACCGCTTTCACCTTGTTACATTTTTTAATGAAAAACCCATATAATTTTAAGTAATATAACATGAAGAAAAGAAAATTCCGTTTTCAAGGATGGCATGGTAATCCTAATAAGTACGAGGTTATTTTTGCAAAAATATCTTCCAATCTATCACCTGTCGTCGCTGCACCGTCTCTCCCTACCTCCGTTGCAAATGAGATTGGAGACTTATCGAAAGGTAAACTTATAAGTTAGTGATACAAAGTCAGCTGACGTTACGTCAGAAGAATGAAGAATTATTTTTCGTTGCAAACGAGATCCTTTGACATATGTCAGCTGACTTTACGTCATTGACATATCTCTGTTGGTCATGCCCGCATAAGCCGGCCTCCTCTCCACGCCGTCAAGGCGGCGACGAGGCAGCATGGACGACGCGAGGCAGCATGGACGGCCGCCCCGGACACGCGAGGCAGCGACCACCCACGCCCCTCTGACCTCCTCCTGGGAATGGGAATGGCGCGGCCGGCTATCCTCCTCCTCCGACCGGACGACGGTGCCAACTCTCGTCTGATCCGAGCCGACTTGACCTACTGAGATCGCCCAGTCGTCGCCGAGAATAGGGAGCACGGGACACGGGACCGGAGGTGACATGGCCGGGCTGACTTCCCGGACGGCTTGTCTTTGGCTTCGCCTCCTTCGTCTACCAGGTACTAGTGTACTGTAGCCGTGGGAGTTATAAATTGAAACCATTCTCCTGCAACTTTGTTTACTTCTGTTCTCCTACTGATGTTCCTGTTATAACAATATTATACAGTTTCTTTACCTGGTCACATTTGCTGAAAGTATATCATTCGTGCAGACATGACCAGCATATATATTCCCTTTCAAGGATGGATTCAGTGCCTGAATGAACCAATCAAGTTTCTTCGCTTGTTCCAGACCAACTTTCTCAACTTTATGCCCTTATAACGTATCTCATGGTTAGTATCATGCTTCAGTTCTTTCATGCGACATATTTCATGAATTGGAAGTAACAATTCTGCTTAGAAAGGGTTTTAATATACAACAACAGATATATATGATTATATTAACAAGGCTACTAAACTTCCATCCATCTTAAGGTCACATGTAGTTTGATCATAATTTTACAAATTCTTCAAATGATGTTTCATTTTCAGCACGAAGAGAACCTTTGTGTTGAAATTCTCTGCGATTGAGATATGTAATGAAGTTACAAAGGGTCTTCTATTGATGCTTAATTTTTACCTTTGCCTTTTGTGGGAGAAGTCTTTGGCCCATTTTAAGTCCTAATGTATGTATGTTGGAATATATGGGCTTGGGCCCATCTACTTAACTAAAAGAATTAAAGACCCATTAGTAATTGCTAGGGAATTAAGTGCTTAGTGTCACATGGAAACTTGAGGAGGATCTCAATCAACCTTAAAAGATGGACTCTCTACACACTTGTTGTGGAAGTTGATAGAGGAGATTGCGCTCGCCTCGCCGAGCCGTGGCTGTGGCCGATGTGATGCGGGTGTGATGAATTTTACCGTTGAAAACAGTCATCAGTAGGTCATCAATGGACGATCAAAGGCCAAATAATCTCTGTCGTTGAAGGCAGTCATCAATGGCGAATAATCACTGAAATATTCCCAACGGTAACCGCCATTGATGTTCTACGTCCAGGTTCATCCCCCTTTTCTCACCTGCACAGCTATATAAGGAGTCCCCCTCCTCCTCCTCAAGGTGCACCAGAACACCCTTCTTCCTCTATTCTCTGCTGCTTCCTGCGACCCATCGCTAGCGTGCACACTGCTAGCGAGAGCAGAGTCTCTAGAACCTCGTTTGCCACTGGAGATCTTGCTCGGGATAGGCAGACGATAAGGCTTTTGGGGAGCGTTGAACACGACTGCTCGCTCCCTAATCGTCTACGTCCTGATGGCCGTCCGCTATACATCTATGTCATCTACTTCACGAAGGTCGTTCGAGGGACTGCATGGCGTCAATTCATCATTGCATCAAATTTGTACGGTTACATCAATAGGCCATCCGATTAGCATCTCTAATCCAGGTGGTAACGACGCTCCCACTGCCAATGCACCCAGGCATTGGTCCCGCTATTGGGTACACACTAAAACTATATTGTTTCATCTTGTTCATGTTAAAATTTGTGTTAAAAATGAACACATGCACATATTTTATTTCACTCACTATAGTCATAAAAATATTGTTTACTTACCTTATTAATTTTGGAATTAAAATATACTGGCATAGCATATAACCTTAACAATGTAAACTTATATGTATCACTAGCTGAGAGCTCCTGCGGGCAACAAATTTCTTGTGGTAAGACGAGTCTATCAAGTTCAAAAAGGATAACAGGCACATGTCTCAATTCATTCTCGCTGCTTTCAATTGTCATTCAGCTTATTTGCCGGTGGTTTGGATCATACATGCATACATCATCCAATCTGTTTTTATTGCACCTGTGCTAAGTTTCTGATCCAAGCTGTGTTAATAGGAGCACAATAATTTGATGCACCTGTAGAGATATGTTGTTGCAATCATGGCTTGTTATTTTGAAGACTGAACTCAATTGGTGGTTGCCTCTTATTGTACTGTCCGAATTGGTGGAATTGTAGAACTGGGCTTTTCAATATGTGCTATTTCTTTTTCAAATAGGTCAATAGTTTCCAAATAAAATGATGAAAATTTGGTAGGTGCACACCCTTACAGTTTGTATATATCGCTATAATGCATGGATATGGTTGCTTGATGATTATATATATACATTGTGCTTGGAGTTGGATAACCCAAGTTTTAACTGTTTATTTGGTTCCATCCAAATGAATATAACTCAATTGGTTGGATTCTGCAACGTCGTTGCTGCTGCTGCAGCTTCGGCCTTCGGTATTAAGATTCTATATACCAAAATTATGCATGTAATGCTCCAAAACTATATTATCATGATAATATTGGCATTGCATTGGCAACGTTGTCATGATTATATTGGAATTGCATTATCTTTGCCAGATCATCACAATGGAGCTGCTTGCAGCAGGTGAAAACACCATGAATTCTACGTTGCTGGAGAAGACAAATTGGTTGTGGCCTTATATGTAGATGAGATTAAGCGTGTTCTTTTTTTAGTTTGCTGGAACACATTTGCGGTGCACTCAAATTGTATAACTTATATGACATAGTTGCTTATTCTTTATTATATTCTGTTTTTTATTGATATTTGTTATTGTTGACTGAACACGTAACTTTGGTCCATGGTATAATTATATACAGTAAATATATAGTTTGTGAATTGTCTGAAAGCTTAAGTATTACTACTCTTTACTTTTAGAACATAAAAGCCACTAAGACGCAGTCAGGTGCATGGTTCCTGTACCATTTTCTCTGTTCATATTTTTTTCATTGACCACGCTAAAAATATTCATGTTGTTTCATTGACCACACTTGGTAAAGTTAACTATAGCTTTGTTATCAGTTCACGCTAAAAAAATCTGTAGCAATTTTTCAATCGATAGTACATCATCATTTTGTTTGATGGTAGATTTGTTTGAGCTATGTTACTGTGCGCGGTGTGTCATTACTATTTCCGTCTCTCTCTAACTCGCTGCTGGATGCATGTGAATTAGTTTTTTTTCAAATTATTCACCGGATTATTAAAACGGATAATTTGCACTACGTTTCGAAAACTATACTTTCTTTTTTTAAAAAAATAATTTTATCGTATTACTCAGATTATTTGTTTTAAATTATTTATTAAGTTCTTTATACAAATTTGCCCAATAACATGTTTCAAGCTGGGCCGTTTGAAGATATATCCTAAGGCTACGTTCGTAACAGCGGTTGAAAACGACTAATTAGCCGCACATAAAACGAAAATATAATTAACATCTGATTAATTAAGTATTAATATATAAAATTAAAAAAATAAATTTATTAATTTTTTTTAAAAAAATTTATATGTAGAAAGTTTTCACTATACCATTTAGAAGTTTTAAAAACGTGCTAAAAAACGATGAGTACAAAACGGTGAGTGAATGATTTATAAGACCGCACCATAATGCCTAATCCTGACTAAATTACCTACTCCTTGAAGTTGACATTTGCTGTACTATTGGTCCCAGGTTTAAAGCATCTTTTTTGATTCAGCCACATCATTCGTGTGTAAAAAGGAGGAGAGCGCGTGATCGATGTAATCAATGGGATCCATCATCTTAATTTGTACCCCGAGAACATGAAACCCCATGTCTTTCTATCTGTTCAGTGTGTGTAGAGACAAGCGTCCGTTGTGTGCGTCTTCTAAGTTTTTTATTGGCTCAAGATGGGTGGGCAAGAGGAGGGGCGACATGCCATCTCTTAAGCAAGTTCGATTGACATTATACTAATTCAATTTAGACTAATGTTATTATCATCTATGTGTTTATTATTCAAATAAAAACTACTTCTTTCGTTTTAAAATATAGCAACTTTTAGTCCCTTCGCCTTAAAATATAATAACTTTTAGTTATGAATCTGAACATTTTGTTCTTATTGTCCTTATGTAATTATTATATTTTGCAACGAAAGAAATAACTAACAAATTTTATTCTATCCTGAAAAAGTCCAATCTTAAGAGTGAATCTAGACAACTCAGGATTGGGTTTACTGATGGATTAGCTTTTACAATCGGTTCTATGAATTACCATCAACGAACATAAATTCTACGAAATGCTATCGCATAAGCTTTTTTTCTTCCTTTTTGCCATAACCATTAGTTGACCTTGATTAACCTCATACAAAATATACATTTTACCCTTAAAAAGATCAATATCAGCCTAGGGTGTACTTAATGTATATTTTTAGTGGTACAGTGAACATTTTGCATGGGTTAAAGTCAAACGACAACGATGAATGATGAAAAGAAAGAAAAACACTTGTGCGAAGGCATTTGAAAGAACTTACATATGTTCATCGATGACAGTTTATACAGCCGATCGCTTGTCAATAACGTAGATTTCTCTAATAGAAATGCACGGTCAAAATTAAAAAGTACCGAACTGAAATGCTATATATGGCTTAAAAAGAACAATAAAGCGACAACATTACCAAGCAGGTCAATGCACGCGTATCCTCCTAGGGGTGGTAATAGGTCAAGGTATTAGCACTCAAATAATTTTAAGTAAAATGAACAAAAATTCAGCCCACTTCATTGTTGACCAAACCCTCAAATTTTATATGTTAAAAAATTAGGCTTTTAATTTCCACCACCCCTAATCTTCCATCCTCTCCAAACGATGTAATACATCGAGCATACATCACGCGCATTAGTACATAAATAATTTTCGTAAGCAGCTAAAACCTATTTTCGCAAACGGCTAGGCGACCCGTCTCCCCTCAGGTATCTGTAAAAAAATGGTATTTTTCCAATTGCGAACGCACCCATGCGCGAAAAGCGATTTTCGCGGCCACCCGCCTACGGAAAAAAGCTAAAAAATAAAAATTCCCAAAGCTAAACCCTAGTTAGCTCCGATCCACCGCTGCAGTCCGTTGCTGCCATTGCCGTCATCGTCATCGCCGCCAAGGCCCTGTAGCTCCCGAGGCTGACATCACCATCACCAAGCTACCGAGCATCGAATCCACCATCATCCTCATCGTCGCCAGAGATCCCGTAGCTCCCAAGGCCAACGTTGATGTCGCCAAGCTCCTGAGTACCTGATCCACCGTCGTTGTCGTCGCCGCCGAGGCCCCGTAGCTCCCAAGGTCAACAGTGTCAGATCCGCCGTCCCTGACATCCCAAGCGCCAGATCCACCGCCTCCGACGTCCCCAGCACCGGATTTATTGCCTCTAAGCTCCTAACACTGCACCAACCGTCATCAAGCTCCCAACGTCGCACCCGCCTTAGCCACCTCTATCTCTCGTTGCTGCCACTCGCAGAGGAGTGGAGATAAATATGGAGAGAAAGGGAGAGGACTTAGAGGAACGAGAGGACGCGGAGAGGTAGGAGACCAATTAAAAGGACTTATTTTTGCATGTAGGCCTTTTAAGAATTTTATTTATGAAAATAAAATTTTGCAAGCATGTCTTTCCTAGACACCCCTAAAATTATTTTGCAAATAGATGTTTTTTTTGTCTGTGTGTAAAAATAAAAAGGTTGTCTGCAAAGATTATTTATGTGGTAGTGGTGGATCGCTCGAGTAATTAATTAATTCTAAGATGACATCAATTAATCTCGCTGTCACGAATCACGATCAGCCAGAGTGTCTTGAATATCTGAAGTTGTAAACCCCCACGAGGATAAGCAAAAACCCGCCAGTAATTCTGGCACGCGCCTAATTAATTCTGCATATCTCCTCCAATTCGCCACGTGCCCATGTGCACCTCATGCCTGCATGCAGTCTGCAGAGCTAGCAATTCTCTACCTAGTTAGCCTAATTTACCAAATTTAGCCACCTGACAGCGACACGGCTTTCCCGAACTGGCAACTCATCGATCAATTTCACCTCGAGCTCCATGCGTGCCGATTACCAGCACGTGCGCGCATGGATGCGTCCGTTTATTGCATGCGCGCGCGCGAGCGCCCAAAGATCATCGCCGGCTTTAAAAGCTCGATCCGCCTCGTCAATCTCTTCTCCCATCGATAGCTCAAAGATTTCTTCCTCCTCGATCTACTGTCGAGAGATCGAGAGAGAAAAAGAGAGAGAGAGAGAGATCGTGTACGTCCATTCGATCGAGCAGCTGGGAGATCGATCGATCGATCGATCATGGCGAGGCCGAACGTGCAGTGCAGCGAGAGCTCAGCGATTCTGCCGGAGAAGAAGGTGGTGGTCATCGGCGAAGTGATCATGGGTAGCGGCAGCGACGGCGGCGAGGTGGCGGCGGAGAGGCAGGCGAGGGCGATCATAATCACGGCGAAGAGGGCGTTGGAGGAGGAAGAGGAGGCGGGCGGTGGCGGCGACGGGAAGCTGTCGATGAAGAGGTCGCTGGAGTGGTTCCTGGAGACCAGGAGGAAGAGGATGGCCGCCGCCGCCGGTGTGTCTGTCGCGGCCACGGCGGCGGCGAGTATGGCTCGTCGTCATCTTGCTCCAACTAGCAAGTTATTGTAGAGATTTGGTTCCTTTGACTGTTTGCTGACATTGTATTGGCGTCTAATTAACAAGCTATCTTGCTCTCAACAATTTGTACTTTTTCATCGTTCTTGATGATACTTGAATTAATTTCCCTGCTGGTTGATGAAAAAAAGAGAAAATCTCCTATCAATATCACTCCTTTTATTTAGTCAACTTATTGATATACTCTCTCCCTCCATTTTTAATAGATGACCCCGTTATTTGTTACACACATTTAAACTTATTAGAAAGTATTGTATAAATCTGTGAAATGTAAATCATACTTAAACTAAATTTAATTTAATGATAAATCAATTTACAACAAAATAAATAATAATTATGTATGTTTTAATAATATGAATGATAAGTATGTGTTATAAAATCAATGACGTTGTTTGTCAAAAATCATCGAGGTAGCATCAATTATATTATATGCTTTTAATAGAAATGGGGTGTTTATTTTGACGTTTGGACGAAAAAAATGTCTTATCTCAAATCATGGGTTTTTTCTCTCTTAAAGTTGGATCTCACGTGTGGATATGTACAGTTAGATTTGGTGCGTACTTTATCTAAGGTGCAACTTGAGTAAATAATGATCAAAATTTAAAATTCATGTTGTTTATCTTAGTTTATAGTACTAGACTCATAAATTTATCTACCAAATATAATATACATTATTTATGACCTATGATGCGAAAGAGTTAACTCGTGAACACACGTGAACTCGTCACGCTTTCTTTTTTATGCACCACATTTTCTAGCAAATTTATCCACCAAAAGTTAATACGTTTGGTTCTAATCTGGATTTAAATGCTTTTACGTGGAAGGTTTCTATATCAAAAGTTTCTACATATAAGATCTATATAAACTTTCTAAAACAATGTCTGGAGTTAGGTCTGACATGGTTAGAATTATCATAACGACTATATTGAGGAGTTTTTTGAAACGAGAATTTTTATAGATAATATAAAAAGCAATATAAAAGTAGGAAAATAGCAGTTCTAAAAAAATAAGAAAGCAAACAGAGACATGTTTGTTAACAAAGCGAAACTAAAGACTTTTGCATATAGCCAAACAAAACTTGCACTATATTCAGTAATATATGGAATTCGTAAATCAAACCGTTATATACTTCCTATCACATATCTTATACCTTCTGGATATCTAACTTGTATGGTCCTATAGACCTTATAAATTGTGGGTAACGTGTATGGCCTCATAGGCCCCATAGATTGTGGGCCACGAGTCGATAGCCTTTATGCATCTCTTCCGCACGCAAACAATCGCCCATAGACTTACCTACCTAGGTGCGTATTTTTACCACCAGTTTATGATATATTTCACACCACGTACTTCTTTACAAATAGATATATTTTTTTAATAATGAACTTTCTTTTGCTTAAAAAATAGAAGTAATTATTACTAAAGTATTGACTTCACGTCTATTTTTATGGGGTTTTCAGCTTGGTTTATTTAATCCTATAATACGATGTAGTAACGTTCACACCCGAAAATGGTATTAGACCCTGGATCACACCTACACTGCAACACACTATGTTTTCATCCTCTCACTTCCCCAAAAAGTTCGAACTCGGTGTTACAGTCAACGGACAGCTTTCCTATTTAAGCAGCTCGAGCTGCATTTTCATCCTAGCTTCATAAAAAATATATATTAAAACTTGATGTACGGTACCGAGGTAGGCGGTATTGTTCGTGCTACAGTATACCGCGATGTACGGTAGCGCAGCTTCTGCCGGCCGCCGGTATTACTGCTGTTGGGCTGCTTGCTTGGTTGGGCCTGCTTTGCGGCTTGGGCTGCTAGCTAGCTTTGCTTTGCTCTTTTTTTTCTCTCGTTTTCTTTGTCTCAATTTTTTGCGCGGCGTTACATATGTACAGTGACTTTGATCTAAAATTCAATATGAAGTGCGCGAAAGATGCAAAATCATTTCATTCTCTCTATGTATCTTGTTGGAATAATTTTAGAGTTCTCGAAGAGGTACTAGTTATCAACTTTTCTTGATACCTTGTTAAAAACCAGTAAATTTAGAAACCCTCTGTAAATTGACACCTTATTTGAGTTTCAGGAGATATATCCCTCCTGCTCATGTGAAAATTCATATATATATATATATATACCTACCTACCGACAAAGTGAGTATAACTTAATTGATTAGGTTCTTTGTAGTGAAAGCAGTTCATCCGAGTTCAAATCCTAGATTTGACACGGATGTTCGTATCCACGGCTAATTATTATTTCAGTGATATATGACGTAAGCATTGATGCGAGACGCCTATGGTGACTTCGTAATCTCAAAACATATGTCGGCCAATCTTTCGAAGATGCTTACATGGATAGAATGTACGTGTGTTCATAGGAATGAGAATAGGTGTGTTCGTTAATCTCAAAACATATGTCGACTCAGGTTTCTGGAGATGCTCACATAAATAGAATATGCGTCTGTGTTTATAGGAATGAAAGTACGCAAAAAGAAATTCATATATATCGATGTGCCTGTTACTATCGCTACTCTATACATATGTAGTAAGGAGCTCATGTTGATTAATCCGTACACATGCTTACTTACAGATATGGCTGTGCACGTCCTAGTTCGTGCAAAGACCAAACTACTTGTCTATAAAAACAGTACTGCGAAACATCAATTATCACTTAATTAATTAATTATGCCGATAGATCGTGTCATTTTACAACGCATATAGAGTAAATATGACTGCGAAGGACACGGTAAATTGATTTTTTTTAGAGGAAGAAGGACGCCGTCGTTGTAGTAAATAGTTACTGACAGCATCATCCTCTGCCACACACACCCACGCACGCCTCTGCTCTCAAAATTCACCTTATCAGCAACGCTTGTCCATGTTCTTCTGCGGAGTGGCGGCGCCGAAACGGTAAGCCATGGCCGCCGGAGCTGACGACGACGACGCCGAGGAGGAAGCAGCGGCAGCAGCAGCAGCAGCTGCTGACGGGCCGTCCTGAAAGGCGGCTGCAGCTTCTTGCATCATCATGCTGGAGTGGTCTTCCTCCACGATGGTGTCCAGCTTCGCGGGCCGCGGCGAGCCTATGCCGCCGCCGCCGGCGGCCGCCGAGATGGGTTGCTGCCACGGCGCGACCTCGGAGAAGACGACGCCCTCGCCCTTGCGCGAGCGGGACGAGGTCCGGACGACCTGGAGCAAGAAGGACGCCCTCTGGATTCCGCTCGCCATCATCGTCTCCTCTCTTCTTGGAAAAGCTCAGCTCAAAGATTTGAGCTAGCTAACTGCAGCGAACCACACGTAGCTCCCTAGCTATGGAACAGTGACGAGCCAGCGCAGCTTGCAGTGAAGAAGCCACTTGCGGTTTTTATAGCCCTCTGCTCACGAAATTACCCTCGGTTCACGGCGTTTATCTCTGCATTGACATGGACTTTTTTTTTGGAAAATTGGAAAAACCTCCACAAATGTCACCATAAGTTTTGATATTCCCCTATAGCAAATAACCCCCTAATTTATTTTGGTTTGTGATTTCCCTAATTGTCGTTACTCGTTCTACTACCCATTCTCATGACCGCCCATAAACCTCACATGATGACAAAATTATGGAGATGTGATTACCAATCATGTCAGCTATACATGATGACACGATTGTGTAATTAATCCTCGTTTATTGTGTATAGTATGTTGTTAGATAGTGATAGCCAATTCGCTTTTGGACATCGGGGTTGCTGAAAGATGAGCTATTGCATTTGTCTCATGAAGCTCGGCAGTGGCTTGTTTCTTTTACAGATTCAAGATGAGAAAAATGAGCTCTCGGTATGGTACTATGTCATTGAGAAAGAAAAAATGTATGTCCATAACAAGTCATATAATACATACGAAAAAGATAAAAAACACGCGAACATGACAGTTGCTAATTGAGGAGGAATATCAAACCAGCTAATTAGGAGGGGTATCTGTAACAAATCGTTTTATGGGAAAATTTCAAACTCAAGTCGACATTTGGGATGATTTATGTAATTTTCTTTTTTTCCATAAGCATGGGATGGTGCGATCGGCATTTTTGGTAAAATGCTTAGCTAAAGATAGCGATTTTGTTGCCGACTCTCGCTATCTGAAAACAAAATTCCTTGCAAGAGCTTGCAAGTGGTTTGAAGCAGTCAGCGAATAAAATTAATGACTCCTTTTAGCTTCAAATGCAGGGAATTTACCAGATTATACTCCATGCAAGTAGGAGTACGTACTAAGACGTACAAAGATTGTTTGGACCGAGGGAATCTTTGCTGATTCTTAAAGGAAGAACAGTATTTTGGTACAATTCTTGATTTTTTTAAAACAGTGTTAAATCGTACCTTCAATGGATATGTGTCGCCGGAATATCCCTTTCTCCCATAGCCCTGTGCACCAGGGTATCATCCCCTCTTCTACTGTTCCTTGTACTGACCTGCTAACCACCACAGCACTGATTTTTCATTAGAATAGTTTTTTGAATCTGATAGGCTTCTAAGATTATAAAAGTTAAAGATAAATCTACATATATTATTTTTTATGTTTCAGTGTGAGCATTTTAAAATTAAATTATTCATACGGTCAGAGTTCCATACAAAAGTCAAGCGAGATTTATATTGTTGACTGAAGGGTTAATTCACAACAAACATAAGGACTTTGATGCCCATGAATATTTGAGCTCTATATATATGATGAATCTTACAAAGGTGAGAGCATCTTCAACAGCTTGTTAAATTTGCTCTTCAAATACCCATAAAATCCCTGCTCACTCTAACAACCTCTTCATTACACTCTAATATAACAATGAGACCGATATGTTAGCCTCACATCCCTCTTATTACTCCGTTACCATAGGCAGCTATTAGACAACCCTAAGCTCCCTAAAATTGTCCACCACTCTCCTTCCCTTCGCTCCACTTCCCTCTGTCCCTCTCCTTCTCAAGTGTTGCCATTGGAGGAGCCATTAGCATGCCCTTGAGGTGACGGAGCCAGAGGCTCGAGGAAGAGCTTGTGGCGAGACGAGGCGCAAATCCGAGGAAGGACGCACCAAATGAACAAGTCGCTGGCGTTGGGGAGGACGTTGAAAGTGCATCTAGCCCTCTAAGTTTCCATCCAAAATTTTGTTCGCTTGGCTATTTTATAGAAAACCCTATTTTATAGAAAACCCCTTGAGTGTTTATAAAATTAACCCACGGTCCACCTAGCTATTTTACTGAAAACTCCTTGAGTGTTTATAAAATTAACTGCAGTTCATACTATTTTGCGAAAAACCCTTGAATGTTTATAAAAGCATCGTGCCTGCGTCCCTCCCTCCTGTCCCCATCCGCGTCGCGCCGACTTCACCCGTTGCAACGCACGGACACAATTGCTAGTGCATTTTAATTGAGATAAGTGTGGGTGATTAGTCCCAAAGTACTTAGGTGTGTGAAGTGTGTGCAAAGAAAACCCCCAACAACAAATGCAAAGTGGCGAGAGGATTCAACGCCTTATTTAAATTTTCATTTTCATTTACTCTTGAGTTTTAGAAAACCATACTATCAAGAGGGGTTTCAAGTTATAGCCGAGAAGATCTAAGTGCTTAAAGTCGAAATCCGAGGAGAGAGATTTTTCTAGCCATTTTTCAAAAATATGCCCTTTCCGGGATGAGAGTCCCGACCGGTAGTTCCGAGGTTCTTGACGCAACTTCCGGCGTCTTCGCCGCAATTTTCTAAGTGTTGACCGAAAGTTTCGAGGATCCCTAACTGGAACTTTCGGACACCTCTGTAGTTCAAATGTGAGTAACGCTAGGTGACATCATCACGAACTTATAAATATCTCACACCTCTCTAGCTCACTTTTGGTAATCCAAAAGTCTCCAAGCATTGTCTACCCCATCGTTTCAAAATTATAAATATTCCCACATTCCTTTCCTCTTGACCCCAATGTATTCTTTGAGATTGAAGTGAAGTGGTTTGAGAGTTAGATGACTTGTTAGTTAGGGTTAGGTTAGGGTGAGCTTGAGTAGAGGGTGAAGATGATTCTCAGAGTATCCGTGACTCCATTGAGGGAATGGAGGTTTTTCTTTTAGGATGACAAGTCCGAGATATGGTTTAGTGGATCCGTGAAGAGGTTGCTCTGGTTCATACATGCCGTCATGATGTCTTCTGGAAATCAACAAAGTTCATGGTAAGCCGTTGATTCACAGGCAAGTAGTTGTGTATATTCGAGCGAAGACACGATTAATGTTGTGGTATGTTGATTTAGATCATGTATAGTGATTCCAACATTAACTTGACAAAGAGCATACGAGCTAATCAATGATCCCATTCTTATTATATAGTACCATTTTTCTCAACCTAGGAGGTTTGAAATGCAAGTAGAAGTACAAAATAGCCCACATATGACTGCAATTCAAGTCGGCAATTCCATTGCGAGAGAATGCAAGATTACGGAAGTTAAACTTTGGTATCATTGATTTGTTGCATCCCTGTAATATCTTTGATTTATTGGATATACGGAAGTTAATCTTTGGTATCCTCAGTAATCTTTGGTATCCTGGAATATAGTGATTTCACTTGTGAGAGGTACTGCATATTGTGAGTGGGTGTGTGAATGTGGATTTATATATGTGGGGATGCTTGATTTATGTACATGCAATGTTTTACGCAAGTCTTTTGCTTATTCCCTAAAGTAAGTTATGTTTCATGGGTTTGATATATTGTTTACACATCATTTCAGATTAGGGCAATGGTCGATTATTTTACTCAAAGGGTGGATGCCGTTAATCGGCAAGGGCTCAGATCCACTACTGAAGTGTATTGCGGCTATTCGCCAATTGGCTCTTGGTAGTGCACAGATGAACTAGATGAGTACTTGAGGATTGGAGACTACTCGCAATGGAGGCTATGAAGAATTTTGTCAAAGGTGTTAGACATGTATTTAATGAACAAGTACTTGAGACGTCCAACTATGGAAGATGCGAGCGTCTACTCCAACTTGGCGAGAGACGAGGTTTTCCTAGTATGTTCGGTAGCATTGATTGCATGCATTGGCAATGGGAAAGATGCCCAAATGCATGGAAGGGTCGGTTCACTCGTGGTGATCGAAAGTGCCGACGTTGATTCTTGAGGCCGTGGCATCACATGATCTTTGGATTTGGCATGCTTTTTTTGGAGTAGCAGGTTCTAACAATGATATTAATGTTTTGAACCAATCTACTCTATTTATCAATGAGCTAAAAGGACAAGCTCCTAGAGTTCAGTACATGGTCAATGGGAATCAACACAACATAGGGTATTATCTTGCCGATGGAATATATCCCGAATGGGCGTATTTGTTAAGACAATATGTATGCCCATCATTGAGAAGGACAAGTTGTATGCACGCAGCAAGAAGGGGCAAGAAAGGATATCGAAAGAGCCTTTGGTGTTTTGCAACGGCGTTTTTCCATTTTAAAACAACCAGCTCGTACTGTTTGACCGAGAACAACTCCAAGATGTTATGCTAGCTTGCATCATACTTCACAATATGATAGTTGAAGATGAGAAGGAAGAGATTGAAGAAAATCTAGATCTAAATGTGCCTCCTAGTTCAGCAACCATTCAAGAACCGAAAATATCTCCCGATCATCATGTTCCGTTCGAGAGAGTTTTAGAAAAAGATAGTGATATTCGAGATCGATCGGCTCATTTCCGACTTAAGAAGGATTTGGTGGAACATATTTGGAATAAGTTTGGTCCTCTCGTACTCATATATCTAGAGAATGAGAGATAATATATGTAATTGCTTTTAAATGTTTAACATTAATATATATATATATGCAAGTGCGTTCATAAATATGTGTGTGTAAATATATATGCATATGCATACATATATATATATATATGCATATATATATAGGCATGAGATACACATACAAAGGCATCATGCATATTTGATCTCAAAGAAATGATAAGAAATAAATGTTATAACAACCTAAAACCCATTGAGAGATGTTGTTTTATATTCCAGCTTCCAAGACAACTAATCTTGAAAACTAATCTTGGGAACAGTGACATAATACTATGCATTGAGACTGCCTAAGCCGGAGAGGAAGAGATTGGGTAGCATAAAAAGGATGGAGAGCGAGTCCAGCTGGCCAATGGACGACCACTTCTTTATTTTCACCAACGAGATGGAAGAGTGATTTCTTTTAATGTTCCCTAAATTCCAAAATAAAGAGTCAAACGGCCTCTTTTAAAGATAGCTCTAACAAAACTGGAATCACAAAGTTGCATCTAGAACATATATTATGGACAAAAATTAATAAATGGCATCGGCTCTACGCACGAGTCGTGATAGGGCCGTATGTACGTTCTCCATCCGAAATCGGCTAAGAAAAACGTTACATGTCGACTAGCTTGCGTGCGCTCGTGCCCTGCGACGCACGGCGATGGTCGTCATCACACACATCCAGACGTGTTCTCTCTCTCGATCTCGATGTGGATAATGCTGCAGAATGCGGCGTACGTGCATCTGTATGGACTCGGATCATCCGCCCAGCAGCCATGAGTTTGCTTGCGTGTCTGTTAGTGCAGGGTAGCTTGAGCTGTCGGCTCACTCGTACACGCGAGGCAAAGTGTGCCGGGGTGTGTAGAGACCGGGAGTCGTTGTTGCTTTCATTATTAATTATTAAAAGAGAGAAATTTGTGTATGTGGAGTGGTGTTTGTATGTATGGCACATGTCAATCAGGTGTGCATGTTTTCGATGACTCGATTGTTGGCGGTTTTGTTTCTCTTCGTGAATAATCATTCATGTATTTTTATTTTTATTTTTTTGTTGTTGTTTTTTTAGCCATGGTTATGGTAACCGAGAATATATGTAGTGTCATTATGTACGTGTGTCTTATGAGTAATTGAGAAAAAAAAACCTAGGGAGTTCTTTGTTTGTTTTCTTTTGATAGAAAAGACTATCTCAGATAAGTACCAGACATTTATGGTGGGCTCACCTCGAAAGCCTATTCGAAAAGAAAAAAGTCTTATCCATTGAAAAATACCACTAATTTCAAGGTGGTATTGATCATACATGACAAATAAATTATTCTCCGAGCTGAATACATCCATAAGATATTTGAGGCATTGTTGTCTTCATTGGCACAACATCAACATCTGTATATTAAAATTAATCGATGTTTTTTAAAGACAAATTAGATTCACTCACTGTTCGTTTGACTAAACCCTGAAGCGTGTCCACCAAGACTCTAGATTAACCGATTAATATAAGATGCACAGCTTTATGGACCAACTCTTGAAAAAACTTCTGCAGACTTAGTGAGTTCATCTTATCTTGGTTTACTAGTCATAATTGGCCTTGAATTGTGTCATCTGAATTGATCCTTCTTGTGTCACGCCGAAGGATTCAAGACAAAACTTCTGAAAATCAACCATGAACGGTTGCACCTGTTTTTATGGATGGCAGTGGAACGGGTTCAACTCGACTGGGCCAGCAACCTTGGGAACTGATGCGTCTAAGGCGATGGACCACCCGAGGTCAACGCCCCCTGTCGCCAGGGATCACCCTGCCTCCGAGATCATCGGCGTTGACGGCTTGACGCTAGGCACATGGCTCGTCGTAGAGCCGGCCTAAACCCGTGTCGCCGCTGTTCAACCGTCATATGATACACGACGGCACAGGGAAGTCCCAGGTCCGTCGCCGTACGTCCGCCATCGCGAGCACTGTCATCCCGTGTGGACCGCAATCGTCGGCTTGGCAACCCAACCGGCGACGACGCCCACCCGACGAGGATCTGGCCGCCGCTCCGTCGATGATGGAGAGGAAAGATGAGGGCGGCTAGGGTTCATGGCACCGTGAGTTGAGAGGAAATCGGGGAATTTGGAGCAGGCGACGGATCACGTGGTACGACGCCTTTCCATATATGGGCTGTTCAAAATATACAAAATATTTTAATAAAAGGATGTAAAAATCAAAAAAAATCCTGGGCCATAGCGATATTGCGGCCCACTAGAGTTCGGCCCAGAATGGAACAGTGTCGGACGCGTTGCAGGCCGGGCTAGTTTCAATTTGCATACTAGGCCCATGCAACGCAAGAGGTTTGTTGCGAAGCAATGTTTAGTACCATACCGCTCGTGCAGGAGCGGATGAGCTAGGCATTCTGCTCTTTATTCGACGGTAGTGCTCATCTATAATCTATAACTATCTATAAAATCTATAACTATCTATAAAGTAAATAGTGTTTCTACTCAAATTTTTTGTCCACCTGGCTATTTACGAAAACCCCTTAAGTGTTTATAAAATTAATCCGCAGTCCCAATACGAAAAGAAAGGAAGGGTTTGGATAGAAAAAAAAGATCTTTTGCGCCCTTCCTCCTTGCGTCCCTCCCCTCATCCCCATCTGCACTGTGTCTCGCGCCTGCGCCCTCCCTCCCGTCCCCATCCACGTCGCGTCCCGACTTCACCCGTTGCAACGCACGAGCACAATTGTTAATATAAAACTAAAGCAGCCACGTGATATTCACAAAGCGAATTATTCTTTCGCCTTTTACTAAAGAATACCGTGTGCTTGTCACGAATAGCAGCATACTTTTATTTATGGAGGGTGTTTTCTCTTCGTGAGAAAAGGCTCTACAGTTCAAAGTTCAAAATTTTATTGGTAGTATACATCAAAAGGAAGCGCTTAAACTGAAAATCAGCTCATATTGGATTTGACACGACACACAACACCATGTTAATATTACCATCCGTCATCACCAGCTATTACTGAATTTTTAGTATTTATAATTTTAATTTTTAAAGATTTACAAAAATAATTTTCGGATTAAAAAATTTGCAAAATTAGTCCTTCCGCCCTCGGGAGGGCGGATTCAACCGTCCTCGAGGACGTTTTATCCGACGTGGCGACGGCCGTTGGGTGCCGTCGCGCGCGTGTAATTTTGCATTTTGACCCTTCCCGCCTTACAAAGGGCGTTTTTCTGTACGGTGAACGGTAATAAACGGTGAACGAAGCAAGTAGCAACAGTGGTGAACAGTGCAGTGAACAGTGGTGAACAGTGAAAAAACGCCCTTCGTAAGGGCGGAAAGGGGGTAAAATGTAAAATTACACGCGCGCGGCAGACGGCACCCAACCGGCCGTCCCCACGTAGATAAAACGCCCTCCGGGAGGGCGTTGAATCCCGCCTCCCGAGAGCGGAAGGGACTAGTTTTGCAAATTTTTAAATCCGAAAATTATTTTTATAAATCTTTAAAAAATTAAAATTATAAATGCCAAAATTTCAGATATTACTTGCCTTTGGAGTTCGGCCAGCCCATTTAATCCAGAGTTGCTTGGGCTTTGCACAGTAAGAGATAAAGTTGGAGCAGCCCATTTAATCCAGACGGGCTTTCAGCGAAAGCGTGTATATAGATAATAAAAAAGGCCATCTTCCCTTGAACTGGTGGGCAGACGCAGGTCTTCGTGGTCCGGGAAAAGTAGCAATTTATTAAGGCAGGTCTTCGTGGTCGGGGGAAAAGTAGCAATTAAGACTTTTTTAAAGAGATTGGAAATCATTTTGGTTGGTACGTGAATCAACACATAATTAATTAAGTATTAATATAATTTTTTAAACAACCTTTTTATAAAACCATTTTAGAAAAACGAGAGTAAGGTGAGGTTGATAAAGGAAATAACACATCTGTGTGAAACGGATCGACTTATTAACGTATAATTAATTATCAATTTATTTTTTAAAAATAAATTAATATGATTTTAAAAATATATAAAAAGTTTTTATAAAATAGTTTGAAAACGTACGCATGAAGTGAAATAAATTGTAAAAGATGAGAGAAGGACACAGCTAAGTGATGGGGAAGGTGACAAGCCCAGTTCCACTAGTTCGATTTGTTCTGCTAGTTCAATTTGAGCCCATCTAGGGATGATTTTAGGGCGAATTCATCGATTTCCTTTCCCCTCTCCCTTCTTCGTCAAGAGATGGATTTTGCATTTTGTTTTCTGAAATTTGCCACTGATGGATTTGTTTTCCCCTTCCCTCTCCTCTTCGTCTTCATTGACTAGCTCAAGGATTTGAAGGTCACGGATTTGTTTTGCCCTTCCTCTCTCCTGTTTGATTTTGTTTGAGAGTTCTCTCTCCTGTTTGATTTTGTTTGCGAGTTTGATTTGCAGATAGGTTTTCTCAAATTTATGAGCGGGGTATGGTTTTGGTTTGATTCCATCATCTTTGTCCTAGGTTCAGAATCTTTCCAGTTGGATACTAGCCCATGCATCAGTGATTTCCGGGCATCCAGTCATCGGCAGCGGCGATCAGGAGCCTAGAGGTAGCGACCAGACTAGCTGCTGCTCACTAGGTAGCCTTTCACATTTTTTTTTTACTTCCTATGAAATCTGAGTCTGATCCTCTTTCTTTTTAAAATTGATGTTTGGTTCAAAACTGAAATATAAAATCAATTTGTTTCAGAAATTTGTTTCTGAAATACAAAATATGGCATACTTCCAATATATGGTTTTATAGCCGTCTGAATCTTAATCTCCACCTATATATGCATCATGACTTCAGAAATTCATCAGCAGATTCAGAAATTATAGTTGACAGTATAAGAGCTGTAGATGGGAAGAGCTTGATCAAACATGATCAACTGGCTGAGGTATGCACATTTTCTGTCAGGAACTGATACATTGTCAGCAAAATCACAAAGAAAAATTCTTTGTACACTAGCTCTGAAGATTGGAAAGAGCAAAATCACAAAGAAAAATTCTTTGTACACTAGCTCTGAAGATTGGAAAGAGTTGAGAGTAGGATGAGCTATGCAGGTTTGAGTGTGTCTGAACTCTAAATGAGCAGGTTTGAGAGTAGGATGTGCTATCAATCTGCTTTGCGCCAAAGCAGGACGCCAGAAAACAGGGAAGGCCGGTTTCTTACACCAACTATTAATGTGACTCACTTTAAATAATAAATATCTTTTATTATTAAGATTTTACCGAAGACACATATAAAATATTATTTATTTTTGATGAGGGTGTAAATAGAGATTCATTTGGACTTTTAAAAAGATGATTTTAGTGAAGTTGCTCTGATTACTACTGTAAAAGCAGTACCATCCTCCTTCGTCCTCTTCTCTCACCGCACGCAACCCTTCCCCGTTTTGCTTCGTATGAGTAACTACCATATTCTTTATAACATACATGCATATTATTTGTAGTTTAACAAAAGCTTGGTCGAAAAGCTACATAGGGCCTATTCGGCAAGCCGGCTGCAACGGCTGCGGCTGCGGTTGTGCTACGTGTCTGCGGCACTGCTGCAAAACGAGCAGCCAAACATGTCCATACTCTTAGTATTTCAAACATAACATGTAGCCCTTATTTGAGAAGTTTAAGATTTTAAGAAATAATTAGTTGGTAGTCAGTATCTATAAATATGGAAAAAGCTAGTTTTCCTTATTTTTTTACTTCTAGTTTAATTTTTAAATTGTATGCTTTAGAAGTTAGATGAGAACCTAGATTATCTAAAAGAGCAACTGAATATAGAGAAGAAGTTGTGAGTAGGGTTTTTCTTTCCGCAAAAACCGCCACGAAATTCGCGGTTTTCGGCCTTACCGCGAGGTAGCGAAAAGGTAGTGGCACGGTTTTATTTGAAAAATTTGGAAAAATTCATTGAAAAAAATCCTGGTTGTAGAACAAGAATTTACAAAGAATTATGGTAATTATACGCATGAAAATACACAAATTATGGGCGCTTAAAAATCATTTTTACTTTCGGGAAAAGAAAAAAAGTACTAAGCCCATCACCTTTTCTTCTCAAAAAGATATCCTTCTTCCACCGTGAGAGATGCAGCCGGATTCCCCTTTCTCACTCTTCCATCCTCTCCCTTGCAAGCCGACGCCGGAGTTATACAAACCGTCGCCGGCGACACAGATCTCGCGATGGCATGGGCGAGACGTGCGAAAAACGCGGCTTCAGGTACGTCGTCCCCTCCTTGCGTCAGCGCATGGTTTTCGCAGGATTTAGTTTGCTTGCCATGTAGATCTGGGCGGTTTTCGCGGGCGATTTGCTAGCTTGCCCTGTAGACTTCCGCGGTTTTCATGCAGTATATGGCGGCGAGGGGCGGCACGGCATGGACGTCGCCTCACGCGGTAAGCGGCGAAAACCGCGGCTGCAGCACAAGCTTGCCGCGCGAAAGGCTGCGAAAACCGCCGCTCTATATAGCCATTCTATATATAGTCGTTACTATTTCATCTCAAAATCAAGTTTATCTATAGAGATGAGTGCATGCATATAATTCATATAGGTGACACCTTATGTTTTGTTGCGAGATAAATGTGTGAATATATGTTAAATATTATAAAAATGATGAATATTAAATATTATAAAAATGATGAATATTAAATATTATAAAAATAATATAAGGAAGATGATTTAACATACTTATAAGAACTTTATGATATTAAATTGTAGATGATATGTTATGCTTAAATGTGATTTAAGATAATTGCTATAGTGGCCGATAATGTGATATTTTTGCATGTTGAGCTTTAACTTCGCCCACGCCATTCCAATTGCTTGATTAGCTTCACAAAGCTTTCTTCATTATGTCTAACTTTGTCTTTGTCTTAATCTTCACAGGATTGAGTTGTACAACTGACATAAGAGTTATTTGGATCCAAATTAAGTTTTGTTAAATCTAGTCTATTTTGTTAAATCTAGTCTATCTTTGTCTTGTTTTAAATAAAAACCTTGTTCAGTTTTCAATTATAAAATTTCAAACATATGTATGTTTCTGTCTATTGAGTGACATCGTGCGTTACATGTTTATTTGTCCATTGTAGGTTCAAAATGACAGACCAAGACATCGTGTGGCAACATAGAGCAAAGCATGGTGGTGGTCTCCATTGCAAATATTGTGGTGTTAACAGGAGTGGGGGTGGAGCCACAAGATTTAAGTACCATTTGGCTCATCTGTTCGAAGGAGTGAAGTATTGCACCGCCGTTCCATCCCGATGTAAGGGATTTCTTTAGCCGGCACCTGAATAGAATGGTCCAGGCTTCTGATGAATGGAAACTTGAGAAGTCAAGAAAATAGGATGCAGCTGCAAGAAGATATACTCATTTAACTGCAGATGCTGACGAGGAAGAGCAGATGGAGGTGGCGTTGGCAGCATCGCGCCACGAGGCGGAATACAGAAGGGGTGTGGAAGAAATAGGTGGTGTGTACAAACATGGAGGTGGATGTGGAAGTGGCCGAGCCACACCTTCCCGATCAACAAGGCAGTCATCTAGGGGTGGAAGTAACCCCATAACTGATTTTATGAGGCGATCAGCTTCAACTAGAGAAGTACCTTCGCAGCGTGTGGGAGATTATAATATCGTTGATTCGAGATCAACGGTACAGCCTAGCATTGACACAGGTTGGTGATCTAAGAAGAGAAAGTTAGCTAAGGACGCAACTGGAACGGCGTGGGCGAAGTTCTATTACATCACCTTGTAAGTCAAACTCACTATTGAATTCTGTCAATGTGTAATGCGTCCTTTCCTTTACATAACGTGTAACTAATGACACTTTTGTCCATGTGCAGCACAATGGTGGCTAATGTTTGGATTGGATACACCAACCTTACGTCAACTGTGAGAAATTTGCAATTGTTAATAAATTAATCTGAACACATCATTTCTTTCTAATCGTTCCTGTGTACCACTCAACAGGTGAGATTTACTTCACCCATGCAACTCAGGACAGTGATCATGGCCCTTATGAAGCTCCAACATCTCCACGGCACACTACAATGAGTCATGGGGAGCAATATCCGACATATGGTATATGGCCAGAGTATCTGTCGCAATCGAGCTGCACCGACTACATCACATCTAGTGTGGACAATGGTTATCCAACTTACAGCTTCCCTAAACCGAGTGTGGCTGACAGTCCTCCTGTCACTTGGGTGTACGAGTGGCAAGAGCCGCAGTAGTACGCTCAACTCTACAGCCAGTGGCAAACCACCGCTGCTTGGATTGGACAAACTTGGAATGAGTACAAGGCGGAGTTGCTCCGAGCTAATGGGCTAATGGTAATGTCCACCGAAGAATATTCGTTGGCTTGCAGACAATGGAATCAATAGAGTGCACATCTACGGTCATTAAGGTATCCTCTCCCTTCTTTCTACATTATATGTTAATTGCATTGTGACTATGTGATATGTTCGTGTTCTATGTGAACTATAAAGTTGTGGCTTTATGATATGTTGGCTGGGGAATGTTTAATCATTGTACATATGTCCTATAGGCAAATATTAGCAAAGTTCATGCCGAAATTTTCACAAATTTCATACTTAGCCAAATTCATTGAGTACTTCAAATTTGTGCCAAAAATAGTTATTGATGCTGACATATCTTTATTTATATGTCGGACTCGGGCGAAATATGCATGCGCTCACCTCTTTGGTCATGAAAACTACAACAACCGATGGCGAAATATGCGATGCTTATCATGTTTATTTCCAATCTTGTTATGAGACCTATTTGTAACTTTGTAACATATGCTAACATGAATATTTTGTTCTCGTTTCATAATCTAATTATTTCGTGAAGTTGGTCAAACCAAATTTATTATATCTCTTTGCACAAAAGATTTTTATCAATCAAATATATTAATGTAAATAATATACATAGTTATCACTATTTTTTGTTTTTTTACTATATTTTTAACATCACATTAAGTATTTTCCTCGTATTTTATACAACTATACTTATGTCAATATCATACATATTAATATAAATTTTATCACACAAATAGATTAGTGTAAATATCATAAATATGTATTCACTAATTTTAGTATTTTTTTCTAATTTTTTGGACATCATTTATACATTTTTCGCGAGGGTTTTGCTATTTATCACACTTATCTTCACGGTTTTCGCGCGAAACACACGAAATCCGCGGTACGCAAGAAATCATCCAAATTCAAATTCTGTCACTGTTCATCGCTGGGCAGTTTTCACGCGAAAACCGCCTTATCGGCGAGGGGCGGCACGGCAAGGGCTAACGGCAAAGGGCTTTATATGAAGATTCTTTGACGGGTTCAGCTAAAGGAAGAGATTATGTAGGATCGAGATGTCGACTAGAGGGGGGTGAATAGGCGATTTAAAACTAAGTGGCACTAAATCAAAACTAACCTAAGTTGCTAGGCTTCGTGAGGAACAAGTCTAACTAAGCAACTAAGTTATGTTTTGCAAACCTAGGGTGATAATGGCTCAAGTATGTCTCTACAAATATAAATTGCACAAAAGTAATTGCAATAAGTAAATGAGACAAGAGACAAGAAATTTTTCACCCGAGGTTCGAAAACTCACCGGTTTCCTAATCCCCGTTGAGGCGAGCCCAACTCCACCGCTCAACCACGAAGCCACCGCACGCCCCCTTCGTCAAGGGGTGGGCAAGGTGGGAGCCGACCCACGGAGAGGACTACCCAATCCTCGATCACTAGGGGTAGTTCTTCCTTCGCTCCGAAGGTGGTGAACTCCAAATCACTCACAAAACCGGCGCCGGGCCTCCTCCACAATCTTCTCGGAGAGGTCACCGAGCAACTCCTCCACAAGCCGTCTAGGAGGCGGCAACCTCCAAGAGTAATAATCAATGACGCGGCTCGGATATGATCAAGTGTCACACTAGCTCTACAATGAAGCAATGCACTTGGCTCTTGGCTAAATCAACCCTCAACCATAACAAATGGATGAACACTAGCTCAAGTGAGTGTGGGAGAGATGCAAGGGGTATATGCAAATGAAGTATGTGCCAAGAGTGACTCCTTGCTGCTGGTGGGGGGTATTTATACCCCAACTCACAAAAACTAGCCGTTGGAGACGAAATACCCCAACTCTGTGCATCGCCGGTCAGACCGCCATAGGGTGGCCGGTCAGACCGGACTACTTTGTAACGGCTAGAAAACTAGCCGTTACAACGCAATCATTTGAGCCCACTCAACCTGGCCGGTCAGGCCGCAGTCTAGCAGACGGTCAAACCGGCCTCGGCTCGGTCAGACTGTCAGGGGCTTGGTCAGACCGGCCTCGTCTCAGGCGGCTCTGGATCAAGCGCACAACCGGCATCCACCCAGTCGGTCAGACCGGTAGGTAATGGCCAGTTAGACCGCCCTATAGCCCCGGTTAGACCTCCAAGATTCCTGCGGTCAGACCGCAGGTCACTTTTCAGCACAGCCAACCGTCAGTTAAACGGCGATATCTCTTGACTCGGGTATCAGAATTTGACGTTCTTGGACTCTATGGAAAGCTTATTCAAAGGGATATCCAACCCATAAACAATCCATCCAAGAAACACAACTTAAAACAGGTATAAAGGGCTCACACTCCAAAGGATACTTCACCGGATAAAGCCACATGAGGCTACCCAAACCTATAGGATATACCCACTTCTCTTTTTGTTTGGGACTTGAGAAAACTCATCACACTTGGCTAGACAAGCCCACAAAATGCACTTATATGTATATGAACTAGTATGGCACAAGATCATCCACATGCTCGCTTCATAGACCCCTCTTGATAGTACGACGCCTATCTAGCAAATCCGGTCTACACCAAACACCAAGACCGGGAAAAGACTAAGAAATAATTCTTAGCTCCATTATACCTTTACCTTGCGCCATCCAACTTGGGGTCAAGCTTGAGCCGAGATCAACACTTGTGACCATTCGGTTGAACCATGTTTATGCTGAGGTCTTCATCCATTGTTTATCATGACTTTCTTCTTATCACAAGCTTGACTTTATTCTTGTCGACATGGCGATGTCCTTGGTTTGGTGACCATCAACCAATGGTGTCATCCATTTGCCTCATCACAATTTGACCTATTTCTTTTCACAACTTAAAGAAAAACATTAGTCTCAACAAATTGGTTGTCATCCTTCACTTGATGATCAACGGTGCATATGAAAGATATGGATATGTTTGTTGAGTATTCATTATCATCACAAGTATCATATACTCGTATGCAAACTCAAGTGCAAAGATCCAATATCAATAATAGGTAAACAACATGGATCTAGAACATGCACAATAAATGTATAGGATTTGCTCCCCCTAAGTATATGCATACAAAGAAATATACAAGAGAGGCAAGTGTATGCATAAGTAAAGAAGAACCAATGTGGTTTATCCTATACACATGGAGAAGACATGTAGCAATGATGAAGACAAACAAGAATACATACCTTCATGATCTCCATGTTCTCAAAGTAAAGGAGACTAAATAAGATAAGGCTCAAGTAATCATTAGTTTCACACTTATGTAACAATAGCATGGAAATCATATATATGAACCTATTAAAAGGTAGGAGATAAGAAGTGATACATATCATTTTATCTTCATGCATTTCATCCTTGTCATGATTAAGATCCATTGCAAAAGAATGCATGTCTACCACATCTCATTATCGGAAAATAACCTAGTTGACAACTTATATAAAAGAGAGGTTAATCCCATAAATATTGGTTTATCATCTATCACCAAGACAACAATTACACAAATTGTTTAATCCAAGATCTTTCAATCTTTTCTCTCTTTTGTGATAGGTAATAACCCGATATAAACAATATAAAAAGATAAGATGAAAGATAATTTCAAATCAATGAAGAGATCTTATAATAAACAAAATATAGAATAAGCTCTCCCTCAAGATATGCATACATATGGATATAAAGGAACATGTATGCACATAATCAATCAAGATGAATGAGAGAGCTCACACTATATTTTGGATTCACAAGAGTGACCATGTTAGAATATGTGAGTTTAATACATATCTCTCATTATTTTTATTTTCATATCCAAATGAGACTAGTCAAAGATAAGCTCATAAAAACGTTAGTCTCGCGTAATTAGATTTGTCATTAATCACCAAAATCAAATTAAGGCACTTGAACTTACAGATTAGCCATCTAATAGAAATTTATCTAGAAGAGACCGAATTTAAGAAAGAAAAGTGAAAACCACAGCATGACAACTTAATTTATTTATTAATTAGGCATAATTTAGTGATTTTTGTTTTATCTTTAGGAAAGTGTGTTTAGTATTCGAAAATGATTTTTATGTTTTTATTTTATCTTTAGAAAAGTTTGTGTCGTGTCTAATTAGGACTCATATCGTCTGTAGGTATAAATATGTATACCTGGTGTTTTTATAATCTATCTTCACATATCAATATATCTACTTTAGACGCATCGTCATCAGAGTCTTCTAGGTTTTATTTTGACGAGTTATTGTTTTTGAGCATGGGCTGCATCGATTGAGTTTGATCTCCGGCAAGAAGTAAGTTTCGTCATTTTCGCTTGCGCTGGCATGACTAGGACTTCCTCGGTTGAGTCCGATATACTAATCGGGCCAACACAAGTGTTGCCTATCTGGTATATCAGCTCTACCCGTAGTTCTGTTACTGTTTATAATCACATCGATTTAGTTAGGACTTTTTCGGTTAAGTTCGGTATTCTCATTAAGTTGATATTTTTTTAAACATAATGTCGCTTTAGATAGATTTGTTATATTCATCATATTAGATAGATTTATCGGCTTATTGAGTATTAGAATATCATATACAATCTCGTGGTGCATTAGTTAGGCCCGACCTACTAGATTGTTATTGATAATTTAAGTCTTGTTAAGTCGATAGGTTTTTGCTAATGTTTCATCGGAGGATTAACCGATCTTATTTGATGTGTTAAATTTCTCTTTGATGGTTTTAATGTCTTGGTTAAATTTAATACATGAACACTTTAATCGGTGTCATATCGGTCGGTTTAAATCTCTTATGCAATTATCAACCTTATGTTGCATCGGTTAGGTCCGACCTATGAGGTTATGATTGTAAGTTAGATTTATTTAAGTCAGTAGACATCAATCATTGTTTCATCGGGGTTTCAGCCGATGAGTTATCTAAATGTTGCATCGGCTTATAAGAATTACATATACAAGTTGATTTTAGCCGATTGCAGCAAATATTTCATTGATTATTTAATCACATAGATTTAATGACATCAGATTACTAGCCGATATAAGCTTTAATCAATGGATCAACACTTATCCTATCATATCATTATTGGTTGATTGGTTCATTATCTTATTACATTATATCAGCCAATTGTCTTTATATTATTATTTATCTAAGTGTCAGAATCTACATCGGACATAGTCGATTGTTCAAAACCCTATTGACATTGGCTAATATCGTTACATCGGCTATCGGTTGACATCGTCAACTATTGGATATCAGTTATCACACTATCGGCCAATTTTACATCAAGCTATTGTCTATCAGTTGATATATGATTTTTTATCTCTCAGCAAGACACAAGACACAGGTTTTATTTTATCGACGTCAACTTGTTAGCCGACCAACTTCACATCTTGTCAGTTACACGATCATATTAACTGACACATCCACATCTTATAAATATTTCAGAACATACACTAAAACTAAGTAGATCTTTTATACTATTATGTTTGTTAACATAATTTATATTATACCAATGATCGGACACGGATTTTTTTTTGTCAATAGTATGCTCTCCAAACAGAGGCAATCGAAAAGGCTTTGGCACGATTACACCGAATTGTACAGTACACGTGGAGCGTGGCGATCCCACGTCCGCGGTGCACAGCATGACGTGGCAGACCGAGCGCACACACGTTGTTCCACCCCACGCCGGCCCCTCGTGTCAGTGAGCCAGCCAGGCCAAGCCCATGGCCGCCTCTCCCTTACTCTAACGAACGAACCAAGCCAAAGCCGCCTTCGTTTTTCCTTCTTCCCTGCCTGACTTTTTCTCCAACTTCAACTCCGCCTCCTCCTTCCCCGATCTCGGGAGCCATGTCGTGGCGGTGGGCTCTCGCTCGGCGCGTCGCCGCGCTGGGCTTGGGCGGCGGCGGGGCGGCGCCACCGCCAGCGCCACCGCCCAGGCGCAGCGGCTCTTCTCCTCGGCGGGGGCCATCCTCGGGAGGCACCCTCCGCCGCCGCCCTACCAGATTCGGAGCAAGGTCCCCTCCTTTTCCCGTCTTACTAATGCTCCCTTGTGGTGTTTCTGTGGCGCGCCTCGTCGTGGAGCTCCGATTCGATCGGTGCGCGGGTGGGTGGTGGCGGAGCCGCGCTGCCCTGCCCTGCCCGCAATGTGTTTGTGTTTTTGCCGACTAGGCGACTAGTAGTGTAGTAGTGCACCTTCCGGAATCAGTATCGTAGTTGTAGAGCGACACTGTGCTAGTGGTCAAATTGGAATATTGGATAGCCCTTGTTGATGTTACTGGGTGGAAAGATTGATAGATTACCACTTAGTAATACTGTACATTTGTACTTTATAGAGGAATTGTTCGTCTGTTATGCTGATAGGTTCTGTGATTTTGGTGTGGATTAGTAGGTGGTGGGTTGCAGAGGAGCTGCTCTCGTGAGCTCGCGATGGTTACATGATGCTCAGTACCAGGTTCGCCAGGATGGGGTATCAAGGTCTGAGGTAGGTGAAGGCTTGCTTGTCCAATGATTTGTTTATGTGGTGCTCATTGAGTTTGTGATGATCTCAATTCATTGTGTATGTTCTTTTGGGAAGGAAAGGTGTAGATCCCATTATAATAAATAAAATGTACAGGCATAATCATTACCAAGGCACAAAAACAATCTTTCTAGAGTGCCTGCCATCTGCATACAGGACCATATTTTCAAAATATGTCGAGCAACAGAACATATGTGAAAACTGGGGTGTTGCCACTGTGACATATACGTTTGTAATTCCACATGTTATTCTGCTATGTGGCCCGTTCTTCAGGTTGCCTGATTGCTCTGCATTATCATTTTTAGAGCTCTCATTTATACCATCACAGCATCTTTTAGCGATATAATGTACCTCGGTTGCTACCTGTTTGATGCCAATCTTCGTGCACTATGCGTGTGCTGTCAGTTATCAAATTATCATAATTGTCCATCAGGAAGATTACATACCCCATATTTATTAAAGATATGTAGTTTCTTCATTTTCAAATCAACTTGTAGAAAATAGCAATGCTGTGAAAAAAAGACCCATTCAGTTTTTGTTGATCCATCCACTTGTTAGGCATGCACATATGTTGACCCTTTAATGGAATCAGTATGTTGCATTGTGAGCTTAACAAGATAATTTTACAACCATGCATTATTATCTAAAAAGGTCTGAAGCTAGAATAAAATGATCTGTTCAGGAACAAAATATCATGCTGATCTAACTCTATTACTGAGTAATGAATGGAAAACCTTTTTTGTTGTTTGCTAAGTTAATAGTGGAAAGTATTGGTGTGCCCTCATGTTAAGAGTGTCTGTAAGTCTTAAAATTTCTCCTGGTTTCAGGAACAGCAGGATCCATTCGAGTTGGTTGCTGATGAGTTGTCACTTCTTGCGAATAGACTACGATCCATGGTGGCTGCTGAGGTTAGTTACACCTTGGTTCTTCTGAGTAGACATTTCTGGTTATTTGGGTCTAGTCTGCTGATCGCAAGATGATTTCATGCTTCATTGATCTAGTGATTATCACATCGTCATTTTGAATTATTCCTAAACAGGCCTCAGACTGAACACTACTTTTTTTTCTTTTGCAGGTCCCGAAACTGGCATCAGCTGCTGAGTATTTTTTTAAGGTGGGAGCTGAGGGTAAAAGATTCAGACCCACGGTAATATCTCAGTCATGCTATTTATTATATACTCTTTAATATCCATGCTTCCATCATCCTTTTATTCATCGGTTGTTGCCGTACTATCCCTTTTGCATTCGTTTTGAATGTTGTATGCTCTATTGGCAGGTATTATTGTTGATGGCATCAGCTCTGAAATTCCCCTTGTCAGATTCAACAGAAGTGGGAGTTTTAACTATACTGGCAAATAAGCTCCGCACGAGACAGCAAAATATTGCCGAGATAACTGAAATGATTCATGTTAGTAGATCAGTTTCCATTCAGAACACTTTTCAAAAAATAAGAATTTCAAGCTGATGTCTATCACAGGTTGCAAGCCTTCTACATGATGATGTGCTGGACGATGCTGACACTAGGCGTGGCGTCAGTTCGTTGAATTGCATTATGGGGAACAAGGTATTGTAAGTCACACTAACTGCATACGCATTGTACTAAGTGAGTATTGGATACACTCAAGAACACACACATCATCTTATACACACACAAAAGGATAGCGTGAAGGTGTTTCTAAAGTTGCTGGGGCATCATTGTTCATCAATTACTCCCAGAGATGCTACGATTTAAATTATATGTACACCAGTATTCCACAAATACTTAATTTCTTGTGCTTTCAGCTTTCTGTTCTGGCTGGTGACTTCCTCCTGTCTAGAGCATGTGTGGCACTTGCAGCGCTTGGGAATACAGAGGTACTTGAATGTTGTTAGTTTATTCGTAATGGTCTCCAAGACAATATCATACTTATTTGTAATAGTCTAAAGGGGTGAAATTTAAGTGGCCATGCTCTATTCTGGTTACTTGATTCTTTTCTGCTCATTGTTTCACATGTGTGAATCTCATGTCTATGTACTTGGTCTGATCTCATGCCATTTACTATATTGGGGATGCACATTTATTGTCCTCCACGTTTGTGCTTATGAATCATAATTGCTTTTTACTCCTAGTATCGTCTTGGAATGTGTTTCTTAGCATCATTTTCTAGCCAAGCTCATACTGTATTTCTGGATTCACTCTTGCGATTGCAGTACTGGCTTTTTTTCTTGTAGTTCTGTATCGTACCAAAGCATCAATTGATTTCTCTACGTTATTTCTTCAGGTGGTATCTCTAATGGCTACTGCAGTAGAACATCTAGTTACTGGTGAAACCATGCAGATCTCCACAAGTAGAGAGCAACGGCGAAGGTAGTTGCTCTTATATACCTAAAACTGAGAGATTGATATTTGAAATGCTTGCAGTGTTTGTTTATTCATTTACTTTATTTTCTGTATTGAAATACTTTCATTTGACAGTTCTATTACGATTCCAAACAATTTGCAGTATGGATTACTACTTGCAGAAGACATACTACAAAACAGCATCATTGATATCAAATAGCTGCAAAGCTGTTGCTATTCTTGCAGGGCACACTGCTGATGTGTCGATGCTCGCATATGAATATGGTCGAAACCTGGTTTGTGAAACATCTTAAAGTTTCCTTCCCGTTTTCTTAGCAAATGCTGTGAACCTTTCAGTGACTTAGTTAACTTGGGATCCTTGCAGGGTTTAGCCTTCCAGTTGATTGACGATGTTCTTGATTTCACAGGCACTTCTGCATCCCTTGGGAAGGGTTCATTATCTGATATCCGTCATGTAATAACAGCCATCCACATTTTCCTATTATATTTTATCTTAGCAACTTAATATCCATTTATCCTCCAACAAACATAGAATTAAGAGCTCAACAATTATTTAGAATGTTTATTTACTGTAGATATACAAATGAAAATTTTGGTACTAAGAAAAACAGCGCATTGGCTAATAAGCATATCCTGCATCGTTCTCTTTGTAACTGTGTAAGCTGGTGTCTTGAACTTGAGTACTTGACACACCTGATAGCTTCTCACAATGAAGGTTTTAATTTGGAATTAACACCACTGTAGCATTTGTATAGGCCTAACTGCGTAAGCACCTCATTCGATGGGTATTTTACTCTTTTCAGCCTTAATTCTCCCATCATTTCACATACCAGAACCATATAATTTACTACTGTTACAAGTTAACTTATATAACAATAATATTCTGAACCCTATGAATATTTTGTGCACCTTGTAGTAATCTAGTGAAATTAGGTGTAAAATATGGTATCAACATTTGTTTTCATATTTCTGTTTTTGACCTAACTAGTAATTACCAGCATATCCAGTTACAATAGTGTCATGTGACTGCTGATTCTCTCTCTCTTAGGAAGTGCTTACACTGTTTGACATTCATTGGCATTCATAATGCAGGGAATCATTACTGCACCTATGCTTTACGCGATGGAAGAATTCCCACAACTACATGAAGTTGTTGACCAGGGTTTTGACAATCCTGCAAATGTTGAGCTTGTGAGTAAATCACTCTGGATTACAAACATGCTTTCTCTAATTATTTGCACACCCTTTGCAAATGTCTCACACATGGCAGATGAACATCATACCATTATGCATAAAAGCCATATTTATTTACACTGTAGCATGATACTTGGAAATGTTAAAAGAATTGGTTTTCAACAAATATAAACCTATTTCATGATTTTACAATTTTAATACGGTAATCGTTTAATTTCTGATGCTGATTATCTTCAAGATTGATTTGAATCTTTCACCGGAAAGCTGAGGGAAAGCGGCTTCAACTGCCATACTGTTGCAATTATTAGTTATCACTAGCAAAATGCCCGTGCGTTGTAACGGAACGACGACGTAGGGAGCGAAGCAGACAGAGGGCGAAGGTACAGGCGGCGATGCGGGAGCTCCGAGCGACGACGGGGGGAGGGGCGCAGGCGCGGCGCGGGGCGCCGCGTGAATAAGGACGGAAGAGAGGGACATAGAAGGTCCTTTTTTCACCAAGCCTTCCCTTTCTTTTTAGGATTGGGATTGCGAGTTAATTTTATAAACACTCAAGGAGTTTTCTGCAAAATAACCAGAGACGAACGAAAATTTTAGATAGAAACACTACTTGTTTTATAGATAGTTATATATATACTTTAAAAACAAGGGTATCTTCAACTTAATGTACCACTGGACCTTGATTAATAAATAGTATCACATAGACATTTAGTCTAAGTTAATTTAATTTCATCAAATTAAGTAAAAAATATAATAATGATAGAAATTAACTTACTGATACTTTAAACTGATTAGAAATTTGGTAAAAGTTTAAAATATTTATGACTCGGATATTATTAGTTAGAAAAGTATATTGATGAATAGGATAAGTTGCATGTATATCGACGGCGCTGCGCTAGCTCACGCGTGCAGCGTGTGCTCGGCCGCCGCTCAGGGCAATGCACGGCGACGCAAGAGACGCGTAAGTCGAGCTCGTCTGCTGGAGGTGAGAAAAGTGAGGCAACAATGGAGCGAGAGGTTATACGGATAGAAAATATTATAGATTTAGAGGAAAAAATGATTTGATGCTAAGTTCTATCGTACGTATAAGATAAGCTCTATCGTACGTAAACGATTTGATCGAAAAGTTATAGATTTTGTAAGTAGTTAAGATAAGCTCTATCATACGTATAATTGGGTTTTTTAAAAAAAATAGCCCGGTGGATTGCGGGTTAATTTTAGAAAAAATCAAAGGAGTTTTCTGCAAAATAACTAGGCAAAACAAAATTTGGGTGGAAACACTACTTGCTTTATAGATAGTTATAGATATGGTTCATATCCACATTGCATGATGTGGCTACTGGGTGAAGGTAACTGCAGTAACTTAACGGTCTACACTTTATAAAATTACAGGCCCTTGACTACTTACAGAAGAGCCGTGGGATTGAAAAGACAAAAGAGCTTGCAAGAGAACATGCTAATCGTGCAATCAAAGCCATAGAAGCTCTCCCAGACAGCGATGACGAAGATGTTCTGACGTCGAGGCGTGCTCTTATTGACATCACAGAGAGAGTCATCACGAGAACAAAATAGCAACTGCACAATGGTGGAGAACCGGAGATAAGGCTGATTTTCGCCACAGACGTGGTGTTCCGCATGGAAAATTTTGTACACTTTGGTCATTGCATTCTTTTTCATTGTCCAAGTTTTGTGTAGCGTGGATGAAATTAGGATCCGAATCTATGGATCAGTATTCCTCAGGATCACCCCCACTCTGCAGTCTAGTGTTCTTAGTTACGGGTTGCAGCAAAATCTGTGTATTAGTATTACTGATTGCAATGATCACCAGACTGTAGCACTGTAGCCATATAAGTGGAAGCTTGAAACAGAATATACGAGAAAAATGAATCGGCTCTCTATCTATCATGAGAGCACGATTTCTATATGTTCCTCTACACTTCTCTTGTTGCATTCTGAACAGAAATCTTGTATGCTTACATTCAGTCTGGTGTTGCAAACTTGATTGCGTTCAATCTTCCAAGACTAGGCGCATTACAAAATATTGATGTGACCCACATTTTCATCAATCATCTCTAGGCATCTAGCTAAGGATGAATTATGATTTCAATTTACAAAGAGCATAACATGAAAGGATTGGTGGATTGAAATTGGCCATGTCCTGTTAACAGTTGAGTAGTTGTCAGTACTAGGCTTGGCTCCAGAATCTCTCCTTGGCCCATGCAATGGCCTCGTCCACGGCGGCGGCACCGACGCTGTCGATGTCGCCGTCGTCGTCCATCAGCAACGGCGCCCGCTCCCTCACCTCCATCACCACCTCCTCCAGCCGCCGTGGCGGCGTCGGCAGCGGGTTGCCGAACACCGACGACGACGCGGCGGAAGGCGGCGAGTGGTAGTACCCGTAGTCAGCGTGAGAGTGAGACCACTCGGTGGCCGTGTCGGTGTCGGCTGCCGGTGACCGCGCCCTCCTGCCGCCGGCGCGTGTCCGCCGGAAGCTGTGCCCGTTGCTGGTCGTCTCCGGGTTGGACGTGAAGCAGCAGAAGCCGCCGCTGCCGCGGTGGTGCCGGTGGTGGTTGTGCTGCGCCGCCGCGTAGCTCTCGCCGGCGGCTGTACTGCTCGCCGCGCTGCTGTGGTTCGTCGCCGTCCTGCCGGCGTAGTAGCAGCGCGACGCCGGGTACGCCGCCGTCGAGCACGTGAAGCTGCTCTGGTAGTCACATCTCGTCGACGCCGTCGACGGCGGCGACGAGTCGTACCGCCGCGACGGGATCGCTATCGGCCTGCACGCAGAATCACATCACGACATCAAATGGTGCACATGTCAGAGAAATGTGTTTAAGCTAATTAATCATCGACGTCTTGCTGATTAATTAGTGCATATGTGATTTGGCATTAACGTGACGAACACAATATGTGCATGTGCTTCACGTGGCGCGCGCGTGCATGCATTGATGGCGATGCACACCTGAGTTTGGAAGCGAAGGAGGAAAGCATGGCGTCGCCGCCGCGACAGCCGGACGCCGCCGGCCGGTAGAAGGCGGGGACGGCGCCGAACTCGTCGGAGCTGACCGCCGACGACGACTTCGTCGACCTCGACCTCGACCTCGACCTCACGTGGCGGCCGGCGCCGAAGATGTCGTCAAAGAAGCCCTCCTCGGTGGGCACGACGGCCGCTGCCGCCGCCGTGCCCCGGCCTTCCACGACGCCGCATGGGTACGGCCGGCGGCAGAACGCGTCGGCGGCCCCGCCATAGTACACGTGGTGCTGCTGCGCCATCGCCGGGGAGTGATAGCTCTCAGCCTCGCCGCCGTAGAAGCTGCGGAGGAGCACCGTGCGCGGTGGCCCGCCGAACACGTCCCGGAAGTCGTCGGGCGCGAGGCTCTGCCGCCCTCCGCCGCCGACGCCGGCGTGGTGGTCCGACGACCTCTGCCGCGGCAGCACCGACCCCATCGTGCACCTCCACGACTCGTCCATCGCCGCCGCCGCCGCCGCCGCCGATCACACAAGCTGGCAAGCTAAGGCTATGTGTGTGTGAGGTCAGCTTGTGCTCTCTTGGTGTCAGAGAAGAGAGAGATCTCTTTATAAAACGACAAGGACAAGTCAAGTAAGTAGGAAATATTGATTGTTTTGGTCACTGGATGCTTCTATATATATTCATGGCTGCTACTGTATGATCTGTGTCACTCTCTGCAGGTACAAATAGTACGAACAAGTACTAATCTCGCACTGAATTTTGCACCAAATTAAATGAGGTGGAAATTAATTAGGCCAAAAGAGAATTTCACACCAAACAGTTCAAACCAGTGTAGTATTTGTGATGCTCAGGGCATTGTGATCAAGTATATATATACTGTTGAATTACATGCCTGTCAAAGATTATGGAAAGGTCTTGATGCATGATTTAATACTCAGTTTAACACAATCATGTGCAACAGCTGCTAATCCTACCACATGTAGAACATGGATTATTATATGCACATAGAGGCCAAAAAGTTAAACCAGTGTATACTGTATTAGTTGTCATTTGTCAAGTAAATTAGCTAACAGCTTTTGTGTTGGTCTGCTTAGCTGTTGTAGTGTTATCTGATAATATAAATGAAGCAATAGGAGAGTAATCAATTAACTGGTGTAATACTTTATGGGAGAGGGGAAGCATGTGAGATGGGATGATTATGTTTTGCCATCCTCTTTGCAGACACCACATCATGGTAGTTGATCCATAGCCTCATTCCATTCCCCCTCACTTTTATCATACAGAAAATTTCCCACCGACTGCCACTTCAGACTAACATCTATTGTGTTCTTGTTAATTGATTCTTTTATTCTGGTTCCTTGCACACAATTCTGAGGATAGATTAGGAAATAAAGTGAGGTACAATAATTATCAATTTCAAATCTTAAAAGGTCCAGGACCAATCCAGTGTTCATGGAAAAGCTATCAGTCAGTCAGACAGAGACAGATCAAACTGCTTAATTATAATTACTCCAGTGTCAAGTTCAGCTCTGGTCAAGTAGAAACATGTCAGTGTTAATTGAAACACTACAACTCAAGAGCAGCTCATGATCATGCTGCAAATCATGTGGAGCTTGCTTAAAGCTGTAACCTGATGGGGCTAAAAGTTGCTGCAAGTTGTGACTGCAGATGCAGCAACCATCTTGCTAAACAATTCCACAAAAATATTTGGCAGAATCACAACAATCCCTTTTACTAGTTGAGAAACATTCCAAGATCCACATCCAACAGATCCAACTGTGACTCATGGTATGTTAATACTTTTGCAATAACAATACATAACTAATTAGCACATCAACTCAGTATCTAATTATCTATCAGAGAATCTCTCTCTCTCTCTCTCTCTCTCTCTCTGAGGCTCTGAGCATCAGAGCTAAGCATTAAGCAAAAGTAGAGCCTAAAGCACACTCCTTAGCTGCATATGACAGAGTTGCTTCCTCCTGAAACCATCTTTCTCCTTGGGACCATTGTGTTCTTTCTTCCCTGCTGATCAGTCACTAACCTATGGACACAAAATTCAGAATTAAGAGACCAGGTCTGTTCATCTGATTCATTGCGCATCATGAACACAAGTCAAATGTCGAGCTTGACTGAATCCATGCGCATGCATGCATGCATGAATTCATGCATCCGCTTTCCAGAGAGAGAACTCGATTGGGTTAAAACGCATCGATCCTTTCAGAATTCAGATTCAGATAGCTGCATGTATGCATGGGCAGCTAGGTTCTTTCTTGCAGCTAGCATCGATCACAGGGAGGAAGCAGACAAACAGCGAGAAGATCAAGCAGAATGATTCGGTGTCCGGCAAAAGATATGAAATGATCGGCAACGACGGCGCTGCTTTGCAGGAAAACGCGCGATGATGCGCATGATTCGTTGCTGTCTCCTTCCTCTCAGGCAAAAGCTCGCGCCGCTAAAAGTTTTCGCAACCAAAGCAGCAGATGGGTTTTATCTCGAGCGATTTCTGAAGAAGCAAATTAAAGCTGAAAAGGAAGTTGCAAAGAGCTAACGAAGACCAGCAATGCAATCTACGCCACTAATTAAGCAATTTTTCAGATAATGGCTTCTTGAGATTAATGTACTGCTGCAATATTTCACTGAGATGAGAAGCTTTCATTTCGGATGCATCTGCAGGTGAGATTGTATGAAGGTGCATTGGATTAGTTAAAGCTAATAATTGATTTGTACATTGAGCAAAATGATTATGTTCAGCAAAGGAAATGATTATGCAAGTGGCTTAATTTGGGGGTAATTTTGAGACAGGACCATGATGATGCATCCCAAATTAGCAACACATAATGGTGGTTGAAGAACATATATAATGGCCTTTAGGTTTCTTATGCCAATGCAGGCATACATGTGGACCAACCCACAATGTTCAGAAAACCAAACCATGCTAGCAAATTGCAGCTCTTTCCAGGCTTTAAAAGAAGCAAAGCTCACAACTTTGCACACACACACATGCATGAGACCAAATTCCACCTTTTTCCTCTCCTTCTCTTGCACTTACTGACCAGAAAAGAAAATGAGCGGTATGCAAACTTTATGTCAGAGCTCTAGTATATACTCATCTCGTACAGTTGGCAGCAAGAAAAAGAAAGATTCATGCAAGACAATGCAAGGATATAAACTGTGCAGAATTTCTCCTTTCCTCCTATCTTTGCACATTTGCATGCTTGACTATGCTCTATGCATGTTTGATGGATGCAAATTTCTGAAGCTCGGTGCAGCTGCTTTGGTGTGTCTTGTTAGCAGTATAAAGTTAAAGATCCAAAATGGTAGCTTTTGCCTTTAAACATTACATGGTTTGAGAATACTTTTGTTAATTAACTTCACAACTTTTACTTATTTATTGGTGTGTGCACAAAGTTGACACGGAATTGCAAGAACTAGCTGGCTAGCCTAAGTGAACTTTCTGAACTTCATGTCTCTGTACAAGGAAACACACATCTTTCAGGGCTCAAGTAGGCTACGTAAAAACTAGGAGGCAATATACACACCTCAACTTCTGAAGAACTCTAGTTTATACTAGTTTGTAGTTGCATCTGATCAACATTAGTCCACCTGTTCATAAAAGCTGTTATCTTTTTGTGTCATCCAGGAGACAAAAAAAAAAAAGGAGAATGTCTCTGCTACATTTGTCTGAAATTAAGGAAGACCCAGAATGCAGTCTTATATATAGGCCGAAATCATCTTGTCCATTTGGAATCCATAGTTGGGCCTGTCTATTGGGCCAACTTTCCGTTTGTTACTGGATTGGCTGCTCTGGTCAAAACCCTAATGGGCCTCTTACTTCTGTTGCTAGAAAGTCCACATGGAACTCTGGGCTTCTGAAAAAACGGCAAAACTTCAGTGACACTTTGATTCTTGAAAAGAATTTTTTCGTATGTCTTAATAACATTCGGGATGACCTTCTTCGGTCATCCGGCAATTCGAAAAGAACTCCGATTTGGAAATGGCATTTGATTTCTTAGTTTCGTGCAGGAACTAAACGTGAACAACTCTGAATTTCTTCTAGAAACACATAGCCATTATGAATATGTAATTATGTCTTTGTGAAAACAAAAATGGGGATCCAATCGATTCTTGAATGCAGGCACATGCCAAGCAAATATGCCATGGCAATGACACAGCATGTCTCTTCTCTAGAGAGGTCGGCATGGTGAGGATCGAGCTGGCCATGGATGCAAGAGTATCATGCAGCATTGTAGCTAGGGATATCATACGTACGTACGTACGACGTACGTACGTACATACATAGGAAGCGCTATTCTGCGTCAGAGCGCAGCCCCAAGGTGTGCAGATCCCATTCAATGAAATCGTAACTATCGTAATTCGTCATTTTAAAACTGTACAATCACATAAATCCACTGTGATTCACTACTACAAAAAAGCCCATAGGTATCGCCTCAAAAGGTAACGGTCAAAATAAATTCGGCACCTATTAAAACAATAGTTGTCGGTTCTAAAAAAACCCGGTACCTATTGGTAGCGGTTTTTTTAAAAAAAACCGACACCAATAATCTATTATCGGTATCGGTTCAAAATAAAAACCGACACCTATAATATATTATAGGTGTCGGTTTTATTATAAAACCGACACCTAACAAATCGGCCGGCCCATTTAAATGCCTTGCCTTCTTCTCCACCACTCAATCTCTCTTATCTCTTTATTTCCTCTCTCTCAGCCGGCTCTCTTTCCACCACGGACGGCCCGGAGCGGGAGGCGGGACGGCGGCGTCGGCGCGGGAGGCGGAGCGGCCGCGGGAGGTGGCGTCGGCCGATGGGAGGCGGCGCGGCTCTCTTCTCCACCACGGCGCGGCTCTCTTCTCCACCACGACGCGGCCGCCGGAGGCGGCCGCCAACGGCGGCCGTTCTCGGCGGCCGGCTCTCTTCTCCACCACGACGCGGCCGCGGGGCGCGCGCCGGCGACGCGGCCGCTCCCGGCGGCCGGCTCTCTTCTCCACCATGGGCGGCCATGGGAGCGGCGGGAGCGGGGACGACGCCGCCGGCCATGCGGGCGGCGCCGGCCGCGGAGGCGGCGCAGCCGGCGGGGGCAGTCTCCTCTCTCTGCCTCTCTCCCTCGAATCTGGATGCAAGGCGATGAACCGGGATGCAAGGCGATGAACCGGAATTTTTTTTAATCTCAAAGGTGTCGGTTATTAGAGACCGACACCTATTAATTTTTTTATAGGTGCCGACCAATAGGTGCCGGTTGGGAAAACCGACACCTAAGCCGGTTTCCCAACCGGCACCTTTGCCGGTTTCTGTAGCGGTGATTTATGATTCACTGCCATATTTCTACCCATCTAATATAATTTAATATATAGTAATTCAATTGCAATGTATTAGTTTTATGATTTCTTGCCACATATGAAATAATTTATGAATATAATAATTAAACGTGATTTAGACATGCTAATTTTAAAATTATCATGCATGATAATAGTTGTACGTGATTTATGCATACTTTCTATTCACGCGAGAGATTCTTTTCGTAACCCTCGAGAGCTTTCCATTCATCCGAAATCATAACCATCGTAACTATTGTAATTTGTCAATTTTAAAACTGTTTAATTACATGCATCTTTTGTGATGTATGATTCATTGTCATATTTAACGGTCTACTCATTAAATATGTAGTAATTTAATTGCAAGACCTGGATTTACAATTTTATGCTATATTTGGGATGATTTATAAATTGTAATAATTAGACATTATTTAAACAATGCTAATTTTAAAATGATAATAGTTGAACATGATTTATGCATGCAAATTTTAAAATTATCATGCATGGTATTAATTGGAGGTTATTTATGCATGACAATAACTTTAAATTTTAGCATGTAATAATAATTGTTGTTTTTAAAAGTTATTGATTTTTCTTGTAATTGTTGTAGTTTATCGTAACAATAATAATTATTTTTTCATAACAAGATTTTGTTTCTGTAATTGTTGTAATAATGCACACAGTTTTCATAACAATAGAAACTATCTTTTTTTAACAATAGTAGCTATCATACCTATACCTATATGAAGTTGCAAATCTTCGTAACATAGATAGCAATGTAACTTTGCTTAAAAATATAGTAACAACCGTAATAGTAACAATATTACAAAAAATCGTAACAAACCATATTCGTCGTGAAGAACCCAAGTTCATCCTTCTACATCTCAATGCAAAAAGAATGAATGAATGAAAGATTTGAAAAAAGAAAAAAATCATGGCAGCCGGCGTCCCCCTATTGACGTCCTTTTGACCTCCACATCCTCCAATGGGGTGTTGCTTTCTTCCCCTGTAGCAACCCATGGTGGCAATGACCTCTAGCAATGATGGATGGATTTGCGCTCGCAAGAGAGAATAGATGGGAGTCGATCCAACAATATCGAGGGGAAGTGCAGTAGAGGAGATCAATGGATGAGTCGTCGTCGTCGCCAGCTGTCCTGAGACGACACCACTAGCATGCTTGAGGAAAAGGATGCCCCTTCATCACCGTGCTTGAGGAGCCGCCGCGCCGCCCGCGGAGGTAGATACCTCCTCGCCGCCCACACCATCAAAGAGGAGGTCACTAGATCTGCATGAAAGGCAACGAGCTCCACCTCGCCGCCATGCATGGAGGAAGGAGGGAGGACGTCAGGAAAGATGAGGAAAATGCTTTGCGCCGAGCGTCAGACACAGTAGCTATCATCGATCATCGGAAGCTCGCGTGGCCCGCGCTACATGCATACATGTATAAATTTCAAATTATACATGTATAAATTTCAAATTTTAAATGATTTTTATTTTAAATTATTTATCTGAATTTCAAATTAATTATATCATTGAATAAGTAAAACATCTGAAACATTTTTGTTAAAACAATTTTTAGCGAGGGGTGAAACATTCCTAAATAACACGGTGCAACATCGTTCGACGATTTGCACCAAATCAGACGTCCGATCCGTAGTAGTCTTCTGCATGATGACGAGATGACGATCCACCGGTGCTAGAGCGCCTTACCCCGTAAAAAAAGATGGAACCATGGGTGATGGCCGGATATCCTGCAAGAGAAACATGATGAATGTATGACATGGTAAAGAAATACTTACTAACTACAAGTAATTAATAGCTAGGAGCATAATTAACGGAATACAAGCTCACTTTCCAATTTAAAAAATATTACTCCTTGCATAATTGGATGGCGGCGGTGTCGTCGAGCTAGGGTCGACGATGGCAGGGCCTTGGTGGCGGCGGCGAGCTAGGGATCGGATGATGGCGACCTCCACTTGGATTTTGTGTGCCATCGTCTCCATACCATAGCAGCGTCCGTGAAGAGGGGGCAACGAGAAGGCGCGGCCGCACCGGATCGGGAGAAGGAGCGGACGGAGGAGGGTCGGCGTCAGCGCCCCTTGCTTTACGACGGTGGCTTTACCGGAGATGAGCCATCGTTCCAGTGGCTTTGCCTTTCCCCACCCCTGACGAGGAGGACCCATCGTTGGATCATGGGTGGCAGCTGATAGGCCTCCCTGTTGGTCTGGTTTGTCTTCCTCGTGTGCTCCGTGGTGTTGTTTTAGCAGAGTAGCAGCTTGTTGCATCTGGTGGCGTGTTGATGGCTGACACATCTCACTTTCTCAGCGTGGTAAGTTTGCAGCTAAAAACATCTGTGATCATTTTGCTTTAATCTGCATTTGGTTGCATAGTTGATGTCTTGTTCATGTAGCATAAGCAAGAGTGTGATGTAGATCAGGGCTTCAATTCCTTATACAACCTAAGGTGCTTGCACCTAGGGCTGATCAACTCAGCAAACATCGTCTTGATTCCCAAGAAGGAAGCCACTGAAGGGGTAGCAGACTATAGGCCGATTAGCCTCATTCACAGTATCGCTAAAATCTTCTCTAAGATTCTCGCCCTGCGATTGAGGCCGCATATGGAATCACTGATCTGAAAGAACCAAAGCGCCTTCATTCAGGGCAGAAGCATTCATGACAACTACCTCCTAGTTCGGGGCTTGGCCAGGAGATACCACCGGCTACGAAGAGCGATGCTACTCTTCAAACTTGACATCGCTAAGGCCTTCGACTCCGTTAGGTGGGACTACCTCCTAGACCTTCTGCGTCACAAAGGCTTCCCAACACGATGGCTGGATTGGTTAGGAGCTTTTCTCTCCTCCTCCACCTCCAGGGTACTCCTAAATGGCCACCCGGGCCAACAAATCCTTCATGGTCGAGGGCTGCGCCAAGGGGATCCCTTATCCCCGCTCCTTTTCATCCTTGCAATAGACCCCCTACAGAAGATCCTGAGCAAAGCAACGGAGCTGGGTTTGATCACCAAATTGAGGGGCCGTGTGTCGGGGATCCGAATTTTGATGTTTGCAGACGATGCTATCGTCTTTTTAAACCCGACACGTCAGGATGTAACAGCCTTTACTTCTATCCTGGACAAATTTGGGGAGGCCACAGGCCTTGTTACAAACTTACAGAAGTCCCAGGTGGCAGCAATCAGATGTGAACAAATTTCCCTACATGAGATTCTAGAAGGTATCCCGGCAGTAATGGTGAACTTTCCCATTAAGTACCTAGGCCTTCTGGTGGTGCTAGGGAGAATGCGCAAGGCCCACCTGCAACCAGTGTTCGACAAATGCTCAGGGAAGATAAAAAGCTGGAGGGGAAAAACTTGGCGGCCACGGCAAGAGCAACACTCGTCAAATCAGTGCTTTCAGTGCAACCGATTTACTTACTAACCGCCTTAACAGTGTCCAAGGAGTCACTGGAGCAGTTGGACAAGCATCAACGTCGCTTTTTATGGGCTGGAACAGGAGACATCATAGGCGGAAAGTGTAAGGTAAACTGGGATAGAGTGTGCCTGCCGACCAGGCAAGGGGGCTGAGAGTCCTAAACTAGCAGAAGTTCACAAGGGTCTTAAGACTATGTTGGTTATGGCAAGAATGGAAAACCCTGCAAAGGCCTGGGTAGGCTTAGAAACACATTGTAATGAGTTAGACAAAAAAACTCTTCGCGGCAGCTACAACTATAACCATTGGGGACGACAATACAACAAATTTCTGGGAATCTGCATGGTTGGCGGGAGGCCGTAGACCAAAGGATGCCATGCCGCTAGTTTATGCAATCTCCAAAAACAGAGGAAAATCCCTGCGTCAAGGAAAAGAAAATGACGCGTGGATACAGGATCCGAAGACCTAGACAAATCTCCCAATAACGGTCGACCTTGTCGCACAACTAGTTGCGTTATGGGAGGCCGTGTGAGATATCCAACTCGACAGCGAAGTGTCGGATCATATCCGATGGAAACTCACCAACCATGGAAACTATACAACTTCGTCAGCCTACCAAGTGCAGTTCTGTGGCTCAACCTCTACAACCTTTGATGCAATCATCTGGCGTGTTTGGGCGCCAGGTTAATGTAAATTTCACGCCTCGCTAATGATTCAGAACATAGTCTTGACCTCTGACAGACTGGCGACAAGGGGATGGCAAAATAACGGACACTGCCCTTTATGCCGACGAGAGCCGAAGACTGCACTGCATCTAGTTGCGGAATGCCGATACATGAGGTGAATCTGGCAAGGAATAGTAGATTGGATAGGGTCCCCGCAGATTGGGCCGACAAACTAGGATCATTTCTCTTCAGTTCAGCACTGGTGGGAGAATTTAGCAAACACAGCTAGGGTGCCAAAGAAAGGTCTTAGGTCAATCATCATGCTGATGGTGTGGGAAGCATGAAAAGAAAGAAACCGGAGAATATTTGACCATAAGGAGGGGTCTTCGGATTTTCTTCTTGTAAAAATAAAGGAAGAGGCCAAGCTATGTGTGTTAGCAGGATTTACCTAATCTTGTATAGACTGTACAAATTGTAATTCCTTTTTCTTTTTTGTTTTAGGGTTGTATTTTTTCCATCTATATTCAATGAAACGACACTCTCGTGTTTCGGTTTTCTGTTAAAAAAAGTGTGATGTAGAAGCTCGGCACAGGTGCAGATGCCTTCCCTATGTGTTGCTGATGTCGCCGCCGCCGTCGGCACCGGGTTTCCTACCGCGACGCCGTAGAGCCGTCCTCCCTCTTCCGTCTCTGCCGGCAGCCACCACGATGGTTGTGTTATCGTGATTTACAGCCAATGTTTTAGAAACATGGAGGTCCTTTGATATTTGATTGCACATTGGGGCTTGATCATTGCATTGTGCTTGGTGAAATTGATTTTACACTTGTCACTTAACTGCGTGTGCTAAAAATACCGCAGATAAAAATAAGACTATTTTGAACACATCGAACGATGGCATAAATTAAATTTGTGGTTTTAACTTTGTTACTGGAATAGTATTATTCTCTGTATCACTACGGGAAAGACAAGGATTGCCGAGTGTAAAAATGTTGCCGAGTGCTTTCTATCGGGCACTCGGCGAATAACATATTTGCCGAGCGGGCTCTCGGCAAAAAGGAGAACTCGGCAAAATCAACACTTCGCCAAGAGTAAACACTCGGCAAATAAAAACACTCGGCAAACAGGTTATTTTTGCCGAGTGCCTTCACATGGCTCTCGGCAAAAGTATATTTTTGCCGAGTGCCAATAAGGGACACTCGGCAAAATTGCAACGGTCGTCGCTGAATCATCGCAACAGCCGTTTGTCAACATCTTTGCCGAGTGCCAGGTCAAGACACTCGGCAAAATATCTCCTTTGCCGAGAGCCAAGGCAAGACACTCGGCAAAATGAGACCTTTGCCGAGTGTCTCACAAAGGCACTCGACACATGATCAATTTTGCCAAGTGTTCTTAGCTGGCACTCGGCAAACTTGTGATGATTTTTCCTCATATACCATTCAAACTTTCTCTATTATGTAAATACAACATGTAATCCCTAATTATAAAATTTAGTAATTTTTCGATTGCTTTTGCTATATTTCTTTGATTTATTGTATTTTCGTGAATTTTTTGGCTAGTCTCAAATTAGAACTGCAAGTGGTTAAAAAAGAAATAAAATTAGTGAAAAAATTATATACATGTTATTTAGACCCTTTTGAGTCATTGTGCGGTTAATGAACAGAAATTTCAAAATTTTTCTTCACGAAACATGGTTAGGAACCTATTGAGCGAATGATTTTAAAATTGTAAAAATAGCAAACGAAGTTGGAAAATCATAAAAATTATCAGGATGTCATGATATCATACATTGAGACCGTGTTAAAAAATCGAGAAAGTTTCGAATATTTTATCAGGTACGACGCTCACAAAACCGAAGATTCTCCGGAGTAGATTATAAGTGTTGAGAAGGATTGGTTAGATTTGGAGAGAAAGTGACGTCCAAATTTTCGTTTGATTTCAAATCTTTTTCCCTAGGCAATAAATAGCATATATGGGTTTATGCAAAAATTTGGTAAATTTTTGAATCCGTTTGATAATTTTTAAATTATTAGAAGCAAAAAAATAAAAAATATTTTTGCTGAGTGTAGCTCTCGGCAAAAATGTGACACGGCAAAATTGTGCAAAAAGAGCCCCGCACAAGCTTTGCCGAGTGCATTCCCAGCACTCGGCGAAATTTGTTTTTGCCGAGTGCCCTAGATCCGGCACTCGGCAAAGCTTGTTTTTGCCGAGTGCCTAGATCGGGGCACTCGGCAAAGTTTCAAGACACGGCAAATTTTTTTATATGCTCGCCTCCTCTCGACGCCATTCATTTTGGGACTTAGCGAATTAACTCGCCGCCGCTGCCTTCCTGCGCCCCATCGCCACCGCCCGCCGCCTCGGCCCTCCAGCTGCGCGCTCGCGCCCCGGCCGATGCCTCCCCGCCGCCGCCGCCCGGCCAACGCCCCGCTCCGCCCCTCCCCGCCCCGGCCGACGCCGCCCCCATCCGACGCTGCCCCGCCGCCAACGCCGCCTGGCCGATGCGGCCCCCACCCCCGACCGCCAACCACCCCTCGGGCGGCCCCCTCCCGGCGCCCACCGACGGCTCCCCACTCCGGCCTAGGTAATCTCCTTGTCATATTTTTCATACATTAGAAATTTTTTGTAAGATTTTATTAATAGATTTGAAACATGAGTTTGTTGTTCACATTAGAAACATTAATCGATATAATATCATGTGCAACATTAGAAACAAACTGATGGCAAAAAGAAACAAATTTAGGTATTTATTACAAACAAATCAATGGTAAAAAGAATGGTATTTATTGTATGCATGTATATATTTTGAAGTTTATTGTATGCCCATATGAATGGAGTTGCATCGTGCAGCCATGTCGTCGCTTGTGTGCTGGCCATCGAGCTGTGCTTCCCTATTTTGCAGGTGTCGATGCCTTCACCGTCATTTGTCTGTGTATAACGTAACCTTAGGCATCTCCCGTTCGAAAGAGATACGGATGAAAATATGTGTCTTCTTGCATATCTTTAACCGTATCTATTTCGAATTGTCCATGTTTTTTGGACAGCCCGAGGATGTGTAGATGAGTTTAGTTTCCATGATCTAGTATTCCGATCCGACTCAGAATTTCGACAGTATCTCTCAGTTGTTCTCTGGATACACAATCTCCCTGTCGTGACGTGTATTTGGAGAAAAGCGGGGAGGTGCTGCCGAAATTATGTCTCGGAGCGGAGTATTAGAGCATGGGAACTAAACTCATTTACACATCCTCGGGTGGGATTAGGACCTATCTTTACCTATTAGATAGTATAGGCACTCGGTAGATGCAAATAATATTTATATGATTCTTCGATATGATAGAGGATGGATGACCGTGAGTGGATGTATACGGGCCGCTCAAGTCACGGTTCGTTGACCGATGAATGGATCGAGAAGACTGCTTTCTTGGAACTTGCATTTGCCAAGGTTAAAGGAGCGCGTACCACATGGTGTCCCTATAGCAAATGTGGTAACATGAAGCGACAAACAAAAGAGATCATGGGCAAACACCTTTGCAAGAATGGTTTTACAGTTGATTATACCCGGTGGACGTTCCATGGTGAAGCCTACCGTGGGAGAGACGAGGTCATTCGACAATGCATCGAGGAGTTTGATTCTGATGCCAGGGTAGGAGACATGTTAAATGACTATGATGAAGCACACTTCAATGAAGGATGTAGGGAGGAGGACCCAGAGCCTACTGCAAAGGCGTATTACGACATGTTGTCTGCGACACAGCAACCCCTTCATGGGCATACAAAGGTTTCTCAACTGGATGTCATTGCACGACTAATGGCCGTAAAGTCCCAGTTTAGCTGGAGTAGAGAGACCTTTGATGTTATGCTGACAGTTGTTGGTAGCCTGCTTCCGAATGGTCACCTTCTGCCAAAGAGCATGTATGAGGCAAAAAAACTCCTTCGTGCACTTAAGATGCCATATGAGCAGATATATGCTTGTCCGAACGGATGTATCCTATTTAGAAAAGAGGACCTTTGCCGAATGCAATGGCCAAAACTCTCGGCAAAGAGGGCAAACTGGGGGTTCTAGGAACCATCTTTGCCGAGTGCCCAATCTTCGCCGAGAGTTTTTGCGAAAACTCTCGGCGAACTTTATAATTCCGCCGAGAGTTTTTTTGTCGGCTCTTGGCAAAAGTGAAAAGTTCGCCGAGTGTTTTTTTAGCTCTCGGCGAAATTTTCCGTCACTGTGAACCCAACCTAACGTGTACTTTTTTTGCCGAGTGTCGAAGGGACACTTGGCGAAAATTCCGCCGAGTATCCGATGGAAAACTCTCGGCAAATAGCTCTTTGCCGATCCAAAGTTCACCGTGTGAGCTATGCCGAATGTAACACTCGACGAAGTGTTCGTCGAGTGTTTTACAGCCTTCGTCGAGTGTCCCAAACACTTGGCAAACAGAGGATCTCCCGTAGTGTATGAACTTAGTTTCTTATGGTTCCTTGTGTTCAGGATGTCTGCAGGCACTTCTGGTGAGTGTCCAGATCGTAATTGGAATTCTACTGCTATAAAAGCATATAGCAATCTGGTCAGGTTGTGTCCCTGTTAATCCTTAGATGTGTCACTGACGGAGCCCGTCCCAAGCTTCAGACGAGACTCCAGCACCGGCAAGTGGCGATGTCGTCGGCGTTGATTTGGGCGTGCTATAGCTAAACAATAATTATTCATTGTGATGTCCATGAGAGTATGGATGTGTAATTTTTTGTTTGTAGTCAGTGTTGCTGACGTAACTTTCTTTTAATAATAATGACATATCGATTCTACGTAACAATCATCAGTAAAAAAATTTCTATTGATTGATATTATCTGTGTAACCTTTTCTTTTAACTTAGGAGAGATTTTGATGATTGAATGTGTAATATGTATAGTAAAGAAATTATTATCCACGTATTGTGATCGGTGTTTTTTTTACTGTCATAATTTATTCCCATGTCGAAGCAAAAATATTACTATTCAAAATAGACCTATTAGTAAATAAATTACTGTGAAAATAACCATCGAAATATACATCATCAACTTGACAGGTACAGAATAGATAGCTAACTGAATCTTGCAATATATAGAACCAGAACACTTCTCTGAATCTTCAGGTAAGATCTGCATTCAGGTAAGATCTGCAGATCTGATATGTATCTGAAACTAGAGAAGCCATAACCTGCATATCTAGAAGTAGAGATGCTTAACATGTAAAAAAAGTTGGAATAGAGACCAATACTTCTTCATTTAATTCTTGTATTTCCACATGTCTCATGTCTAGATTTAATTAGCATACAACTTGAAATTCTAAGGCAATATTGCCATACCTCCCAGAGTCCCAGTCCATTATTTTTTTAGAGCAATGTCAGTCTAACCAACATTAATGTAAATTCATGTTAATGTACTGCTGCTATGAAATGGCATGAAAATTTATAAAGAATGATGTGCTTCATGTTAAATATACTGCTAGCCTGATGAAGTGCGAGGAGACTCTCTTGCTTGGATCTTTTTATTCATCTCTGATGCTAAGATGATTGTCTATTTGGTAATATTGGTTACTTCACATTTTGAAACCAAAGCTGAACTGCACTAGCTCCATCAGCTCTATTAATTTGTCATATCTGTCTGCAGGCATTTGTCGATTTAACTAATAAGGAATTCAAGTGGATGAAGGGAGAAGGAGAAAAACCCTCAGAGGGAATGGCGGGGAGATCATGGTAAGCACCAGATAGCAGTGGTGATAATTCTTGTGCTGCTGCCCCAGTGGGGACGAGCTGCTGCAACCCCTATCATTGTCATGGATCGAGCATATCACCGAGCCACTCTTATAGCCTACAGGTGTTCTTCCTACTGGTGACCCCAGTTCGTCGTGGACGCTGCGTCGCTTCCATCCCCTCACTGTGCGGCAGCGAAGCAGACGGAGCTGATCTAGGTCTAAAAGGACCTTCATCGTTGGGCTACCTTCCTGGCCCTCCATCGTTGGGCCACCTTCCTCGACCTCCAAGCCTCTGCTCTTCGACAACTCGTGTATGCGACACGGGTCGCTCTCAGGCTGTCGGCACTGCCCCGCCGGACTACACCTCCGACCACCATTTCCCGTCCATGTCTTCCTCGCCGCCCTCTTCGCCGTCTCGGGCTCGCTGTGTTTGCATAGATCAATCAGGTGTTTTCATGCAGATATGTAATATTATTATGGAGTAAAATGTTTACTCACCATATTATTGTATTCATGCCATGTAAGCTTATGGTAAAAATTCTATTATTCTTAAAGTATTTACTATACGCTAATAAGCGTTCATAAAAAAATACTAATAGATGAATAAAAATATTACTACCACAAATAATACCGAGCTTTTGAAAATTATTAAATGATATTATTATTGGTGACAAGGTAATAAAAATATTAACTAGATATAAAAATATGACAAAAACCAATAATTTATTTATTAAAAGAAGATTGGGTGTGTAAAGTAATCTGTTTTACTTATGGTTTCACAAGAAAGAAAAACAGTGCATAAGAAAAAAACCAAAAAAAGGGGAGAACGATGGGAGTACGGAGTATGGGAAAAACGGGGGAGGGGTGGGGTTGGTGGGGAGAGGGGTATGTATGTATGTGTGTGTATATATATGGAGGTATATTTGGTATAAAAATCATCAAATAAGGTGAAAACCCGTAAAAACCGAACCTAAAAGTTTTATAAATTCAAAAAAATAAAATAAATATAGACATAAAATATATTATCACCAAATCTTAACTCGAAACTTAATTTCATTTAAGAGAAACAAAAATTACATTATTTATCTAAAATTTTTTTCTTAAATGAAGTCGAATTTGGACTTAAGATTTGTATCTTATAGTAATTAATTTTTCATTAATTTTATAATTTTTATGGGTTTTTATTTATTTGATAGTTTTTACTTAATATTATATATATATATATATATATATATATGTACGTATGTATGTATGTAAAATCTGTGTGCACTTTGACTCATCCAAGTCAGAAACACACACCTGAATCTGAAGGGAATCTTTTGGCTGCTCAACCTGACTAGCAAGTAGCGGCCACTGTTAGAGTAAATAAAGGCTACTAATACCATTTGTGCAGTTGCACGCATGGGCGCACACGACGCAGCCCACTGATGACTGAACCCACTGGCCTCCTCCATACCTTGCATGCTTTCTGCTGCATAGCTATGATCTAACTGGAAAAAAGAAATGAACAAATTGCACGCAGAGATGCAGTCCTGCAGATGCGTCTCTGTATCTCATATATCTCTTGATGGAGCTAGCATTTTGCAACAGTTCGCACTGTTGATGCACATGTGTTCGTGCATGTCACTGCTGCAGTTTGAGTGACCAGCTTCAGAATCATGCACTGATCAGCAGCTGATCAGTGTTCAGTGATCTTCAGCTAGGATTAGCTCAAAAGAGCATCATCGCTTGCTAGCTGAAACAGTCCAAAGATCTCCAGCCTGCAACAGCATGCAGTTGAAGGCATGGGGCAGGCAGCACAATCGAATCGATCACAACAATATACTATCAATCAATTGGCAGTGTGTGTGATAATACATAAAGTTGCAGAAGAAAAAAAAAGGAGATGAATCAAGAAAAGATATCCCTGCATACATGATACATGCATGCCTGGTTTTGTGCAGGATGAATGAGAGAAAGAAAAGAAAAAAGCCTTCTGCTATGCATGCTGCTGCACATATGCATGCTGATGAGGTGGTGTGTTATGGACATGGGGCGTCCCTGCATGCTGCCCCAGATTTTGAGTGTGTGATGACCTGATTTCTTCAGTACTTTCACTCTCCTTTTCAGCCATTTTTCTATGCCCTCTGCTTGCCTGCTTGTCTGCTGCTGATCCCTCTGCTCGTGTGTTAGGTTATGTACGTACTGCGGCGTCACCCATGCATGCATATATCCTGCATGTTGCTGTGACGAGGATTAAGAATTTGCCATGCTTTGTTATGTCAGTACATGTACTATCTATAGCTAGCAAGATGTGAGAAATCTTGGCTAATATGTGTAGCATCTGTCTACTACTCTCTTCGTCGAAAAAAAAATCAACTTCGACTACGAATCTAAACATGATCTATGTATATATCATCATCGATGAAGAAGTAAATGAAACAGAAAAACAGTGCAAAAATGCTGGGATATGTTACAGGGCATGAGTGTGTATGTGTGTGTGACTGTGTGAATGACACCATCTGCAGGGACCATGCCTGCCGACATGCATGGCCGAGAAAGGTACACCACGATCGAGAGCGTCGGTTGTGTATCATATGCAAGCACCCATAGCCAAGTAGCACAAAAGGCTAAACTTTACTGCTCTTGGACCATGCTTGCTTGCTAGCCGCATTGCATGCATCCACAGGAACATGGATACTGACATGTGGTGACTGAGAGCTCACAGATGATCAGGAACACGCCATGGAAGTGCAGAGAGAGAAGAGTGTGAAGTGGAAGCATATGCAGCTCTGGTAGCTAGTCAAACCCTGAATCAATCGTGCATTGCATTGCATGATGCATGGGCCCTAGCTCAGATATCGCACGTATCAGTATTCAGTAGACCGACCTGCAGTGTGATGTTCAGACGAAATTGGGGAGAAATGGGAAAAAGTTCAGACTTCAGACGAGCGATGGAGAAATTTGCTGCCTACTTTTTCAACCCCGTTTTGACACTCGTCTCATCTGGTTAATGCGCTTGCTTGGTTGTCAAACAGATATGGCCTTACCTTTCTCTGCATAATTGAGCTTTGATCTCCAATTGACCACTTCTTTTTGGAAAGAAATCTAATTGACCATTCTCTCCTGGCAAATCAGTCAAAGTCAGATGATTCTATTTCGCCTCTCTCTCTCTCTCTCTCTCTCTGGTAGATGTTCAAACCCTTTTATTATTGCAGTGAGCCAACTTTTGCCTCTCAACTAAGTGCTAGTCCATGAGGCCATGGTACCCACAAGATAAGAACATTTAGTTGCCTGTTTAACTGAATATATATATTCTCTGCCAGATGTTGCAATTGGCCAAAATACTCTACTAACTGAAGAAGTCATCCCTGCATGTGTATACTCTGTCAAGTTGTACATGTGTGTGTTCTTCTGACTACGATTTTGAGCATGCAACTATGCAAGCATGCTGTAATATAGTATATGGTTTAGCTTTGGACAAGCTGCATGTTTGCCTCCTTGATTGGCATCAAGAAGCAAAGCATTGTATGTTTGGGCAAGACATGGAGGCAGGCGGCAGGCAGGGCAATGGCATGCTGCCTGCATTGCAAATGGCTTTTTCCTCTCTTTAACAGCATGAGGTTTGCATAATTAAAAGCCCCATGGGGAACATTGATTCCCTCCTAATCATCATCATTGTCCCCTCTTGTGCTCTATACCTCTCCAACACACCTGCAGGAGAATGGAAATAATATAGTAAATATTAGTTACATATATATATGCACCTATGTCCTGGTGTTTAATTATCATCAGGGATAGGGACCCGCCTGATGTATAAAATTAGGGCATTGTCTCTGTCATACATATGCTAATTAATGTGCTTTTGCATTTGCTGGTGGTTTTGGTCCTTTGTTGTCGTTATCCCCTTAATTTCTCCCACTGAGGTGGAGTGGTCCAAATTGAGGTTATATAACTTTCTAATAATAAATTAAGGTATGATGTCATTTCAGATCATTCTTTGATCAGGACTTGCGTACTGTGTCCATGCATAAGTTTTAAGTAGTGTGATCATGTGTGGTAAGCACAGATTATCTGCAGTGTTGTCCATGAGATTTTTTGGTTGAATTTGCGCCCATTGCAATATTAATTGGTTTGACCTGCTTCGTCTTCTGTTGCTTTCAGAGGATTAGGTGCTATCATTACGCGGCGTTTTGTGATCCGTAGTACTAGTTGATTAGGAATGAGGGACCTGATCTGATAATTATTATTAAGGATCTAAATCCGAAATTAAGCTGTGGTTTCAGTTCATGAACAGGAGCATGACTGTGCATATGTTATCCTAGATTTAATTCTATAGTAATCCAAGTTGTCCATTCGTAATCTATGTATTACCTGCAATGATGGAGCTAGCTTTTCAGAGATATCAACTTGAGGCGCTTGACTATTTGTTGACCAGATCTGAACTTATTGCAGATTTTATTTCAGACAAGTGAAGCTTCCCATACGGCAACTGTGCAGCTGTATTCAGGAATTTTCAGCAACCATACAACCAAGAAGAGTGAAAACCTGCAGCTATTATTTTGCTCTGTCTATCTGAAACTGTGAAACATGTACTAGTACTTTACTCAGAAAAATGGTTGCATTACAAGTGAGAAGAGAGTACTTTACTGTTCCTGTTTCAGTAAACACCTAGATCAATGAATGTAGCTGATTACACTGACATAAAGGTGGAATCTCATGCTGAATTCAATGATGATGGATGCAAGTTCCATTAAGGTCATCCAGGCCTAATTAACAAAATTGCAAGTAGGATAGCTGTTTTCAGGCCATTGCTCATCTGGTTCATTCTTTACATATCCTCCTCATCATACCTAATCTCATAGTCTTTTTTCATTTTGGTTCATTCTCAGTGCAAAAGGCAAAGCCTTCTGTGTTATAACATGGGGAAACAATAGGCTATATCTTGGGATCATTGGATGCTTTTCTTGACTACTTTGGCCACTGTTCATCACTTTTTTTGCTCAGTTTTTTTCTTTATCCCTTGATGAAAATTGTCATGTCATGCTTTTGCCACCAGATGCAAAGGCAATTCTCTCACTGCTCTCACATCTAAGATTTGATTGCATCAAGGACAGGATTAGTGGGCCCCACAATCCTTTGCTCCATGGGCCTACCCCTGAATTAAGAGGACAGTTGTGGGTGAGGGGTTTCCTTCAAGAACACTGTTTTTGTTGCCGTTGCATGTGTTTGTAGTAGCATGCATCAACCCCTTCTCTGAAACAACGTTAATAGTAACATCTCTTCAATCTTCATCTGCATACAATAATCCAGTACGTATCTGACAAACAAGGTAGATTAAACCATCTTGAACTTCAATTCAGTGTCCTTAATGGTAACAGGGACTAACTTAACCTTATCCTGAAAAGTTAGAGCTGCAACTGCAAGGCTGTGCATCCAAATGCAGATAGGCAGTCGGCAGGGTGAGAAGAAGAGAACGTCCACGTGGCATCTCCTGGACCATTCCGTCCAGCTCGACTAGTACTTATGGTGATCAAAGATCTCAAGAGGAAGAACAGTTAGTAACTGTAAATAGTAACAAGCTTCTTCTTCCTGTAGAACATGTAAAGCCAGGAGAACTGAAGTAGAGTATCCCTTTTCACAGTTGTTGCAGTTTATTTTACTGCAAGGAGGCTGTGCCTGATGAGAGAGATCGAGCTCTGAAGAAAGCAGAACAGTTGCAAGTATAAAAGCTTCTGCAAACCGGAGTACACCGCCACATTGCTTGCACATTGAGGCACATCATTTCTGGAGATTCCTAGGAGGATCAAAAGAAGACTTACCCCATGATGCAGCACCAGTGCCCAATCATATATTGCAAGAAGAGATATGAGCTCTTTTTCTTTCTTTCTTCTTCTTTCTTTTCCTTGTGTGTAGTATGTCTCTTTACACTTCATTTGTTTATCAGAAACCTGAAAACTTGAATGACATTTTTTCTCTATAAGAACTGAATATTGGTTCAAGTAAAAAAACAAGATTTGAAGAGACGTCCCTTCAAATATTTTTAAAAATTGTCGACGTGTCATTGAGTTAAAACCATGTATCCCCTAACCACTGCTTAATTAAATATGTCTTAATATTGGTTCGAGTAGTGTCATTGGAGTAGTGGAGCACAGTAGATAGTATATATGTGTGTAGATAGCTAGGTGGTAGGGTGTGAATAGTGCCAGTTTTGGGCGATTAGTTGATGTCAATTTATTTCCCTGGATTCAATTGGTGACAATTGTACAACACGTAGGTCACCTAGTCACATCAAGCACAATCATACTGTTCTTTGACATGGACAAAGGAGAGGAGAGAGAAAGGAGAAGAAAGAGCAAGGGGCCATCACACAGTACATAGAGCGATGAGAATTAAAGCTGAGAATGGTACAGTTGGACAAACCCTCAATAAGAAAGCTCTAGGATCTAGCGTTGCGAAAAGCCATGGGATTGTCCTTGAGACGAATCCATATTTATATTACTGCTAGTGCTCCACATTATCTTAAACAATGGTGCTCCAAATGTTAATGCTCCTATAGGCCATCATCATAAAAAAAATCTGAAAATGCTAATAATAAATGCATCAATTTAGAATAATTTTGTGAGGTCTGTGTCTTACCAATTCATATGTGAATTCAACCTTTTTTGACACACCTTTAGGTAGAAGAAAGAGTGATCCTTTAGTTGTACAATTGAGTGAGTGATAAACAAAACCCATGATGTTACTACACTAAAAAAAGGGAATGAGAAAGAAACCAAATAAAAGTTGCATGTATATATTCCATCTGTATCAAAATATAACAACTTATAACATTCAAAATTCATCTCAGAATATAGTAACTTATTTACTTACTCTTTCATCTCAATCAATCACAACAATCTCTTATTTAATTTCTTCACCTATTATCTCATATCAACCAATCGCATGTTTCCTTAATCTCTATAAAAACTAGAGAGATGCTTATATTTTGAGCGGAGGGAGTTTAGCTTCACCTATAAGAAAGAAATCAAAAGATATAACACTAGATAAGCAAGAATCCTGAAGGGGGGCTTTTCATTTGATGGGCTTGACAGCCATCACTACCACCACTATGGCTCTAGTGATCTGAACCCTAGCAATAGCAAATTACCATCATGATTTCTTCCAAGAAGGAGGTGGGCCTCATACCCTGATGAATTGAAAAATCTCAATATTTCATATTCAGTATCTTTTTCATCATAAGCTCCCAAGAAAGCTAGGCACAAAAGAACAGACCAGCTTAGAAGAACACTGTAGTAGAAAAAGAAAAGGGGAAATTCAAACTTCAAAGAGATAGCTTGGGAACAAGGGAGCAAAAAAAATAAACAAACACTTTGCTTTGGTACTTGATATATATTCTTTTGGGATTTCTAGGCTCGGTTTGCACCGCTTTCCCCACCCTAAATGCCTTTATTTGTGTGTTGATCACTCATCAGTAGCCCCTCTTTGGCACATGCTTTGGCTTAGAATAAAGCCAAAAGCAACTTTAGAGCTGCCCCCCATTGGATTTATTTCATCTCAGACCAACATTATGGATGGGGTTATCAAATTAGACTGATGGGTCATCATTCTTTGTGCTAGGAAACTGATGCATGCACATATAGCTAGAGTAGACAAAAGCTTCTTCCTAGGTGAGTACTCACTCAGACGACAATATATATAGATGTCGTTTCAGAAATACTCTGTATAATTTTGACCACTACTTTCTCAAGTAAAATACTTATAAAACTCACTAAAATTACAATATTACATAAGTATTTTTCAAGAGAAAACAACATGCATGATTTTCATATACTCAATCTAAAAGTTAAGATGATATTGGTACTCAAAATTTCAAAAATTTGATCAGGTACTTGCCAAAAAAAAACAAGTATATTCGTGATCAGGATAGAAAAAAAAAAGTCTGAATTACTTCCTGAACCATTGTAGCAGTCCAAATTAATTACCACCCTAACTACAACACATATATTCTCTGGGAATTGGTACCTAGTACAAACTAGCTTCGAGTACCCCTTATGCGTACATATTGGATCTGAAGTGTTGGGATTGATTGGGAAAAATTTATAATAAAATTATATCATCTTGATGTAATTGTCTTTATCAATAATGCTTCCTTTATAAAAGAAAAAAAGGAAAAATTTCCTGTAAAATTCATACTCCTACATGTCAAAAGGGGGCATTAATATTGCAACTTCAATCCCTAAAACATTAGCAGTAACAACCTGCCAATCAGGTAGTCAAGTCCCCCATCATATATATACTTATTTATTCGATTTATACAATGCAAACAAAGAGATGCTCATTTGCAGTAATACTTACTGCTTACTTCATCCGTTCAAAAATAAATAAATCTAAGATAAAATATGACATATTCTACTACTATATATAAAACAATAAATAAAGCTAGGACGAAAATATAATATATTTTCCAAATTTATAATACTAAAATATTACATCTTATGATTCCAATTCCAACGCCTATAGTTTTTCTTCTCCAGCATGCGGCTGCCCTACCACTCTCACCCCCACTAGTGCCAAATGTACTACTAAGCATTGAAAGAGAGAAGAAGAAGAAAAAAGCGTTTGCGTGTTTGACCCTTCCCCACAAAGAGCCAGTCCTTTCCGCCATTGTGGTCGTATACACACATGTACACCTTCACCTTCCCCAGTGTAGAGAGAGATCGAGAGAGAGAGAGAGGGTCACAGAGATGGGGGGCCATTGCTGGCTCCAGGCAAGCACGATCGAGGATGAGAGAGATCTAGAGATGTTATCGTAACTCATGTTGTTTGTTTGTTTGTTTTTAAGTTCAATAAAGAGCATGAGTTCTCACAAAAGAAAAAGGATTAAGAGAGATCTAGAGAGAGAAAGGAGACGATGGATGGATCATGGATCATGGAGAGATGGTCCTGCAGCCGAGCAGCTACTAGCTACAACACGCGCGTCATGGGCGTCTTTCGCTGTGCAGTGCAGTGCAATGCAATGCAGCAACGCAGCAATGGTGGTGGTGGCCGAGAGGGGAGGCCATGCATGCACACGGAGGAGGAGAGATATTTGAGGGGGGGTGTTCACCGACAGGTGGGGCCCGGTGCTCCTGGAATGGTTATTTAGGCTGTGTATTTTAGCTAAAGCTGCTAACCTTTTCTCTTTAAAGAAACGGCAGATTAGTACATAAGTGTTAGCTAAAAATTTAAAATTAAATTAATATAATTTTTTTAATATTTTTTAAAAAAGTAGTTTGAGAAATATACGCGAGAAAAAACTAAATAATGGAGGATGGGAATCTCGACAAACGAGCTCAGCCTTAATGGACGGTGGCCGCTTCATACTTCTTGTGTTTTTTTTGGAAAGTAACGATCCTTTAGCTTGCAAAACAAAATAATAAATTAACACATAATTATTTAAGTATTAGATTAAATAACTTAAAATAAATTGATATTGTTTTTCAATTATTTTTTATAAATTTTTTGTTTTTAAAAAATATATCATTTTGAAAAGCGTACGTAAAAAAATAAGGGATAGAAGTTATGAAATTGAGTATAGAACACACACTAAAAACGTCGGTAAAGGGTCTCAAGGCCATACCTACGTGATCGACAACTCTCACAGGGCCACTACATGGGACGGGGCAATGAGAATCCAGTCTGCAAATAGAATCGCTCATCACAATGACGATCCATAAAAAACGAGCGAGAATTTGACGTTATAAATATGTCCGGTATTAAGTAGGTCCTCTTTAAGTAAAATTTTTTTTATCAAATATGTCTTCGTGCATAGTAATATATATTAATTTATGGATTTATAGGTGCTATGATTTGAAATGGTTATATATTCGGTTTTTTTTAAGAAAGTGTGTGGTTATGTTTATGGGTCGTTTTTTACGGTAGAAACGAAGGTGATGTTGAGGGAATGAGATGACAGACGATTCCGTTTTTAAGTAATGAAAATAGTTTAATTACCATACTATAAAAATCATGCAAAGTTTTCAAAGGACCTCTCCCAACGTTTTGAACTCGATCTGAACTATGGTTCGATCGATCGGGATGGTTGACACAAGGCGAGCAAGCACGATGGCGTCCCATGCATATGCATGCCAGGGCAAAACCGGCAAAACGATCATCGAAACCGACGGCCCGGTGGATGGATCACCATCGATGATGTCCCCGCCTTATCCTACATATACCAATTTAAAAAACTAAATCTATTATCAAATTCATAACATAATTATTTATCATTTTATTTACTTATAATATATTTATTTTTTTATTTTTACAAACTTATCTGATATAATGACTATCTAAAGTTATTTTGAGACAAATAAAAAAATAAAAGTAAACGTATTATAAAACGGAAGTGTATATATGAACGCAGTACACAAATGCATGTTCCTAGCTACTGCAGCTTGGACCCGCCTACGCACGCGTAGATGTTGGCCCGGCCTGGCCACGCTGCCGCCGTACACGAGCCGGCCGCCCGGTACCACGCGTACGGCCGCCGCGCGCACCTATCAACCATCCCACGCCACCGCACGGCGGGGATCACGGCCGAAATCACCATGACTCGGACCGTGAGGTTTCTCCCTTGAACCATTTTAAAAATAGTTTACAAAGATAAAATCAGCTGAAAAACATAGTTTAGAGGGTTAAGCTAACAGCGTCCAAAGCTTTCGCGATGTCCACTTTAAAAAGAATGCGAGGGGTACGCCTAGCATGGAGGACCTGAGCCGCCAACTGGACAAAGCGGAAGTTATCGTGGAGCGAATGACCTTTAACGAAGGCGTTCTGGTTGGCCCCCACGAGGCCGTCGAGGTGAGGGGCGAGACGAGAAGCAAAAATTTTGGAGAACTTCCCAAAGCTATGGATGAGGCTAATAGGCCGGTAGTCTTTAACATTCACTGCCTCATCCTTCTTGGACAAAAGGGAGATGAGACCATCGTTGAGGGAGGAGAAACCCCAACCGTTGGAGAGGAAAAGGGAGTCAAGCGCCGCCAAGACCTCCGACTTAATCGGCCGCGGCCGCCTTGGCCTCCGCTTTGCGTATTCCGGCCACGCGGTTCATTGTGCATCGCGCTCCCTCGGACTACTTTCTCGTCGTGTTCTCGTCCTCGGGTGACCACGACTTTGCTTTGGCGCGCTCCCCGTTGCCGTCTTCCTCCACCTTGCAGCTTCTTCTTCGTCCTTGGACACGGCAAGCAATGGCGTCCACCTTCCCCCTCCCGTTTCGAGTCTCGCTGGAGCTCGAGGGCATTCCTGCCCATGCCTGGTGTGCGGCGACGGCGGCCGCTTTGATCGCTCCTTGCGTGTTTGATGGTTTGGAGACGGAAGAGGGGGGCGCGACTGACTACTGTTCGATGAAGGTGGCGACGCTCGCTCATGACCCGGCCATCATCCCTCCCGTGCGCTCGCTGCTCGTCCCGGAGCCGACGCTGCCGGGTGGCGCGTCGTGCTTGCTGCGTTACCAGGTTTCCGTCCGGGTGCGGCACGCAGAGCGGGTGGAGCCGGCGGATGTGACGCCTCACGGGCCCTCCGGCGTTCCTCCTAGCAACGGCGGTGGTGGGGCTTCTGCGGGCGGCCTTGCGGGCGGTTGGTCGGACGTTGGTACGTCCTCGCGTCGGCCTCCGAGCTCCTCCCATGCGCCCCCTCCTTCGGCCCTTGGTCCTCACAACCGGCAGGACGATGTGCGCGGCCGGAGGTCCTCGGCAGCGCTTTCTTCAGCTTCGCCCGCAGCTCCGGTCGTCGACGTCGTGATTGAGGTGCCCCCAGTTTGGCGACGGTGGAGGTGGCCGCCACGTGCGCGTTGGTCGATGCCGTACCTCCTCCTTGCTCCGCCGTGGTCCCAGTCCCAACGGTCGCGTCCGCTGTGGCGTCACCCTTGCCGGCCGACAGAGGGGCAGATGCTTCCTCCTCTCTTTCCCCTCTACATGGTTCTTCTTTTGACTGCTTTTCAGCGCGCTGTTTTGTCTCTTCTGCGGCGCGGGATCCGAAGTTGATTCTTGGCTCGGCTGCGATGGTCCTTGGCGTGGCTCATGCACACGGTCGGGCGACGGCGTGTGCCGAACGCCTGGCGTGTGACCTGCGGCCGGTTCGACCGGCTTGGCCTGCACGGCCTGGTGGAGGCGGGGCACGTTCGGCGCGACCAGGTGTGGGCGGTGCGTAGCGGCCTGGTGGAGTGTCGTGGCCTGCATGGCCTGGTGGCGGCGGGGCGCGGCGGCCAGGTGGGGCGCTGTGGTCCGTGTGGCCTCTGGGAGCGCGCGCGCGTCCGCCCGGGCCAGCGTGTGGGCTGTCACGGCCTTCAGGAGTGCACGCGGGTCCGCTCAGGCCGCTACGTGGGCTGTCGCGCGTGCGCGTGGCTCGGCCGCGCCCGCACGAGACGCGTGGGCCATTGGCCGCGCTAAAGCCGGTGCGGGGTGGCGTTGCTGAGCCAGTGCTAGTCTCTGCGATGCTTGAGCCGCGGCTTGAGCCGGGCGAGCCGCCCTGCTCGCCAGCACAGCCGGTGTGTTCCGAGCCGCCTCGCTTCGAGCCGGAGCCGTCTGAGCCGATCGCGTCTGAGCCGCTGGCCGTGCTGGAGCCGTGCGAGCCGGAGCTGGAGTCGACCAAGTCCGAGCTGGAGATCTCGGCTGAGCTGGAGCCTGTGTCCGAGCCGGTGATTCCGGCTGAGCCGGAGCTTGAGCCGTTCTCCTCCGTTCAGCTCCCTGATTCTTTTGCCCCCCCTCCGGTCGACGCCGATGAGGCGTTGTTTGATGTGCCAATCCTCGAGCTCGACCTCGTTGGCTGTCCGTTGGCGTGTCCGCTGCCTCCCTCGGTTGCGGAGTACGCTGCTCTTCGTGCGTTCTTGGCAAGCTGTTGTAGGCCGCTTCTCCCGCCGCCCCCGTCCCCAGCATCGACCACGACGGCGGTGGTGCAGAAACTGAAGCGCAGCAGGAGGATCGCGACCCGTGCCTCGCTTTCTGGCCCGTGTGACACAGTTACTCGTGCACAGCGTCTCCTGATGCGAAAGTTGGGAGTGGCCCCCGAGGAGGGCCCAGTTCCTGTTCGTGCGCTGGGCGACTGTTAACGCCAAAATTTGGTAAGCCCCAAGTCCTTATCAGCTAAGAGTTAGTATCGGCTCGAAGCAAAATCGGCTGAGAGTTTTGCGTCAGCCGATAGAGGATCCATATCTCCAGCAGTTGGATTCTTGTTAGATTCGGTTTGAGAAGATCTTATCCAGAAGAAACCGAGTCCAGGGAGGATATGACGTGTATCTATTAATTAGGAAGAGATTGTTAGTTTCCTAGTTTATCTTTAGGAAAGTTTGTTTTGTAATCTGTTAGGATCTTTGTCACCCTACGGGTATAAATATGTAATCCCAGGGTTCATGTACATCATCTCTCGATCAATACAACTCGGCGCATCGCCACCTTTCTTTTATCTGTTCTACTTTATCATCCGGCGGAACTTGGCACCTGACCCGGGGCTGCATCTGCTTCGATCTCCGGCGAAGGGTAAGTCCAAGGTCCCGCCGGCTCAAGCAATCGTATTAGCTACGTCGGCGTCGTCCAAGGCTACATCAGTACATTCGACTTCTTGGATTGCTTCGGTTCAGTTGATATCTTTGCCTGAATATTTATCATATGTCTCTGTTGAATCTAATTTTAGTATCTCGATTTGGCTCTATCGGCTGTCTCTCGTTTTAGGGTTTCTGCCGATACCGGCTAAATCATTATATTAGATTAGATTAGCTTAGGCATCTACCACCCTGAAAATCAGCCAAGGGCTTGATTGTCTAGATATTGTGTTTTTTTCATACTTAGTGCTGCATCAGTCTAATCTACTAAGTCGTGATTAGAACCGTAATCTCTAGCCTGCCTGTTGACTACCACTAGGGGTTTCATCGGGGTTTCAGCCGATGAGCTATCTGGACATCGCATCGGCTTGCAAGGAATATACACAAGTCGGATATAGCCGATTGCAGCAGAGGCTTCATTGAATATTTAATCATTTGGATTTAATGACATCGAACTTCCAGCCGATGTGTGTTTTAATCTTTAAATCAGTATTTATTTTATCATGTGATTGCTTTGTGCTATATTACATTGCTATCGTCATGTTATCATCGACCGATCACCTTTATATAAATATTTGCTCAGCGCACAGCCAATGGATTCAAACCCTAACACCATCGGCTGCATTGGCGTCGGCTGGAATTGCACCATCGGCTTATCAGCCGATCAGTTAGTTTTTGGGTATCGGTCTATCGGCCGATATGATTTATGTTCTGCTGTTTTGCATAACTTGTAAGTGGCAGGATCAAACTGACTGGCACGCCCGCGATTCATCTATTCTAGGACCTGCACTGGAGCTAAGCAGATCTCCCAGGCCGGCGTGTTGATATTTCTCGTCAATAGCGACGTCGACGCTCTCTTTGCCAAGCCCCTCTCTTAGGATCACGTTGTGGCTCTCGCAGCGCTCTTCTCCAGTTCTCTCCCTCCTGCGCAAGCAGCCAAGTCTCTGGCTGCCTATGCCTGATCCTTGCTCTCTCTCTTCTCTTTTGTGGAGGTCCTTTCTCATGGCCTCGTGTAATGAAAATTTCTTGTTTTGGAATGTGCACGGCCTGAACTCTCGTGCCCGCCGGGCCGTAGTTCGTTTTGACGTTGTTCGCGGGGAGAAGGTCTCCCTCCTCGGTCTTGTGGAGACCAAGCTGGATGTTGTTCCATCCCGTTTCATGTTGGAAATGCTAGGTCTGGATTTTGATTACTTTGTCTTGCCCGCGGCTGGGACAGCCGCGGGGGGGGGGGAAGGGTGTTGCTTACCTGGCGGAAGCACGTGTGGTTGGTCTCGGACGTTCATTACGCGGAGTTCTCTCTAACCGCGTTGGTTCGTCATCGTGCTGACAACGTCCCCTGGTGGTTGACAGTTGTCTGTGGGCCACAGGAGGAGCCTCAGAAACTTTAGTTCTTGGAGGAGCTCCGAGTTTTGTTCTTCTCGCCCAGGGCCCTGGGTCGTTGCTGCTGATTTCAACCTAATCCTCGAGGCTTGAGACAAGAACAACCTGAACCTCAATCGACGATGATGGGTCGCTTACGTCGCTTGATTGAGGAGCTGGACCTCCGGGAGTTGCCTCTCCTCGGTCGTCGTTTCACCTGGAGCAACGAGCGTGATTCTCCTACTCTCGTCAAGCTCGACCGCGTCTTCTTCTCCCCTGATTGGGAAGATATCTTCCCCTCTTGTCTTCTTCAGGCAGCCTCCTCTCTTGCTTCGGATCACTGCTCGCTTCTCCTTCATTCTTGTGTGGATGCACCTAGGGCGCACCGTTTTCGGTTTGAGGCAATTTGGCCGAAGTTCGAGGGATTCTTGCAGGTAGTGCAGGGCGCTTGGCAACCTCCGCCTAATCTCCCCCCTCTTCCCACGCTGGCCTGGTGCTTGGCTAGGACAGCCAAAAAGTTGCGGAGCTGGAGTGATTGCCAGGTGGGCAGTATTCGCCTCCAGCTTCAATTGGCCAAAGAGCTCATTTTCCGCTTTGACGTAGCCCAGGAGAGTCATACCCTCTCCCCGTTAGAGGCTTGGCTGCGGCGGGATTTGAAGCTGAAGTGCCTTGACCTTGCCTCGCTGGAGCGTACGGTTGCGCGTCAGCGTTCTCGCTTGACTTGGCTTCATGAGGGTGATGCCAATACCAAACTCTTCCACTTGCACGCTCGAGCCCGTCATCGGAAGAACTTCATAGCCCGTCTCAGCAATGGTGATCGCCTTGCCACTTCCCATGCTGATCTCCAGGAGGTTGCTTCCTCTCACTTCCGTGCGGTGATGGGGACTAGTGTTCAGCAGGATCTCGCCCTCGATCTCCACTCCTTGGGCTTGAGGTCGGGGCATCTTGAGGGGTTGGATGCGCCTTTTTCTGAAGAGGAGGTATGGGCCGTGATTAAGTCCCTGCCTTCAGACAAGGCACCTGGACCTGACGGCTTCACCGGTCGCTTCTATAAGACCTGTTGGCCGGTGATTAAGTCGGAGGTCTTGGCAGCGTTTGACTCCCTTTTCCTCTCCAACGGTTGGGGTTTCTCCTTCCTCAACGACGGTCTCATCTCCCTTCTGCCCAAGAAGGATGAGGCAGTGGATGTTAAAGACTACTGGCCTATTAGCCTCATCCATAGCTTTGGGAAGCTGTTCTCCAAAATTCTTGCTTCTCGTCTCGCCCCTCACCTCGACGGCCTCGTGGCGGCCAACCAGAGCGCCTTCGTTAAAGGTTGTTCGCTCCACGACAACTTTCGCTTTGTCCAGTTGGCGGCTCGGGCCCTCCATGCTAGGCGTACCCCTTGCATCCTCCTTAAAAGTGGACATCACGAAAGCTTTCGACACTGTTAGCTGGCCGTTCTTGCTGGATGTCCTCTCTCACTTGGGATTCAGTCAGAGATGGCGGGATTGGATTTCCCTCATCCTTAGCGCCTCTCCCTCATTTGTGTTGATTAATGGGGTGTCGGGTCCTCGTTTCCCCCACCAGAGAGGACTTCAGCAGGGAGACCCCATCTCTCCTATGCTTTTTATCCTAGTCATGGAGGTGCTTACGCGTTGCTTCGCAAAGCTGCTGACTTTGGTGGGTTCCTGCCGATCAGTGACGGTGTCTTGCGTCACCGCGCTTCCCTCTACGCGGATGATATGGTTCTCTTTCTCTCGCCAGTTCTTCAGGACCTCCAGTTTATCCAGGGCATCCTCTCGGTTTTTGGAGCTGCTTCGGGGCTACGCATCAACTTCGCCAAATGCTCGATCACCCCAATCCGTTGTTCGGTAGAGGACCTGCAGGTGGTGCAGTCCTGCTTCCCCTGCTCGATCTCTGACTTCCCCTGCACTTACCTCGGTATCCCCCTTTCCGTCTGCAAGCTCCCAAAAGCGGCCTTGCAGCCGTTGGTGGACAAAGTCTCCTCTCGTCTTCCCCCCTAGCAGGGGCGTCACGCTTACCTTGGCCGGCTGTGCTACTCTGGTCTAGTCTGTTCTTTTTGCTATCCCCGTTCATGTGTCCTTGGCGATGGGCCTCCCAGCTTGGGTTATCAAGGCCATTGATAAGAAGCGACGGGCTTTCCTATGGACAGGCGGGGAGCTAGCCCATGGGAGGCATTGTCGGGTGTCCTGGCCGAATGTATGCCGTCCCAAGGAGCTTGGTGGACTAGGCATTGCCGACCTCAAGCTTGCTGGGTTTGCTCTTAGGGTCCGCTGGCTCTGGCTGCAGCGCTCCGGGCATCCTTGTTGGGAAGGTCTAAGGGCCCCTGTTGATCAGACCGTTGCAGATTTGTTCGCGGCCTCCTCCTTCTTTGTGCCGGGTGATGGGGAGTCGATCCTTTTCTGGACCGACAGCTGGCTTGGCGGTCGCTCGGTCGTCTCTTTGGCCCCAGATCTTCTCTTTGCAGTCCCGCGGCGTCTCCGGGAGTCCCGTTCGGTGGCCTACGGTCTGGCTGGGAATGTCTGGGTTTCCGACATCCGCGGGGCGCTCACTGCCCCAGTAATCTCTCAGTTCCTCCTCCTTGGGATGTGGCCAACCTGGTGCACCTCTCGCCAGGCGTGGCCGATCGTTTGGTTTGCCGCTGGACAAGCAACCAACGCTACTCGGCTAGTTCGGCGTATCGGGCGTTCTTCATTGGCCAACACCCTATGGCCTATGAGTCCCTTCTCTGGCACGCTAAAGGACCACCTAAGTGCAAGTTCTTTCTCTGGTTGACGCTTCATCAACGTTGTTGGACGACTGACCTCCGCCTTAAGCGTGGTCTGGATTTTCATTTTGCCTGCCCTTTCTATGCACAAGAGCTGGAGTCGATCAACCACATCCTCTTTAGCTGTGTCTTCGCTCGGCAGGTCTGGCTCCATGTTATGTCACCTTCTGGTTGGGGATCTCTCTCCCCCCCCCGCGTGGTAGCAGACTCCAAGACTAGTGGCCGGCCACGAGGTCGCGGTTGCCTGACCACCTTCGTGCGGGTTTCGATTCTCTCGTTCTCCTCGTCTCCTGGGGTTTGTGGAGAGAGCGTAACTCCAAAGTCTTCGACTCGACCCTTTCCTTTGTTCCTGTGCTTCTAGATTCTATCTTGATGGAGGGTCGGCTGTGGTCCTTAGCAAGCTCTGCTGTATTTGGAGTTTTTATGGGAGATTAGGGGGTTGTACCTTATCTCTCCTGTGTATGGCGTAGTTTTTTGTTCCTAGGAGTTCTCGCCCGCCCTCCCTTGGTCAAGGTCTCTACCCCCTGACCATTTGTGTTTTCGAACAAATTTTTCTTCTAATATATTGACGTGCAATCTTTTTTATGTTCGTCAAAAAAAAGTTTACAGATGTTCTATCTGGACTATAGAAATTTCCTAGGTGGCTAAACAATGAAAATTTTTACGTTTATTTCTTCATCTACGTGTACCAGTTCTTAATCAAGATTGCTATTTAAGCATAACTCTATTCTCTGCAAACACTTTTTCAGTTAAGTTTTTAAATTTTCGACTGAGTCTTAGCATGCCAATAGCAATCCTTTTCTTAATTACCTTTTATTTGTAACATCTAATTAATCTTTAAAATAAATTGTTTAGTATTTGATTGTCTCACGTAAAAAAAGATGTATTTGATAGTACAGTGATAAGAGATGATTCAAGGTTACATATTCAACTTATAATGTGTTCACAATTTATTTTTATAAAAATAAAAATAGAAACGTTTGGACGGATCGTCCGGCCGTACCGCGCCGTACCGTATACCGTTGTCTCCTTCAACTTAAAAACCCCTAGAAAAACCATAGAGTTCGGCACGATTTTTGATCGCCTGATTAATCAGTCGCCATCAGACATTAACTGGTCGCGTTTAGGTTTAGCTCTAGATTTTAATTTGATTTCGATCGATCGCGCAACGTAGTAGTAGAAGTGGGTACTGTCAACTGCGTGAGTACCGAGTACCTCTGCGACAGGGGCACTGTGCTTGTGCTGTGTGAGCACTGTAGCCGCGCTTAGCCTTTTCTGGCCTCGATTGATTCGATTGATTGCGCCGTCGCCACCGCCGGCCGGCCGGCCGGCCGGTCTACAGGTAGCAGCAGCAGCGTACTAGGCTACTGGAGTGGAGCAGCAGCAGCTAGGAAATGGCATGTACCAAGATTAGTGTCTCTTTTGGATAGTTGGAATAAAAAAAAAGCATAAGTTTCTAACATAAATATAAATATTAATGTAAGACAGATGATTAAAAATATATAAAAGTAACTGTTTGAACCAGAATGAGAGAGATAATTTAAAAGAATTTTTTCAAAAGATTATAGCTCGTTTTAACTTTCTTTCAAAATCTCTATAAAGTTACTTATTCCAAAGGAATTTTAAAGGACAAGATAGGATTAGTTTTTTTAAAAGGTTTTTATATGAATTTTTTTATAGGATTAAAATCCTTCAAAGATTTCTACATTTTTTCTATAAATAAAGGGACCCTTAACCCCAGTAGTTCACCGGAGCGAAGACCCCGGCACAGTAGCTAGCACACACTCGATCGTAGCGTGCAGTAGGTCGTACAAAATTGCCACCGGGTTTCTCGCGTCACGTACCGATATGATCGGTCCGTGGCAAAACGGCAAAAAACGTCTCGCTTTAGCTAGATCGGCAAAAAAAAAGTGTAGCTAAGTGTCTCGTATATCTCTCGATCGGTTGCACGTACGTTTTGATGTGTGATTTTTCCATACGCCTCCGTGTGCCGGCCGATCTGGGCGACGCGAGTGTGGACGTACGCGCGCGGCCGGGCGGCGCCGGAGGTGTGGAACGCGTGACCCCCGTTGCTTCTCCCACCACGCAGCGCGGCACCGAGGCTAGCTAAGCTGTGTGCAGCGGCGCCCGCGAGGAGACCGGCCGTTTTTAGATGAAACCGATCCCGAATTCAACATCGGTAACGAATGTAAAAGAACTTAGTAGAACATTCAACTTAGCAGGTATCCTGGAACACGATATTTATTAACGAGATTTAACCAAAGTCTACATTTATGAAACGCTGGTTAGGAACGTTTCTCATAGTTACAGGTTAGGAACGTTTCTCTTTGATTCCGCATAATTACAACGATCCTTGACGACTCAACTGTTGGTCACTCGTTCTCTCTCATCTATACTAAGTCATCATGCAATTGCAACATGTATATATCTTTTTTAAGCCTAAAATAGAGTTTGACGCTAACTTTAACTTTATGCATATTACAACTCTATTTTTTAAACCGTAACCAACTTTGTACACATATCTGATATAAACTTTAACCTCTCTGATCATAAATATTAAAATGCGGCTTGTTTATGATAAAATTCTTTAAAATATTAAAATTATGACAATTAATTTTTATAGTAAAATAAGCTTATAAAGTCTAGTAGTTTATGATATTGTGATATACTATCTTTATTTTTAATTTTTTAATAGATTACATTGTTGATTTTTAAATACATGTTTTATCATTCGTCTTATTAAAAAATTGTGTTGTTATTATTAATTTGGTTGTGAGTTGTTTTATTGCTAAAAGCACTTTAAGAATGATTTATATCTTATCCATTTGTATAGTTTTTAATAAGATAAATGGTTAAATGTATGTCTAAAAGTCATACATGTTTTATTATTCGTCTTATTTAAAAAGTTACATTATTATTATTGATTTGGTTGTGAGTTGTTTATTGGTAAAAGCACTTTAAAAATGATTTATATCTTATCCATTTGTATAGTTTTTTTAATAAGATGAATGGTTAAATGTATGTCTAAAAGTCATACATGTTTTATCATTCGTCTTATTTAAAAAAATTATATTTATTATTATTCATTTGGTTGTGAGTTGTTTTATTGGTAAAAGCATTTTAAGAATGATTTATTGTATAGTTTTTTAATAAGATAAATGGTTAAACGTATGTCTAAAAGTCAACAGTGTCATATATTAAAACAAGAGTAGTAACTTTAACTTTTTGAGAGCCAAATCAATGTACCGAAATCTTTTGTTTTAAAATAAGCATTTAATAAATGGTTGATGTTTAATTTTTTTAAAAATGTTGATCTAAATTTGGCATTCATATTTCGATGACGCCGTTGATTACGCGCCGTTGAATGTTTTGATTTTAAATTCGTCGTTGACGAATTTAGACGTCGAGCTAGATAGTACTATTTATTTCTAAATTTTTACTTTTCTAAAAAGATACACATACTCAAAGCATACCATGCTATCAAAAGTTCATCGCAATCTACCATCTAATTGTCACATTTAAAACACCATGTTGAGTGTTATTTTAAAAACGGAGAAATTAAGTGCTGTTCTAGTTGGGTTGAAATTGGGTTAACAAATTGATGTCCAAATGCATGCGTTGGCATTATTTCGATTTTCGACGACACGTTAATGTGAAAACATCCAAGTCGACGACGTTTTCGTGCGCTACTACGTACGAGTACGTATGCTATTCCAGTAGCTAGACGTGCAGTGTGCGGGTCCCTGTCGCGGTGGCCACAGCAAATCAGCAATCGAGCACGAGAAATAAATCGTGTGGAGGCCAGAGGCTTTGTACTGGCAAAAGAGAGAGAGAGAGGAGAATACGCATCCTTGTCTCGGTATGGTATACGTATTACTACGTATATGTACGTATGTGATAGAGACATGGGTATCTGATGAATGGATTGCCTCGATCTTCATTTGGTCGTGTCCAAAGGAACTGTCCTACTATTGTGTAAATCAGGGCCTCCTGAGTCGTTCGGATAAGCTGTTTGGTTTGATTTTTCTAGTCACATGAAACTAGACATTAACGTGTAATCATTTAATTATTAATTATTATAAATTTTAATAATAGATTTATTTAAATTTTTAAGAAGCTTATGTACACATGGGCTATACAAACAATATATTTTTATATAGAGGTTCAGACTTCTTAACTCATAGGTAACAACACTATTTTATTACTCATAACTTTATATATCAATATCACACGATTACAATATTTGAAATGATCTAATCTAGTATTCGGCATGGAGATGACAGCTAGCGTAGTCTTTTCATCGAATATAAACTCGACGAGATCAAAGGTAGCTCTAGATTTCTAATATCGGTTTTTATGACTCGTATTAAGTTTGTCTAGACTTATATTGACTTGGGTTGATCTGCATTGGCCTCTGTTGGTCTATCCCTTTTCTCCTGGGTCATGTATTTATGCCTTCAGATGTCACAATTAAAATAGTTCGTGTAGCGTTCGAGTAGAACTATTTCTTTTTTATCCAAAATGATTCGTATAAAACTTGATATATGGTAGGTCTTGAGTTTAACGTAGAAGTATTTAATATATCTTATTTATAACATTTTAAAAACTTTTTACATAAAATATAATATTTAACAATTCAGATAATATGCTCATAAAAAACGAAAAAGTAGCCGTTCTAAATATTAGCTGTCTAAAGCTTACTCCTACGCTGGATAAACATAATTCCCTCTCGTCAATAATATTTGACGATGGGAGTATTAAATTTTGGCTCCGGCAATAGTCAGTTTGTTTTTAGTTTTTCTTTTATTTTTGGGGTGCATTAACTTTTGCACTGATAGTCTGCTCCTGCACGATCGGTAGTGTAGCTAGTTTGACTATTGTTGGACAGTTTGAGTTTCTAACAACTCCGATAAAATCATGACGGGTTGAAGATTAAAGGCAGAGCAGATGTGATGCAACCTCATAGTTGACCCTTCTTGGCGACATAATTGCTAATAAGACAAAATAAAAAATCTACTTGTAATTATTCTTAATAACTAATTTTAAAATATTAAACTGTTTTAGATTATAATCCACAGGAAATTAAACAAACATGTCTCCTCCCAGGGGCGGATCCATGCACTGGGTTAGGGGCTGAAGTCCATGACCACCCAAATTTTCTACAAACAAGTATTTTATGTCTAAAAAAGTATCTGAGGTTTAGCTTAATATAGTCTTTAATGTGGTTAGTCCAAGCAACTTTTTTATTAATTAGCCACTTTTACTAATTAGCCATTTTTATGGTGGTTTTTTATCCGCCCTGCCTCCTTCAAAGCAGTTCATTCCTATCTCTTAAGCATGAATGCTTGCTATTAGTATTACTAACAAAAAAGAGATTCACGCATCTGAAAGTTCATCTCCTCATCGATTTGTCATTTTAAAAGCTGATTTCCCGCATATTTACGAAAACTAAACTTCGATTTGTTACTTTAAAAGTTGATTTCACGCATATTTAAGAAAACTAAACTAAAATTTATCTAGATGTAGAATTATATTTGATCTAAAAGATCACGCTTCTATTACAGTAACTAGATGCAACAGTATTATGAATTTATATATATATATATATATCATAATTTGAACCCATCATAACAAATGACATGTTTTTCTCGATATATTGTGATACTCTATCCATTTGTTCTAAAATATAATACTTTTAAAGTTGAAATTTTATCTAAAAAACAACAATAGTAGTATAGAATACGATTCTTACCGCAAGACCACTCGTACTATCTACTATCTTCTTCGTTCCAAAATAAATTTATTTTTCATCCATTTTACATATATCAATAAAAACAAAAAAGTAAAATATCTTTATTTTATCAAATCTCAATGCAATTATTTTTTATTTTATCTACTCCTAACACAATTATTTTGTACATTTACAAACTTCGATGCAATGATTACTTTAAAAATAAATTTATTTTAGAACAAATGAAATAAGACAAAATGAATTGAATATGGGATATTAAATTAAATATTATAGGGTAAATTAGATATATGCCACTTTGCAATTATGTGGTTTCGGACATATGCCACTACAATTCAACTAATTAGTTCCATACCATTGCAATTCCTGTATAATTTAAAATATGCCACTGGATACGCCCCACACAGACTTGTATTTTCGTATTGACCATAATACCCTTCTCTACCCATTCCCTTCGTACCCCTTCCACCATTCTGTTTTTCAAAAAAAAAGGCGACGTGTGGAGCAAATTGCAGCCACGCACCTAATGAAATTTGCACATTTTGAAGCTTACCGGATCGGGGACATCTTTGCCAAAAATTCACATAATAGATTGTATTCAATCAAGTTTCATGTACCATACAATTCCGCATTCCATTGAATCCCGTGGGAAGGATGCGCCGTCGCCTGCAGGTCTTGAGTCGCCGTGCCGTCACCTGCTAGGGTTTCCTTTGTGCGTGGGGAATCAATCGACACAAGCACAGGCGGGATGGATCAATCGACACAGGCAGTCGTGGGTGTACACGAGGGACCTCCTGACAGGTGGGGCTAGGGGTAAAAGTGTCCAAAAAATGACAATACATTTAATCTGTATCCAGTGGCATATTTCGAATTATACAGAAATTACAGTGACATGAAACTAATTAGTTGAATTGTAGTAGCATATGTCTGAAACCACATAATTGCAACGGCATATATCTAATTTACCCTTAATTATAGTCCGAGCCTATATCTCTCCGTAATAACCGTACTAAGGGTTAAAACTTGATATATTCTGTGAATGTGGAAGTAGTTTCTTAAGATCATACAGTATTTTGCTAACGAGTTTGGAATATCCCACCCTTTAACTTTCGATCTCCATTTTTCTCACCTCATTTCATCATAACACTGCATTCATTTCAATCTTCTGATCCCATAGCCTTCACAACCATATAATGCACCCTTTGATTTAGTGAAACCATCACCAAAAATAGAAAGAGAAAATTGCTACAGTATGATATTCTCCTTCAGCGTACCGTGTGCTAAAAAAGGAGCATGTATAGAAAGGGTACACTGTACGATGTTCACTCGTGTACAACTATACTAAATTAGTAGTAGTATACTTCATCCAATACTTAACTGTAGCAACTGAAGGGCGCCACTGAAAGAAAATTACCCAAAACACCTACTACTAAGAGAAGAGAGAGAGGCTACTGTGAGTGAGAGAGAGAGAGAGAGAGAGAGAGCGAGCACTAGCAGCAGTCACCACTCGTGGGGTTAAAACCCCAAGAACAAGTTAGAAGTAGCAGGAAGCTGCAAGAACTGAGGAAGCAAGGAAGCAAACCAAACCAGAGCAAGAAGCACATCTCAGCTGCAACTCTCAAGCTCAGAAGAAGTTGCAACGGAAGAAGGAGGGAGAAAGAAGCATCAGCCGCCAGCTAGGCAGGAAGCATGCTCCTTGCCTCCCTCTCCGGCGGCGGCGGTCGGATCTGCCGGGGAGCGGCGGCCGGGAAGCCCAGAGCTCATAGCTAACCGTTCGGACCTCGCGGCCGCGAGATCTGACGACGCGACCTCTCGGATCAAGCGGTGTCGCCTCCCGGAGCAGCATTTCCTTGGCTCCGCGGCCGCAAAGGCGGCGCCTTTGTGCATTTCCGCCCCCTTCCTCCGCCGAAGATCGCAGCTTTCCACTGGTTCTTGCTGGTCTTGGAAGTGAAAAATTTTCAGCTCTTCGATGGAGAAGCTTACGCTTGCTCGGTAATTTATTTTTTCCGGGGAAGCGTAATTGCGAAACAGCAAAAGAAGTGTGGTGAGTCGGCGAGGGCGAAACTGAGAAAGCGATGGTTTTTGGGAAGGCGCTGTGATTTGGCCTAAAAAGGAGGAATCTTTCCTTCGTTTTCTCCTTCCTTCCCAGCTTCGTGCACGCTCTTATATTGCATTTCAGATCGGTCTTGTGTTTGGTCTTTTGGGAAGGGGAAAGAGAGAGAGAAGAAAAATGAGGCTTTCGTCGTCGTCCGGCAGCGTCCTCCCGGCTCAGGCGGCGTCGCCGGAAGGTACTTCCTTTTTTTTATGCAGAGTTTTCTGTGCTCAGTGGCTTGCTTCTTAATGCCCTCTTTGTTCATTTACTCAGTGTGTATTATGAAGTTCATAGGACTAGTAGTATTTGGTTGCTTTTTGTCCGTATGCCTTGCTTGAAAGTTTCCGAGCTCCTATTTGGACTATGTTCTTATGATCAGGAAGCTATAGAATGCGGTAAATTTGAGCTCCCTGTGCTATTTGGATTTATTGTGATGATTTGTTTTAGAAAGGATGTTCTAATCGACATGAGAAGTTCGTTCCCCGGGGGATTTTGGCCTTCTGTCCCATGAAATTTCAGTTCTGTAATCATGTATATGCTGTCTATTTTCGATCCAATTCTTCCTTATGCCTTGATTCCCTTGGACTGTTCTTTCGTGAGAATAATTTTTTTGGTGCTTTCACCTCCATAATAGGCTATTTTCTAGGAATATGCAAAGAAATAAAAAAGGCCCTTGCCCAATGTTAGGCCACCCAGAAGCTCATTTTGTACCATATCCGCCTCCTGTAACAATCCTGAGCATATGAAATCAGAAATGTTACACTTTATGCGTCCTATCATTGTTTGTTAAAATTTACAATGTATAGTCTTCTGACCAATTGTTTTTGCCATTACAGCTGTAGAAGAACAAAAATGCCTGAATTCGGAGCTCTGGCATGCGTGTGCCGGTCCCCTTGTTTCGTTGCCTGCAGTGGGTAGCCGAGTGGTTTATTTCCCACAGGGTCACAGCGAGCAGGTTAGAACTTTTTTCACTCCACTACAAGTTCTGCTTGAGCCTGAGTATCATGTGATGGTTTCACTGTCAAATTGAAATCTGATTTGATTCTATCAGAAATCAGTTACTTCCATTTCTGTGTAAATTTATGGGGTCAATTGCTGCCGCAGGTAGCTGCATCAACAAATAAAGAAATGGAGTCTCAGATCCCCAATTATCCTAACTTGCCTCCACAACTTATTTGCCAACTTCACAATGTGACGATGCATGTAAGTTTAAGAACTTTTTTCCCCGTTTCCATAGCCAAGTAATCTCACTGCTGACCTTGTGTTGCATCATCTGCTTATTTCCTTCAGGCCGATGCAGAAACAGATGAGGTCTATGCGCAGATGACACTACAACCACTTAGCCCGGTAATTCATAATTTTTGTAACAGCTTGTGCTATGTGCAAATTTCTTGTACTCTCCAAGAGAGTAATTTTGGGCTTCCTTTTCTTTTCAGCAAGAGCTCAAGGACCCATATCTACCAGCTGAATTAGGTTCTGCCAACAAACAGCCAACGAATTATTTTTGCAAAACATTAACAGCAAGTGACACAAGCACGCATGGCGGATTCTCTGTTCCCCGGCGAGCAGCTGAGAAAGTGTTCCCTCCGCTGGTTTGTGCTGTTTTTCTCCCGTTTTCCAGTTATTCTTTGAATTGGTTCATCAGCTGTTCTAATTGCCTTAAATTTTGTAGGATTTTACTCAGCAGCCTCCAGCACAGGAGTTAATTGCAAAAGATCTTCATGGCAACGAGTGGAAGTTTCGTCATATCTTTCGTGGTGAGCAGTTTTTTTCCTATTGTCATTTTTAAGTCCTCTGATAATAAACTATGTATTACCTTTTACAGTTGTATAAATACTATCCGTTAAACTCTGGTAGCCATTGTGGTCAATTTATCTTTGTAAACGAAAGGAATATAAAAATCCTTAAATATGTAATGGAAATAAGGAAAATTAAATTCATGTTTTTCATGGTAAAAGGGATCAACCATGGAGCCATGGGGATGATTTCTTCATTGGGCGGGGATCATTTCCTTAACAAAAATGAGTAGCTTAAGGCGAGAACAAAGCTTGTTCATATAATCTAATTTCTGGTGCAGGTCAGCCAAAGCGGCACCTTCTAACTACAGGCTGGAGCGTCTTTGTAAGTGCAAAGAGACTTGTCGCCGGGGATTCTGTCCTATTTATCTGGTACACTCATTTATCAAAGATGCAGAATGATCACTTGACATTGTCCTCTGCTTAGCCATTTATGTTGCAGTGGAGAGATTGTTTGTGGTTTTATATATGTATTTCCTTGCCTTGTCAGGAATGACAACAACCAGCTTCTTCTGGGAATTCGTCGAGCTAACCGCCCACAAACTGTCATGCCATCTTCAGTCCTATCTAGTGATAGCATGCATATTGGTCTTCTTGCTGCGGCTGCTCATGCTGCTTCAACAAATAGCCGGTTTACAATTTTTTATAACCCAAGGTAATATTTTGTATAACATTTATTTACTCAGCATTCCTCCTCCTGACTATTCCCTTCCGTTTTATGCAGAGCAAGCCCTTCGGAGTTCGTTATTCCACTTGCTAAATATGTTAAGGCTGTGTATCATACCCGTATATCTGTGGGCATGCGTTTCAGGATGCTTTTTGAGACAGAAGAGTCAAGTGTACGGAGGTATGATGAATTGTGTGTGCCTGGTAATTTTTCACAGACTCAAAAAGTATATAACTACCTAACTGGATCAAATATTCTTATTTGCAGATACATGGGCACGATAACAGGAATTAGTGATCTTGATGCTGCTCGTTGGCCAAATTCACATTGGCGTTCTGTAAAGGTACATTTCCAGGCTAGCATTTTTTTCTTATTGCCTCCAATCCTGTTCTTTACACATTTGACCATGCAAGTTTTCTGTTAGGCAGGATGAATTTCCTCTTTGGATTGCTTGTTGGTTTCATGGTCCTGGTACCAACATTATGATTCAGCATGTTGATAGTGTTTTTCTTGGATAATGCAGGTTGGCTGGGATGAATCAACTGCTGGAGAGAGGCAGCCAAGGGTGTCGCTTTGGGAGATTGAGCCCCTGACAACTTTCCCAATGTACCCATCTCCTTTTCCACTCAGACTGAAGCGTCCATGGCCAACAGGCTTGCCTTCATTACATGGTAGGAGGGGCAGTTGATGTTTACTTCACATTTTTAGATAGCTGCTTAATTGATGGTATTATTCTTTTAAACTGTGAATCATCTTTCAATGATGACTACCTGTAGGTGATAAGGATGATGATTTGACTTCCTCTCTCATGTGGCTTCGAGACAGCGCAAATCCTGGTTTCCAATCATTAAATTTCGGCGGTCTTGGTATGAGTCCTTGGATGCAGCCAAGGCTGGATGCTTCCTTACTTGGTCTGCAACCGGACATGTATCAAACAATAGCTGCAACTGCTTTCCAAGACCCAACAAAGCAGGTCTCGCCCACGATATTGCAGTTCCAGCAGCCGCAGAACATAGGTGGCAGAGCTAATACACTTCTGCCAAGTCAGATTTTGCAGCAAGTGCAGCCTCAGTTTCAGCAGCAGCAATACCTCCAAAGCATCAATGAGACCACAATCCAAGGGCAAGCTCAGTCTGAGTTCCTTCAGCAGCAGCTCCAACGCTGCCAGTCGTTTACTGAGCAGAAGCCGCAGCTGCAAACCCAGCAACCACAGCAAGAATCACAGCAGCAGCAATCGCAGTGTATGCAAGTCCCACAACATCAACAAATGCAACAACAGAAGAACATGACCAACTATCAGTCTGTACCTAATGCATTGTCACCATTTTCTCAACTCTCCTCGACTTCTCAGTCTTCACCTATGACACTGCAAACAGTCTTACCATTCTCCCAGCCACAGAGCTATCCAGACACGAGTATGAGCTCATTGTCACCGTCCAACACATCCACCATGCATAATACATTGAGGCCATTTTCATCGGAAGCACCTTCGCACCTAAGTATGCCAAGACCGACTGCAGTACCTGTCCCTGACCCATGGTCATCGAAGCGAGTTGCAGTGGAGTCTTTGCTTCCCTCTCGGCCTCAGGTTACATCGCAGATGGAACAGTTGGACTCAACACCACCTAGTATACCACAAAGCTCTGCATTGGCGCCGCTTCCTGGAAGAGGGTGCTTGGTGGATCAAGATGGGAACTCTGATCCTCAAAACCATCTATTATTTGGTGTTAATATAGATTCACAGTCACTTCTGATGCAAGGTGGCATCCCAAGCCTCCAGGGTGCGAATGATTCAACGACAATTCCTTATTCCACCTCCAATTTCCTGAGCCCGTCGCAGAATGATTTCCCCTTGGATCAAGCACTAAGTAGTGCAGACTGCTTAGATGAATCAGGATATGTGCCGTGTTCACAGAGTTCTGATCAAGTGATTAATCGACCACCTGCGACCTTTGTGAAGGTGAGTGCTTTCCTACGTCACACTTCCCTGAATCTGTCTTTTTTTTCTCTCTCTAATTCGTGCTTATGAGATTGTCAGCTATTCACTGTTTTGCTCATTATATGACTTTATCACTAGCTGTGTATTGCTCTTTCCTTTAGACTAGAATATATCTAAGTTGTGTGTTTTACATATGCTTGATAACTTTTGCCATTAGATGTAATAAACTTCAGTGCAGTCTGTGAAATGCCTAGTATCTTGTTAACTTATTGATTATTACTTCTTGGATCACCGCTAATCTGCAAATTGTTTCAATGTGAAAAACAGGTTTACAAATCGGGAACCTATGGAAGGTCACTTGATATTACTAGATTTAGTAGCTATCATGAACTTCGTAGAGAACTAGGGCGCCTATTTGGCCTTGAGGGCCAGTTGGAAAACCCTTTGAGATCAGGCTGGCAGCTTGTATTCGTCGACCGAGAGGACGATGTCCTCCTCGTTGGCGATGACCCTTGGCAGTACGTTTTTGTAAACTATTCTGATGATAATTTGAGATATTTCATGCCTTCTTCTTACAACATGAAACTTTGATAATTTCAGGGAATTCGTGAATAGCGTCTCCTGCATAAAGATACTTTCACCACAGGAGGTGCAGCAGATGGGCAAGCCCTTTGAGCTTTTGAGCTCGGCTCCCGGAAAGAGGCTAGGTAGCAGCTGTGACGACTATGTGAGCAGACAGGAATCAAGAAGCCTGAGCACAGGAATTGCATCTGTTGGCTCAGTTGAATTCTGAAGCGAGGGGCTCTAACGAGCTCTTGAATCCCTGTTACCTATCTTTCTGCAGTTTTTCTTCCCCTAGTTTTGAGACCTGGAACTGAAAGAACATAGATCATGCTTAGCTTAAGTTATGTACCATCTAATAATTATGCTATATGATATCACATTCCAAGTAGAAACTACCAACTTTTGGTATATATATGCCAAAACTTTGTTCCATGAAACACTAATCCTGTGAATGTAGGCCATCTAAATTATCAGACTCGCCGCGAACTTTCGCACATGTTGCATATCCTGTTCATATTCTTCATAATCATGGTCTATTTTGGTTCCACATGTGGCACTGGTGGCAGAAACCAAAACATTATGGTGGTCCTTGACAAAACAGGTAAAAACATGCTCCATCCTAGGTAGGGCCATCTTGGACAATTCAATCCCAGACCAGATGCTTTGCACAATGGAATTGTCCAGTTGTAGCTGTTTCAATGGCTTTGCTGGCAACTCAATCTCGTTGAATTCCATTTATAAGCCTTATGATGGATGCACAATCTTACCTGCTTGCAAATACAAATACCAGGTTAATGTTTTACCAGCGTGATCACTGGTGCTGCCATTATCAGTAAAAAGCACCATTCGTTCTAAAATATAACAATCTATTACTCGATTAGATTTTTTATGAATCTGGACAGGTTTGTTCAAATTCGTAGTACTAAATGGTATCTAACCGAGTGATAGGTTGCTATATTTTAAGGATATATTTAAGGACTGTGATTCGTTGTATTGGGTAGTGTCTCAGGTGTGCTATGTTGCTACTAGGATATTTTTCATTGTAATGCTGTGAGGATCACTAGACCCTAAAGAAAGAAGTCATCTGGTTTACTCTACTTGGAGGAATTAGGCATCATTCTTGGAGGTAATGGCTTTGCAAAAGAGCTGGACCAGCAGGCCCCACACCATGTGAGGGGTTGGGTCCCCATCTAAGCTGATTGACCCACTCAACTCACACTGAATCATCAATTGCAATGCAGTGAAAAGGAAATGGAAGGTGGCTTCCCTTTCGTTAAGGTCAGCCAGTTGTGCGTGTGGATATGGATGTGAATGTGAATGTGATACCCATCTCTACTCCACCATCAATGTATCCATCACACTTCACACATCCATTTCTTCAGGCCTTGATGCCCATCTATGCATCGATCTGTCTCATGTGCTAAATGATTGATATGCCCTACCCCTCCTATTGTGCTTAGGGATGCAAGTTTCCTCTCACATGGTTACCCCCGGTCCACCCAATTTCTCTACAAGTACACTTGTGGGTAAAACGGCTTATCAACAACAACAACAACCAGGGTTTCTCAAACCGTAAAAACCGTGACTTTTGGGCGTACCGCAGGGATGCGAAACGGTTTTTGGGAGTAGTTTTCGCGGCGTGGTTTTGGGCGCGGTAACTGCGGTTTTCACACGAAAACCGTCCTACCGTCAGAGGTCGGTACGGTACGCATAAACAATATGATATAGACAAAACTTTTATATCTACATATACTTGTGATTTAAAAGCCAATGTAAAAAAATAAACTACGATGAAAAAACCCCCAAAATAAACTCTAGAAATAAGTTTTAAAATCTAAATCTTGGCAGTAGCTTCTAAGGCATAGGGCAAACGATGGAAAGGTCGATAGGTACCTAGGTCAACCTTTTATATATATATATATATATATATATATATATATATATATATATATATATATATATATATATATATATATATATATATATATATATATACCCACCAACAATTGTGTCGTGCGTTGCGCGAGCGGATGGGGATGGGACGGAAGGGAGGGCGTAGGCGCGACGCGGGAGCTCCGGCGGCGATGGGAGGGAGGGCGCGGGCGTGGCGTAAGACGCGCGCGGATGGGGACGAGAGGAGGGCGGCGGAGGTCTTTTTTTTCCATCCAAGCCTTTCTTTTCAGCATTGGGACTATGGGTTAATTTTATGAATATTTAAGGGATTTTCTGCAAAATAGACAGGTGGACGAAAATTTTGGGTAGAAACACTACTTGCTTTATAAATAAGTTATATATATAGTTGGGCTACTGTGTGGCACACCGCACAGCCCCATCCCATGTGGCATGGACAAATCTCTAATTTGAAAATTCAAATTGAAAATCCGAACCATTCAAATTGTTCTACATATTAATATCACCTTATATACCAAATTTTACATTTTTTGAATTTTTTTACTATTTTATCAGATAGGTCAAAGATGCAATAAAATAGGTATCCATAAATTGTTGGATTAATACATCTTTCGACCTTTACACTCGCCCTCGGTTAATGGTGTTCTTGGCTCAATGGTGCTCCCAAGAGATGTGTATGTGTAGGACTCAATGGTGAATTAGCTTGGTTTTGGTTTGGTTGTGTGATCGTAACAAGTATAAAGGTGGGAGAGCATGTGGAGTGCAATAACACACACCACCCACTCTTTTGAAGGATTTGGGCATCTTGCTCTCCCCACAACAATCTCTTGATGATTCCTCCATCTCACTCACATCTCTCTGCCCTGGCCCCATCTACCTTTGCCCCTCAAGATCTTGGCCTCTATCCTCACTACTCTCTCCCAAGCTTTCCTCCCATCCACAGCAATGGAAGCTTTGGATGGTAGAACACGCAACTAGACAAGTGGTTCAATGCAGATAGACAGACAGATCGATGGATAGATAGATGGATACCTCGCCGTCGGCGACAGCATGGCGTCAAAACTCCATTTTTTTTTGTCGCCTGCTGGTTGGTCATGGTCACACTGCATTGTTCTCCCTGGGACGTACAGGTAAAATGAACACCAAGAATCTACCCATCCATGTTGCAACAAGTGACCAAGGATAGGAAGTACAATGACATGGTAATGAAGATAAATGAATTGAATTTTTGCCATAAGACCCCCTTTAACAAATCATCGTCACAGTATGCACAAACCATGTAGATCATCCTCATCATGTTGTGTACATTCTAAAAAAGATAACACACGGCTTAATTGATCTGTTACAGAATGAGCTCATCTACCTGTTGCATGAGTAAACTCCATTGGGGAATATGACCACACTCAGTGGTCACTGCTCAGTAATACAGATTCGGTAATTTGCCTTTTTTGTCTAACCTTAGTGCGAGGAAAACAAATAGAGAGTATTCTAAACGTTTCAACTGCTCAGGTTTCACTGGTGGCGCTCTCAACAGGGAACACACAATCTAATCTCCAAGGATCAAAGTTGCTCAACCTCGCCTTACCGTTTCCGTGACCTCCTGGGCGCTGCTTCCTCGTCACTCTCACTGTCGTCGTCTCGGAGGGCGCTTCTACCGTATCTGTCTCCAGACTGCGACCTGGTTCCTTCTGCTCCAGAGTTCCCAGTGGCGTCATGGCCCCTGCTTCCCTGGTCCGAAGTTGTCTCATACCTGTCACCCCTCTCACCACCTGGCCTTCTTTGCTCCCGCTTTGCGCCACGGTTGTTTGGTGGAGGTGGTGGGGGCATGAAGGGAGCCATACCAACGGGTCGATTTGGTCGTCCAGGCCCACCCATTCCCATGCCTCCCATTAGCGGTCCACGACCAGGACCCATCATCATCTCTAGCCCCATAGGAAACATGCCCCCAGGTTGTGGAGGCCTGCCGGGGAAGACCATACCAGGCATAGGACCTCCTCTAGCGAAGTCACCAGGGAACCTTGGGCCACCAAATGGAGGAAAGCCACGAGGCACGCCAAAAGGATCAGGCATACCAAAACCACCGCCAAAACCAAAACCGTCACCCATCATGTTGGGAGGGAAGCCACGCCCTCCCATCATTGGCCCAACACCACGCAGCATTGGCATTTGAGGTGGCCACATCATCCCCCTTCCTCTTCCCCTTCCTTGAGACTCTTGGCCATTGCCTTCTTCCTCCTCCTCGCTTTCCTCTTCCTCTTCTTCTTCATTGTCATCAAACAGCACAATATCTTGATTGTCAGCTGCCTCATCAGCACTAACTCCTTTAGCCTTCTCTTCTTCTTTCTTGGCCTCTGCTGCAATTAGTATAGCCTAACCAAAATTCAAAAAATCAGCCAGTGGTGGGCATGACATCACCTCAATAGGTCAAAATAAGAAAAAGCAGCACATGGACAAATGTCTTTTAAAGCAAATAGATACATGATTTAGGCCTTAGTGAGGCTTAGACAAGGAATCATCCAGCTCCCGATAGATCATAATAACATTTATTCACTTTACCACAATATTTTTCTTCCAGTAAAACAGCACAGCAACCATAAAACTTGCTATTGCAGTGTATCTTTATAAGAGAGTGAGTTCTGAATCCAAAGGTAATTCCTATCTGACTAAGAGCAAACGATATGTCCTTTATTTTTTAGTCAACCTAGAGGGTGCAGTTGTTATCTTCCCTTAACAGTGCAAGATAATAATTGTTGTGTCCTTGTCCTCTATCTCCTTCCAAAACAATTCTGACAACTTAAATTGTGGTGGTGTTTTTTGAATTATGGTTCCTCCATCATGACTGGACTAGTCTAAGTACATTACAAGTGTGTGTCAACACATCAACAGGCACCATAAGCTGGTGGAATGCCCACAAGTAAGAAAAAAAGGAAGCTAATGCCTATAGTGATGTCCATGTCCACCATAATAAATTAGTATGAAATTCTGATAAAAAAATAATTAAGAAATGCGTGGGATACCGTCAGCTCGCTGTCTGGTTCTAGATAAAGCAGTGAAGCCAATTGCTCACCAATGAAAGGTTCTAATTCCTGGCAATCTCGGCTGATCTGCATAAACCAAAAGTGAATTAAATAGTTCAGTCCTGAACTTTCGAGGATTTGGATGAAGAATTACATGTTGAAACCATAAGGAGCACGCCATCACATAACTTTTTACTTTCTTCCATAATCATATACAGAAGTTAGAGTGATGCACTGTACCTTAACAGGGAGATTGTCATTGTATGGATTGCGCAGATGATGTGTTTTCTGAAATGACAGTTCACAGAGCTGCAGTGCAAAAATTGTTTGAAACAGATGCACAGTGATGATAGAAAACATGATATGTTCACGTACAAAAGATACAAGATAAATCAATAGATACCACTGCAATCAACAGTTTAACATAAGGTTCATCGACATGCTAGAAAGAACTAAAGCCAACAAAAGATCTAGCTATTTATCTGTCAAATGAACGAACAGAATATTCAAAAATCTGAATAGATAGTCTGAACCTAAAGCATATCTTAATAGCAATCTAACGAAGACCGTAAATATTTGAGAGTTGCTCAGTGATCACATCTTCGTAATCTTGTCTCAGCAGTTTAAAATATCCAGCAGGGAAATTTAGTTAAGCTGGTATTGCATCTTTAGCAGTACCAACTAACTATATCAAAATTAAGAGGTACTATATTTGTATGTGGTGTGATACGAATTCATGACCATATATTGTGCTTTACCATAACTAAGGATTAAGGCCCCATGTTCCATTGCTACAATTATAAAACAGTAGTACAAAAAAAGGTGTACCTTAAGCCACTGTATGGAGAAATTCCGACCATAATGTGCCGTTCCATGAGCAGATTTCCAATTTCCACCACCAATGTAGCCACCAATCCTAGAAGTCATCTTTGCACAACCCTTGAAAAACATAACATGGTTAAGTACCCAATATTTGTATGACTTCAAAATGTCATTCAATATTTGTATGAGTTCACACATTCAATATTCATAGGGAAAATGAAACCTCCACTTTACCTGGAAATTACGAGTTCTATTGATCGAGAATATCAAAATAACGTTCTCGATGGATTCAAAGGCTTCATTAAGTTTAGCCTCATTGCTCCTTTGGGTAGCCCAGATGCCCTGCTGAACTGATATCTCCAGATTCTCCCTATTGCAACTCTTGACAATGAAGTACCTGATTTTTACATTACCAACCGAAGACTTGATTAGAGAACTACTATAGTACCCGAAGACACTTGACACCATGAAACAATCAAGCAGAACTTCTAGTTGGAAAAGCATTAAGTAATTCCCGATGGCAGTACCAAGATAAGGGTGAATGCTACCTTTAACAATACAAAATATTAGGTAATAAAATACTAACAATTATTTGGTCACAAGGATAAGTAGTAACAAGTGAAAGCTGTCAGTTTTGCAATATTGACAATTTAGACATTGCATGAGATGTTGGATTTCTAAGTACTAAAGCACAACGTCGAGAGACTCCGAAAGACTATAAATATAGGCTGCCAAAATTTACACCAGCATCAGTGTAATAACTAATAATCAAATAACTATAGTTGGTTCAATCTGAGAACAACACAAGCACTAATTTGAACTAATGCATACAACATTTAAATTCCATAGGTCAAAGTAAAATGTGTATTCCCTCCAGAAATTGCCGAGGCTTGCTACTACCATGGACACGCATGCTATGGCTTACCAGACCATATATATTTCGAAACTAACTGTTTATGAAACTTTCATGAGGTACCCGTACTCATAACTTCTCATCATGAAATCCTACTATACAAAGTTTAAACTTGGCAACAATGATAGATTGATAAGAAACACACTTCTTCTAAGGTGCTAAACAATGTGGAACCAACCTTGAGGTAGCTACAACTAGTTAACAGTACCCAGAAAAAGAAATAATAATAGCTAGCAACTTGTGTAATTAGCAAAAAGATGATCACAACATTTTGTTATCAGTCAATCTAGGAGAATGCAAAAAAGAGATTTCACAAATAAGTACATTTTATTACCAAATGTCAGAAGAGATAACATATTTGCTGTTTAATACTATGTTCTATCATAACTGAGAGTCTGAGACTATGTGTATCATTTTCAGAGTATGCTAGAAGCTTTACAATATTTACTAGAAACTCCACACACACCTAGATGGCCCTTGTGGAAGGGGTGTTGCAATTCTAGTGGCTTGATTCGACGAGCCATTTGGAACAGATTGGACTTGGTCATTTGTATTTGGTTTCTGTTGTTGTTGCTGCTGCTGCTGCTGTGGTGGCTGTTGATTTGTAGTTTGTGCTTGCTGTCCAACAGCAGGCTGAACGGTTGTGGTTGTAGTATTATCTATAGTATTTTGGTTAGGTAAACCTGAACCCTGTGGATGTTGAGGTCTCTCCCCCTGCTGATTATAATTATTGTGCCTATGCTGATTGAATTTGTTGAAAGAGCGAATCTGCAAAATCTTCTGCAGAACTTCCTCAACAGGAGGTGGTGGCCCAGGTAGCTTAACATGCTTGTACCGGCAATTAGGACCATTAGGGCAAAATCCCATCTTGTACCTGCAAAGCAGCACAGGTTAACATAAAAATGTTAGGTATATTTTTCAGTAACATCATATTCACTTATTTACAACAACACATGACTGCCACAATAAACAATCTCCTTTTCTGTGATGGTGCATCTGTATGACTGTTCCATCACCTAGCACTCTACCATGTTCTATAAATTATATGGTTATTTCTATTGCAACAAAATGGCATTTCCACAGTATCTTGAAAGTAAGCTTCTATCAGCAGCAATCAGAAAACAAACCAAGCTCACTAAACTATATAAATGGAATCAAACTGCAGAGAATCAATCGAAGGTGATTATACCCAATGACAAACATGTTGACAACCACAAGACCTACAGACCCAATCGCGCCCAAGTTAACAGATCGCACTTGCTAAACTCCACCAAAAGTCAACTACACAACACCTCCAATCCAAGAGTTAACAAACGAATCATTCACGGTGATAAAAATCTTACCCCTGGATCAAGATATGCTAAACTTAACATAGAAAAAAAAGAAATCTGGGGATCGAGGATCTCACATGTTGCACTCCTTGACATCGTCGTAGGAGTGCTTGTAGGCGCAGTCCGGCTCGCGGCACTCGCCGAAGTCGCGAAAGAAACGGCACACGGGCATCCGGGCCTTGTCGAACTGGTGCAGGAACCCGCAGGCCTCCCCCTTCATGCACAGGCCGCGAAGCCAGTGCCGGCACACCGTCTGCCGGTAGCTGCCGCGGCCGCGGCCGCGGCCATGCCCGCCCCCATCACCGGGTCCGCCGCCCCCGCCACCGCCACCGCCGCCGATCCCCCGGGTCGGCCGAGTGCGGCGCTGGTCCGCCGCCGGCGGGGGCCTGGTCGAGTCCGCCCTCGAAGTCGAAGCTGAGGTCGCCGTCGTCCATGGTGGGGGAGAGAGAATTTAGGGTTTTCCCCGCTTGGGAGTTGGGACTCATGTGGAAGGTGTTTTCTCTTTCTTTTTTAGAACCAGCTCGAATCCCAGGAATCGGAATTGGGAGTTCGGAATCGTCAATCCTGGAATCGGAATGGGGGCTGGATCGCTTTATAATTTGGATAACTTACTTTTCGTTTCGTTTGGTAGCGCTACTGATTATATGATTTGAGAATTAGAATCGGTATATTAGTATAATAAAATAATAATTATAACAATATTTTTGATGATTCAAAACTATTTTTAGTGATTCTCATTCACTATGTAAAGCTGCTTCACTCACTTGAAGTGATTTTACCGAAATCGGTTGTAAAATAACCGTTTGTGAGAGATTATTGATTACTTGAGAATCGAAAGAAAAATCCCTACCAAACGAGGCCTTAAGATGACACTACAATTTGGTTAACAGTTGATTTTGTGACATAAAAAATGTGCCCACCATCTCATATTGTTTGGTATTTACTGGCTCCGTCTCATATTATAATTCTCCTCTTTGATCATTTTTTCATAGTCAATTTTTTTAAAATTTAGCTAAATTTATAAAAAAAATAACATCTACAATAAAAATTAGTTTTATTAAATCTAATATATAATATATTTTGGTGATATGTTTTTTAAATATCAGTATATTTCCTTTAAATTTAATCAAACTAAAAAGTTTGAATATAAAAAGGTGGAGGAAGCATATAATTTTGCATCTTTTTCCTCGATAAGAAAATGTTGCAATTTTGTATAAATACTTGTTATTAAAACATTTAGATGTATTATTAACTTTTAAGTATTCTTAAAAATATCATTTAAATTGTAAAAATATATAATTTAGATATACTATGATCGATGACTGGAGAGCTCGAGCAAACTAGGTGGTAGCCAAATCTCTCAAGGGCAAGAATGAGAGTTGGAGCTAGCTCGTATTCATCGAAAGTGAAGAAGATTGAGGAGACAAGAGAAGAATTTATCCATAAGTTCGAGATTTTGAAAGGCTTTGAATTGCATAGGAGAAAAATTCCTACAAAGCCCGTTGGGAACATAGGATTGGACTCTAGAATTTCATTGAAATTTCTATGGAATGACATGTTTAACACGAATTTTAGAAGGTTCTAGCATGAGGCCCAACTTCTTCGAAAATTTATTGTGTCTATCTCTATTTCAGTTCTTGTGTTTATTTTCTTACAAACAAGATGCAAGGTCCAAGGAAAAGTAGAATTGTCCTTTGAAACATAGAAAAAGTAGAAAAATCCTTTGGAACATATGAAAAGTAGAAGAATTATGAATGTATTGAAATCCATTGGAAAAGAATTCATTGAATCAAGAATGAATCCTACAAAATCCTTAAAAATTTCCCTGAAACGGACCATTTCATATGTATTTAGAAGGAAAATTAACATAGTTTAGAAGGAAAATTAACATAGGGCTAGACGTCATGCTTTCTTCCATATGACCCGACCCCTATAATTTTCCTTTGGCGCCATCGACCAAATATTTTTTTAAAAAAAATCTTATGAATTCATTTTCTATAAGTTATGTTATGGTGTGATAATTTATTTCTGTTTTTCTTCTATTTCTATAATGTTTTGAAATCCTATGTTCTAGATGAGTTTTAATTCTGCACTTTTTTTATTGCTGTGTTTTGAGAAGGAAAAAATTCATTTTAATTCCATCAAATATATGATCAAATATATGTTGAATCTTATTTATATCCCTCAACCGTAATACCGAATATAACGACTCCTTCAACTATTAAAAAAATAAAAAAACAAAATTTTTCGCTGACGTCATTCACACGACAACTAGTCGTCAAATAATTTTCTTTAAAAAAATAAATGTGGGACCCAAAGAGGCCCTGAATGTAACAAAGCGTATTGACCTGAATTGAATCGAGTGAATCGAGAGCAGGTTGGGCTGGATACTGGAAGCCCACCAACGGCCCACCATCTTAATTGGCCTCTCACTCTAGTCCTTGCTCCATCGTCGACCCGACCTCCCCCGACGTCCGTCTCCTCATAGCGCCGCCGCGAGCAGCGCCGGTCTCCATCCCCGCGAGCAGCAGCGCCGCCGCCTCATCCTCGCCGCAGGTGACGAGCATGAGCATCCGTCCGTCCGTCCGTCCGTACGCACCTCCCTCTCTCGAATCTGCCTTTACCCTCAGCTTTTCTTCTAGATCTGGAAGCCCCATGCCCGACGTCAGCTCCGTCCCCGATGCTGCAGCAGCATCCGCAGAAACCACCACCGCAGGCAGCTCGCAGCACGTCGAGAAGCTGAGGAAGATGCTGTTCCGGAGGATGCTGGTCGGCGTGAACGACGGCCGCTACTTCCTCGGGCTCTTCCACTGCGTCGACAAGCAGGGGAACATCCTCCTCCAGGACGCCGTGGAGTACAGGAGCACGCGGCACTCGTCGTCTTCCCCGACGGAGCAGCGCAGCCTCGGCCTCATCTTGATCCCGGCCGCCTGCCGCTCGTCCTGCCATGTCGATTGCTCTGTCGAGGAGAGCATGTCGCTCCTGTCTCTGCACAGGTGAGATGACTGAGATGTGGCTCTTTTCCTGCTTGCAAAAGCTAATAGCTTTGGATGAACTATGTATGAGAAATTGAAAATTTTCTTGCTGTGAATTAATTTGCGATCATTTTTCGTCATGTGGCATACTCCCAGCATATGCTTCCTATTTTTTGTTGCTATTTTTGCTGGAATCGGCTGGTGTTCATATTTCACTCATTTAGAAGAACAGATTAGTGCTACTAGATGCATTTCACTTCAGTCTGTTTACTGCCCAACAGTTCTTCAGTCTACTTGATGGTTTACGTTAAATTTGGAGTGGGACTTTAACTGATGCTGTGTAGAGTACATTTGCAAATGCCTGTTTATTTAAGAAGTCATCAAAGGTCAAAGTGTATTAACATGTTTGCCAAACTCCTGTTTGTGATGTCTCACAGTGGCAAGATCACTTCTTTTTGTTAGTAACTGCAATTTGGTGCGCTATTATAATCAGGCTTAGTTCATGTGGATTTTTATTCTTTGATACATCATGTTTTGAGATGGGAGCACTGAATTGATTGTCCATATTAGCAGGGAAGTTCATCATGTAAGTCCATACTCAGGCTCCAAACTGATCGCGCATAATGAAAGATGATGAATTTCTTCTACTCTGCAATACCATCATTTTTAACAATTCATTCGTTTAAAACAGAAACAACTCTGCAATTACCATGATCATGTCTCAAATTTGCTTTAAAACCCAGTATTCTAGTACAAATAGTGAAATGGGGCATACAAAAATTGCCACCAAATGTTCCTAAAAACCGATAATGAAACAGTATACAACATGACCATCCTATCCAAAGTTTGTATTTTTTACCAAAGAAGACAAACAGTTAATGAACAAATTCGCCGTCAAGCCATTTTAGAGATGGATTGAGTGTCACCACAAGAGTTCTGAAGTTCTCCTTGTTGGTAACTGCATTTCCTTCAAGGCAAAGCTGTACCAAATTCACATGTTTGAAGAACAGTATGGCATCCCAAAATTCCTCCACGTTAATATTTTTCTTCCAGCATTCTTCAAAAGCTTCACATGCTTCAACTTTATGTGAGAATGGAGATGGGCAGATATACCGGGTTGTGTCGATTGGGTGAGTTCCAATCTCATTGGAAGATAAATCCAGTACTTTCAAAGAAATTATCTTCGTGAGTGGTTCAAGTGCTGTGAAACTACTGATCTGGTTGTTGCCGAGGTTCAAGCATATAAGCTGCTGCAAAGCCTCCAAACCTGAAAACATCAACAAATTAGTTTCTTTAAAGATGGAAGTCTGTTTGATATATCTGTTAGCTTGGCACTTGCATATAAGAAGCTAATTTACAGAACCTGTTATACTGACATTAATGCTTCTGAAGTAGAGAAAACAAGTTATTACAAGGTATGAAAATGTCTCACCTTCAATCGATCTGAGGTTGTTGTGGCTTAGATCCAGCATTTGAATCCACAACAAGCGTTCTGCAAATCCAATACGTGTTAAAGATAGTCTGCAAAGCTGAACATGGTTTAATGGAGCTAACTTTGGTAGAGCTTTGACTGAACAGTATTTCTTGAAAGCCTCCATGTCGCATGTTAACTGCAAGGAAATGTTCAGTTAGATAGCAGCACATTGTATGCTCAAAATAAAATTCGAATGACAGTTAATAGAAACGGGTCACTTTTTATGTAAAATAATATGAACTAATCATAATTCATCTATGCATTACCGCTGTTACAGTTCTAACTTTCAAACATGACTGGTTGTAATCTACAAAACTGGAAACCAGAAAAGTTTCGGAGTGTTAGAGAATTAGTTTACCTGCATAACTATATGGTTTCAAGGAGCATGTAGATGATTAGTCTACTCACTGGCTTAGAACAATGTATTATACAAACATGATACAACAAACTTGCAGCGAATTAGAATATGTATAAGGCGGGCCTGTTGTAATTTCACTCTTTGTCGTCCTCATGAATATAAGCACAAAATATTTTTTTTAAAAAAGAAAAGCCAAAGAGAAAGGCATCATCTAGATGTCCAATACAAGATATTTCTTGCAAATAGCCTATTCATGCATGAAAGACGATAGAATGGTGAGATATTGATTCACGGAATTTTAGTTGATGGTTTCCACAAATCATAATGATCCCTTTGGCCAAAACAAACCAGTCAGATTAGTGGTAACTGGGAAATTCATAGTTCTTCATATAAGTTGATGTTACCTGATCCATTAAGACTAGGCTCTGCTCATCCTCGTAGTACCTTTTATGAGATGGATCCAGGTGGATCAAGTCATTAAAGAGCCCGAGCGCCTCTTCACAATATCTCTTCCTTTCAACAAGAGAACTTCCACGGGACTTTATTGCAGCACAAGCAAGCAATAAGCGTGCTAATGTCAACTTTGCAAACTTGCTGAGAAATAGGGCATAATGTGAAAAGGGAAGCCAAATAAATTAAGCAAAAGATGCAAAAAAAAAAAAGGGAAATAGCCTAACCTATTGTCATCAGGCAATTCTCTAAAAAGGTCTATTTCATCAGATAGTCTTTCCAAATGCCAATTTGACTCCTCGTGTACCAATGAATTAGTGATCTTGAACTGCTCAAAATGGATGCAACTGGGGTTTGCATGAGATGGGAAAGGCTCTAAGCAATCCCAGGAGATAAGATCATGAATCGGATCAGTATCGTGGACTATACTATCATTGTTGCTCAGTTCAAAGGTAAATGAGAAATGCCTGGGACAGTTATAATACGAGCCACTTCTGGACACAATTTCATCTGAATTGGTTACGCTTACTTCAACTGAAAATTGCTGCAAACTGTTACATTCCAAGTTTGATACTTCAAGATAAGTGACCCAACAATTAGAATGTCCAGAATCTGTTACTGAAAGGGGCCTCCACTGAATGTTCTTACTAACCACCAAGTCAGAATTCAAGCTCACACTTGATGAACTTAACCCTTTCACAGGCTCATTAAAATAAAGAACAATTGGTAGAATCCCTTCCTTCAGTGAGTAACAACAAATGGAGCTCAAGGAAGATAAACTGAGGTTTGAACCATTAGAAGGCCATGAAGCAATCAGCAGCGGATTCTCTGGACTAGATGTCTGAGCTAAAAGCCAGAGGTGATAGAACCATCCACTTTGATCACTTGGGTCTGTAAAAAGGGCCTGAGTTACAAGTTCAAACTCCTCCGAAAAAATCTTCTGCTTTGACTCAAAACCCTTGCTCTGTTGGATTAGCAGATTGGACAGAAGTATACTGCAATACACGGAGTGAGGCATTGAAGCATACAGATTAACGTATTGTACAAAAGTGACTACCATTTGATGAGTAAACATAACACCAACAATGGAAACCACTAACAACAAGGATAATATAAATTACTCAAAACAAATTAAGTCCTAATTAAGGATAGTAAACCAGCATACCAAAATTAAGTCCTAATATAAGGAGCTAAGCCCTCAAGTTAATCTGTTGTTTTCCATGATAAGCACTTGATTGTCTATAAATCAATGTCAGTTCTGTTGCCCAGCAGACTTTTACTACAGACAGAACATAAGACAGATGACTTTAGTAGTTAAGGGTTCACTTAACCTACTGTTGTTAGTTGCATATGTTTCACAATCCATACACTGGCTCCAATTAAAAGTTCAAACATCACAAAATGGACATGTGCTAAGAGCATTTAGAAAGATTGTCTATTAACTACGGCATACCTGCGATTATGCCACGCTGAGTAATTACTGAAGTTGTCACTGATCTTGTTCATTGTGTATTTAAGCTCATCCTCTTCTGGCACCCCCATGAATCTGGCAAGGAACCTGTCCAGAGGGGGGGGGATTTAATCCAAAGTTCCAAACAGATAGTCTCGGTCTGAATTTCCAGTAAAAAGTAAATTACCTGCGGTAATTCCATCCATGGAAATTCCTCGCGTCCACCTTCAATAGTTTATCCAAGAGGCCAAATTCACGCTTGAAATCCACTGGGGTGAGCTTTTGGTTTAGCAACCACTTTCGGTGATACCATGCCCCGTAGGACTTTGGGTTCTGCCTCAATGCAACCTCTACCTTCAAAAATTCATAGCTGAGGATCATCTAAGCAATCAACTGCATTGACACTTGAAACAGATAAAGCATGATAGAAACACAAGATCTGTTACACACTATCATCTGCATTTTATAACTGCAATTGCTATTCCTGTCTCTGTGACCGAGTTTTGATCCCAACAAAGATGACTAATTTAGTTTATTGAGAAAGCATAGCCTCTAATAAAGAGCACAGGTCAATCTGATCCATGGTGGCATGTTCTAGATAATTAACCAAAATTTCATAGCTCACCACTCTGAGCTCATTATCAATGGCAGATTTTACGGCCTCCAGCTCAGAAAGCTCCCCAAGGTTGTGCTGAAACGCAAGCTTCCGGTAGTTCCATGCAGTATAGGCCTCAGGATTAATCTCGAGCAGCTTGAAGCTCAGCCCGAGTGCCTCCTTGGTGTACCTGCAGATCCCATTGATCCAAACAACAAGTTCATCCTGTCAGTGAGTTACGAATGTGATAGACTGAATCTAAGACCTTTTGAAACAGAAGAAAGCTAAAATGCGAAAGTTTTGGTATAAAGGCACTGGAATCAAACAAGCACGCAACATTGGATCCCTCTAGCTCCAAAGAAGAATTGACCAGAAGAACAAGATCGAATCTTTCCGCCCAAAATCACCACAGAGACCATTTCTGAATCATATGAACCATCGTATTCGATCTTACGAGCCCTAGGAGGCGGCGCGCGACAGGAGGAGGAGGAGGAGGCTTACGTGTGGGACTGGTGGTTGCGCAGGACCTGGGCCTGGAGGTCGCGGAGCTTGGCGGCCTTGGCCTCCGCCGCCGCCGCGTCCTCCGGCTTGTCCGGGCGGCGGGGCCGGCCGTGCATCTCCTCTCCTCCCTCCTCCGGCGAGGCGGCTACGGCGGCTGGGGTGTTTAGATCTCAAACGGAAAGAGAGGGGAGGAGCTCGTCGACTCGTGGGGAATCGGAGGAGACGGAGAGGTTGCTTGGGGATGAACTTGGAAGCCCAAATCCAACGCCTCGTTCGATCTTTGAGTTCTGTTCGAGGACATGAATGGAAGTCTGTGTTTTGCTGAAAATCTACTTATTTTTTTCTGACTTATTTTACTTTTATTTATCAACCTTTAGAAGAATCTGAATTATTTTTTATATACAAGTTAGACGCACACATAACACACACACATTCTAAGTCCATATAACACTATAGCACATTAAACCGTTGTAACATACCACCTCTGCTTTTAAACATGTGACGATATTAACTTTTAAACATGATGTTTAATATTTATTTTATTTAAAAATATAAGTATTTTATTATTACTAGCAAAATGCCGTGCGTTGCACGGGACGACGGCACGGGGGGAAGTAGGCGGAGGGCGAAGGTCCACGCGGCGGCGCGGAAGTTCGGCGTCGACGGGAGGGAGGGGCACGGGCGCGGCGCGGATGGGGACGAAGGAGAGGATGTAGAAAGTTTTTTTATCCAAGCCCTCCTTTCTTTTCGATATTAGGATGCGGGTTAATTTTATAAACACTCAAGGGGTTTTACGCAAATAACCCTTTTTCTTATTTAACCGGGTTTTTTTTAAAATAGCCAGACGGACTGCGGGTTAATTTCGAAAAAACTCAAGGAGTTTTCTGCAAAATAGACAGACAAAACAAAATTTGGATAATTGGGTGAACATGTAGAGCAAAATGCCGTGCGTTGCAACGGGATGACGGCGAGGGAGGGAAGCGGGCGAAGAGCGAAGGTCCGTGGCGGCGCGAGCTCCGGCGGCGATGAGAGGGGGTGCGGGCGCGGCGTGGGCGCGGTGCGGATGAGGACGAAAGAGAGGAGCGAAGGTTTTTAATCCAAGCCCTCCTCTTTTTAAGCTTGGGCTGCACGTTAATTTCATAAACACTCAAGGGGTTTTCTACAAAATAACTCTTTTTCTTCTTTAAGCTGGTTTTTAAAATAGCCGGACAGAGTGTGGGTTAATTTCGGAAAAACTTAAGGGGTTTTCTACAAAATAGCCGAGCAAAACAAAATTTGGGTGGAAACACTTTGCTTGCTTTATATATAGTTATATATTATAGATTATAGATTTAAGATATTTTAAAAGAAGGAATAATTTTATAATTGGCCATCGAGCTATCGTGAAAGTTTGTATTTGACCATCCAACCAAAAAATCAGGTATCCTACACACTCAACTACCAAAACCATGCATCTTCGGCTATCCGACTCGGTTTTACAAAAATCTTATGTTACGTTGGCGCCGAGGGCTGAGTTAGCAGTGCATGTTAAAAATCCTCACGCCATCTCTCTTCTCTCCGCCTTCTTCTCCGACGTGCATTCCGTTGAACAGCTTGCACGCGGTGAGCACGTCGCCGACATGAAGAGAGCGGAGAAAAATGTTTGCCTGTCATATTAGTAGGGGGAGCAGGGTCAAGCTCGTTGGAGGACACGTCGGTGGCGGCGGCGCGGAAGCTGCACCTCCTCATCCGCTCCCAGGACCTTCGCCTGGCGCTCTCCTACCTCCGCACCCTCCCTCGCCACTCACCCTTCTCCCCAACCATGCCCTCAACACCGTCCTCCGCCGGCGGCTGCCTCTGCGCCGCCGCGTCCCTCTTCCGCCACATTCCTTCAACTCCCTCCTCGCCGCCCTCACTCCGCCGCGGTCGCCGGTGTGCGGCCTTCGCGCTCTTTGCGCGTTCGCTTCGCTCCTCGGCCTCTCCCAGCCGCTACCCTCAACACCCTCCTCCACGGCTTCTCCACCGCCTCCACCGCACCCATCCCTCCCGCTCTCCCGGGTTCTTCCACTTCTTGCCGGACATCTACGCCTTCGCGCCGGACGCCACCTCGTACAACTCGCTGCTCTCCGCTCTCTGCCGCATCTTTTCCATAGTGTGGTATGCTTCGAAAGAAATTTAGTAAATTTTGCTAGAATTTGGTAGAAATATAGGTGGCCAAACGAGGCACACGGCATGGCCCGCCCTGGGCACGGCTAAGGCACGGCCCGTTAGGCACGGCTACTGTGACGGGCCGTGCCGTGTCGGCCCACGTGCCGCGCCCCCGACCCAAGCACGGCCCACGGGTGGCCGGGCCATGTAACATCCTGAAAATCGAAGAAATTAAAATCGAAACATAAAAATCGGAACTTACAAAAACTTTTGCTTGTTGCCTTTCTTTCGAGTTTGTTGCTTCTTATTTGTCACCTCGGTTACATAAATTTAGTTGTGAACAATTCCTCTCGATGTTTGTGAATGGTTTGGATTTTGTTGGGAAGAAAATTTTGAAATATGGGGTTAGGAATTTTAAAATAAAATCGGAAAAGGATGCGGACTTATGAAAATATGTATTTGAGAAATAAGATATTAATTGGTAATTATGGAAGATTAATTAGGGAATAAAAAAGACAATAAAATATTTTAGGGGATTTACATGAAATCTAGGAAATTTTTGGAATTTAAAAATGGTGAATTATGAAATTAGGAAAAAGGGATTTAAATAAATATAAAAAATATATGTGGAAAAATAAAAAGTGGGGAAAAAGTTGAAAATATAATATTAAAAATTTTTCTAGGAATATTAGAATTTATTTTAATTTTTAGAGAGGAAGAAAATACAAATGGAAAATTAAGAATTTAAAATCGGGAAAATAAAAAGGAGCACTGTTCATTGCTCGGCGGTGTTCGACCCGTGCCGGCCCGGACCGCGCGCCGCCCGCGTCGCCGGCCGTACGGCGCCCGCCCGCATCGCCGCCGCCGCCGTCTCGCCCTCGCGGCCGCGCCCTCGCCGCCACGCGTTCGCCGCCGCGCCGGACCCGGCCTCCGCGCCGCCGCGTGGCGTCCGCCGTGCGACGCGCGCGCCCCCCCTCTCCGTTTCACTCTCGGCCGCAGCTATAAAGGGGCAAAACCCCCACCTTTTCCCACGCCACCGCCGCCTCTCCCTCTCTCCCGAGCGTCGCGTCACCGCAAAAACCGAGCGCCCGCCGCATGACCCGAGTGCGCCGTGCACCGCAAGCCGAGCCGTCGCCGCCGCACGCAGCGCCGCCGTCTCTCCTCACCGTCGCCGCCTCCGCTGGTAAGCCCCCGGGCCGCCCCTTTCCCTTGCGCTAGCGCCGACCGCCACCCCTGTTTCCTCGAGCGCCGGTCGAACACCTTGAGGCCCAATGAATAGTGCGAAGAGAAAAAGAAAAGAAAAAAGAAAGAAAAAGAGAAAAATGAGAAAAAGAAAAATAGGGAAAAATTAGGAAAAATTATGGAAATTTTGGAAAAATATTTGGAAAGGACTTGAGTGAAATTTTGGGCAAAAATAAATTATTTTCTTGTATGTTTTCTCAGTGCAAAGTTTGAAAATCAAAATCGGACTTTTTCCGAAATTTCGTTTCGTGTCGTTTTTAAATCCGGATTTCGTTTAATTCTTTCTCGCTATTTAAATATGCTTCTCTTTTGTGCTCAAACCTTCAAAACCTCGAGCACAAATTCCTCCGCTGATATTTTCAAATCTATTGTCTCAAATAATTATGATCATCGTCTTTGCGAAAACCCAAGGGCATCGACTCGATTCCAAAATTTGGATTTTTCCTTAGCAACCCTTGTCCTAACTCAAGTAGAATTTTAGGCTAAATATTTGGAGTCGTTTTCGTGGTTTTACGGTTCTTTTCGGTCTTTCGGTATTTTATTGAATTCTAATTAAATTCAATTGATCTTTCGCACGTACGGATAGCACCTGAAGAAGCAGGCATCGACTCCGTTAAAGACCCCACTCAACAAGCGTGCGAGTAAGGCAAGTCATCACACTCTTTGAACATATTGATCCCATTTACGAAATGATGTTGTTTTAAACTTCAAACATGCATGCTATACACAAAGAATTACCTATACTTGTTATACCATGCCTTGTTATTGATTACCTTTAGAATCATTCCTTGTAACCCTCGATGTGATACATACAACCGGAGAATATCTTCGGTAAAATGCTTAGCCATGCTATCTTTAGATTCATGCATACTCATGATTTTATGAAGAGCTTTATGCTTGGGCAACTACCTTAGGGAAGGTAGTTGAGATACGGCATGTGGAGACATGAGCGCCACATTGCCATGAGAATGATGAAATGAGTTTTGATGAAAATGGAAAGTACTAAACAAATGTTTTAGACTGGGGCGACTGAATGAATTGGGTGGATTCCGGAAAAGGCAAGTGCCGACCCTGGTCAATTAAGGACCGAGCTATGAGATAGCGGAAACGAGCCGATACAACCGTACTTCTCGAATGGGTATAGACCTAGCGGAGTAGAAAGCCGAGCGGAGGCGGTACCCTTGCATAGTGGTTCTTATGTATGAGATGAGATTTGAAAGGGAGGATGGGAAATTGGAATTTATTATAACTTGATGAATGAAGTCTCCTTACCCCGGGTGCGCGAGAACTCCTCTCTTGCTAGAAAATGACGGCTAGAGTGCATGAGGGCTTAAGTTCATGGAGCGGGTGCTCCAAAGTGAGGTTATCGAAAGGCTTTGCCGTGACTGTCTCATGTGTTGGGACGTAGGCTCATTTGTTGGGCTATCGCGGAGTACAGGTAAAGTGTACATCCACTGCAGTGTGAATGAACCAATCTATTCGAATAGCCGTGCTCGCGGATATTGAGCATCGTGACAAGACTTTCGCTTGGCTAGACTTTAAACTTTAAATTGATGGGATGGGTTTGCATGATGACTTTTAGTCACTGGTGGATCAACTTCTCGAGATGCGAGAAGGGGTGGACTCCCCAGAAAACCATAACGACCCGGAGGCGAGAAGCCATCCTTGGAATCACGATGGATGGTAGACAGAACCGTCGCCGACTTAATGAACTGTGGAACTAAAAATTGACTTGGCTAGTTGTTAGGTTTGTAAAAAGATTTGTGAAAATTGGCTTTATGCAAACACCAGCCATTCCTTAAATGACCCTATCATATGCATCACTTTCGTGTTGGCTTGCTGAGTACGGTTGGTACTCACCCTTGCTATACGCACAAACCTTCAGATGGTGGGAATGAAGACTCGGAGGATCCATATGCCTACTACCGGGAGGGCGAAGAAGGCGATGACGCTTACTAGGTCTTAGTCTCGGTCGTTGCACATGTGGCAATTGACAAGCCGTTGCCTTTATTCCCTTGCCTTATCTAATTTCTACTTTTGGGTTGTATCTGGACCATGAGGTCCTATGTGTTGGACATTGCCTTCGGGCCTATTATTGTAATAATTTCGATGTAAGACTATTCGTGCATTTGCACCTGATTATTCAGTACTGTATTTCGTGGGTACCAAACTACTCGATCCAGGGAAATGGTACTATGAACATGAAAGATTCTCGTTCCAAAAACGGGGGTCCACAGGCCGTGCCCGTGTCGGCACGGCACGACAACGACCCATGGGCTGAAATCGGCCCGTTTGGCCCAGTAACGCGAAATTACCATTTTATACGAGTACTTTTTGCAATTGTGCTACATACATTAAGAGTATTCTGGTAAAATCACATATTTCTTATCTTTATCCTAACCCTAACTCATGCCCATCCTCTCCTCTATCGCATCGCCGCTGGCCATCATGCCCGCGACCCGCACGCCGCGGACCGCGCCGCCCGACCCTGCAGCCCCGCTGACGCCGTCCGTGCCACCGTCGTCCGCCGCTTACGGGCATGACGTCGTCCCCGCCACCGCGCCAATGTCGTCCCGTCCTCCGCCCTCCGCTGTGGAAGGGCAGTGCTTGCGTCCGTGCCAACTCCATTGTGCTGCCGCTGTCCTTGCCCGTCCGCGCCTGACGTGCCCGTCCGCCGCACAGCCGCTCTGTGTCCGCCTCCGAGCTCCGCGCCGACTCCACCGTGTTGAACGTCGTCCCTTCGCGCCGCGCACCCGACACCCAACCTAGCTCCTCCATGCCGGCGACCCCTAACCCTAGCTCCTCCCTGGGCCGCCGTGCCGTGGGGCGGCAAAACCGTGCCTCGGCCGGCACGATACGATAGAACCGAGCCGTGCCATGCCACCACGGCTCGGCCTGGGCTAGCCCAAGCACGACACGCCCAATCGTGTCGTGCCGGCCCAGCCCATTTGCATTCATGCCATGTCGTGCTCGTGTCATAAACAGTACACGTGTGCCCGTGTCAGCCTCCTATGGCACGACCCATTTGGCCATACACCTATGGGTAGAAACAATTAAAGCAGGGTTCAGGACAGGGTTCAATCTTGCTGGAAAAAAGGGGTATTGGCAGAGGGAGAAATTTAGCATGCTGGAGTTCACCACTGGCTTGTACAGGTTGTGCACCATCTGGTCGTCGCCCTCCACGTGCTCCACCCACGTCACCTTGGAGTAGCCGTTCGGCATCTCCTGGATGAGGCAGCCGAAGGGGCGGCGCCGGTGGCCGCGTGCTGGCAGCTGGCAGCCGCCGCCCACGCGGAGCCCGTCGAGGGAGACGTCGACGACGGCCCACGTGCATTCGGGGTGCTGCTTGTAGTAGCGCAGGAACTGGGTCTCCCTCATCGGCACCAGCGGCGACAGCATCTGGAACTCGACGGACATGAGCTGCAGCGTGCCGTTGTGGTTGCCGACGACGCCCGTGGAGAGCACCTCCAGCGTCGCCGCGCGCGGCACGATGCTAGAGAAGAGCGCCGTCCACTGCCCGATGTCCATGAGAGACGTGCTCACTGCGTGCAAGCTGTTCGACGGAATGCACGTCGGAGAAGGCGGCAGAGAGAAAGCTGACTCAGTCCTCAATGCCAGCGTGGCTTTAGAGTTTTGTAAAACCGGTCGGATGACCGAAGATACATGGGGTTTTAATAGTTTGATATGTAGGATATCCAGTTTTCTAGTTGAATGTACAGATATTTCAAGGGTATAATTTTTCCTTTTAAGAATGACTTATATTTTGCTTATTTATGCTGATTTTGATTTTTTAATGAGATGAATGATTATTCAAAAGTCAATAACCTCATATATATTTAAAACATGATGAAGTATAAAATATAAAAATACATAAAGGATAAAGGTACGAAGATTTGTTACTATTTTTAAGTAGTCCAGACCCTATGTTGGAAAAATGAAACCAGCCTTTATTATGCCAAATTTGATGTTCTTATTCATCAAGTAATTTGCTTGGCACTGGGATTGCTACATTTCTCTTTGTACGATATGTGCACAACAGCACAGGCTCTCCTTGGTGTACATTTTCTGATCATACATACAGAACTTGGTGCCTATGTCTATACACTGTTGCACATAATATGACATAAGTTGGTCCAAATGCAGCAAGAGTGTCCTATGTATAATTACATTGTTACATATAATATGGCATAAGTTGGTCCGAATGCAGCAAGAGTGCACTTTATGTTGATCCAGCCCTGGACATACAGCGGGCCAATACCTCAGTAAAATCAATTTACTGGAAATGTCAGAAAAAGGTTGATTTGAGCCAATGGATTTGACTAAACAGGCTGATTGCCGCCAATTAAGATAACTTCACTTTAAAAGGGATAATCCAACTTTGCCTGAGTACACTTTAACCATACCACAATCCCAGAACTTTTTATTACTTTATTTATTTTAACAGGTGGCAAGTTAGGTGGCAGAACTACAAGATCAATTTTCATCTTTGCCAGCATAGAAGTGGCGAAATGCACATGAGAAGTCCTTGAGTTCACAGCCATCAGCGCATAGCTTTCGATAACTGCAAAAACTATTGTTAGCTGTGCGATGGTTGAGACGAGAAAATATATGGTTATGGGGAAGTTTTGGATTAGAAAATGGGCAAAAAGAAAAACTTTACATTTCAAGTGCCTGAGAACCAAAGGGACATTTGAAGCCAACTCCAGATGCGGAGGCCATGGCCAAATCCAAATCTTTGGTCTGCAAAAGAACATAAAAGATTAAATTACTTTAATCTGACAATGTGTAGATAGTTCTAATTCTGTTCTTTCTTTATCTTCAGGAATAAAAGTAATGGTTAATCGGTTACCAATCAATTTACTTATGTGCAGAACATTATAATTTTTAGGACACATCAGCTCGGTCTTTGACAATCAATGACAGATTTGATGTAGCAAAGAGTACTGTATCTTGGCATCATACCATTAGTTTGGAGGTGAAACCACCATCATAGTTCCTCGATGATGGCACATCCATCATTACTCCAGGAACTGGGTTATATGTGTCACTGTTTAAGTCAATAGAAAGGGCAAACGAACTTCAGATTATGCAACCTGTAAGTTAACTGCGACCCAAACCACAAAGGACAGGTGAAGAGCACACAATACCTGCTCCAGCAGCGGGCACTTGAGCAGTTGAATATGTCTGTAAGAATGCTAGCTTTGATGCCGAGATTCTGTCCAAGAGCAAAAGCTTCGGAGACTCCAAGCATGCTGATGGCCATTGCCATGTTGTTACAAATCTTTGCAACCTTGAAAAATAGAGCATCAAAAGTGAGCTTGAATCATCTGTATACCAACAGTTGTGAAAAGATCTCAATGAAGAATTGGAGTTACTAAAACTTACAGAGCCATTTCCAGCCCCGCCACAATATATTGTTTTTTTTCCCATCGAGAGAAGCAAGGGTTTTGCTGCTAGATATACTTCTTCTGAACCACCTACCTATATATCATTCCGTTGCACCAAAATAAGACAGAAATTCTTCCATCTAATATAGTAATTGTCCGACCAAAGTATTTTCCTGGTGTTAACACCAAAGTTACGAAAAAGCAAGGACTGAATACCATGAAAGTGAGTTTCCCAGCTTCTGCAGCAGGAACACCTCCGGACACAGGAGCATCCAGCATCATCGGTTTTTCAACATAGGCTGGAAATACACATAAGGTGACATTACCACCTTAAGTATTCAGATATACTTCAGTTTTAATTGTTGCCGGGGCTAAAAGATGAAGAAGCTTTTGCTCCATCTTTCCCAAACATATATATATATATATATATATATATATATATATATATATATATATATCAACTATCCAAGTTTTGAACTTCTAATAGCAGATCATGGTTAATATACTATTATAATATATAACCTTTCTTTTCTTTCATAGTGCATCTTGAGATGTCCATGGATATCTTTCTTGATGTTTGTGGATCAACTGTGGATGAATCTATATATAACCAAGGTCCAAGGCGACCCTCATTAGCAAGCAAGCCATTCCGTCCATTGTATACATCTAATACCTGAAAAACATCTGTGAACACGTCAGATTTTAATTTTCTAAAGTTTTTTTTCAAAGTTTTGACCTACAATACTCATAAATCATCATCTCTAAGAATTCTAGAGCAAAAGTTCAATGCAGCAACAAGCTACGGTATACAGATTTCTACATGCGGGACATGCTTCAAGGAGGGTATTACTCTCTGATATCATGATCTATCTAGGTAGTAAGAGTGTAAAAGGAATTGAAAAGAAGGGGATATCATGGTTCAACCAGCTTACATGGGCAGACGAAGGCAGCATCGTAATTACGACATCACTAGACTCGGACACTTCAAGTGGAGACTGTTTTGTGGGAATTCCATCATCCGAGAATTTCTTCATGGTATTCTCATTGCTGATATCACATATTCAATGGTCATTGGATGGCAAACATAGAACATTGTATTATACTGGGACATAAGGCTTATATTTATAAGTTCCTTGATAAACAAACTAATCTTGGAGAATAAAAACCTTCGACTACACAAAAAATTGCCAAAATGAAAATATGCAAGGACTTACATATCATGAACAGTCACTTTATATCCAGCCATTACCAGGTTCCTTGCCATATGGGCACCCATATTTCCCAATCCTATAAATCCTACATTCTGAGGAGAAGTATCAACAACTCACATCTAATCCAATATAACTTGACAATGTTTATGCATGTCCCAAATCAAGAAGTGGTGTATCAAATAAAGGACAAAGATTGTTCCTCCTTTCTAACCAAACTCTGGTCCGAGTTCTTCAAGCTGATACAAGCCATGATAGAAAAATTTAGCATTTGGATACTGCAAGGAAGAAGAGAAGACAGAAGCGAACCTCCAATTGAGACTGAACCGCAGCGGAAGAGAGGCCCCGGCGACAGTTCCAACCCCATTGCTGGACCATTGAACGAACCCTCCATCCAACAACCCCCATCCCCGTGTTCTCTGGAGTACCACTAGTCGAATGCAATTTTCCAAAGCTTGGCTTCACTTCACAGGGTCTTCTGCATCCAAATACAAGTGGAAAGAAACATCAGAACCATCCATATTTCCCCCTGACGAACTGCAACAAGCCAAGAGGGCTATCCAATAGGCTAATCCACCACTAATTCCGCGCAGGGGGTGATGAAACCAAGAAAACGCATTTCCAGAGAACTAGGGGAAAAGGAGGAATTTTTTTGCCATGCGAGCAAAATTGCTCGGTCCGAATCGATCATGGCAACTGCGGATTCGACGATACAACCAAAATCGACGGAAGAATCAGAATCGAGGAGTCCATCTTTCTTGGAACAGGAAGAATGCGGAGGCTTACAGATGCGGGGCAGGCAGAGAGGAGGAGCAGCAGATGGTGGGAATGGGATTACCGCGCCACGTCACGTGCATATCCCTTCCATTTAGAGGCCGTCCCCTAACTTCAGATTATGCCACGTGGCATAACACCAATCTTAAAGCACCATCCTTCCACCTCCCTAACGGAGCAATTCCGCGCGAATTTTACAGGAATTTGAACTGATTTATCGTGAAAATCATGTAAAAATTAGTATGTGTTTCGAAGGAGCCCCAAGTGCGTTCAAATTAGTATCCTACCAGGCTTTAGGAGAGCTACCAGGGGCAAGTCGTTGGCCTGAGTTGGATCCCCTCAAACCCAGGTTTTCTCATAATTTTTTTCTCTATCAACCCTGGATGCTAAGTTTCTTTATGATTATAGGGAGGATCTAGGGCTCGGAGTGCTCGGGCTACAGTCCAGGACGAACCCACGTAGTCCGTTTAATGTATGTGATGTTTAGCTTAAAAACTATAATCTCAATTAAAAAAATGAGTCCACGTAGTCCGTTTAATGTATATGATGCTTAGTTAAAAACTATAATCTTAATTAGAGAAAATAAGATCTAAAAATAAAATCATGTTTTGAATATGAATGAGCAGCTCAGTCCGAAGACGTGGATACGTCCCTGTTGGTATCCCAGCAAGTTTTAAAGGTCGCCTAACCAATTTTAATCTTTGCTGAACAGGCATCTATTAGCAGACACGCAATGGATAATCGATTCTCCATTGTTCAACTTCTAACGTACTGTAATAATTTGAGTGTTGTCTGCACTTGACCAGCCTGGTTTGGACAGCCACCTGTGTAAGTAACTTTCTCAAACCCTCTTCCTCTTAATACAATTTTGGCTATGCCCAGCTAAAAAGAATTACGACTTTAATGGCTACTCTTGAATTGTTGAGCACGAGTGGTGCCGAGCAGAACCACCAGAACAAGAATCACAAATCTTACTTTGAAGCGAACATCGTTTCCATATTTCATTTCAATTCAATGCATACAGTTCTCTTTCTTTTTCCCCGAATGAGTGCTAAGTTCAGAATTCTGAAATATGTCATTATCTAAAATTCTCTGCCTTTATATTGCTCCTCACACACAGACTACAGAACTGTAAAAGCTGCTATACTATACTTCACATACCTATATCTGTATGGCTAGCCACTAGCTGCACTCACTTTCGTGATGTAAGTTTGTAATACCAGGCGACCAGAATTACTAAACTTACACTTAACAAACCACATTTATGATGTCAAACTGCTAAGCTAATACCGTGCACACTGGATAGTTTGGTTCAGTTCTCTGTGTTGCCTAACTATATACGCTGCATCCTCCAGGTTGTTACATAGCCTCATGCTGTCGCAATTGAAGATTTGCTCCATGTTTCCTATCCTTGAATAGGTAATTCTGATTTCTGAAGTCCGACGAGCTAAAACTACTGGACAGATCAAAGAAAGCTATTCACACTCATTGCACTTCTGAATCTGCACAAGTCAACAGCGAAAGCCCAGTGAGCATATGCATAAATATCAGTGGAAGTTTTCATTACTTGTTAAAATTGTGGTAAACATGTCATAAATTTGTTAATAACAAACCTGAATGGTCATACAATGTTATCTCCAGGTTCTTGATGTTGCCCTTGCTGTCTATCACCATTGTTTTCATTTACAGTATCACTTCCAGGTTCTTGTCGCTGACCATCATTGACAGGTTGAGCTAACTGTTGATTCCTCCTAGATCTCCACCTCAAGTATTCCACTAGCATTGAGTTTGCACTAATAGCAATCCCAAACCCAGTGAATGAGGATAGTAGGACTGCAAGGACTGGATTTACTTTTAACTGCAAGTTTTAAGATGATGATAAATCGATGGTAAGCAGTGTGATAAAATACACGAGCTGCATCAAATGCAATTGTGGGAAATAATGCCTTACCACATTGTAGAAGATATGAGCAAACAGTATCACAATAGCAAACTGGAAGGAAGCATAGGCCCATAGATAACTCTTGGTTACTGTATGGACAAAAAGAAATATCGGATTGTCATGGTCGCAAGGAGTCCAAAGACAACAAATAATGAACCCTAAGTTTGTAGGTGTAATTTACTTGTGCAGAAATACTGAAATCGTTTAAACTGCCATTATTTTCCTATTACAAGTTTTGAACTCACTACACAAGTAAACAAACTAGATAACAATTTGGAGTGGGACTACAGACTACAGACCTGAACAGGGTGATTACTGCAGTTTAGGTCTTCTACCACTTACAAAATACTGAAAGCTTGAAATGCCCTTAGTTTTTCTACACATTAACTACTCTTAAGGCATTGTAAGTGCGACCTACAATAATGTTGAATGGCAAAGATGACAATGCATATAGTTACCCATGGTGGATGCTATCATGGAAGAAAGGAGGCCCAACACACATGAGAAAGGCAATGAAATTGCCAGTGCATGTGACTGCAAATCTGTAACCTGTTTCAGTTAAAGAATAAACCCATTTAGAGGGATTTCGCAAGATAAGAAAAAGCAGAATGGGACATTCTGATTTGTATATAAATAAAAAATAGAGCCTAACCAGAAGTTGTTCCAAGAAGCAGAAGTACGCAAGCATGCTAACCATGACCAAAATTGGAATGTCCTGCCAAAATCTGTTATAACTGAATGTTAAATTTCACAAACGTGCAAAATGATCACAGAATGCTTATTTCAATTTTTTTTCAAGACTGAATCAACCACGAAAAAAATAATTTAAAAACAATAATTCCTTTTTCAATAATTCATAAATCAAGACAGATGATAAATCAGTACTTAGTCCTATATCTGGTAGCAATAAATATTTGTGAACCAACATAATTCTAAAGCACGTTTACCTGTATTGTTGAGAGGATCTTTGATGAGCACCATTTGTTACTCGCCTATTAGCAGTTTGAGTTGGTATTCTCAATAAAGTGACAGGCAAATTTTGAACTTCTTGCTTACAAACATCACATATCTTGTTTCCCTTGATGCTAAACCATTTGACAGCACAATCTTGGTGTGCAAGAGCAAGTTCCCCTTTGCAGCTGCACTCCATTTTAAGTGTTTCCCCTCCTTCATTTAGTTCAACTAGACAAATTCTGCAGACTGCCTCTTCTTCAGGGATATCTTCGCCTCCATCTCCAGGAACTGTCAAGAATTCAGTAAAATGAACCAATTCTGTTTCAGAAGCAAATGATTTGGCCTATTAAAATGATTCAGTAGAGTCTTAGAAGTGAAGATACCATCCACTGTCTCCTCAATCCCATCACTTGATGCAGTTGTATTAACTGGGATAGGTCGGGGAGTTGTTGGAATCACACGGATGACACCTAATGAATCTGCCCTCCTCAAACTCCTGTTTTTACGATTTCCTGGTACTGAAAGCGAGCGCCTAATTCTTGCCTGAACATCTTGATTCTGCAAACATCATAAACCATTTAAAGAAAACTTAGTAAAAAACTACAAATATTTGCACAACATAGTGTAAGCAGTAAGCCCATTTCCGACTGGTAACATGAAAACACTACTATCTAGCAGTACCATCTATCTGGAATTCTTAAAAAAAATGCAGAACAAAATGTATATACTTACATCTGTGGTTGGTAGGTTGTTGATCTGATTTCCTGGGGAAGAAGTTTTGACTGAAGTTGCTATAGGCGTGACTGGCAAAGAATGTGTACGTTTTGCGGATAACGAGTTTATGACCTTTCTAAAAGAAAATGATCTCAATGTTGATGCATTATCCTGCTGCCCTTCCAATGGTGTCCCAGGAACTAGAAGGATTGCCCGATCACCTTCATGTGCTGAAGTCCTAGCCCTGAAACTCTGTTGCGGAATGATGTTCTTCAGAGAAGATTTTGTTCTAGTTGAATTAGGCCTTGGGGGCAATCCTGCTCTTGTTGAACTGGGGCTAGGGGATATATTAATTCTTGCTGAAGTGCCTATTTGGTTATCCAGGGTCCTAGCTGGTATTTGCAAAGAAAGGTTTGGCCTTCGCGAATTATGCCCAGATGCAGTTTGCACATTGTCATCCTGGGCCGATGCCTACAAAGTCAAGCAAACAGTATTATCAGCAAGCTATGCTACATAAATTCCATTAAATGAAACTTGTAATACTAATGGAATATGAAGAAGGGAAAGGCATCAATCATCATCCTTCCATGAAAGAGGGAAGGGATAAATAGTGATTCTTGAGCCGATACAATTTATGAAGCTGATGGCACTCATCTCAGCTACTGAACACACATGGAGTAGCACCAGCAGACGTGTTCCTTATGAGGCAATTGTTTAGGGCTTCATTTATTCCATTGAGTTCAAGACTTAAAATTCACACATTGAGAATTCGACGAGAACATCACTATGATCTCTACTGACCATCCTACTTCATACTCTACCTACCTAACTGAACATATCATTACCAATCTTACTTTGCTTGGATTGGGTATAATCTAGATAATCTGTGATGGAATTACAAAAATAGTCTGCCGATCCTAAGACTACGTATCCAACAAACTTTCGACGCATTTTTTACAACATGAAATCAAGATTATTACCCACATAATCACACTTATAGCAATACAATTCAGTAATGCAATTTCGACAGAAAGGCCAGCAAACCTACTACAGTAGAATCTATAATTTTAGCGCATGTGACACAGTACAAGGAAACCAGGGTAGGCAAAGACGAGCTTTTCATCACAATCGAGGAAACCTTCCCTAATAAAGAAAAAGCAAGAAACAAATCATTCGATATTCCCTAAAAAATCAAATCTTCCAAAAGAGAATAAAAAATATGCGGCAAAGTGTATCCAAAACATTCGACCAACCCTGCCACAATTCACCCTCAAAGCTCTCATCTTTTGTCTCTAATCAACAAAATTAAGAGACGGATTTAAACTGTAACACCCAGCGATAATAACTCTGAACAGATTGTCTCGCCATCCCCATATGGAACCAAGAAACCATCAGAACTACTCGAAAACTATCCAAAAGAGAACATGAAAAACCGGGGGAAAGAAACGCGAGTCGAGCTGCTTGGGGAGGGAAAATCTCACCGCGGAATCGGCGGGCTCCGAAGACTGGCCCTTCTCCGCTTTGTCCATGTACGCTTCGATGCCTCCAAGCGAGAGCCGCCAGAATTCGAGGGGAGAGAGAGAGAGAGAGAGAGAGAGAGAGAGGAAGAGAGCAAGTGGGTGTTCTTGTTGAGGGAGCTCTGGGGAGGAGAAAGGACGCTTTTGCAATTTGCAAATGTTTCTTTTTGCATCTAACCCCTCAGAATTACTATTTATATTATCTGACCTAATCCTCCTCCCGCCGCCGCCGCAGCCTCCGCCACAGTTTATATTGTTGCTCATCTTAATACTGGATACAGTAAATTTTATACCTTTATTTCTACTTCCTCCATCCAAAATAAGTTTTTCCCCTCCATTTATTTTAAAATAATTTTATTTTTAAGTACTACCTACGTTTCATATACAAGTCATTTTGTTTTTTGTCAATTTTTTTAAGTTTGATTAAATTTATAGAAAATTTTAGCATCGTCTAAAATACCAAATTTGTTTAATTAAATCTAACATTAAATATATTTTTATAATTTATTGATTTTGTGTTAAAAATGTTACTGTATTTTTTAATAAACTCGATTGAGTTTGACTAAGGAAAAAATTAAAACGAATTATAATATGAAACGAAGATAGCAATTGTTAAATCATAGTTTATAAAAGTAAAAAATAAATACATTGCTAGTAAAGTAGAAAATAATTGTATTAGTATTTGATAAAATGAAGGTATTATTATTTTGTTTTTATTGATATTTGTGGGATGAGTGAAAAATAAAGGTGTATTTATTTTTCACCTTTAGCCCTACACAGATAATTAGGCAATCATAACTTTTTATAAAATACTAGTAATATGCTAATTTTATCCTTAGTATGTTTGTTTAAATACTCTCTTTGGTCAAAATTATTATTTGTTTTCGACAGAAGAAAGAACTATATGCGAGTCATTTGCATGATCTGAGCCAACAAGTATTTCCGTCCGGAGGTAGTATACTACTGCGAAAGAAATCTCTAGAAACAATCAACATAGTTATAAGTGGGGTGTAATATTAATTGTAGGGGTAAAATAGATTTTTTTTTCATTAAGATCTGTGTGGTGATAAGTATTTACAAACAACTTTTATGATAAAAAATAACGAGTAAACGAGAATGGATGTAGTATTTGACATACAATTTGCACGCCTCGTAATAACATATCTAACATCCAAATCGCATTTATTTTGGAATTTGTTATCGGGGATGTGAATTATTATGTTTCGTGCCATTTTATCTTATTTTTCTGATTTCCTTTTTTTCTTCTCTTTTTTCCCTTCTCATGTTAGTGGACGGTTTTTGTCGTTTATATCGTTGCACGTTTCAAATCCCTACACTGAAATCTTGTCTTGAAAAGAGCAATCACCATTTTCGCAATAAAACACAAATGTCGTTCAAAATGTGAACTGTATTATTTATTTGTTGGTATGATTCTGTAGAAAAAACCTACACCGAACAATCTTTATGTGACCCCTATAAATTACAAAGTGTCGTTCAGAATGTGCACTATATTAAATACTTATTGGTATTATTCTGTAGCAAGAAACTACACCAAGGCCGTAGTGGCAGTCAAGCAGAAGTCCAAATCGGTAAAGTACATCTTGACTGTTCCTTCTTTCTTGCAAGCTTGGTCTATCTTTGCTAGGTTTCATCAGAGCCACTGGACTAACTGAAAAAAGAATGGCAGGAATCGAAAGCTAAAGGCAGACTAGTGTATTCTGAAAATGACCCTCATACCTGCCGTGTGCAAATGAAATATGCCCAATGGGAGGCATAAGCATAAGTATATAGCAGATTCTAAGGTTAAAAAATTTCTCTTTTAGCTATTTTAGTTGTTAAACTTTAAATTTTGAATTGCTTAGACTCTCCTCCGAAAACATATGGCTGGCTAAAAATGTATTACCCCACCTTAAAATATAAAGATTTGTAAAGTTAGATATGTGTATTAAAAAGTAAATAAAATTAAAAGAGAGAAAATTGTGATGGATAGAAAAGTGAAGATAGGTGGAGAAATTAAATGGTGAAGGGTTGTGATTGATTTAAAAAAGATATTGGTGGAGAAGTTATTATATTTTGAAACAAATTTTAAATGGTAAAAGTTGAGATATAAAATTTAGTGTATTAAAATCAGTGCTTCGTAAATATTTATATCGCAGTATAAATTTTAAAAGATGTTTATATTTAGAACGGTGGAGAAGCAGATCAGTTAAAAAAATTAATTTTACACATTAATCTTATGATGATAGCATGTGGGCAGATGGCCAACATATGGGAGCTACTCTGCCGTTGTCATTCAGTTACTCTGAACTTTTCTGAACTTAATCCCTGCGCTGCACAGGTGTTAGGCTCGAGTTAGGTTTGACAAAGCAAAGAGGAGAGCAGCAGAAACCGGAGATAAGTTCAGAAAATGCGGCTGTTTTCCCTCGAGCCTTTTCCCCGGAGGACTCTCTCCCTTCTCGTGCCTGCCTGACTTATGATGTAGAAAGTGTCTTGACTAATCTACTTCATTAGCTAGGTGCCTTAATTCTGTACGTACAGTGAGATGCATGCTTGATTAAAAAGTATTAAGACAGATGCATGCTTAATTAAAAGTGCACAGACAGGTAAGTGCAACGGATGGGAAAAGGTGACAGGAGAAGATGATGTGAGACACGCAAGCTATCTCGTGTCCTTCTCCCTGCAAGTTAATGGGTGACAACTACCGAGGGTTATCGTTTACCCTATGACTTATCGTTTACCCTGTGACTTACAAAGTAATGTTAAAATTTAAATTTTAACTTAATTTTAGTGTTTTTAACGTGCTTCTTTTTTCAGTTATATATATATACACAAAAATTTTAGCTAATAAGTTGTTACCATGTACGATCAGTTCATATAGAAAAAAAGAGTTGGTCTACTGTGTGGCGCGTCGCACAACCTCATCACGTGTGGCATGGCCGAATCTTTAATTTAAAAACTCAAATTGAAAATCCGAACCATTCAAATTGTTTTACATATTAATATCGTCTTATAGGCCAAATTTTATATTTTTTGAAATTTTTTACTATTTTATCGGATAGGTCAAAGATGCATTGATCCAACGATTTCCGGAGTATCTATTTTATTACATCTTTGACCTATCCGATATATATATACTAGCAATTATACTCGTGCGTTGCAAGAGGTGAAGTCGAGGCGCGACCGGATGGGGATGGCACAGAGGGGCGCGGGAGCTCTGAGCAGCGATGGAAGGGAGGAGCGCAGACGCGACGCGGGGCGCGCTGCAGATCGGGACGGGAGGGGTGCATGGAGGGAGTCGCGTCGCAAATCGGGACGGGAGGGGCGCAGGAAGGAAGGGTGAAGGGGGTCTTTTTTCATCCAAGCTCTCCCTTTCTTTTCAGCATTGGGACTGCGGGTAGGGCTGGACGAAATACTCGTGGCTCGCTAGCTCGTTCGGCTCGTGGTTGGCTCGGCTCGACCCGTTGAGAAATGCTAACGAGCTGCACCAAGGATTTAGCTCGTTAGCTATAACGAGCCAGCTCGAGTCAGCTCGCGAGCTGCTCGTGAGCTCAATGAGCAGAGACTAATGTTTTGCTTCTTTTGCTATTCTTTTACTTGTTTTGTTGTTGATGTGACAATAAATTAATAATTTTTATGATCTTATAATACTCAATATGGATCTAATGCTTTAGATTATAATAGTAATAATATCTAATCTAGTTACATCATTACATTTGCACGGATAATTATCGATGGACAAGTGTTATTACGTTAATTATGGATTTAATATATCATGTTTTACTTTTTTTCAATTGTATATTTGCATGTTTAATAGACTCGAAAAAAATAGAATGTAATTTGTACATAAATTGCACTCTATTAAAGTGGTTCGTGAGCTAAATGAGCTGGCTCGAGCCGACTCACAAGTCGAGTTGAGCCGGCCTCCTGGCTCGGCTCTCTATCGAGCCGAGCCGGCGCGCAGCTCGGTATCCACTTAGCTGCGGGGTTAATTTTGAGAAAAACTCAAGGGGTTTTTGCAAAATAGCCAGCAAAACAAAATTTTGGATGAAAACACTATTTGCTTTATATATAACTAGCAAAATACCCGTGCGTTGCAACGGAACGACGATGCAGGGAGGGAAGCAGGCGTAGGGCGAAGGTCCGAGGCGGCGAGCGGGAGCTCCGAGCAACGACTTGTTAGTGATATGCCCTAGAGGCAACATGGAGATGTTGGATATCACGTCAATGTTTATGTATAAATGAATAAAGTGTTATTCGGTTTCATAAAATAGACATCTTGTATTGATCAATAAGTACGTGACTTATTTATGAGACTCTTTATGTATGAATCTATTTCTAAACGATCCCGATCATATGTCATATTGTTGGAACAAATATGATTCTAAGATCGGCATGTTTATTGATTGATGATCATGTCATCAAATAAACATGATCAATAAACACGGACATATGTGTTGAAGAACACATTGTTGGATAGACCCACCATGAGACACTACGGGAATTAATGTGCCATTAGTTGGTCTCGGGTAGTGTTGGTACAAAGTCCTTAGACCTGAGATCACCATGGATTCCAACATGTGTAGTAGCCTACTTTGGGACTACCAAACGCTATTCCGTAACGGGTAGTTATAAAGGTAGTTTTCGGGTTTGCTATGAAACATGGAGTGGGATGTGAGTGATCAAGATGGAATTTGCCCCTCCTTTGGAGAGATATCTCTGGGCCCCTCGAGGTAATGGATTATGGAAATGCATGGCCATGCTAAGTTGATTGAGGAGTCAATCAACGGACGGATAATCCAATACGGTTCGAGTGAATGGTTAAGCTATTGAAGGGATGGCACACATCTTGCCTATAGCTTAACGGTATCGTGAGACAAAGGGATTTGTGTACACATTACGGGTTCGAGCCGATATTATTCTTGTATACTATGGTGTCAATATGTCTTGCTAGGCGCCGCTATTGACAATCGGCTGAGTTAGACTCGAGCCGACGATCGGCTAAGTTAGACTATAGCCGAAACCGAGTATACCTGAACCTACGGGTCGCACGCTTAAGGGGATAGAATAGATATTCGAGTTGGACTCGGATACGGCTCGATCGGATAGGGATCCGATCGGATAGAGTCCTATGGGCTTACGACGTGTGGAGCGGCCAACTCTATGAGATACGGATGAGATCCGATTCAAAATAGAGTCCTAATCGGCCACTAGTCCCAATCGGCCAACTCTATATAAAGGAGGGAGGGTGGAGAGGCGTGACACGTCAATTGCATCGCGTGCAACGAAGTCGCCGAGATCAATCTCCACGGAAACCCTCCCCACTTTCGAGCCAAACCCTAGCCTTGCATCGCGTGCTAGCACACGGGTGTACGGCGTTCGTCCCCGGACGTGTGGATACCGTAGAGGCGCTGCTACGTTGCGCGCTCTTGATTGGCTGCGGTCGGGCGCATCACTCGAATCGGGCGATTGGCGAATCGGGCATCTCCGGGAATCGACTACAGCTTCGGATCGGATTGCCCGATTGGCTATTCCGCTGCACTCTACTCCAATCGGTAGCGATCTATCGGCCCTTACTTGCAAGTGTTCTGGTTTGCGCGGTAGAAATTTTTGTTTTCGGCTAGCGTAGCTTCCGCGTAACCCTTCGGTGGTATCGAGCTAATCTTGCTTAGTTCGGGTTTTAGATTGGATCGGAACAAGTTTTGCACACGGGTTGATTAGATCAATCGGTTTTACGGGATCGTTGAGGAGAGTTAATGGTAATTGCGTTCCTTGATAGTGTATCGGAACGGCGTAATGTGATTACGTCGAAGCAATTTTCATATAACTCGGTTTGAGTTGGGTTCGAGATAGCGTTCCTTGATAGTGTATCGGAACGGTATAATGTGATTATGCCGAAGCTATCTCGTAGTCCGATCTTGTGAGTGTCTCGGTGCCGTATCTCTGCGATAAGTAGAAAACGTTTCTACGCCTAACTTGTTTTTGCGAGAGAATGCTTTGAGATGGTATGGCCCTATTGTATGTATGAGATGTATGAGATGCATGTGATGCATGTAATATTCTTTCATATGTGCAATCCTGTAATATTCTTTCATACGTGCAATGCTTGTAATATTCTTTCACGACTGCGAGTCGATGCAATCTTCAATTAGAGCTTCTATAGTAGTAGCTTAGTTTGAAGAAATCAAGCATTCGGCACTCGAAAGAACAGTGATGAAGATGAAGATCCCTGCACCATGGAGATGGAGATCACCATGTGAAGGGGGCCATACTATTTCATGCTATTCTACTGCTTTCATATATGTGATATGTTTGTTTGATAGGATAGCATCCCTCACAAAATTAAGTAGTAATGATGCCCTTCCAAATGTTGCACCCGTCACCGTTATGCTCGTCAATGGTGGGTCCGCAAAGCAGAGTGCCATTCTCTATCATAACACGAGGGGTATATGTCGGACATATACGGCAGGAGCATTTGGTTTACTTAACAAGGCTATCAAAACAGTTTTGGGCCTTGGGGCATAGGTTGGGGCCGGGCATGGAGATGCCACACCAACAACAAGAGTCACATAGAGATGTGATTAGCAAGGAGTTGCTTACCGATGTTACTAATTTTCTAGCAGTGATGCCAAAGCTCACTAGAAAATTAACTAACATGTGGATCTTGACCCAATACGTAACCTAGAGGGAAGGTGGAAAATACGTAATGGGAGTCTTATGTTAAATTGTTTAACAAAAGACATAACATAAACATTGTGCTAAATTTTGTTTTTATTTGTAGAATAAATGGCGGCTAATACTACACCCGGTACCTTTAATTTGCGATCTATTCTCAAAAAGGAAAAATTAAATGGAACAAACTTTATGTATTGATATCGCAACTTGAGAATTGTTCTCAAGCAAGAGCGTAAGGAGTACGTTCTTGAAGTACCCTATCCCGAGGATTTGCCAAATAATGCCACCCAACGCACGGAGGGCTTATGAGAAGCACACTAATGATGCCCTAGATATAAGCGTCTCATGCTTGCTACAATGTCCCCCGAGCTTCGAAGCAATATGAGAGCAGCGATGCTCACACTATTATTCGGGGATTGCGTGGCATGTTTGAGAACCAAGCTCGGGCCGAGAGGTTCAACACCTCAAAGTCCTTGTTTGCGTGCGAGCTTGTTGAGGGGAATCCCGTCGATCCGCATGTGATAAAGATGATTGGCTATATCGAGAGTCCGGAAAAACTAGGTTTTCCCTTAGCCAAGAGTTGGCTCGATGTGATTCTCCGGTCGCTCCCTCCGAGCTTCGAACCATTCATATTAAACTATCACATGAACAATATGGATAGAACCTTGGCCGAATTGCATGGGATGCTAAAGACAGTGAGAAGAGTATCCAGAAAAATGGTCATCATGTGATGATGATGCGAGAAGGCAAAGCGCAAACCACTGTCAAGAAACTTTGCACCAAGAGGAAGTTAACTCCCGATGAGATCGCGAGTGCCTCCAATGCAAAGAAGGGCAAGAAGGGTCGGCGGCATCGGATGCCGTTTGCTTCTCTTGCAAGGAGACAGAGCACGAAAAAGGAACTGCAAGAAGTACATGGAGGATCTCAAGAAGAAGCAAAGTACGACTTACGCGGTATTAATGTTATAGACATTAATCTCGCTACTTCACCCTCTTGACTCTTGGGTATTTGATACCGGATCGGTAGCTCATATTTGCAAATCGTTGCGGGAATGAGAAGAAGTAGAGGATTGAGAAGGGCGAGGTGAACTCACACGTCGGCAATGGAGCAAGCGTTGCTACGATTCTTGTCGCACGAGTACCACTTCATCTACCTTCGGGATTAGTTTTGGAATTGAATAATTGTTATTATGTTCCAACACTATGTCAAAATGTTATTTCCGCTTCATGTTTGCAAGCGGAAGGATATGATTTTAGATCAATGGACGGTGGTTGTTCAATATATCTTAGAGATATGTTCTATTTTCATGCTCCATTGGTGAATGGATTATACGTTTTGAATCTTGAAGCGTCTCTCATCTATAACATTAATACGAAAGGCAACTCTCTAATGATATAAACTCCACGTTTATCGGCATTGTCGCTTAGGCCATATAAATAAAAAACGCATGGAGAAGCTCCATAAGGATGGATTGCTTCACTCTTTTGATTTTGAATCATTTGAGACATGTGAGTCTTGTTTACTTGGTAAGATGACAAAGACACCTTTCACGGAACATAGTGAGAGAGCAAATGACTTATTGGCACTCGTACATACGATGTATGTGGACCAATGAGCTCAACGGCCGAGGTGGTTATCAACACTTCATTACCTTTTGATGACTTTAGTAGATATGGTTATATCTACTTAATTAGGCATAAGTCCGAATCCTTTGAAAAGTTCAAAGAATTCCGAATGAAGTACAAAATCATTTAGGGAAAACAATCAAGTTTCTACGATCGGATCGTGGAGGGAATACTTGAGCCAAGAGTTTGGTAATCATCGAAAGATTGTGGAATTGTTCCACGCTTGACTCCGCCAGAACTCCGCAATGGAACGGAGTGTCCGAACGAAAAATCGCACCTTGTTGGACATGGTGCGGTCGATGATGAGCCAAAGTGATCTTCCGTTATCCTTCTAGGGATATGCTCTTGAAGCATTACGCTCACACTAAATAGAGTTCCATCTAAGTCGGTTGAAAAGACACCATATGAGATATGGACAGGGCAACCCCTAGTTTGTCTTTTCTCAAAATTTGGGGATGCGAAGCTTATGTAAAACGTTTACTGATCGACAAGCTCACACCCAAATCGACAAGTGCTTCTTTGTGGGATATCCTAAGGAAACTAAGGGATATTACTTTTATAATCGGGAACAAGGCAAAGTGTTTGTCGCCCGACACGGTGTCTTCTTGGAGAAAGAGTTTCTTTCAAGAAGGGTTAGTGGGAGCAGGGTGCATCTTGAAGAAGTTCAAGAAACACCGAGAAAATGTTTCGGCGACCACGAACCACAACGGGAGGTGCAAAGTGTTGCGCCACCGGTTGTAGATACACCCGCCCACGAAGGTCGAAAGATCACGTCGTGCACCAGTACACAGCGGAACAATGTGATATATTGTTGTTGGACAACGATGAACCTAAGACCTATGAGGAAGCGATGGTGGGACCCGATTCCAACAAGTGGCTTGGAGCCATGAAATCCGAAATAGAATCCATGTACGACAATCAAGTTTGGAACTTGGTTGATCCACATGATGGTGTCAAAACCATTGAGTGTAAATGGGTTTTTAAGAAAAGGCCGATATGGATGGAAATGTTCACATCTATAAGGCGCGATTGGTGGCGAAAGGTTTTAAACAGATTCAAGGAGTTGATTATGATGAAACCTTCTCGCCCGTCGCAATGCTTAAATCTATTCGGATTATCCTAGCGATTGCTGCATATTTCGATTATGAGATATGGCGGATGGATGTCAAAACGGCTTTCCTAAATGGAAACCTAAGCGAGGATGTATACATGATACAACCTCGGGGTTTTGTCGATCCAGAATCGCTGAAAGATATGCAAGCTACAGAAATCCATTTATGGATTGAAGCAAGCATCTCGGAGTTGGAATATTCGTTTTGATGAAGTAATCAAAGGGTTTGGTTTCATCAAAAATGAAGAAGAGGCCTGTGTTTACAAAAGGTCAGTGGGAGCGCAATTGTATTTCTAATCTTATATGTGGATGACATATTACCGATTGGAAATGATATCAATCCGTCAAGTCTTCATTGAAAAATAGTTTTTCATGAAAGACTTAGGGAGGCAACATACATATTGGGCATTCGGATCTATAGAGATAGATCCAAGAGGCTAATTGGATTAAGCCAAAGTACATACATTGACAAGGTGTTGAAAAGGTTCAACATGCATGATTCCAAGAAAGGTTTCTTGCCCATGTCACATGGCATTAATCTTAGCAAGAATCGGTGCCCTCGGACACATGATGAGCGGAATAAGATGGGTATGGTTCCATATGCTTCGGCAATTGGATCCATCATGTATGCCATGCTTTGTACACGCCCAGATGTCTCGTACGCTTTGAGTGCTACGAGCAGATACCAGTCAGATCCAGGTGAAGGTCACTGGACTGCCGTAAAGAATATCCTTAAGTACTTGAGAAGAACTAAGGATATGTTCCTAGTCTATGGAGGTGAAGAAGAGCTCGTTGTAAGTGGTTACACCGATGCTAGCTTCCAAACGGACAAGGATGATTATAGATCGCAATGCGGGTTCGTGTTACTGCCGAACGGAGCGCGGATCACTGGAAGAGTTCCAAGCGGGATACTTGTGCGATTCTACAACGGAGGCCGAGTACATTGCTGCTTCAGAAGCTGCAAAGGAGGCTGTTTGGATCAAGAAATTCGTTTCTGAGCTTGGTGTGATGACTAGTACGACTGGTCCAATGTCTCTCTATTGTGATAATAGTGGAGCCATTGCGCAAGCCAAGGAGCCGAGGTCACATCGAAGTCCAAACACATACTTCGGCGATATCATCTCATCCGCGAGATAGTGGACAGAGGTGATGTCAAGATATGCAAAGTGCACACGGATCTCAACATAGCCGATCCGCGACAAAACCTCTCCCTCGGCCGAAGCATGAGGCGCACACAAGAGCAATGGGTATTAGATACTTACATGATTGACTCTAGTGCAAGTGGGAGATTGTTAGTGATATGCCCTAGAGGCAACATGGAGATGTTGGATATCACGTCAATGTTTATGTATAAATGAATAAAGTGTTATTCGGTTCCATAAAATAGACATCTTGTATTGATCAATAAGTACGTGACTTATTTATGAGACTCTTTATGTATGAATCTATTTCTAAACGATCCCGATCATATGTCATATTGTTGGAACAAATATGATTCTAAGATCGGCATGTTTATTGATTGATGATCATGTCATCAAATAAACATGATCAATAAACACGGACATATGTGTTGAAGAACACATTGTTGGATAGACCCACCATGAGACACTACGGGAATTAATGTGCCATTAGTTGGTCTCGGGTAGTGTTGGTACAAAGTCCTTAGACCGAGATCACCATGGATTCCAACATGTGTAGTAGCCTACTTTGGGACTACCAAACGCTATTCCGTATCGGGTAGTTATAAAGGTAGTTTTCGGGTTTGCTATGAAACATGGAGTGGGATGTGAGTGATCAAGATGGAATTTGCCCCTCCTTTGGAGAGATATCTCTGGGCCCCTCGAGGTAATGGATTATGGAAATGCATGGCCATGCTAAGTTGATTGAGGAGTCAATCAAGGACGGATAATCCAATACGGTTCGAGTGAATGGTTAAGCTATTGAAGGGATGGTACACATCTTGCCTATAGCTTAACGGTATCGTGAGACAAAGGGATTTGTGTACACATTACAGGTTCGAGCCGATATTATTCTTGTATACTATGGTGTCAATATGTGCTTGCTAGGCGCCGCTGTGACATTCGGCGAGTTAGACTCGAGCCGACGATCGGCTAAGTTAGACTATAGCCGAAACCGAGTATACCGAACCTACGGGTCGCACGCTTAAGGGGATAGAATAGATATTCGAGTTGGACTCGGATACGGCTCGATCGGATAGGGATCCGATCGGATAGAGTCCTATGGGCTTACGACGTGTGGGGCGGCCAACTCTATGAGATACGGATGAGATCCGATTCAAAATAGAGTCCTAATCGGCCACTAGTCCCATCGGCCAACTCTATATAAAGGAGGGAGGGGTGGAGAGGCGTGACACGTGAATTGCATCGCGTGCAACGAAGTCGCCGAGATCAATCTCCACGGAAACCCTCCCCTTTCGAGCCAAACCCTAGCCTTGCATCGCGTGCTAGCACACGGTGTACGGCGTTGTCCCCTGGACGTGTGGATACCGGTAGAGGCGGCTGCTACGTTGCGCGCTCTTGATCGGCTGCGGTCGGGCGCATCACTCGAATCGGCTGATTGGCGAATCGGCTGTCTCCGGGAATCGACTACACTGTTCCGGATCGGATTGCCCGATTGGCTATTCCGCACTCTACTCCAATCGGTAACGATCTATCGGCCCTTACTTGCAAGTGTTCTGGTTTGCGCGGTAGAAATTTTTGTTTTCGGCTAGCGTAGCTTCCGCGTAACCCTTCGAGGGAGGGCGCGAGCGCGGCGCGGATGGGGACGAAAGAGAGGGTCGTAGGAGGTCTTTTTTCATTTAAGCCCTCCCTTTCTTTTCAGCATTGGGATTGTGAGTTAATTTTATAAACACTCAAGGGGTTTTCTGCAAAATAACCAGACGGACGAAAATTTTGGATAGAAACCCTACTTGCTTTATAGATAGTTATATATATAACTTTAAAAGTAAGGGTATCTTCAACTTTATGTACCGCTGGACCTTAATTAAGAAATAGTATCAGATAGATATTTAGTCTAAGTTAATTTAATTTCACCAAATTAAGTCAAAAATATAATGAAAATAGATATTGACTTACGATACTTTAAACCGGTTAGAAATTTGGTAAAAGTTCAAAATATTTACGACTCGGATATTTATTAGTTAGAAAAGTATATTGATGAATAGGATAAGTTGCATGTATAACGACGACGGCGCGCTAGCTCACGTGTGCAGCGTGTGCTCGGTCGCTGCTCAGGGCAATGCACGGCGACGTAGTAGGCGCGTAAGTCGGGCTCGCCTGCTGGAGGTGAGGAAAGTGAGGCAACAATGAAGCGAGAGGTTATACGGATCGAAAATTTTATAGATTTGAAAAAAACGATTTGATGATAAAAAGTTATAGATTTTTAAATAGTTAAGATAAGCTCTATCGTATGTATAACTAGTTTTTTAAAATAGTCGGTGGATTACGGGTTAATTTTGAAAAACTTAAGAAAACACTACCTATTTAGAGATAGTTATAGATTATTATATATATATATAATTTAGCTAATAGGCTGTTATGATGTACAAATAGTTGTAAGCAAATCAGTAAAAACCTTAATGTACATCTCTGTTTCGTTCATTATATGTGTTTTTAAAGTGGAAATCGATTTTTTATTATAAATTATGGATTATCATGAAATGTTTTAAACATTTAAATAACATGTTTTTTCGAACGCGAAAAAAATTATACGTCAATCATGTTTTTTTAAAAACATACTTTTATTTATCAGTATATTTTAGAGATTTTAAATCAAAATTTCAGCATTTCAATATTTAATTTATTCGTTCATGCTCTCGAAAACTCAGTTTCCTTTCTCATATATCATCAACTAAAAATAAAACACGAGACACGTACTGAAGCCAGGATAAAAATAAAATATCATGCGTGACACTTGGCTTATGCAGGTATAGCTAGCTCGATCGATCGATTAATAAATTAAAAATCAACCTTTAATTCTGTGGAATGTGACGCACTGGCGCTGGATTGCTGGAGCATGCAACAAGATTGAACAGGCTCCACACATGTGGAACCATCTGATTAATTGAAGCAGCTATAGCTAAGCTAGCTTTTCTGAAGATACTTCTCATTAAAAAAATGTACAATTAAGCAAACTGGTGAGTTTGTTCTCTTCAGAATCAGATCCATTATAAATTTATTGTCCCGCTGGGGCCTGCACGCGCCATCACGATTCATGACCATTTCCTGCGGAGAATGCTTTGCAAACTTGCAAATGCTTTTGTCGCTTTGGCTAATCGATTGTCTCTTTGGCTACTTAATAAGCACTTGTATATTATCCAGTGGAGCTACAGAACTGGACATATGCATGAAGATGAGAGAGCTTTTAAGCATATGAGATAAAATCAAGCATGCATGTGATCAGATTGGTTTCTTTTTCTTTTCCTCCTGACTCGATCTGGAGCCGCTGCAACTAGCTAGCTACAAATAATGTCACGTTCGCCTTTACTTATCTTATTGCAAAATTTTCTTTGTTGATCATCAATTAAGCGAGAAAATATAGTCTTTTCATTCGGAGCAAAATTAAAGCGGGAAACGTAGTAATAATAGTCATCGTAGTGAGTGAACTGATCGATCGATACTTTACGTGTGCAAGGGACAACTAATTCCCCTTTTGCGCGCGCATGCTCGGCGAGCAATTTAAAATTCTTAACATTCATATATATGGGATAGCTATTTCATATCTCCCTCCCAAAAAGCTAAGCCCACCTCCTGCTCCCTTCTTTCCAAGGATCCAAAACTCATATACGTTTGTTTCAGTTCCTGATTTATTCGTAGATTTCACTATCGGTAGAGAGATATGGTCTAGGGGGCAAGAAGAAAGGAGACGCACACGTGTGACTGAAAGCAGGAGGGGTCACTGGTCACACAGATGGAGATGCAAAGTCGTGGGTAATACATGACTTGAGAGTTATTCCAAGGAGATGTGATTATAAACAATACGCCGGACAAACCATTGTACATAGTTTACTCTGTTATTACTACACACTATGTATATTACTCTTCGTGGGAAGGGCGCGAAGAGCACAACCGGGTCGAAGAGCGCACGTGATGGTGGACGTGCAGCTGCAGCGGATCTGGTCATGGAGCTCTGTGAGGCGCGCGGCGGTGTTGGAGATGACACGATCGAAGCAGATCAGATCTGGTCGTGAAGCTCGACGAGGCGCGTGGCGGAGGAGGTGGTGCGCGTTGCGGCGGGGGAGGAGGCGAGGAAGAGGGGCTCGTTGGCGCAAGCACGCCGCTCCCCACGTCTCAAACAAGTTGTCGTCCATCCCTGCGCCGCCGGCCACCCTTCTCCTTGCTACCCGCCGCCTTGGCTGGAGGCTGGGGGACGCGAGATGGTCCATCGCCCCGTGCCCGTAGTGCCCTCCTGACCGCTGCCGTGCTCGACGCCCCTCAACGGTGACTCGTCGGTGCCCGTTGCCCGTTGCGCTCGCCTTGTTCCCGAGTGCAACAGCAGACAGATAGAAAAGAGAGAGATGAGGTGTATCAAAAGTGGGGCCCATAGTTTTTTATTCTTTTTTCTGATTGGATTGTCATGTCGGCGTCACATATATGTATGCCACATATAACCAAAATCGCTTCGAATTGAGTTAGTGGGATAATTTGTTCGGTATCAATAGTTCGAGATTAAAATGTCCGGTTTTATGGTTTAGGGGGTAATTTGTATCTTCGTGATAGTTCAGAAGATAATTTTGACTTTTTTCTATATATATAATATTATTTTCATTTCAAAATGCATGACACAGTGACTTTTTACATAACATTTAATCATTCGTCTTATTAAAAAATCAATATAACTATTATTTATTTTGTTATGACTTATTTTATCATCCAATAAAATACAATCTTAGCTTATATTTTACATATTTATATAAAATTTATGAATAAAACGAATGATCGACTATTATATAAAAAATCAATGATATCATTTCTTTTTAAAAGGAAAAGGAGGTACTATGTAGCTAACAATGTTGACAAGAATGCGAGATGCTGCATGTCGCTGGCCTCCACTCGATCAATTTTTCACCCCGTACGTAGTAGTACAGTAGTAGGGTATCACTTGCAGTTGCAACCAGCCAAGATAGTGTCGTGGTTGGACTTTTTGTGTTGATCGTGTCCCCAACTTCCTACATGACGAAGACACAAGGTGTACATTAATTCGATCGACATGCCTCTTTCGACGTGATGAGAATATTTGCCGTTTTGCCAACACTGTGAGGATATGGTTCCCAGAGTAGTCATTATCATCACTATCAGCAGCAACAAAGTGCCCTATTCCTTACGTGTGTAAGCACAACATCTTTTCTCTTCTCAAAGAATTTTTTTTTTTGCTCGTGTTGTTGCCAGAAGGAAACGCCAAAACGAAAGCAATCATACGTACATGAGAGCCAGGCCGGTTTGTTCGTTTAATCCTTAAAAGTGAAAAGTGAAGAATGGGAGAGAATTAAGAAAGAATAATTTTACCCTGTGAAATAATTTTTTTTTAAATCTCCTCAATCCTTTCATGAAAAAGATTACACGAACAAGGCCTTAGTTGGAAACTGCCAATTCCGCGCGGCGGTTTCCGAGCTTATCTATCTTCCCGTCGCCAGAGGCGAAGACAGATTAGTTGTGCTCTTTTGGTGATTTTTCCTTTTATACCTTCGGATGGATATGGATTGTGCATCATACAAGATCCAATGAACAAGGTGTAATTTCTACTATATCTGTTTGGTTGTGTATAGTAGTGTAATAGAAGGATATTTTTGAGATGACATTGATAAAAACTAGCAATTATGTCCGTGCGTTGCAATGGGTGAAGTCGGGGTGTAATGTAGATGGGGACGGGAGGGAGGGGCGCAGACGCGACATGGGATGGGGACGGAAGGAAAGGACGCATGAGGTCTTTTTTTTCATCCAATCCGTCCATTTCTTTTTATCATTGGGACTACGAGTTAATTTTATAAATACTCAAGGATTTTTTTAAAATAGCCAGGTGAAAAAAATTTTATAGATAGTTATAGATATAGATATGTAGATTTACGAATGATTTAGTCATCTTTGTAGAGATATGTAGATTTATGAAGGATTTAGTCATCTTTGTAGCTCCATAGGCTTGGATAAAACGAAGCGATCGTTTTCCCCTCTTTTGTCTTTGGCCCAATGATCGGTTTTCCCTTACCTTTGCTAACTTTAGGCGTTTTTCTGTCGTATTGGGGTTGGGCCGTTTGTAATTGTTTATGTTTCTTTCTATTTTCGGCTTAACTGTTATTTGGTTGGGCCGTCTACTTTTTTATTTTTGGTTGGCTAGTTCGTGGGTTGCACGTGGGGGTTTTCTCTTTTGCTCTTGGACTTGGTCCGTTTTGTAGATTTTGGCCTGTTTGTGACTATCATGCACACGTGGGCTGAGGGCAAGTGGGCCAAAACAGGAAAGGAATGGCCCAATGATTTTTTTCCTTTTTTATTTTTAGACTATTTTATTAATTTGGCTTAAAATATATATCCATCAAGTTTCTACACTAGTAATAATTTATATTTAGAATATTTCCATATCGAAAGTTTATGTATCAAAACTTTCTATACGTAAAATTTTTTATATAAAAAGTTTGTATGCATAAAGTTTATATATATAAATATTTTTTTGGGGCCGAGAATACATGGGCCAAACTAAAAAAGGCATGAAATAAGTATACATGGGCTCCTTACAAACAATAACCCTGTCAGCATTTGTAGACCGATGTACTATTTGGATCTTGATAACCAGTTCATTTCTCACACACCGTGATAAATTAACAACACTCTAAAAAACACATCAAATTTTGAAATCACAGATGAACAAACGAAACCATCTCAAACCACAGTAAGCGTACAAGAGGTGGTATGGATCAATACCCTTATAACGGAAAGAACTGATAACCAAAGTTTAATAGCAAAGAATTGGCAAATATTTAGGACTGTCAGCACTTCAATAAGTCCTCTACTAGCATTTACTAAATAACTAAGACAATATTCCTTTCTCTAGCGGTTCAATGGAGCAAGAAAATAAAAATATGAAGGTCATGGTTTCGGAGCAAGAAAACTGATCTTTCTTGTCGATGTCAGGAGTATCACTTCTTTCAGCTTTCTCAACAAACACCTACATCACATAGATTGTAACAAATTACAGCAAAGAAATCATAATGAAGGTGTCGAAACTCGGTTTCGGCAATAGAAAATTGGGGTCGCAGTCAAGATCGCCAAACATAATGGGTTAGGTGGAAAACAAGGATTTAGACAGGTTCAGGCCCTCTCGTGAGGTAATACCCTACTCCTGTTTCGGGGATTCGATCCGCCGAGTGTCTTTATTGATCTCGTGATCTTATGTATCTAAAGTCTAAAGCTCTTGCTCATCAACTCTGATATCCCTCAAGGGACGCCCCTTACCCCCCTTATATAGTCTTGGGAGGTGGGCTTACAAATCGGAAACCCTATCATACTCTAAGTCGGTTTCCTCAATCTTACCAAACTAAGACTATGAGCCATTGCCTTATCTAATCGGCAACGTAATACCCAAGTCGTAGTTGATTTACATATTTGGTAGGCACAACCTATCCCTATCTCCGTCGGATAAGCTTGCCATGTAGATACCCGATTGCCATAATCTCCACAGTAGCCCTCGAGTCCTTTTCGTCGACGAGACAACTCGGCTTCAAACCAAAATAGTATGCAGCCAAAAACCTCTTTGGCCGAGTGCTCGGCGCCGAGTGATTCCATCATCTCTGCTGAATCTTCCCAGTGGCTCCAAAGACGTGAAGGGCTGGAAAATATCTAAAAATTCTCAAAAATAAATATCTAGGTGCATCTCGATGCACCTAATTAGGTGTAGCCCCGACTATGTGGTTAGTCAAAACGGACTAAGCATATAGTCAAGAACTATAAAAATCATTCTTATATAGGTGCTTAGCTCATGCTAAAGCAACCTCATCACTCGGCAAGCTCGTGCTTATCCGAGTGAATTTGCCCGAGTCATCTCGGAACAAATAACTCAATCAACCCTCGTGGGTGAAAAGCACTCGGTAAGCTCATGCTTATCCAAGTGGATCTGCCGAGTCATCTCGGAACAAATATTTCAATCATCCCTCATGGGTAAGAAATCAATTCGCTCGGTAAGCTCATGCTTATCCGAGCGATCCTCCCGAGACATCCGGAAATTTGCCCAGTCATCTCGGAACAAATAATTCTCTTATAAATGCTTAGCTCAAGCTAAAACAATCGTAGAAAATCACATCACTCGGCAAGCTCACGCTTATCCGAGTAGTTCGCCGAGTCGTCTCGGAACAAATAATTTATTTAGCCCTCATGGGTAAGAAATTAATTCACTCGGCAAACTCATGCTTATCCAAGTTGATTTGTCCGAGTCATCTCGGACAAATAATTTAATCAACCCTCATGGGTAAAAAACACTCGGCAAGCTCATGCTCATCCAAGTTGATTTGTCCGAGTCATCTCGGACAAATAATTTAATCAACCCTCATGGGTAAAAAACACTCGGCAAGCTCATGCTCGTCCAAGTTAACTTGTCCAAGTCATCTCGGGACAAATAATTTAATCAACCCTCATGGGTAAAAACACTCGGCAAGCTCATGCTCGTCCGAGTTAACTTGTCCGAGTCATCTCGGGACAAATAATTTAATCAACCCTCATGGGTAAAAAACACTCGGCAAGCTCATGCTCGTCCGAGTTAACTTGTCCGAGTCATCTCGGGACAAATAATTTAGTCAACCCTCATGGGTAAACAAATTTTCAGTCATCGAAAAATACGACCAAAATATTAAATAACTCCGCCATAATATTGGTCTTAATCTAAAAAGATCTTCACCAAGGTGGAAAAATAGCATTGATATAATCATTTAATCAAATGCTTAGAAACCAAACAGTCCTCGTCATCGGGACACCATGAAAAGCTTAACTGTTTGTCACCTTTCAAATTACATCGTGCCAACTTCTCATGAAGTTATGCAAACCGCGGTATGAAAGGATTTTAAAGGTATTGGGCTATGTGACACGTGCATATTGCCAAGGCAAATCTGCTTAAGTCCATCCACTTAAGTCCCTAAGGACACGTGTCAAGCCACACCTTAGGCCGGGCCGCAAGTCTCTCATGGGCTCGGCCCAATCACGAGACGACTTAGCAAAAACCCTCAAGTCTTTTTACGAAGCTTCGAGGTCGTCCCCGCCACTTCATCTAATCATCTTGGTCTCTTTATGCCTCCGATGTGAACTTGTAGGTATCTAGCTTATTTATGTTGATGCCTTGACTGAGTCTTCATAGAAAATTTCTTAAGTAATTTTCGTCCGATTCACCAAGCCTAAAACTTGATTAAATCATCAAAAATTCTCGAGTCCTTATCTATTGAACTCGAATCAAAACAATAAACAATGATAAACTAAATATAAACAAGTTATCAAAGAAAACCATGCTTTATTGACACGTATAGCCCCAGTCAACTCAAGAAGTCATCTTGCTTGAGGTTGACATCAAAACAACATAAAACTTACGGCAATTTAAGCATAGTATCGTCGAAGATGTTCAATATTCCAGAGTTCTCCACCATAGATCCATCTTCGCGCTTTAGTCGAAATGCTCTTGGCCGAGTCACCTCGCGATTATGTATGGTCCTTCCCATAGTGGAGATAATTTGTGATGGTCCTTGATGGTCTGGATCTTGCGTAGAACCAAATCATCGACAATGAAAGCTCGCGCCGAACATTGCGACTCGGTATCTTCTAAGTCCTTGAAGATATCTTGCCACTGGATCAAGAAAGATTTTCTTCGTTTTGGCGTCGCCTTGTCCCGACTTGGCTATCCTCTTTGTAGAAATTTCACCCTCTTCGGATGTTGATGTAGCCAGTCGGATTTCTTCCTAGCCACGTGATCTCTCACAAGATTGGGCCATATCGCAACTTTCTTCGTCGCAGGTGAAGGCTTGTATTGTTAGTGATATGCCCTAGAGGCAACATGGAGATGTTGGATATCACGTCAATGTTTATGTATTTATGAATAAAGTGTTATTCAGTTCCATGAAATAGACATCTTGTATTGATCAATAAGTACGTGACTTATTTATGAGACTCGATATGTATGAATCTATTTCTAAACGATCCACGATCATATGTCATATTGTTGGAACAAATATGATTCTAAGATCGGCATGTTTATTGATTGATGATCATGTCTCATAGATCATGGGTATGGAGATACCAAATCAATAAACATGGACATATGTGTTAGAGAACACATTGTTGGATAGACCCACCATGAGACACTACAGGAATCAATGTGCCATTAGTTGGTCTCGGGTAGTGTTGGTACAAAGTCCTTAGACCGAGATCACCATAGATTCCAACATGTGTAGTAGCCTACTTTGGGACTACCAAACGCTATTCGTGGCTGGGTAGTTATAAAGGTAGTTTTCGGGTTTGCTATGAAACATGGAGTGGGATGTGAGTGATCAAGATGGAATTTGCCCCTCCTTTGGAGAGATATCTGCCCTCGAGGTAATGGATTATGGAAATGCATGGCCATGCTAAGTTGATTGAGGAGTCAATCAATAGACGAGATAATCCAATACGGTTCGAGTGAATGGTTAAGTTATTGAAGGGATGGCACACATCTTGCCTATAGCTTAACGGTATCGTGAGGCAAAGGGATTTGTGTACACATTACGAGTTCGAGCCGATATTATATTCTTGTATACTATGGTGTCAATATGTCTTGCTAGGCGCCCGTTGTGCATCGGTGAGTTGGACTCGAGCCGACGATCGGCTAAGTTAGACTATAGCCGAAACCGAGTATACCTGAACCTACGGGTCGCACGCTTAAGGGGATAAGAACAGGCATTCGAGTTGGACTCGGATACGGCTCGATCGGATAGGGATCCGATCGGATAGAGTCCTATGGGCTTACGACGTGTGGGCGGCCAACTCTATATGAGATACGGATGAGATCCAATTCAAAATAGAGTCCTATGGGCTTACGACGTGTGAGCGGCCAAACTCTATATGAGATACGGATGAGATCCAATTCAAAATAGAGTCCTATGGGCTTACGACGTGTGAGCGGCCAAACTCTATATGAGATACGGATGAGATCCAATTCAAAATAGAGTCTGAGCGGCTACTAATCCCGGTCGGCCAACTCTATATAAAGGAGGAGGGGTGGAGAGCGCCATATATCAATTGCATCGCGTGCAACAGAAGTCGCCGAGATCAATCTCCACGGAAACCCTCCCTACTTTCGAGCCAAACCCTAGCCTTGCATCGCGTGCTAGCATACGGGTGTAGGGCGTTCTGTCCCCGGACGTGTGGATACCGGTAGAGGCGCTGCTACGTTGCGCGCTATTGATCGGCTGTTGTCTCCGGGAATCGGCTACACTGTTCCAGATCGGATTGCCCTGATTGGCTATTCCGCACTCTACTCCAATCGGTAACGATCTATCGGCCCTTACTTGCAAGTGTTCCTGGTTTGCGCGGTAGAAAATTTTTGTTTTCGGCTAGCGTAGCTTCCGCGTAACCCTTCATGTTTGACGTCGCTGCGCAGGGTGATGACGTCGTTAGGGCCAGGCGTCTTCATGCAGAGGTAAGTGTAGTGTGGTATCGCCATGAATTTGGCGAGTGCAGGCCTTCCGATGATCGCGTGGTAGGCCGTCTTTGAAGTCGACCACCCCGAAGGTGGTATTCTCCGTTCGGAAATTCTCGCGAACTCCGGAGGTGACTGGAAAGGCGATGTGCCCAGTGGTGTGGGCGACGGCCGGGATCACTCCGTGGAAGGGGCAGCTTGCCTTCAACTCGAGTTCTTTGGATTTGTATCCCATCCAGGTCTTGGCGAACAGTAGATTGAGGACGCTGCCCCCATCGATGAGGACACGCTTCGACTTTATGTTACGAACCACCGGGTCAAGTACCAAGGGATACGCCTGGGTGAACCACTCGGTCGGGATGATCCGAGCGATTAAACGTGATGGCCACCTCCGACCATCGTAGATGTTGTGGGACTTCGGGTTGTCTTTGCGTTGACCTCGCGGTCCATCGGCTTTTGCTTCCTCTTGGACTCATAAGCCCGCGGCCCCGAATATGTGATTCAGCTCGCCCACGTGGCCTTGAAAAGGCTCCGAATTTCCAGTCGGGTTGTTCTTCTTGGTTCCCGATGGACCGGTTTCATTAGTCGGCTCCTTGTTTAACCGTGCCGCATATTGCTCAGTGAATTGCTTGTAGATGATGCGTGCACCGAGCGTTCACGATCGTTCATGATCGTGTCGTAAGCCGCAACTCGGCGACGGTGTTGAGAATCGAGATGTTGTGGCAACCAGGTCTTCGTGCCGGCGCTTGCGATCTTTCGAGCCGATTCTTCGCCGCGTTATCCTTCCTCGGATGCCGGCTTCCTTCCGAGTGCTTGTCATCCCTTTTGTCGGCCGGTCTTGGCGTGCCGCCTTGATTGCATCGTTGGACTTGGCGTAGGAGTTCGCCGTCTCGAACATTTGCTTCACCGTCTTCGGTGGTTTGCGCCGAACTTCCCGATGAGCGGCTCATCACGGACTCCCTTCGGAAGGTGGCGATGATGATGTCATCGGTGATGTTCGGGATCTTGTTGCGCTTCTCGGAGAAACGACGAATATAATCCTTCGGGGGCTCGTCGCTTACGGATGACGTTGTAAAGGTCAAAGTGTGTGCGGGCCTCTCGAAGGTTCCTTGGAAGTTGGCGATGAAGTGGTCCTCGGCTCGCTCCACGAGCCGATTGAGCCTCTTGGCAGGCTCGTGAGCCAATTACGGCGAGTTTGCGAGGGCCACGGGCGGGTAATTGGCCATAGCCTTGTTGTCGCCACTGCGGCGCGGATGGCGAGGGTGTATACTGATTAGCCAAGATTCGGGGTCGGTCTTACCGTCGTACCTTTCAATCCCCGTAGGCTTGAAGCCACTCGGCGGTGCACTCGGCGAAGTTCCGTGAAGGTGGTACTCCGTCGTCGCCGCTATCGGGTGATCCCCTCCGATCTTCCCGAGTGTGTCGGTCGCGTTCTGGTAGCGGCGATCGAGGACTTCCGCAGATCACTCGGCGGGGTCTTCGGTTGGCTGGTTGGATAGCCGGAACCGTTGCGACGGGCTCGGTGGTGGACGGGTGGACGTCCGTGTCGTTTGTCGTGGGAGTCGGCCATCTGCTCTGGTACTTCGGCGTGGACTCGCGAGGTGGGCCTCTTGGCACAGTCGTCGACCGAGCCGGCTCGGGCCTCCTATAGTCTCCCGACTTCGAGGTGGAAGCCGGCTCTTGTCGCGTTTCGGCCACGGATTCGATCGGTCTTCGTGCCGAAGTGGTGAGATGGCCGTTCGCGTGGCGGCGACGATGGTCTTGATCTTGTCGAGTATTGGAGTCACGTTGGCGGAGCCGTCTCTATGACGGTGTCCAAGAGCGTGAGTGCGGCGGCGCGTTCGCGTGGTGTCAGGAAGATATTGGTGTTGCGAACCCGTGTTTGGAGTATGGCCTCCCGGCGGAATCGTCCGCGCACGTAGATCCTGCTTCCTCTTGTCGGCCTCGTCCTTGCGTTGTTTCTCCTCTTCGGTGTCTTGCGCTCGAGCTCCACCCGCTCGCTCTTCTTGACAAGCCTTCCCGGCCATGGCTGAGTCGGACTCGTCCGGCTCGGCCATGAGGACGTCAAGCACTTCGGCTCGTAGTCCATGCGGCGGTCGAGTTGTTGGCTTCGTCGGAAGGGATGCCGTAGAGGTTGTCGAAGCCGGCGGAGCCGAGGTATCCGTCGAGCTCCGAAGATGAGCAAGAGCCGAATGACGGGAGGATGACGGCGACCTCCCTTGATCTGGGTAACCCGGATCCGGATCGTTCCGGTTCGAGTCGAGCTTGGGGGTGTGGGCTCCTCCGAGTGGGTCGCCGCCGACTCGGGAAGAGAAGTTTGCTTGAAAACCTCGGCGGCGTTTGGTAACCCAAACGGCACTAAGAGATCTTCATTTGAGTAGATCGCTTTCGTCGGGGATGCGAGAAGATTGGCGCAGATTTCGGCGGTGTTCATTAATCCGAACGGTGCCGAGTGAAGTCTTTCGTTGGAGCGAGCAGATCGCATCTTGATCTTGAAGATGTCGTCGAAGATTCCGGCGCTATTGGGGAGCCCGAACGGCGCCGAGTGGGTCTTTCCCTCCGACTGGTTTGAATCCGAGTCGAAGGAGGAGTCGTCGAAGGAGTTGGCGGCGAAGTCGCCGAATCCTGAAGGAGATCCCATCACGCTTGTAGGCGAGATTGTTGAAGAAGTTTCGACGCGCGGTCCCCTACCTGGCGCGCCAACTGTCGAAACTCGGTTTCGGCAATAGAAAATTGGGGTCGCAGTCAAGATCGCCAAGCATAATGGGTTAGGTGGAAAACAAGGATTTAGACAGGTTCAGGCCCTCTCGTGAGGTAATACCCTACTCCTGTTTCGGGGATTCGATCCGCCAAGTGTCTTTATTGATCTCGTGATCTTATGTATCTAAAGTCTAAAGCTCTTGCTCATCAACTCTGATATCCCTCAAGGGACGCCCCTTACCCCCCTTATATAGTCTTGGGAGGTGGGCTTACAAATCGGAAACCCTATCATACTCTAAGTCGGTTTCCTCAATCTTACCAAACTAAGACTATGAGCCATTGCCTTATCTAATCGGCAACGTAATACCCAAGTCGTAGTTGATTTACATATTTGGTAGGCACAACCTATCCCTATCTCCAATCGGATAAGCTTGCCATGTAGATACCCGATTGCCATAATCTCCACTAAAAACAATACATACTGAACACTAAGAAGAAAAAGCTTGCAGGAATTCTGTCACTGTAAATATGTAATTTTCTTTGATACGGTTCTCTTCAGTCTGCCTCCTCTCTGAAATACATGCACAAGCAGAACAAGTTTCCAGTTATTATGAACTAAAGGCTAAAGATTTTATATAAATCAAGCGGTAAAAGATTAAATTAAGGCATCCAAACTAACTTACGGGCTGGAGGGTCAACTGGATTGCATTCCGTTCGGCAGCGGTTTTCTGCCAGACGAAATGCAACTGCCGGCCTGAAGAGTAGAGGGGAGGGAAGCAACGCGGCGGCCATGGATCACCCAACGAGCACGGCGGCCGCCTTGGGGACGGCTTGCGTCGTTAGGTCGACGAGTGGCCGCGCGGCGTAAGAGGTCGAACAGGCGAGGGGCGACAGTTAAGGACGGTCTCCGAAGGTTGGCAGAGGGGCGGCGGCGCCCCTGCAGCCGTGCTCGCGGAAGGAAGGGGAGAACGACGGCAGAAGACGGCCAGGATCGGGAGAATGTGGCGGCGACCGTCCTCCTGCTGAGAAAGATGTTAGATCAAAACCATTGCTAAGGGTGCATTGTAAGTGATGAAGATAGAGATATTAATGCATGATTTATTAAGTATGAAAGATATAAAAAATAAATTAATATAATTTTTTAAAACAACTTTTCTATAAAATTTGTTTGAAAAACATACTATTATTATTTTGAAAATCGTGCGTGAAGGAAGATTAGTTGAAAACTTAGGCTGCTTGAGTCCTATGCTTGTCTCCAAATCGATTTGTTTAGATTTTATCAAATCATCATATAAAATTTATAGAAAATCAAGTCTTATTTTAGCCTTAGTTTTTAATACTTTTCAGCTCCGTCACCGCTGCAGCAGCGCCGCCGCTTGCGCGAATTGATTGTGTTGTGAATTTTTAGCATTTTTAATTTCAATTTTTTAAAAATTTAAAAAAATAATTTCTGGATTCAAAAATTTACGAAAGTAGTCGCTTTCCGTTTTACGGGAGGCGTGATTTTAAAACGCCCTCTCGGAAGGCGTTTATCCGACGTGGCAGACGGTCGTTGGGTGTCGTCTGCTGTGCGTGTGTAATTTTGCATTTTGCCCCCTTCCCGTCCTTACAAAGAGCGTTTTTTCACTATACAGTGAACAATAATAAACAGCGAATAGTGAACAGTGCAGTGAAAAACGCCCTTCGTAAGGGTGGGAAGGGGGCAAAATGCAAAATTACGACCGCGCAGACGACACCAACGCGTCTGCACGTCCGAAAACGCCCTACAAAGGCGTTTTTAAATCACGCCTCCCGAGAGACGGGAAGCGACTACTTTTACAAATTTTTGAATCTGAAAATTATTTTGTAAATCTTTAAAAAATTAAAATTATAAATGCCAAAATTTGTGACATTGCATTCAGTTCAGCTCGCTCGTGGTGTATGGGCCGCTCTACTCCTGAAGCCCACCAGGGCCTGGGCCACTCATTTATCCAGTCCAACGCAACATAGTCTAGTACTAGTACTAGTTCAGATGCCCAAATAGACATGAAAGTTGAGCATTTTCTGGTCCGAATTCTGAACTCTATAGCCACGGTTTGATTTTCGTCCTTCAACCACAAACTCAAACTCAGATATGTAAAATCCTTCGATTATTAAAATTGGATCAATTTACATCCTTAGACAGTTTGACATATCGACCAATTTTTCGTCTAACATAACCGCCTTTGTAGCACTTCAATTTAAAAAAAAGTAAATAAAATATGTCGTGGGTCTACATGTCATTGGCATCTTCTTTCTCTACCCTCTCTCTCGTCTCTTTGGTCTCTCTCATAGTCGATGGGGGTGGGTGACTATGGGGGATGTGCACGAGCATGGGCGGTCGGTGTCGAAGCAGGTTCGGAGGCCACAACAGCGGGGACGGGTGAGGAGGGATGAGCGCGCGGATGGCCTCCTCCAACCCGTTGACCTTGTCGTGACCAATGCTCACCGATGCTGCCCAAGACGTCGCGCTTGCCGGATTTGTACGTGACGAGGTTGAGGGAGGTAACTTTGGTGATGTCGCGCCTCTCCGCCACCTGCGGCACCCGTCCCGTGCGAGAAATCTACGAGAAGGCTACGGGAAGGGGCCGAGGAGGGCCTACGGTGAGAAGACGTCGGCGTCAGTGAGAGCTGCCAAGAAGTGCTTGCGCGGGCTGGGGGACATCCACGACAATACTGAACTTAGATCAACCGATGGAAGTTTATCTCAAAGAGACCAAGTTCAAAAAAATTATGAAGACCATGACATGGCAGTTTAACTATATATTAATTAGGCATGATTTAGTAACTTTTCTTTTATATTTATGAAGTTTTTTCTAGTGTCCGATCATAATTTGTATATTTTTCTTTTGTCTTTAGAAAACCTAGGTCGTGTTCGATCAGGACTTGTATCAATCCAAGGATATACATATTTACACTGAAGGTCTTTTATATTATCTCCACAGATAAATACAATTACTTTCGGTGCATCGCCATCCTCAATTCGATGAGGTCTTGCTTCTCACGAGGGGCTGCATCGGTTAAGTTTGGACTCGAGTGGGAGGGTAAGTCTCCTCAACTCGGCAGTTGTATCAGCTAGGACTTTTTTGATTTGGTCCAATATTCTAGTCAATCAGCTGTCGGCTTACCTGACATATTTTGTTCTGTCTGAGTTGCATCGGTTAGTTTTGACCTTTTAGTCTGATCAAGATATATCCATCATGTTTGTATAAAATGTTATCGGTTTATCTAGTTTATTTTATCAAATGCAGTCTCGTACTATCTCAGTTAGGTCCGATCTTCTACATTGTTGTTAATAATCTAAGTCTTGTTAAGCTGATAGGTTTTATGCTACGTTTTATCAGAGTGCTAGCCGATAAGTTGTCTTTATATTACATCAAGTTGATCTACAACGATAGTGCGATTATTCTCTTTTCTATCGGCCTAGTTTTGTTAACTTTAACCTTATAGTGTCTCGATTTGGTCCGATCTATCAAGGTTGGTTTGAATAAAATGAAAGTTCATAGCTAGTAGGTTTCATCCCTACGGGAAGCTGGATAGAGCCAATGTCATTATTTATCTTTATTTATATGTATCATGCTATGATATTAGCTACATCAGACCTACATCAGACTTTCAACCGATATATGTTGTAACCATCCTACTTGTGCATCTACCATATTGTGTCGATATCGGCGATTGGTTTATTAACCAAATTCTTTATATCATTTTTAAAAGAGTGTTTACTGGTTGTTAATTCTACATTGGATCCATAGCCGACTATTCAAAACCCTATCAACATCGGTGATCTCACTACATTATATTGACTTATTGGTCGATCGGCTCCTTAATATTATACGATTTGTCTATCTATCTTGTTAGTTACAGGATCAAACTAATTGGCACGCCCGAACCCGATTGATATGACATGCACCGGATCTAGGTAGATCTCCTAGGCCTTCATGTGTCGCGATGAATTTCATGTCGGCGAGATGCGCTAGAGCATGTCCGGCTAGCCGTCCACCGCACCACAAGCTCAAGCTCAACAAGAACCTGCTCCTTCGCACGTCGTTGCCCTCGCCAATGTAGCAAGCATGGGCTCCTTCTGCGGGCGCAGTTGCCGGCAAGCTCGAGCTCCACCATGATAACGGCGGTGCTCGCGGATACGACGAGAGGCGCAGAGGGATGGGACAATGAGGCTCAAACCTCTGCGAAGTACCCCTTTGTCCGTCACGGCACATGCGCCATCCATGTCCAGCACCTCTCCCTGCCATGTCGACGTCACACCAAGGCAACCCCAATCGCGCTCCTCCTCCTCCTATCCGCACCACCATCCTTTTTGCCGCCTAGTGGTTCCTCATCTCCGCGCTAGCCCAACACCAACCATCATGGTGGCACAGTTGTCCTGGAGAGGGCAAACCTTGCCACCACCAACCGTCGATGAGGCGAGCTGCTGCACCGGGGAATGGCGGAGGAGCAAATGGAGGCAGTCGCCATGAGCTCAGTGTGGAGTAAGGGGGGCGGCGAGGAGCTCGACACTTATGGCCATGATGCGCTCATCTTTCTCAGGGCTAACGTTGATGGGAGGCGACGTCGAGGAAGGATGAGGGAAGGCCGGTGAGTTCAGGAGATAAGATATGGGTAAGAAAGAAAAGAGAGGAGACAAGATGGGTTATGACACGTGGGTCCTATTTATGGTTTTAATTTTTATTTTTCTTCGTTGTCACATAAGTGTCATGTAGGATAAAGACTAAGGCAAACAAGACACGTAGGCACCACATCAGCCAAAACTGCCCATAAGAACAAGTTTATAAGATAGGTGGGTGCTACCTCTAATCTTGTCCATATCATAAACTCATAAATATAGAGGTAACATATACAATATATTACATCAATACTATCTTTAATACACTAGTCCTAATACTTATTTGCTCAATCTACTCTTACTCTCTCAGCTTTTGTTTTGAATTTTGTGTAGAGGCTGCTTCTTACATGAGAGCAAGATAATAGTGAGCTATAAGCCAACTACTCCCTCTGGTTTCATAATTCTTAACATTTTGGACAATGACACGGTTTGCAAAAATATATCTTTGACCTTATTTTTCTATTATAATATATACAATAAATAAATGTATGTTTACTTTTATTATTATGTTTTGAAAGACAAATCTATATATGTTGTTTTAGTTTTTTTAAACTAAATATTTTTAAACTTATTGATAATAAAAGTTACAAAAGTTTGACCTCAACCTTATCCAAAACGTCAAGAATTATAGAACCAAAGGGAATATAAGAGCAAGTTTAATAATAGAGCTTACTATTGGTTATAAGTCCATTGTAGAGCTAACATGTATAATAGGTTAGCTATAAGGTTAACTCTATGTTTTTCCTCCACTCTTTTTCTCATATTATGAATTTAATGCATATTTTTGAAATAAGTGTAGATTTAGTTCTTGCACGAGAGCCAAACACTCTTCACTTTTCTTTATCTCTCTTCTCTTCCACATAAACCTATAGCTTGCTTATAGCTCACTATTATACTTGCTCTAAGCTTATGTGGAAGAGAGATAAACAAAAGCGAAAAGTGTTCTCTCATGCAAGAGCTAACTCTACACATGCTCCAAGATATTTACATAAAATTCATAGTGAGAATAAAAAGAGGAGAAAAATAGAGCCAACCTTATAGGTAACGTATTATACATTTTAGTTTTAACATGGGTTAATAGTCAATAGTTAATTCTATTATTAAACTTTATTAAACTTGCTCGAGGGGTGGCTCTTTATCTCTCTCATATCTTCTCTCTTACATCTTAATATTTAAGCCTATGTGACATATAGGGGATCGTACTTAGATGCTTATAGTACTTGCTTATACTACGAGCATAATCTATATTCGGTTTTGCGGTGAGAAACGAGATTCAAACTCAACTCATACTTGAGAGATGTAAAGATGTAAAGTGAACTTTTTCCTTAAATTTTTACTAGAAGTCATCGAATGCTAGCTGAAAGTTGGATATAAGGTTGTCCATGGAAATATACGGGCGTGCAACCATATTCACGAGCCCCTAATTGGGCCTAGTACCTCTTGTAGTTGGGCTTTGTTTCTATTCGCTACAACAATCCTCACAAAAGTTTGCAAATTGCATTGTTTTTTCCCAATCATTTTGGCTTCGTTCCCCGATTAGCCATCAATTCGTTGGTTTCTTCCTCTGGTGGTCTCGCTTGACGACACCCATTATAGGTTGAATCGAGTCATGTTGAAACTCGCAATATACTCTTAGACTATATGCCAACGTTAGTGGTGACGCCACAACATCGTTGATCTTAAACAAACCGTGTTTTTCGATGATCGATTAAATTTTTATAAGTATCGATCAAGGCTATAGACAGAGAAAAAGATGGCGGCAGAGCCCGAGCGGCCGGCCGACCCGAAGATGGCTCTGCCACTGCCGGGGCGGTGGCGCACCCGCACGCATGCAGCGGCAGCGTGGTGGCACAGGAGGTCGGAGACAGACGGCTCAGGTGCGTGGCATAGCGTGGTCGTAGTACACGGATGAGCCACCCGCTGGTGTGTTTCTGTTTGGTTTGGGTGGTGGAACCAAATCAGGGCAAAGCTATAGCCTACATCTGCAGTGCCCGTCAGAACCGACGAGACGCCTTCCTGTGCCCGGCCCAGTCATTTCGCCATCGATCCATCCAGGATACCACCACCACAAGAAGTTCCTTTTTTATATATATATTAAAAAAAACACCGCCACAAGAGAAAAATATGCTACTCGGCTACCCTATGATGCTTTAGGTTTGGTCATGTTTGAAGTCAAAATTTTTATATCTAAATTTCAACATTTCAAAAGGTAGTTTTGATAATGTTTGGTTGGTTCCATACTTGTTAATACCACATAAAAGTTATCAAAATATTGATTTTGACAAAAACTTGCCCGTAATGTCTGTCATGGTGGTCGTAAACCAAACAACTCGATCTTGCTTAGAAATAGCAATGGTACGAAACAGTACCGACAAGTATGGGAGAAATTTCCTACACGCGGGTACGTTTTTGATGAAAACCCATACCTAACGGGTATGTTGGGTGCGGGTATGGGTGTATACTACTCATACCCATCTACCCACGGGTAAAAAATACCCGTATAAAAAGTCTAGTTTGTCCTCCTCACCCATTTAGCCTATATGGCCCATATGGCCTAAAACCCTGAAACCCTAGTTTTACTCAACCTCCCAACTTCCCAAATTCCCAATCCATTTCCCTCACCCCACCCGAGCCGCCATACGCCACAGCCGCCACACCTAGTACCCTCGCGTCGCGCGGCATCACACGGCACGCCCACGGTGCACCATCCCGACGGCGCCCGCACCACTCCCGGTGGCGCCCGCCCCACTCCCGGCGGCGCCCGGTGGCGTCCTTCTCTGTCTAGCCGGCGCCACGCCCCATCCCGACGGCGCCCTTCTCTGTCCAGCCGGCGCCACGACCCCAACCACGACGTCGTCCGAGCACCGCCATGGCTTGCGCTCCCGTGCCGTCCGATCGGCGCCTTGCCGTCCGACCGCGGCCACGCCATCTGTCGGGTACGGGTAACCCGTCGGGTAAAATTACCCATGTGAGTATGGGTATGAAAGCACTTTTTTACCCGCATGTGGGTACGGGTAATCCGACAGGTAAAATTTACCCTGGCGGATACGAATATGGGTGGACACTACCCATCGGATATATACCCGCTGCCATCACTAATCTTGCTACTGTAGTATATGTAGCACACTGTACAGAGCTATTGGATATTTTAATCAACCGGCAGTACTTAGTACTATTCCTTCACGGTGAATTTTAAAGAATGGCCAAAATAAACGGACCTCCTCGTCGACACGTCGACACGGCAGGCAAAGGCATGTAGTACCGGGCCGTACGCGTACTTGTCCTTGCAAACCCCCCCGACCATTTACTGCCCAAAGATCCCCCTCCCCCGTGCATCGCGTACGACACGCGCCTCAACAACACACATGCGGTTTTCCCTTCTCACACACGTACCCAAACAACTGAGGCATACACGTAACCCAACCCAAACAAGATTTTCTGATATACATAAAATTAATATTTTGTGTCATTAATATATGAATTTATTTGGCTAATGTTACATCAGAGAAATTAGTTTTCACCAAGTGTGAATCAGGCTGCATCTGAACTAGGCTGCTCATTAATATGAAAATAATTTGATCTTATTTTTTAGATTTTTTTGCTTCTTAAACTTTTTTTCTAATTAAGATTATAGTTTTTAAGCTAAACATTATACATTTTGAACAAGTAGTCTTGCTTCGTGTTACAGCTACACATAAGGTCATGTTTAGTTGCACTTGCAAAATGAAAATATTTTGGATTTTAGCCAATTTTTGGCTTTTTAACTAAACAGAGATTGAAAAGTAGAGATAAAATAATTTTAGATTTGAAACTAGTTTGATCAAAAAAGATGAAATTTTCTCTTGGAAAATGTGAAAAAAATTCACATATAACTAAACACGAAAAATTTTTACCGATAGAAAGTTTTCACCAAAAGTTTGTATCCTAAGCAGCTCGGGCCTTAAGATGAACTAAGCTGCTCATTAATACCAAAATAATTTGATCTTATTTTTTAGATTTTTTTTGCTTCTTAGACTTTTTCTCTAATTAAGATTATATTTTTTAGCTAAACATTATATATTTTGAATAAGTAGCCTTGCTTCATGTTACAGCCTAAGGCCGGGGTTGCACTGAAAAATGAAAATATTTTGAATTTTGGTTAATTTTTGGCTTTTTAACTAAACGGGAGATAGCCTAAGGCTATGTTTAGTTGCACTGAAAAATGAAAATATTTTGAATTTTGGTTAATTTTTGGCTTTTTAACCGGGAGATTGAAAAGTAAGGATAAAATAATTTTAGATTTGGGACTAGTTTGACAAAAAAGGTGAAATTTTTTTGAGAAATGTGAAAAAAATTTCACATATAACTAAACATTTACTCTTATAAAAGATTTTATCCAAAACTTTTTGATAAAAAGTTTTCACTAAATTTTGTATCTAAACAGGGCCTAAGTAGCTCGGGCCCTAAGATCAACCACGCGTTACGTGTCGTCTCCGCGCACGGCGCGCACTTGGTGGACGAACCGCGCGAGATCGAGCGAGCGGGGCGGGTGAGGAGTGAGGAGTGAGGACGTAGGGCAGCGAGTGAATGCGCGGCCGTGCGCCGACGGGGTTGCATGCGGTGGCCAGAGGGCGCCAGCTTAGCATGGGCACTTGGGGCAGTGGACGCCGCGTTGAATCGGTGCAGGGCGCAGAGGATGGCAACGCAACCCTTTCCCACCACGCGCAGGCCGTACTACGTTTCGTCCCGTCCTGCGAGTACTAGGAGTGAGAGTGCACGTACCACGCATAAAATTTTCTCCCAGCCAGCCCTACCGGCGGCCGGGCTGCCCCCCGCCCCATCTCGTGGCCTGCCAATGTATGCATGCATCAGTGGATTATTGTTATTGTGAATTGAATTAATGGGAACGGGAGGTGGAGTAGCTCGCGGTCGCATGCACAAGACGACGCGCGCTACCTTGGTGCGGCAATGCTCTATTGCCCTGTTTGGTCAAACGCGTCAGATATCCTAGGCCACGTACACCGACGATGCGACCTACTGCCATATGCAACTAGTAGCCTATCATCTATCTTCCAAAATATTATTATTTTTACTAGAGGGTTTTATCCCAAATAAAATTATTTCTTCATCTATCATCTTCTATCAACCAATCACAACCAATTTACATTTAATTTTTTCATCTATTTTCTCTTCTCAACCAATCACTATCTTTTTCAATCATTTTACCTATTTTATTAATACCTGTGTCTATCTAAAAAATTTAACATTTTAGGATAGAGGATGTATATAGCAGCTATAGCATCATAGAGTTTCCGCCTCCCTTTGTGAGTGAGCCCGATGCACTCCCCTTATCTCAAAATAAGATCGTTTTTCTCTTCTTGTTTATCTTACAATAAATTTATTTTTTAGCGATGATTAATTCATTGGTGTTTGTGAATATACAAAATAAATACATTGAGATTTGATAAACTAGATATATTTTAGTTTTTATTATATACAGGTAGTAAGTAGATATATTTGTGAGATGACTGAAAATTAACTTATTTTAATATACAGGTAGTAAGTAGTATGTAACTTATGCCATTTCTAAAACACTAGAGAGATTATTGGTTCACAGCCGTGCTTTGCCACAATTAAGGAAGAAGTTTCTCTTACGTACTATCCTCGATGTGGGTCGTTAACACGTGAGCCCATGAGTTATTGGACTCACATATCAGCCACTAAAAGTCAAAGGGTAGAAATAAGTTAGAGGACCTGCTTCCCACAATTAGTGTAGGAGTGGATAACAAACCAAATCAACTCGTTAAAGCTAGTCTCGTGTGGTTTAGCTCATTATCTTCATGAGCTAGCTTGGCTCTCTTAGCCTTAACAAGTTGAAAGCCCAGCTCGGCTCGGCTCCCAAGCTGGTTCGTTAGACTGTTTAACGAGCTCTATCGTACTTGTTAGTGTCCTGGATATAGGATACCTTATACTTATGTATTAAGACTCTGTGAGCCATCATATATAAAGTTTTATACAGAATAAAGCCTCATATATGAAAGGTATTCCAGATAAGAAAAGAGAAACATAGTTTTATTTGAGCACTATCGACTCAAATCATATCCATACTTACCTCCTTAGTCCTACTTGGACATAGGGACACTCAAGGATATAAATACATGACCCCGAGGAGAAGAGGGGTCAAGCCATAACAATCCAACACAAGCCAAGACAAGCCCATTGTGCCACAAAAGCAGGGCAGTACAAGGTACCTTCAATATCACCGAGTTCTTATTTGAGGAAGTTGATTACTGTTAGCCGTCGACCGTCGACCACATGTGGGAGCTTTACGTTGCTAGGCTGACAGAGACTGGATTAGGTCATCCTCTATATTGTACTTGTGTGATGTTGATATATAATGGCAACATCGGCTTCGACCAACAGGAGTAAGGCTATTGCCCGTAAGTTGTGGATCTGAACCTGTACAAAAATCTTTGTCCCCTTCTCCTAACTATAATGTCACATATACCATGACACCAATGATTCCCATACTCTACAAATACCGTTGTCGGATACAACCCTTCAACCGTGACGCGCTAGGTAAGGGACTTGATGCTTCAAGGTTTCAACGAAATGGTTTCAGTAGATGGATTTTTCGATGAGGGACACTTCAACGACCTCGTATCTGGGAGATATGACTGGACCAGAGTATGGTCCACTCTAGATCGGAACCATCACCATCTCAATCTTCATTAAACATTGTCGCCATGAAAAAAATAGCTCGGTATTGTCAACCGAGAGGCCTCGGCCAAGCTCGACCACTCCTAAACTAACATCACTGCAAAAATTACGATTGGTTGAGAACCAGTCAACACCAACCAAAACTTGTTGACCTAAACCTCGGGAAAGCAGCCATCCATCTTCGATGGACATAGGCACTCTTGAGGAATCAAAGTTGGATACTATGTTGATCTTCATGCGAACTCGTCGTGCGCCTACGTCTTGCCATACGACAACAACACATGCATGACTACAACCTTACATACTCATCTACAGGAGATGACTTGCATAAGGACAACGATCAGACATGCTTTGGCTCGTACTAACAGATTAGTTTTTGGACCAATCTACTCCAAATTACCAAGATACACACGAGAGTCACTAGAGAAGATGCATGAGTATCCTCGGAATAAATACAAGCAAGAAAATAATCCAACGTTCGCTTGGACACTAAGCACCCTAGTAGGCAGAGGTCGAATACGTCACATTATCGAGAACGTTCTCGAAAAAATGACAAGTTGTCGGACCAAATCTATCAATAAAAACTAGCGGTTTGTTTCACATCAAGGTATCGATCATGCCCTGTTTATCTGTGAAAGGTTGCTATGGACAATTTCCTCACGAATATTATCAACCTGATCACCCGGCATGGTAGCGAACGGGTGTCCAATATACTTGTAAGTTGGTTAAAAAGGTAAGTGAAATTATGCTGGCCACACGAGAAGCACATTTAGTAACCAACTCAAGCATCCCTAAGAGTGGTCGAGGTACGACTACACCTGACCCTCGCTCGACCGCACTAGTAGCGGTCCTCCCACCTTACAGTGGTTGAGGTATGACTACATCCGGTCCTCGCTCGACCGGAGTAGTAGTGATCCTCTCACCTTTACTAGTGTCGAGGTATGGCTATACCTGGTCCCCGCTCGACCATAGATAGTAATGACCTCTCACCTTTATGAGTGGTGGAGGTACGACTACACCTGGTCCTCGCTCGACCAGAGATAGTAGTGACCTCTCACCTTTACGAGTGGTGGAGGTATGACTACACCTAGTCCTCACTCGACCAGAGATCATAGTAATCTTCTCACCTCTAAGAGTGGTCGGGATATGACTACATCTGACCCTCTCTCGACCAATGCGTGTAGCTATCCTACCATCTTTACGAGCGGTCTGGATACGGCTACACCTCGTCCTCGCTCGACTAGTATGTGTAGCGATCCTACCATCCTCATGCATTAATCTATGTAAGTTTTTACACATATCAAATGTGAAATATTTGTCTGTTGATTGCTTTTTCTCATATCTCTATTGGCCGAAGTCTTTAGTTCCTACTCGCCTTTTAGTTACCTAGCCAATATCGGGGTCTCAAAACCTCGGTCGGGGACACCTGACGATGTAGAATTAGTCAAGAAATATACAGTATATTACCATCAGGTAATTATGACCTTGTAATGTATTCGCTAAGTCATGTAATTGGAATTTGGTTTTCCCACCTTCGCAGCTGGGGGCTAGGAATCCGCTACTTCAGCAACACACGATATGGGATTCAAGTTGTTTTTGCGAGAACATTCCCACAAACCCAACTGGGGGCTAGGAAGAGTACACAACTCCGTTCAGCTGAGAGCGGCTATAGTAAGAGTACTCGTTTATTGTCACACGAGATATATAATTTATTTTTAATGCTTTCAATTTATATTATATTATTCTTGAGCGTTCACTTAGGGCTTTCTATCTAACAATTTGTTCTAAGTAATTGATTTCAAGAAAATCGGGCAATAGTGCAAAAGACATATATTGGTCCCAAGACGCATAGTGGTCGAAAATTTATTCCAACTAGATAGATGCCAGATTAGTGACTTCAAGTTTCAATATATACAAGAAGAGGTCCCATGACAGAGCAAAGTGGTGGTCATATTTTGTGCCGACTACATGACACTCAGAAGGACAACTCTGTAACATGGTCGCATATCTTGTATAGATCTGAGAACCTACATAAGATTACTACATATATATGGTGCTCTGCATTGTAGGGTAAAAAAGGTTTTTATCTACTTGTTTAAGTTTAAATATTTATAGAGCTACCCGGCATGCTTGGGGGCTTAATGATTTCTAACTAATTTATTCGAGCATTTCAGCTTTAAGAAAGAGTAAACAAAACAATGGCTTTTCGTCGAGATTATATTTACACATGAGTTCGAACTCTATCCAAATTGTTAGGCCCGACCACGTTCTTTCATCTTCCATAAAGGTCGGAGTTCTCGGCTGTTACTTTATCAGTTACCATATTGACTAAGTTATTTTGGGATTTTAATGTGATCAGATTATACATTTGAATAGAGTTCGGGGGGCTACTCCTTTTGTCCTAAAATATAGATACTTTTAGTGACATGTTTAGATTCATAACTAAAGCGAGATATATTTTATGACGAAAAAAGTAGTATAGAACTCCTTAAATATAAACAGTTTAAATGCAATTAAAAGATTAAGCACTACTTAAGTATACGATGATATATTCATATTTTATAATAGCAAGCTAAATAAGCAGCTCACGTGCTAGCTCGTTAAACTCATGAGCTATAATCCTAACTTGGCTCGACTCATTATAACTACAAATTTAGACTGATCCGAGCCATGAGCTTAATTTAAGTTTTTCTCCATCCCTAAATTGATTTGTCACACTTTAAGCAAGTTTGACAAATTTGATTAATCACCACACCTATGAATTTGGTTCATTACCACACTTATGCCAAGATTCTTTTCTTACACTTTGGTCCAATTTGGTTTAAAAAAATTGTGGCAAGGTTGTGCCACACTATTTCAAGTGTGGACCAAATCTCATTCACTTAGACTTTGGTAACTATTGACGAGTTTTTCTACTTTAGTGGTGGTGTCCATTCCCACACACTCCTACCAATAACGTGTGGGTCTCACACTCTATGGGACTGTTCGGCAGCCAAGCATGCACGCTGCTGAGTGAAGTATTGTTCGTGCTAGCCCAGCAAGCCGAACAAACCCTATACTATTACACCATTTTTAATGAATTCTCTTCCATTCTTCTATTGATTCTTTCCAAATTTTAAAATCACATAATTGTTAAATACTTGTTAATGGATTAAATAAGATAAAAACATAATTTATTTTTGTTCTAATGTATGGGTTCTAGTAGGCTAGTGTTACATAAATCAAACAGGGGCCTATGCTAGATTCTTGATGGAAACTCTCATAACTATGGCTGAACATTCATCCACCGCCATGTACAGCACCGAATAGTACTGTGCTAGTAGCTTTCAACGGAGTGTGTCCTATCTATCACGATCTACTTACTTCCTTCATTTTAAAATATAAATAATTTTTAAGTTGACATAACTATTAAGAAAATAGATGAAAATAATTAGAATAAGATTGTTATTGGTTAAGAAGAGAAAATAATTAAGTAAAGGAATTATATGAAGAATGATTGTGCTTGGTTGAGAAAGTGATGTGTTGAGAAAGTGATAGGTGTAGAAATTATTTTTAGGATAAGTCATTATGCTAGAAATAGTTATATTTTAGACAAAAATAATAACTATCACATACAGACATAATCCGATGAAATTGATCTCCGAATTTTTGTTCCCGCAGGATCTCGGGCAGTTGTTCGATATTTTTCTCCACGAAATAGCGCGATCAATGCAGACCTGCAGAGCTAGCTGGAGGTAAGGTAGAGGCCCTATAGCTTGCTGGCTATAGTGGAGCCACATCTGTCTAGTCCATAGACAAGCTCCTTTCAGATATGGTCAATTCGATCGATTCCATCTCTCTTTTTTCAGAGGAAAGAGAGCTTGCCTTTAATCGATCTGTGATGCATTGCATACTGTTTTACTCCTACTTGTGTCTTTTTCTTGCTTGCCGGTGATGGCCGGTGATTGGGCTGCTGATTGATGCGCATGTACAAGTTTTAATTGTTGATGGCAACATCGATCCATCACTGAATTCCCAGGGGCGAGGAGTGATGAACAGAGACCCTCTTTTCGTTTTCCCCCCAATGCAATGATGCATGGACAGGCCGGCAAATTTCAGTGTCTGAATAATTATCTCGCTTTACTTATGCTAGCTGAGTTTTTAATCGTATGGTAGGCAGGCGGTCAGAAATCCAACTCGATCGTGCAGTGACAAGCAAAAAACTGCAGCCTTTATAACAGAACTGGTCGTACACTGATTCTGATGGAGATGAACAAACGGGTGCCGTTCAAAAGGCCCAGGACCCCATTGAAACAGTCTCAAATATGCCATCAATCAAGGGAGGGCCAACACAGCCGTCCCGTTGTTTCAAGTTGCAACCACCGTTTAATCATTGATCATCAATTGGTCGATTGGTCACAGCACCTAATCTGTGTGTGTAGATCGATCGGTTGCTAGCTGATGATCGACTAACCAAGTAACCATCTGCACGGCAGGCAGCAGGCCGGCACCGTCGTCGCAGATCAACTCGCAGGGATTTGCGAGACATGACACGCAATTTGCAGCTTGCTCTCGAACTAATGAACACGCCAGCCAAGCCTAAGTTAGCTAGCTGGTTAACTGAATATGTTAGATATATAGTACTTGTAGCTAGCGCTACAATATTAATTAATAATACAACAGCATCACATGATCCATCTGCATGCATGCAAATTTATGCTGGTTGATACCTTACATGCTACAGTAGCAGTAGTGATTGCATGCATCGTCGATCACTGTATGTAGCTAGAGTGGCAGAGTACGTGCACTACTGTAATGAGGTCGATCTCGATGGAGCTGAGCTGAAGTACGGTCAATTGAAAGCTATGGAGCAGCAGTTTCAATCGTACGGGCCGGTGTACGTAGGCGTCGACCGTTTTCAATGGCGACGGTTGGGGGGTCGAGTTTTGCATTGCATGAGGCATCACGGCCTTGTGTCGATCGATTTCGATCGATCACGTTGCATCCATATCCATCCGCGCGCCGCATTTAATCTCCCGATTTGATTGGGCCATTACTTCTGATCATGATCATGATCATGAGAAGAAGATCAAAGAGATCGATCGAATCCCTTGTCCTGTTCACCGTGCGTGCGTTTCTCCACGCGCTAACCAACGTCGTACTACGGCATAGCTCGATGATCCGTCCATCGACCAACCAGCAGCAGCATATCATATGCTCGTTGAATTAATTAAACTGCATATGCACAGGCACAACACAGTAACCAGCTGAATTCCAGAAGCAGCTGCAGCTATCAGCTTGGAAGGTTCGCCGTCGGTGAGGCCGGTCAGTTAATTTGTTCTTCTTTCCAGGCTAGCTAGCACCGCGCGCGCGTCACACACTCACTTTGCCGCGCGCCGACGCCGCGGCCGGCGTACGACGTCAGGTGGTGCCGGCCGCGGCCGTGCGAAAGCGAGGCGAGGATCGGAGCGCGTCGGCGTCGGCGTCGGCGTCGTCAGCTGTGTGGGCGTGCAGCCGACGTCGCAACGACAGCACGGGGACCTCAGCTCATCACCACACCGACCCTGCACTGCACACGCACGCACTGCCGCACAGTATCGTGTCCAGGCTTCACAAAACCGAACCACTAAATTAAAAAAGAAGACTATCTAAAAAACTCTCGTAAATTTTTGAACGGAAAACTTCCTGATTATAATATAATTTCATCATAATTATACTATAACTATAACATAACAACTTATATAACATAACAACTTATATATAAGTATAAAAAATATAAGCAACTTTTTATACCTAAATTATATACAAGTTATAACGTAAAAATTACATTGTAACTACAATATGACTTAACTTATATATAACCAGTGTAGCACGAATCTTGACGTAGCAATGTATGGCCAAAAAACTCGAAAGCTAGCACTACTGAAAAATCATTTTTTTTTCATATGGTCAAAACCAATTTTTCTATGTGGTTGGGCGGTCCGCATGCCCGGAGGTATCTGTAAAAATTGTTATTTTTTCATACGGGCGGCGCACCCATTGCTTTTTGCGGGCGGTAAATCATGTCGCCCGCCCGCAAAAATAAAAATCATGAAAAAAATAAAAATCTCACAAATCGAAAGCCGGAACCCTAGCTAGCTCCCATCCGCCGCCGACATCGTCGCAATAGTCTGTCGTCGCTCGTCATTGTGGAGGCCCCGCAACTAGTCGTCATTGTCACCATTGCCCCTCCTCGCGCCTCCACCACTGCCCCTCCACACCCCGATGGCCGCGACAGCGAGGATCCACCCGTCGCGGGGCTGCCTAGTGGTGATCCCGTCGCGACACCATCTGACGGTGGATCCTGCTTGGAGGGGAGGCGACAGCTGCATCCACACGGGAGGGGAGTTGAGAGAGGGGATCCGCCACAGTCATCGTCGCGGAGCCCGCTGCTGCCCACTCTTGAGCGAGCTCGTTGCCACCCGCTCGAGGTCCCCGCCGTTGCTAAGGTCCCTACCGTCGTCGAGCTCGAGCCCGTCGCTCACCACCCGCCGCTCGGGAGTAGAGGCGAGGGAGAGAGGAGGTGAAAAATGAGAGGGAGGGGAATACAAAGATAAGGAGGAGGAGAGAAGGTGAGAGAGAAGGTGAGAAGATGAGGATAAGAACTTAGAAAATTTTGAAGATGCTGAGACGGAAGAAGGATAGTCCGACTTGTATATGGGTCTTTTAAGTGGTTGCCTGCGAAAATATATTTTCGTATGCGACCTTTGACCTTTAAACCGTCTTCAGGAGATTAAATTTTTATGTGGGGACAGTTATGACCTAACTAAAGCTTGAAGTGTCTTAAAAAATTAATTCTGTAGTAGGATAAAAAAACTGCTGCAAGTTTTCTATAAGACGAAGGCAGTTTTTCTTTGAAAAAAAATCATGGAACCCGGCCTGTTGCCCGCTGATACGTACTACGGGTGAAATCCGACTAATTTTTTGACAAAAAATTAAAATTCAGTTTGAATTTTTTAAACTTGACTGGAAACCGAGCGATTTACGTTCCCGAGCCTCCCAGAGAATTAATCCGATTTAATTTTTGTCGGCTTTATAAACCCTTATTGCTCTCTGTTCATTGACGATGCAGCATCATCGCATCGATTGGTCGACGCGTACAGTGCATTGATGCACACGTAAGTACGTACGTACGCCTTGGATTCTGTGCTGTAAATTCTGTAATAACACGAGTTGTTCTCGGGGCGATCGACTTTAATTACGTATTTAAACTTTTACTAGTACTACGAGCGATGCATGTATGCATGGATCGAGTTAATTAATTCGATATCTTTGGATGCTTCGGAGGCCAGCCTGACCGATGTCCGTAATTATTGTGATGTACGTACATTATCACTACTATATACTCTACGTAGCTGGCCGTGATCCGTCACCATTTACATTGCTTGTCTCCTCTGCAAAATAGTGTGTCTATCCAAAGCATCGCTCGTGTCAAGGTGTCAGGGATACATGTATGTATCCAGCTCGTGCCATATACTCTCTCTTTCAATAAACCAACTTCTAAAAACAAACCATAAATAAACATCTGTTTAAATTTTTTTGTTTTTCCGAAACTACGATATACTTATTGTTTTTCACAATAAATTAATTTGATATAAAATTTGACATATTTTAATATTATAAATCTGAATACATAGATATATGAATAGGTATTGTTTAAATTTGTTTAATTTATTGGATATATCAAATTCAGTAATAAATTAACTTATTTTGAAACGTGTATGCAGTATATATTTGGCAGTCGTGTGCAGGTGGCCTCCAAGCCAGGTAGGTCGCCATGTAGCCGCGTCAGATAATGCAGCAGCAGCATAATATCAAACTACTACCGCAGAGTGAATTGACGTGCACGGGACCAGCACTAATCTCTTGCCATGGTTAATTAAAACCAACTAGTTACCTAATTAATTAATTTCTGTATGCAAACAGGTCCGAACTCTGTCCGTCCATACAGTAACCTAATATTAGATAAAATATAATTTGTACTAGAAATAGGACAGATCTCTCATATCTAAAAAATAAGTAGTAATAGATTACGTTCACCTGTTATATTTTAAAGTGAAAAAACAATTAGTTTACAGTATATATATAACCCAAGAAGAGAGAGTATATGTGTCCACCAACTTCATCCGTCTTTAAAAAGAAAAATCAACTTTCAGGTATAATCCGAAAATGTTCATGTTAGATCCAAGAACAAGATACTAGCATGCAAGAAGATTCCCGACAGGTGTGGCAAAGGAAAAAAACAACTCTGGATTTACTCCATTATTTTGTGTCGGACAGTAGCACTGTAGTTGTAGCATCTATTGCATGTACTCTTGCGATTAATTGATTGATTTCAAGGAGAGACAGATTTTATACTGCACGTTGTACATGTGATCCGGGGGGCATGGCTTTTGCATTGCAGGGGCAAGTGTGTGTGACTTTATGGTTATCGAATTACTTATAATTAAGATGCGTCTGTTTTAAGGTGAGTGGTCCTTAATTTGGAAAAACAAAAGGTGAAAACATACTACTGATTGGCTAAATCATTTGCAAAAATCTAGCCAATTAGTTTTACAGATGAATTTATAGTTAAGGAGAATGTTCTAGAGACTCACAAGGCACAAGAGGAAGGCAAAGATTGCTAATTAAGCTGATAATCTAGGAGATACAGATTGGTTTGCTACTACAGTTAGAATTTTTTTATGTCAATAGGACTTCGATTGTGCCGTGAAAGCTCTAGCTCCTCGATCAGCAATTATCAAACTTCTCCATCCACCTAGTCGTTTTTCTGTTAGTTCGATGCAGATTAGATATATATTGTAATATAATATATATGGCCACGATAATAACCGAATTTTTTTCATCTCTGTTAGATCTAACATCTTTTTTTTACTTATTTATAATCCAACGAACTATCTTTTACTTACTCATAATCCAACGAACTAGAGTCACAGTCCAATTTTTTTATATTATTTTTTATTTTTATTGTGCTGCATGCGTGAATTTAATTGTAAGAAGTTATTCGAAATTTTCTAACTTGCATATATGTTTTGCATATATGTTTGGATTTAAAAAGAAATGATCGATTATATTATTATAGCAACGTTAGCACGAGTATGTTAGTAGTTTTATTAAAATAGTTCGTGCATGCCGGCAGAAGGTTAAAGAATATAAACAAGGGTCTTTTTCATCCTTTTCTTAGCTAATGATCAAGTCATGTGCATATCCCTTTCGTGCAAAATGTCATATTCATACCAAATACCAAATGTACGAGCCTTCAGATTTATAATATATTTTAGGAAATAATAGTTTTAGAACCATCCATGGATGCAGAGAGTACGGACATCATAAATAGCAGTCAAATTAATATGGTTTGATAACTTTATTAGTAGTTGAAATTTGTCATTTTTATATGCGCACTTCATGCGCATGAAGATTAGAGAATGAAATCTCAAATATATATATTCATGTAACACTTAAATACTCATATAATATATATATATATATATATATACATACGTGTATTGTCACCTTTTCGGGGTAAAGCATTCAGAGTTAGCACCTGATAATTGCAGTGCAAATTAAATTTGCACACATGTAGCACGTTACCTTGGTAAAGGGAACATATCAGTACCAAAGAAACAGAGGAGGATTCAGTAAACACGTAGCTTAATTAATTATTTCTATCAATTAATTGTGGTCTGAAGCAGCAGGATGGTTCATGGAAAGAGCAAGCAGACAGTCGATGAGATGCAGACGACGAGACAGGCAAATCGACAAGAATCGTTCTAGATTAGGAGGCCAAGACGTTTAATTTTCTAATTTATCTTTTTTCTTCTTGTTATTAATGCGTACGGGGTTGATGGCTCAACTGACGCCAAACGTCCTTGTTGTCCACGCTGCAGTGCGTGTTTTTTTTCTTTTTCCCATCGACATTGCAATCAGATGTCTGACAGTTGTTAGGGGTCCATCTGACTGTAGCAATCTGTTGGTATGTGATTCATCTCGATATAATATTTTTTTATTTTTTAGGGATTATTCATCTGACAGTTGGTTTTTAGATTTTCTATGGTAAAAGTCTGTACATACTAAATTTTATTTTACTAAACTTTTACTAACAACACTATGTGTCACGCTGTAAATACATCTAGATTTTTCATAACTTTCATCCACTTAAATTAAACGGTTGAGATTATTGTTTGTTTGTAAGAGTTTTGTAAAAATAAAATTAGTACGTGTGACAATGCTATAAATTAAATATTTTAAAAAACAATCATTCCAAATAGCTTAAAACAAGTGCTATATATAAACATTGTAGTAGAAAAAGTTTTTGAGAAAACGTATTTTGAAGGCGTGAATCATAATTATTAATGTGATGATTTCAACTGGTAGCTAGTATTTGGTGATTATAGAAGTTGATAGCTTAAGGTGAAATCCGTTTGTAAGCGGCAAGTGAAAATAATAGAGCCTCAGTGATTGTCATAATAAATCAAAGCAAAAGCTAAAATTTAAATTTTTAAACTTAATTTAAAGTTGATTTTAAGATATTTTCAACGTAATTTCTTTTTTACATCAAATTTTAACGATTTAAATAGTTCAGAATATATATTAAAAAGTTTTATTTATAAATTAATTTTTATCCTTTAATAAATTATTTTGACTTATTAAGGAATACGGACGACGAGGCTGCTGGCCTCTTTGCTGAACTGAAGACATAGATTCTTGAGCAATGGCATGCTACTACTCATTCTCTAGGGCGACAAAAGCGAGGATATATCCAAGACATTATCGTCCAGTAATCTCCAAAAGATAGTGTAACTAGTGTGTTGGAGAGGAAAGGCAACAAAGAATATTGTGGTTAGCATTCATCAAGTTCATTGTTTAAAAATCAGACCCTGTCTTGTGCCTACCTTACAACCAAGGGACACTGAACTACTGAAGATCTTTAACTAATCCCCTCAACTCCCTATCTATTAATCTCACAAGAAAGATGGTTGTGATCAGGCCAAAGCACAAGCAACAACACCAATAAAACTAATACATGCAAATGATTACTAATTAACTTGGGGCATATAATATCATGAGAAATTGAGATACTATACACATAGAAAAAACCATTGGAATGTTGAACAGAGAAATCAAACATAGACCTTTGGTTGCTTGCATTGGCTAATTAACTAGTAGCTAGCTGCCACTAATGCCAAGCACCTAACTGAAATTCATGCATCCATCCATTGGTTTCTTTTCTCATCAGTAGTGGGGCTGATTCATTGCAAATGATTTTGAGCGTGGTCACGCACGAATCATGGGGCATTGGCCACTAAATCGCGCGGATTTCGCTAACAAGGCCGGTCATCACGGCAATAATAAGCACGACAGCAACGTATACACGTACACCTCCCTCGTCGTAGTAGTAGCGGTTGGTAGTTAGCTGATAGCTAGCTAGATTGAGTGAAGCTTAAGGTGAAAGAAACAACAGAGAAAAAAATTTCAGTGTGGAGCCAGATGAACAGGGTTAAGGCCAGAGAGAGTGGAGGTAGATGCAGAGATAGATAGGTTGCTGGTTTGCTAGAAAGATGGAAATCATTGGGGGAGGTGTTCAACTTTTTCTCTTTTTTTTTTGCTTTGTGATTGCAAAAGAAACAAGGCTAGAATGATGCTCTTTCAGCTTAATTAAGACATGCAATGAGTTGATGCATGGAATTTATTTTCTTCTTTTCTTTAGGGGATAGATGTTTTGTGTGTACTATACTTCAGGGGCCATGCTACTTTTGAATGATTTGGAATTAATCAATTGACATCGATGGATGATCAGGGGAAGGTGCACACATTCTTCTCCTTAAAGTTTCACCCAAATGATCCCAGCTAATCGAGTGAGCTGATAAGAGCAGTACTTCAACATGGAAAAGCAGATGGTATTCATATTTATATTGGCCCTAACATATTTAAGCTTGCCAAAGTTGAGGGCCATCTAAATTTTTATTCAATAATTAACAGCCTATTGATGTTTTCTTAATTGCACCTTGATTTTTCTGACATAATGTGCGAGGTATTGAGCATAGACACTCCACTGCATAAGGAAACTAGATGAATATATAATTCGTTTCTACTTAAATAAAATTATGTCTATAGGTGGAATGCTGAGCTATTTGTAAAAGAAAATTGCATTTAGGTAATTAATGCACAACAGTTAATTTTCTTTCAGACAAATGAAAGACGCACACACACAACCTCCTATACACACAAATCATGTGCACACATGGCCGGTGCTAATGATTTGGAGATCTAGATTTTTTTATTTAGATCATATATAATATTTAACTGTACTTCCTCTATTTTAAATTAATTGTTGTTTTATGTTTGTCATAAGTCAAATATATCTTTACCCATTAATTTTTAGAAATATATGTACCATATACATTATATATTATAAAAATATTTCTTATGATGAATGAATCTTACAATATAAAATTATATGGGTTTATAGAAATTGATGGTGTTTGACTTATAACAAATCTAGAATGACAAATTAATTTGATATTGAGGAGTATATAGTTTAGAAATATTAGCTAGATCTTTTACAATTAGCCACACTAATTATTTTTTAAAGTATTATCGTATAACTTTTTTAAAGCATTGTTGTAAAAAAACAAATGTACAATTTTGATAATCAATCGATGATATTACTATTTTACTAGCTTTTCTTAAAGTAATATTATAAATTTTTAAGCAAAGTTTATCGATTGAGTTGCCACGTTATGCTAAACATACTTACTTCTCAGTAAAATATCTTTACAAAGTTAATGATGAAAACAACATATTATATATATATACACACACATACCTACATACACATAAGATGAGGCCCCTTGACGCTGGGGCCAGGGCAGCCGTACTGCTGGCTCTACCCAGGGCCGGCACTGTTTGCACACATATATATATTACCAAAATGTTCGTGCGTTGCAACGGAACGACGACGCAGGGAGGGAAGCAGGCGGAGGGCGAAGGTCCAAGTGGCGGCGCGGGAGCTCCGAACGACGACGGGGAGAGGGGCGCAGGCGCGGCGCAGATGGGGACGGAAGAGAGGGACGTAGGAGGTCTTTTCTTCATCCAAGCCCTCCCTTTCTTTTCAGCATTGGGATTGCGAGCTAATTTTATAAACACTCAAGGGGTTTTCTGCAAAATAACCAGAGACGGACGAAAATTTTGGATAGAAACACTACTTGTTTTATAGATAGTTATATATATATAACTTTGAAAGCAAAGGTATCTTTAACTTTATGTATCACTTGGACCTTGATTAAGAAATAGTATCGATGACATTTAGTGTAAGTTAATTTAATTTTACCAAATTAAGTCAAAAATATAATAAAAATATATATTGACTTGTTGATACTTTAAACCGATTAGAAATTTAGTAAAAGTTTAAAATATTTATGACTCAAATATTATTAGTTAGAAAAGTGTATTGATGAATAGGAAAAGTTGCATGTATATCGACGGCGGCGCGCTAGCTCACGCGTGCAGCGTGTGCTCGGCCGTCGCTCGGGGCAATGCACGGCAACGCAAGAGGCGCGTAAGTTGGGCTCGCCTTTGGAGGTGAGGAAAGTGAGGCAACAATGGAGCGAGAGGTTATATGGATCAAAAATTTTATAGATTTGGACGAAAAACCGATTTGATGAGTTATAGATTTTTTTAAGTAGTTAAGATAAGCTATATCATATGTATAAGCTGGGTTTTTAAAAATAGTCGGGTGGATTGCGGGTTAATTTCGAAAAACTCAAGGGGTTTTTGTAAAATAGCCAGACAAAACAAAATTTGGATAAAATAGTTATTTATATTTATAAATAGTTATAGATATATATATATATATATATATATAATAAAAGAGCATGAGTATGCTCCTCAATAAACGTTTAAAAGAGACATAGACCAGAGTGATACATCCCTAGAAGTTAGCAAGGTAATCAAGTGAAGCTTGCATATCTCTTCAAAAGGAAGAATCGAATTAACAAACAACAACATAACTTATGGCCATACTACAGGGCTAAGAATATCAGCAATGAAAAACTAATAAAAGCAAAACATCATCGGTCCAGAGAGAAATAGATACAACTAAGAAAATTGAGCGTACCTCTATTGGTGTGCTAGGGTGTTCACATAAGCCACCAGATATGTTTATCTTAAGATTTTCTCTGGATCGAATTACTTCTTTCTTAGAGCCCTTGCATTGTAATAAAAAATAAATTAGATTTTTACCATATTAAATCAATTAATAAGGATTTATTTAGTTTAAATAATATTATAATTTTTCTTACTAAACAATAGTTAATAGTTAATTTTGATATTTGGAGAGATCTAATAATAAAACACAAGATGACTCATTTAAACATAGTATAATAATATAGATTACGAGACTCGTACATTTGTGATGGAGGTGAAGTGAGAATAGATAAGTAGTATATATAGATACATGTCTTTTAAATATATGACGTATATAACAAACTAACCAGTTTCATTTGGTTATTTCTAGTTATTCGTTGCAAAGAATATAACTGGTGAATATAAGGACAATAAAGTTTCAGAGATACACAACACAGGAGTCTTAGTTTTATCACCGGAAAATATTTTGGCGACATATATATACTATATAACAAAAGTTTTGTGGTCTTTGTATTAAAAAGATAAAAATCCAACGCTCCATAATAATAGTCCACGTTGATCCGCCCTGATAGCTCTGGGTACCTCGTAAACACGTAAAACATCTCATATACTAATACACAACACCAGCCGGTTTATTGCCACAAACCCACGACACGCGGCGCAACAGCGATAAGCGCACGAGCGCACGCGTGCTACGATGCGCCGTGGCGGGAAGCTGCAGTCCGCGGCGAGCTCCAGTATAAAATGGCGCGGCGAGCGAGGAAGAAGACGACCAAAACCGGAGCTTCACTTCACTACAGAAAAGCATCTCGGAAGCCTAAGAAAACCACGCTCAGCAAGGACAAAGGCATCTACGTCGCGTTGCTAATGGCGACCTCCACGCTCGCGCTGCTCGATCAGATGCTGCCGTTCCACGCCGGCGCCGCGGCGTTCGGCGGTGGCGGCGGCGGCTCCGACCGCCTTAGCCAGGAGATCTTCTCCATTCTCGAGTCCAACTTCCTCTTCGGCGCGCCGCCGCCGGAGGGGCCTGGTTACTACTCCGTTGGCCGCGTCCGTGTCCTCTCTATTGATGGCGGCGCGGACGGCGGCGCGCTCGCCGCGGCCGCCCTGGTCCGCCTCGAGCGCCGGCTTAAGGAGCTCTCCGGGAACCCCGATGCCCGCGTTGCTGACTACTTTGACCTGGCGGCCGGGTCCGGCGCCGGCGGTTCCTCGCCGCCGCGCTGTTCGCCTGCCGGATGCCGGCCGAGGCGGCGCGCGACGTCGTTGCCAAGAACCGGAAGGTGTTCTCCGGCCGCCGTGGGCGGGAGGCCTTTTCTGGAAGCCGGAGTCGGTGTTCAAGAAGTTGTTCGGCGACCTGACGGTGAGGGACGCCGCTAAGCCGCTGCTGATACCCTGCTACGACATGGCAACGGCGGCGCCGTTCGTCTTCTCCGCGCCGACGCCGTCGAGGCCGAGGCGTTCGACTTCCCGCTGTGGCAGGTCTGCGCGGCGGCGTGCGGCGTGGGCCCCACCGAGGTCGCCTCCTCGACGGCCGGACCAGGCTCCGTGCGGCGGCAGCCACCGGCGGCGGCGGCGCCGTGGCCAACCCGACGGCGGTGGCCGTCACGCACGTGCTCCACAACAAGCGCGAATTCCCCTTCGCCGCCGGCGCCGGCGACCTCGTCGTGCTGTCCCTCGGCGGGAACAACGCCGCTGCCTCCCCCGCGCGTCGTCCTCAAGCCTCCTGCGCATCGCCGGAGCTTGCCAGGCCGACATGGTACGCCATAATTCTCGTGCATTTCCTCTGCAAGGACAATTAATTGTACCAGCGTCGCTTACCCGACGGTGTCTGCGCTTTTCAGGTGGACCAAGCTGTATCAATGGCGTTCGGCGAGTGCAGGGCAACCAACTACATCCGTATCCAGGTAAAAATTTTTAAAAAATTTCTTACAATTTTACACCTACTTATTACTACCAGCCAAGAACTGCAAAGACTAACTTTCGTTCTCGGGTCAGGGCAACGGCATTGCGGCCGGAGCGACGACGGCGGAGGCGGCGATGACAGAGCGGAGCGTGGAGTCGGTGCTGTTCCGGGGAAGAAACTGATGGCGCAGACCAACGGCGAGCGGCTGGACGGCATGGCGGAGCAGCTGGTGCAGGAGCACCACCGGAGGATGGAGAACAAAACGCCGGTGGTGCTCATCAAGCCGTCGGCGACGCCGAGGACGTCGTCGTCGTCGGCGTCCACGCTCATCACCGTGTCCACCAACGCCTCGTCGGAGTCGCCGTGAGAGACACGACGATCAAACTGGAGCCAAAATTAACTACTAGCTTTGTTTTTTAAAATTTATTTTATTTATTTATTTTGGATGCGGAGTTCATCTGTTGCTTGGCTAGTAGTTGGCTTTGCTTTTTAGTTTAGCGCGAGCGGCGCCGGCACATCGGGTTTGGTTGCCTGCCGGCGCCGCCGGGCGCTCGCGCTCCCGGCCTGCGCCGCCGCCGCCGCCGCCGGCGCCGGCGGCCGGGAAGAAAAAGGAGAGTGGCCGAGTGAGATTGTCAGGAGAGGCTTTTCTAGCTAGTAGCAAAGAAGAAAAATGCCGCGTGACGTGGCAAGAGTGGACGCGTGCCACTGCAGCTGAAGCTGCAGCGTGTGTATGTACAATGTACTGGCTACTGTAGGTGGGTTGCTTGCAATGTAATGCGATCAGTGTGGGCGTTTGCTGATGTAAAGTTGTAACTGTCCGTGCAATTTGCCAGGGATCAGTTGAGATTTTCAGAAAATTCAGAACAATCTGGCCATCTTCCGTTCAGATTTCAGATCAATCTCTTTATCTTCAGTTTAGATTTCAGAGCAACCTGGTCAGTTTTTTTCCTTATAAAAGGTAACATTCGAACAGGAGCCTGGACAAGATTCTGAATACTAGGTAATTGGGCTTCCCAGATGAATGAACAGTGGACAGTGGTATGTTTTCAGGCCTTTGAAAAGAGAGACGAAGGTTCACTGAAAAACAGGAGGAAGATGCAGATTTTTGAGCCACGGCAGAAAGGAAAAGGAACATGATGCAGCGTCAATGCGTCACTAGAATCTAGTTCCTGAACCATCTACAAAACAAGAATAGGAAGGATCTCCAATTCTCCATCCCAGTTTCTTTTCCTCAACACATTCTTTTAGTCAAGAACACATTATGGAACAGGGACCAAGGAAAAGATTCTAATCTTCAGAGGTAATTTGCCTTCCCAGATAAAAGAACAGTTGGAATGTGGTACCAAAACCCATGGTGGCAAAGAACTTCTGTATATATGGATTACAGAGTAGATGCTAGACTTTTACTCGGCTCTAGACTACATTGTCATCAAGCTGGGTAAGATCAATTGGCCTCATTCCATCTACCAGCTTATCCCACTCAATTTTCAGGTTTTCAGATATCCATCAATCCTCCAAAAAAGAGAGATAAAAGCTAACAGAACAGATCAAGGAATTAAAGATTTGTGACTTGACAGCCAGTTTTGCCTTGAAAGCTTGATATAATGTCATCATCTTTAACTTGCAAGAAAAAAATCTTGCTTGAGATATGTGACCAAGCAGTCATTCAGACATTGATTCCCCGTTATATTTCTTAGCTTGCTCTTCACAAAATTCATAGCTGAAAATACTCTCTCAACACTAGCAGTTGCAACCGGGAGAATCAGCACCAACTTGAGAAGCAGATAGACAAGTTTATAGTGGCAGTGCTTGTTCATTTCAACAAGCATAATAGAAAGCTCAGAAATATTCTTTAGTTTCTTAAACCTTTCATCTCTACCCACGTCAGCAATGAACAAATCAAGCTGGAAAGAGAGTTGAGCCAGATCTGCGCTTGAGAAGTCCTTTGGATAGCACTGAGCTAATGTAATCAACTTGGTCTTATCAAAAGAAGCAAATGAATTTCTAGGATCGAATGCTGCCATGCAAGCAAGTAGTTTTGTGCTTACCTCATCAAACCTATCATCAAGCTATCGACGTTGACGATTCATGACAGTTAAGTACATTTCAACATGGAAACGATGGAGATTCTTGACCTTCATGAAGAACCTTGGTGATCTTGAAACTGGCCTGTACAAGTCATCCATGTTGGGAACTTTGATGCCATGCTTCACACAAAAAGAAGTGACATCTTTTAGGAATGTGTCCCACGCATCATCTTGGCATAACAACTCCAACAGATTCTTTGTCAAATAGATAAAATCAAGAGCATTATTACTATGTGGATCCCCCTGGTGCAAAACACGGCTTAAGTCCTCCATGTACCCCAAAATGTTCAGCAACAACTGTGCCATGACAATAAGTCAAATGATGTTAACATAGTTTGAGCATTTATAGCATCCATTCTTTGAGAGTGGTCTTTCCAATCATTACGAGAACCTGACGTATTGAAGAATACAAAGAAATAACATGGATAACAGCTTTGTAGTGAGATCCCAAGCGCATATAACCTGGCCTACTTAAGTCCATCTCTTAATCCAAATCCCAACCAGTTTTGATTTCACCCAATTCAAATGCTTTGAGAATTTCTTGAGCTTGTGCTACTCGAACAAATTGTTGTTTCTTGTGAGAAATTCCAATAATATTAAACAGAAAACTAAGTTGCTCAAAGAACCAAACACAATCACCATTTTCCTTAGCAGCAGTGACAAGAGTTAGATGGAGTCGATGTGCAAAGCAATGAACATAGCAAGCAGAAGGAGCCTCATCCATAATTAACTTTCTAAGTCCACTAACCTCACCTTTCATGTCACTAGCACCATAATATCCTTGCCCGTGAACCTTTGACAAACTCAAAGAATGATCCATAAGTAGAGACTGAATAGCACTTTCAAGTGTTAAAGCAGTGGTGTTTTCAACATGAACAGCACCAAGAAACCTCTCAACTGCCTCCCCACTTTTATCGACATAACGCAAGCAAAGAGCCAGATGTTCCTTTTGGGACAAATCATTTGATTCATAAGCAAGTATTGAAAAGTAGTCATCGCCAAGATCTTGAACGATGAGTCTGGTGGTTTCTTTGGCAAAACAATTGATAATATCTATCTGTATGCAAGGAAAAGTCATTTTATTATTCCTCGGAGCGTGTTTTGGAAAAACCTAGGCAACATCTTCAAAGTTTTCAGCTAGTCCATTTAGAAGTTCAAGAAAATTCTCTTCATCACTTGATTCTGGCCCTTCACTGTGTCCACAACAAGCCAACCCTTGACAAAAGGGACACCTCAAACACTTAGTGAATGGGTCAACCAGGTTTTGGACAGAGCCTTATCTTGCATGCTTTTCCTATGAAGATGATCTACAATTGGTGCTGCAGGTTTAACAAATAAATCATACTTCCCTTGAGCCTGATTATGAGCAGTATTAATACCACCAATATGTTTTTCAAACTTATCTGGTTCGTTCCAATTCCTAAATCCTCCATTTACAAAATCATCTCCACTAGTGCAGGTAGTGTTATCCTTAAACAAATAGCAAACAAAGCAGAATGCAGCATCCCTTTCTATACTGTACTCAAGCCAACCATACCTGTTGAACCAAGAAGCTACAAAGCGATGCATACCTTTCCCAATTTTTCTTTGCGGAAAACTGTGAGCCGGTGTTTGACGTGACCCACCAATGCAATATATCCTCTTCTCACAGCATCTTGTTCATTGGCGTTGTAGCTACTGATGGGAATCCTCATCCCTGGATCAGGCGGAAGCAAATCAAGATCATACATTTCTGCAGCCCCTATCTCATTTTCCCTGTCACTGACATTGCCACAGCCATTTTGCTCTTGCTTCTGAATGGAAGGGGAATTGACGTCCACTTTGCATTCTACCGCTATCTGTTTTGGTGTTGATGCGGGAGCTATCTTCTGGGACTTGGCATGTCTAGCCCACGATGTTTTCAAATCTATGTTCTCCCTCTTCTTCGTCATTTCTCCAATGTTCTTAGTATTTCTACAATTCACAATATAAATACAAGTTACACTGACATTTCTAATTTTCGACAGAGAATTGAAACTGGAAGACCCACTGCACATCTATCTTCCAAATCTACTGGAATGTGCAAAAATTAAACGGGGATTGGGTCATTGGAGGAGAAATAGAAGTGAGAAAGGCAGCAAGGCAAATCGCAGACACAAACCTCAAGCTCATGTACAATGCAATCCTCCTCTTCTCGTGGCTCGTTCCAGCCGCCGCCGGCAGACGCCGAGTTCTCGAGTGGGGAGATCCGCCGTCCCCTTCTCAGCTCCTCCGGCAGCCGCCGCGCGTTCCTGCGCCGCCGTCGGCGGTCATGGGCTGTGCGACGAAACGCAGAAAGGAATCGAAGGGCAGTTCGGTGAATCGAACCTGGAACTTCATACGAACGAGAGAGGAGGGCCATGGGAGCTGCCTTCCACGAAGGGCGACGGCAGGGTGGCCATCGGCGGCGGCGGCGGCGGACGAGCGGCAGCAGGAGGGTGAGAACGAGGGCCGAACTGTTGGGAGACACCAGATACAAGGACTCTAGCATAAAATGACAGGGACCTAAACGAAAATTTTCAGGATCGCTACCAATGACAACGACACAAAATAGGGTTTCAAGTGCAAAATGCGCGATCGTAAACAGGGGCTTTTATGCAAAAACATCCACACTTCTCCGTATTGGGCCTCAGTGACGGTGTGGCCCAAGCAAAGTCCGAAACGTCATTGGGCCGCGCGTTCTTGGATATCCCTTTCCGGTCCAAGTTAGAACGTCCCGCTCGTTGTAATCCCGTTCAGCCCATTGGTTGATGGCTCACTGAATTTTTTTTAATTTTATTTATTAAAATACTTCAAAGTTTTACAAATCTACATCCTTACCATTCTCTGAAAGGGTTTTCTTTAAAAAAAAACTTTCAAAGAATATTTTTTAGACATGACACACAGTCATTGGACATGCTAACAGCCGAACGAAGAACAACTAGTCATTTTGCAGGTAGCCCCCTTGTCAACCTTCCAAAGGGCTGTAAGGGGGCCACCTGCAAAATAAGGTTAGCCATTTTACAAGTAGCTCTCTTGTCGTCCACCTAAATGGATATAAAGGACCTCCTGTAAAATGTCATAGGTCGTCGCTTTATAGGTGACTCCTTAGTCCTCCCAAAGGGTTAAAGGGGACAACATGTAAAATGACAAGCTCATCTTCGTACAACCGTTACAATACACCAATGGGTGTATGCTACGTTCAGTAGAGATGTACATTTGTAAAACATTAAAAGCAAAATTTATTTCTAAAATATTTTAATAAATAAAATTCAAAAAATTGGTGGCTCACTAATCGATTTTGTGCTCCGGCCCTCAACTTTGATTCTATAATTTAGTTTAAAAAATAAGAATTCATTCTGTAACCAGGGTTGTGGTTGATACTTTCGACGTTCAATACTAGATACTTATAGGTAACTGCAAATCATGGACACTCCTTCAGGCTTCAGAGAAACATCACACAAGCTCTACCTGACACTGTGAGCTTATATTCAATTTGAGCTAAAGGACCAACAAATCTTGAACATCGACCTATGAGCTCTATTTTCAGTTTGATCTATAGGACCAACACATTTTGAATTTTGATTTGTTGGGCGTTTTCTCTAAGAGGAAACAATATGCTATTAGTTGTGGCGTCGTATACGGTATTATTAGTAAGGGGTGTTTGGTTGGGCTCCAACTCCAAGCTCAAACGAGTTGGAGTGAAGTCTAAAGTGGTGAAAGTTAGGGGTGTTTGGCGGGCTTCATATCTTGGATCTGGTGGAGTGGAGTTGGAGCCACACAAACGCTCAGCTCCAAACAAATTTGAATGGAGCACTCCGGAAAAATAAACTAGTAAGGTGGAGCTACCTTCCACCAGCTCCGTTAGCTCCGTTTTGCTCCGTTTTGTTAGTTCATTTTACTGAAGTGCTCCATCCAGATTTGTTTGGAGCTGGAGTGTTTGGCAGGGCTCCAGCTCTACTCCATCAGGATCTAGGATCTAGAGCCATGCCAAACACCCCCTAAGAACGCTTTGTGCTCACCACGCAGCTACTTGAACTCTTCCCCAGGTCCCCACCAGCTTGTTTGGATTAGGCCTCGCGGCCCACGTGTTAGTGAGGGAAATAGAGATGTACACCTCTGTGACTTTTGCGGTTCTGTATCGGTCTGATATACGTCCGTGACTTTTGATATCATGTTTGGGTCGAATATAGATATGTGACCTTTATAATTTTGTTTCGATATGATATACCTCTATGACTCTTGATGTCATGTTTGGGACGGATATAAGAACGTGACCTTTATCATTACTGTTTAGGTGCGCATATGCCTATGTGTAACACCCACAAAATCCAAGTTTTAAAAATCGAAACATGAAAATCGGAACTTGCAAAAATTTTCTATTTGATTGCATCTTATCGTGTTTATTCGCCTTTTATTCGTAAGTCTTTGATGCCGAGTTAAATAATTGAATATCTACTTTGAAGGAAAAAAAGTCGATAGGGTTTTAAAATCCTAAAAGAAAGAAAGTTGCAAATATCATAAATAAAATTATAAAAATAAAGATTTAGTGAAGAGTTAAGGTTTAATAAAAATTTGCTTTTGAACAAAAGGATATTGAATTTTTAGGGTGCAATACAAAAATTTACTAAGTTATAAATAAGAAGAAAAAGTATAATATATATATAATAAATATATAATTAAAATAATATATATATGTATATAATAAAGTGGGCAAAAACTTAAAATTTAATTAAATTACAATTGGGCCAGAAATTCTATTTAGTTTATATGTGAAACACAAAAGAAATTGATAGTAAAAAAAGAAAAAAAAGCAAAAATTGGAAAAATAAAAAAATGCACTGTTCATTGCGATCGAGGTGTTCGGCCCGGTCCCTCGCGGGCCGCGCCAGCCACGTGCGCGTCGCGTCGCCATCGCGGTCGCCGCCTCACGCCGCGCGCCGCCGCACTGCGTCGCCGTCGCCCCGAGCCCCATGCCATCTCTCGCCGCGCGTGCACGCGTCCCGTCACGTGCACGCCAAAGTCCGCGGCCGCCGTCCCGTCGCCAACTCCGGTGCCGACGCAATCTCCTCGCCGTTCCCCGCCGTACAACGCTTGCTCCGACCCGTCCCATCCCGGCCGCCTCGGCAACACGTGTAACACCGCGCGTTTCGTCGGTCACGCACGCGCACCATGCCGCCGACGCCACGCCATGGTCGCCGTCGCGTCGTCCTTCCCCACCGTCAACCGGCTATATAGAGGCCTCCCAGACCAAGCTTGCTACACACCAAATCTTCTCCATCATTCACTCATGCTATTCCCCTGTTTTCCCCAAAAATTAGCCACCACATTGCTTCAATTTTTTGAAACACCGAAGTTCATCGGTAGAGATTTTTTTTCAAGCCGCTGAGGCCGCCGATCCGGAATTCGTTGCCGCCGGCCGATTTTCGCGCAACCCGAAGGTGAGAACACGATCTCTACAACCCTCTCCAACTTTTCCCTAACCTACCCGTGCCAATCCGCCACCGGAGCCCGCCGCCGCCGCAGCCCGCCGTGGGCGTCCGTTCGACCGCCGCTACCCCGCACGGTGCTAGCACGCTCCATAGCTTTTCCGGCCAAGCCATCACCACCAGTAGCACCGCTAGGTTCGTAGATGCTCCCAGCCCGCCACATTGGCCGTCTCTGCGTGCCCGGTTCAGTGCCGCCGACGAGCGTCGCGCCGCCCGAACCACCTCGTCGTCGCCACCATCTCCACCGATCCCGGTCCCGCCGAGTGGTGTAATGGGATCCCCGTGGTCTCGAGATGGTGAAAACCCACTTCCTTCCCGAGCTCCGCCCTCCCGCCGCCGCGAGCTTGTCTTCCCACTGCCGGGGCGCTAGGCTGAGAGGAGGGAATAAAACGAAAAGAAAGAAAGAGAGGGAGAGATAGGCTGCGTGGCGCATGGTAAGAAGCGAGAGAGAGGAGAGAGAGGTCGTGGGTTCGAATCCTCGCCGCGCCATTTTTCTTTTTCTTTTCTTCTTTTCTTTTGCCGGCGCAAGAGAGAAACGAGAAGAAGAAAATAAGAAAGAAAAAGAAAAAGGAAAATAAGAAAAATGGTAAAAAGGGAAAACAAAGGAGTAGGAAAATAAATTTATTTTTGAAATAGCTTAGGACTAAAGTGATATAATAAAATTTGGTTTCTAAAATTAGTTATTTAAAGGATAAAGAAAGATTGTTCTTTTTCTAAAAATAAGTTACCTTGGGAAATAATTTATAAATCAATATAAAATTATTATCTAACTTTTAAGTTAATAGGAGTTCACCAATATTATTTTTATAAAAGTTATTATCTAACCAATGTTATTTTTAATAATATAGTTCAACATTAGAATAGTTCATTTAAAATCTAAACATCGGAAATCTAGCTATCCAAGGTATTTCAAACTAAAAATCCAATTTCATTTAAACCATTCGAATAATTCACCGAGATAAATTAAATCCATTCTTGCCAACCCACTTGAGTTTTCCTAGTTTATAATCGTCCCTAGGAACTCTTTTTGTGATTTATTTGGATTTTATCGGTATTTGTTGGATTCTAAATTGGATTCAACCTCTCCTTTCGCACATACGGATAGCGTCCGAAGAAGCGCACACGACTACGCGGAAGACCCCATTCAACAAGTGTGCGAGCAAGGCAAGTCAACACTTCCCTTTGAACATATTGATCCTACTTTGCGAAATGATGTTGTTTTCAACTACAAATTGCATGCTATACACAAATGAGTACCTATATTTGATATACCCTGCCTTGATGTTGATTACCATTAGAATCATTCTTTGTAACCTTCGATGTGATATGACCGGAGGCTAACTTCGGTAAAATGCTTAGCCTTGCTTATAGTAGATTCTTGCATACTCATAATTTTACAAAGAAGCCTCGTGCTTGGACAACTATCTTTGGGAAGATAGTTGGAATACGGCATGTGGAGACATGAGCGCCACATTGCCACGATCATGATGAAATTAGTTTTGATGAAAACAAAAAGTACAAAATCAATGTTTTGGACTGGGGCGGATGGATGGATTTGGGTGGATTCCGGTAAAGGCTAGTACCGTCCCTGGTCAACTAAGGACCGAGCCATGAGACTACAACTTAGAACGAGCCAGTACAACTGTACTTCTCAAATGGGTATAGACCTAGCGGAGTAAATAACCGAGCGGAGGCGGTATCCCTGCGTAGTGGTTCGGTGTAGGCATTGAGGTAAGGGCCTACCGGTGGGGCTCACCAGGGGTGCCTAGACGAAAGTTAAGGGCCTTCCGGTAGGGGTGTACCGCTGGTTGGTACCAGGCGAGGTCGGGCATACGATCAACATGAAGAAATGAAGACATGAAGAAAATGACATGAAGGCTGAAAGATCAAAGATGGAGCAAGTCCTTCTCTTACCCCGAAACGCCGAACTCCTCTCACCGCTAGGAAACGACGACTATAGTGCATGAGGGTTTAAGTTTATGGAGCGGGTAATCTTGCCAAAGTGAGGTTATCGAAAGGCTTTGCGTGACCGTCCCATATAGAGGACGAACGCTCATTCAATGAGCAGTTGCGGAGTACGGGTAAAGTGTACATCCACTGCAGTGTGAGTAAATAAATCTATTCGAATAGCCGTGCTCGCGGTTAATGAGCGACATGACAAGTTTCTCCCGTGGCTAGACTCATAAATTTTAAAATGATGGGTGCGATTGCATAATAATTTTATGTGCTGAGAAACCAACTTCTCTATCTGAGAGAAGGGGGAAGACATCCCCAGAAAACCATGGCGAATCGGAGGCGGGAAGCAATCCTTGGGATCACAATGGATAGTGGACAGAACCGTCGCCGACTTAATATACTATGGACCTAAAACTTGACCTAGCTAGATGTTAGGTTTGTGAAATGATTTGTGAAAATTGGCTTTGTGCAAATAAACCATAGCCATCCTTTGAATGACCCTATCTTGTGCATCATTCTGTGTTGGCTTGCTGAGTACGTTGGGTACTCACCCTTGCTATACGTAAAAACCTCCAGATGAAGGAGATGAGGAAGACCCCTATGCTTACTACCAGGAGGAATGAAGACAATGGAGCACAATAGGTCTTAGTCCCCAGTCGTTGCCTGTGGCAATTGACATGCCGCTGCTTTCCATCTGCTTATCTCATCTAAATTGCTTTTGGTTGTATCCGGACCAATAGGTCCTATATGTATTGGATATTGCCTTCGGGCCTATTATTGTAATAAGTTCGATGTAAGACTATTCGTGCACTTTGCACCTGGTAATTCAAAACTGTATTCGTGGGTACCAAACTACTCGATCCAGGGATATGGTACTATGAACACGAATGATTTCCGTTCTCAAAAACGGGGGTCTACACTATGTCTGTCGATGTCATGTTTGGGACAATTTCGGTCCGCCATAGGACTAAAACAATCACATGTCCCTTCGAACCTCGATCGTGTGTTGATATCCTTCGAACGCTATGCTTTGGCTGCCACGTCGTCGATCGACGCTCCTTCATCCTTCCAATCCATTGCACGGCCAGTCTCAACCTCCATCATCACCTCTAATCCAAGCATGGTTGTGCCATCGATGAGCGATGGACCTCAGAAGTGGGCCAACCTTCCTAGCGATGTGATGAATGTCGTTGTCCAACGCCAGGATATCTTCAGCACCCACTATCTTGCAGCCCCCTGCAAGCACTGGGAGGAGGGGCCATTGCCTTTAACACCGCACTGTCGTTTGGCAAGCCATGCTTGCGATGACAAACAAAGAACTAGGCGGCTCCGCACCCGGTTGACCGCCGCGAGGACTAGTGGACCTACCAGTTGAAGGATATCATGCCCGAGAATGGGTCATTGCCGGTCTCATTCCGGGCGCTCATGGACGTGACAGATCACTGGTGGGTTGGAGCCAAGGACGCTTGGCTCGCCATCGTCGACGACCACCGCAACGCCCACCTCCTCAACCCGTACACACGTCGTCAAGTTCAATTGTCGCCTTTCCCGTACCCGTCAACACCTTCATCTCGACCAGTCACGCCTTCGAGAGGATTTTTGTATGCGGACGTCGTCGATGCCGCCGGCTACCTCGTACTCAAAATGGATAACGACGCCTATCGTGACAGACAGTGACGGAACTAGGAAACACTCAGGAATGTCGATGGCTATTTCTATCGCTATGAAGACGCCATCGTGCACAAGGGTAGGGTGTTTGCTATCAACGAATATGGCAGTGTGTAGGGGTGGGCACTTTCAAACCAAAAACCAAAAAAAACAAACCGCACCAAGGCAAACCAAAGTTTGCATTTTTTTGGTTTTCGGGTTCGGTTCACGGTGTTGTAGAAACCGCATAGTTCGGTGCGGGTTCGGTTTTATACGTCCGAAAACCAAACTACCGAAAAACTGAACCAACCTAGCTTCGGAAAAAACCACTCTCTCTCTTCTTCTTTTCGGAAAACCAAACCGAGCTCTTCTCCGTAGGCGCAGCACCGCCAGCCGGGGTGAGGGAGTGGCGGCGGTCGGGCTGGAGCGGATGGGGGCGGCGGCGTCGGCGGGCATGGAGGGCGCGGTGGCGGCAGCGTGCGTGGAGGCGCGGCGACGGCGCGCGAGAGGCGGTGGCGGCGCGCGGCGCTCGGGCCGCGCGGATGAGGACCGGTGGCGACGGCGGGCGTGGAGGAGGCGGCGCCGGTGACGGGCGCGGAGGGGCTGGCGGCGGCAGCGGCGCGGAGGACGGTGGCGGCGCGCGATGCTCGGCGCAGCGTGGATGGGGTTGGCGGCGGCGCGCGCGGAGGGCGGCGGTGACGCTTGGGTGCAACATGGAGGGGCCAACGGCGACGCTCGAGCACGACGGCGATCTAGGAGGCCGGCGGCGACGCCTCCTCGCTTGCTTTGTTTTTTGGTAAAAATCAAAAAATCGAACAGAAAAACCAAACCCGAATTATGTGGTTTCTAGTATTTACGTGAACCGACCGGTTTTTACTTCATGCCAAACCAAACTATGCATAGAAAAACCGAACCAAAGTCTTGGTTTAAACCGATTGCCCACTTTATCGGTGTGTACGCACAGGACATACAGTGGAGCGTGCCACGAGATTCGAGTTTGCCTCCACATTGCTAGGGGTGAGATCGAGACGAGATCACATAGAGGGGGCAGGTTTGAAGCTTGCGCGACGGTCGATGGTCATCGCCTCCTCGTCATGTGCTCTACGGCAAGTATGAAGAGAGGAAATTCGAGTCTTCTTTACGGTCACCAAGTATATGCAAAGTTTGAACCGGAGGGTGTGCTCGTGTACGAGCGAGACATGGAACACCACTACGGTTCAAGGGTGACAAGGGTTGGAGCCGTCATGGCCTCGGCCACCACTCCTTGTTCCTCAGTGCGGAACTACCTCATCTTTGCTCGTGTTGTGGTCTCATCCAGAGGTTGCAACAAATTTGGCCGAACATCATTTGTTTCACGAAGAGTCGACCATACGCCATGGACAAAGACATCGACGATGTCCAGGTTTTTAGTTTGGGAACCAACAATTACACGTACAAAACTAGTTTGTTCGTGTCTAACCAATACAGTATTGATTACCGAACAAACCGGTTTTGTATACATCTCTGGTAATCAATACTGTGGTTTGTTCGGTAATCAATATTGTATCGGTTAGACATGAACAAACCAATTTTGTACGTGTAATTATCGGTTTCCAAACTAAACGCTTGGACAACGTCGATGTTGTTGTCCACGGCAGATGGCTGACCCTTCACGAAACAAATGTTGTTCGGCCAAATTCGTTGCAACTCCGATGAGACCACAACACGAGCGAAGATGAGGTAGTTCCAGCCGAGGAATAGGGAGTGGTCGCCGAGGCTAGCGACGGGGCTCCATCCCTTGTCACCCTCTGAACCAGCAGTGGTGTCCACGTCCTGCTCATACACGAGCACACCCTCCGGTTCAAACTTTGCATATACTTGGTAGCTGTAAAGAAGACTGAATTTCCCTCTCTCCATACCTGCCGTAGGTGCACACGATGGGGAGGCGACGACCCTCGGCCGTCTGCGCAAGCTTCCAACTGCTTCCACCTATGTGATCTGTCTCAATCTCGCCCTTGCCAATTTGGGGCAAACTTGGAATCTCGTGGCACGCTCCGCCTCTGTATGTCCCAAACATACACACTGCCATATTCGTTGACAGCAAACACTCTGTCCTTGTTCACGATGGAGTCTTCGAAGCGATAGAAATAGTCGTCGCATTCTTGAGTGTTGCCCAGTTCTCGTCACCGTCTCTCGCGATCGCCAAGCGTCTGTTATCCATCCCGATGACGAGGTAGCCGCTGGCATCAGACGACGTCAAGCATACAATGATCCTCTCGAAGACGTGACTGGTCGAGATGAAGGTGTTGGCGGGTTCGGGGAAAGACGATAGTTGGACTTGACGGCATGTGTACGGGTTGAGGAGGTGGAAGCTGCGATGGTCATCGATGATGGCGAGCCAGGCGTCCTGGGCTCCGACCCTCCACTGATCCGTCACGTCCATGAGCACCTGGAATGAGACCGGTGGTGGCCCATTCTCGGGCATGAGATCCTTCAACTGGTAGGTCCACCAGTCCTCGCGGCGATCAACCGGGTACCCGTAGTCGTCCACTGCTTCGTTTGTCATCACCAAGCACAGCTTGCCGAACGGCAGTGCGGTGTTTAAGGCGATGGGCCCTTCTCCCAGGACTTGCAGGCGGCTGCAAGATGATGGGTGCTGAAGATTTAGATATCCTAGCGTTGGACCACGGCATTCATCATGTCGCTAGGAAGGTCGGCCCACTTCTGAGGTCCATCGTTCACCAGCGGCGCACGCATGCTTGGATTGGTCGTGTCGATGGAGTCGGAGGCTGGCCGTGCACTGGATTGGAAGGATGAAGGGAAGCCGATCGGCGGTGTGGGAACTGAAGCGTAGCGTTTGAAGGATATCAACAGACGATCAGGGTGCGAAGGGACGTGTGGCTGTTTTGGACCTATAGCAGACCGATACAGTCCCAAACATGACATCAACAGACATAGACGTATGGCGGACCGAAACAGAATGATAAAGGTCACATACCTATATCCGTCCCAAACATGACATCACGAGTCACAGAGGTATACCATACCACAACAGAATGATAAAGGTCACATACCTATATTCGACCCAAACATGATGTCAAAAGTCACGGACGTATATCAGACTGATATAGAATCGCAAAAGTCACAGAGGTATACATCTTTGTTTCCCTCACTAACTCATGGGCCGCGAGGCTTACATCCAAACAAGCGGTGAGGGTTCAACTGTCTTTCCACCGTCACTGTTGTTGGCTCGTAGCTAGAAATAATGAAACTCCATTCACCCGCCGCCTGCTCTCTGCTTCTCTTCTCTCAGTCGTGGCGTCCGAGGCTGTCAAATCGCCATTGCTACTACTCGCCCTCCCTATTGGTAAGCAATAATGAAACTATCCACTGTCGCCCGCTTCTCTTCTCTCGCGCGGTGCCCGAGGCTTTCGCTTCTCCGCGCCAAAGCCTTGGGGGCTTCAAGTGCGTATTGCTCTTGGAGCTTTAGTTGCGAATAGAGCTTTAGATGTAGAAGCTACATGTGCAAAAATCACCTTTGTCACCTTATTGTTGTCATTGTTAGAATTTTCATCGAACCGCTACTCGAGGAACCTTTGGAGCATAGATATCATGATTGTATGAGTTCTTAAAAGCATCATTGTAGTTGACAATTGTATCACCTCTAGGCGAGCCTTTTCAAAATTTCTAAAATTTCCCTCCCGATCGTGCTTTGTTACGAGTCCTTTCCATTTCCCAAATTGTTTGCCCGGTGGTCCCACTAAAGTTCTTCTGAAAGAGCTCCTCTTCTATAGTTGCTGCCAATTCTCTATGAAATCTAACCCCTTGCGGAACCCTTTATTCTAGCATGAGTCATTAAAGGTTACATCCCTTTGTATCAATCATTTGCCCTAGGTCCATTTTTGCATGCTTGGGCAATGCCATTGCCTAGTTTGTTCATTAATCTGCTCCACACTCAATTTATTGAAGACTTCAAAGGTTGAGTAGATCATTAGTTATCCTTGTTCTTGGGACACTAAGCTAGTTAGACAATTTTACTCTATGGTTCATATCAACACGGACAAGAGCTCCATAACTTGGATGGCCGATGGAAGAAAGATCATGACTAACAAGAGAGCATGGCAAGAAATGTTTGGCATTTCGCGGTGTTCATATTGAGATTCACTCGCAGCTTTAGCTTGATGCTAACGATAAATGGATCCTGCATACACTGTACATTGCACACTGGGCAAATCAGCGATATCTCTCCTTTGACAATCATAGCCAAAAAGATTGTGTGGTTGACGATCCATCCAGGTCTATAAATACAATTGATGGATTTTCTGGAACCTCCTATTTCATATTGTAAAGCAGCATCCATTTGATGTCATTGCTTTGCTCTTCCCCGAGGTAGATTTGATTATTTCGTGTCGCAATGGCACTAAGGACCTGCTGTTTTATGCGCCATATATCATGGGGATGATTATGAGAGCTTTTTAATATGAGGGGCCCAGAGAATCCGAGGCACAACTCGTACAAGCCCAGGCCTTCCTACAAGCAAAAATGGGTGAATAAATTTAGTTGTCCTCCGGCACTGCGGCTACCCTAATTGAACCAAGGGTTGTAGAAGGGAAACATAATCAAAGACACAAATCAATTGCTTTTGCTTCAAAAAGACACATGTTTCAGAACTCAAAAGAAGCCTTTAATCACTCAGTTGTGGTAACCTCATGTGCTCCCATTGCCTCGTCACCTTCAGCAGGTCTTACCATCTTGACACCAACATACTCCTTGGCATAATCACCATGGACCTGGACATAACTAAGGGCATTAGCGCAAAAAGCCACCTTGACTGAACGAATAGGCAACTATTCTGCATGTTGGGGCTATTCTGCAATGGGTCTTTGGGGGAACCAGGTTCTTCATTCTCCATGTCGTGTGCAAAGATCACACTGCTCCCAAGATAGCCATTGTCATCTTTGGAGCACTTTTCCTCAGAACTAGGGTCTAGCTTTGGGATATTCTCAATGGGAGATCCACACTCAATTTATTGAACCCTTCAGTTTATTGTCTAGTTTGCCATTGCCTTGGGGCTTCCGCGGTGCGCGCTACGAGGCCATCGTCATCGCGTGCTCCCGAACTCGAGTTGCTACGTGATACTCTACTTCGAACTTCACAAAGACAGCGACGGCTCCATGCTACGGGAGGTCGTGGTAGCCTCCGATGTATGGCCGAGACCGCCGCCACCGAGGCGCGAGTTGGAGTTGTTCCATCTTGTCAAGGCATACCACAACAACGGATGGTGGCCAGGCGTCATGTCCAACATCTGCCACAAGTGGAGACGAAACCACTGACAAGAACACAGATGATGGGGTTGCCCATCCTGGCACCTCCTCGTCCGTTCAAATTTCTAGTTCCCACGAAGCTATGATCACTGTACCCATTATGCTGTGATGACGTCCGTGGCAAGGGGAAGAACAAAGGAACCGCTAAGGATGCTGGGAGGCTAAATAGGGTATCAAAGGCCTCATCCTTTGTTGATTCTTATTTTTTTACTCTGATTATGACAACTTTGGGGAGGACCAAGGAACAGGAACAACTTATGATGTTAAGTAGGTAAGAACAAGGCATTCACAACGAGACCACCTAAGATCTCAACATTCACGAACAATGATATCAGTGATGATGAACTGCGTCCGAGTAGGAGAATCTTGGAGCTACGAAGAACAGTGCTGAGGATGTTGAATGGGAGAAGATAGAGGACTTCAAGATGGATTCGACTAGAACTGCTGCAACATCCAAGCCATGCAAGCTCGCAGGAAAGATATTCAAGATCCTTTTCGCCCACCAGCATGAGGGCCTTCGTTGGCTCTGGGTTCTGCACTGCAGGGGAACTAGAAGAATCCTAGGGGATGACATGGGCCTTGGCAAGACGATGCAGGTTTGCCATGCTGAGCTTGCCCTTTTCTTGAGCTTTTGTAGATTACATTAAGGCTTAGAGAGGTTTTACTGTTACTACTAATGTTACGTGCCCTTCTTTTAACTCAGGGTTGTAACTATTTCTTGGGCTTTTTCTCAATTAGTTGTAGGGGCAGGATAGGCTTTGTTTACTTTCTGCGATGCATAGCTTCCTGTCCTTGCAACAATTTACATAAGTATAAACATGCACACCCACATTGTTTTGTTCTTTTTTCTATATTTATTTATAAAGCTGAAATTAGTTTCTTTCATACAGAAGCATAGACATCTTTTGTTGGCTTGTGGTCCTATAAGCTAGTCATTTCCTAGTTGGCTTCATATTACAATTTCACCTTCTTTGCCACCAGTTCATTTAGCTAAGAATCCACTAATGGAATCATGCAACTTTATTTCCACTACAGGTCGTTGCATTTCTGGCTGGATTGTTTCATTCACGTCTAGTCAAGAGGGTGCTCATTCTTGCTCCATAGACAATTCTGGCTCAATGGACCAAGGAGCTTTTGATTGTATCTCACTACTTAGCAACGGTCTCAGCAGCACACAGGGAAACAATGGTCCGCACCCTTATTTCGGCCTTGATTAGTTCAGGCTACTTTAGCATGACAAGCAGCACATGCTCCTTGGCATGGAGCGACGAAGAGAGATGGGGTGAAGAGAGATGTATCTGAAGCTGAATCACTGAATCACTGGATTTAATAATTCAGGATGAGTCACTCAAATTGAAATACATGACAACTTTTTTACTTTTGCATGATTTTATTTTTATATACAAGCTCATATCAGTCGAGAGACATGTATATTGAATCAAACATAAAAAGCATATTTGAAACACAATACACATCCACTATTGATGTATGTTGTATCAGAAGTTAAGATAAAAATTGTTTTGCACGCCACACTCCTACGCCATTAGTTTGGCATCCTCTGTGTTGTCCCTACCGTCGAGTGATAGAAGCCCATTGCTCACGTTCCATCTCGTTTCGTCTTGTCTCGGGACACTCTCTCGTTGCAATTGGCATAGCGCACAGTACAAGGGTAGATTGGCCTGATGGCCTCCTCTCGGTGGCCTCGTCGATCTTGTTGCGCCAGGTGTCCGTGTCCCAGAAGTCGACGCCGTGATGAGCATCTTCTCGGCGCCCATCTCAAGGAACACTAGCGTGTTCCCAGCACGCACTCCAGCGCCTCGAGTTGGTACCTGCAGCGCGGGGCACCCAAATTAGGAGTAGGACGGGACGAGGAGGAGCGAGCGAGTGCCGGACGAGGAGCCGAGCGATGGTAGGGAACGCGTGGGCTGGCACACTCACCATCTCTCCTGCGCCTGCGAGTCGCAGGGCAGCGACGTATACTCCTCCATCTCCACGGTGGCTTTGGCCGCCTACGTCTGTGGCTTTGGCGATCGTGGTACGGGACATGGCGATGAAGTCTAGAGAAGGGGGATAGGGGCAAGCAAGGAAGGGAGGTTTAGGGACGTGTGCACGAGAGAATGTGGAGGGTTTAGTGCTGACGGTTGCGCTGCCGCTGCCTCCTCCTCCACGGCACACGCCCTTGCAATGTAAGCACTGCCTCAAATTAGACGCACACGTGTGTGCGGGGTGGGAATGAACTGTTGGAAGTTTGGGGAGTGTCACGTCCAGAAATTACTATCCGAAATTTCCGAAGTTGAATGTGTATTAAAATCCGACCAGCCAGGGTACTGTTAACGGCCAAATTTGATAACCAAATCTCCAAGTTCAAGGTTGAAATTGAAGTGGAATCGGATCGGGAAAGTAATCTGCGGAGAAACAGAGGCTGCATCGGCCATGATTAAATTGGTTGGGAGACCAGTCGGCTGAGGCCGAATCGGATAGAGACAGTCGATAGCCGATTCCGATTCAGAGAAGAAGATGGAACTGTTTCCGATAAAGAAGCTTGAAGGTAAAAGGAAGATTCGGTTCCCAAATGTTCGTTAAGATATTGCTATCTATGGATAGAGTCCTGTAACGATAATTATATCTGTAAAATAGGGATTTGTATAGTTTTTTCTTTTGTAATGCGGCATGGGATTGCTCCCAGAATATTGTCGTACCGTGTATAGTAGATAGATAGAAATCGTGTTCTACATGGACTTTGTTGTACTTGGGTATAAATAGGACCCGAGACCCCTTGTAAACATACACACACATCAATACAAACTCAGCGCATCGCCAAACCTTTTCTTTTAGACGAGTTCTTGATCCTGCTTCAGGCTGCATCGATTTCGACCCCCAAATAAGATAAACACTTGTCGCTAGTAGTTTGTATCGTCGAATCTAGTGCTTACATCGTCATGATACTCTAGATTTAATGTTATAGACTGTGCAATTTATCATATACGGTGTATAATCTAGGGTAATATCTAGATCTATATTGCCATCGGCTCATTTCTCTCGGAGACGGTGGCGATAAAGCTAGATCTAGATGTTGAAATAGTTTATTTGTTGTATCCACCGTCTCGAGGGGTTTACATTGGTTCATATAGATCTAATACTTCTTTTTGTACTTAATGCTGCATCATTATGACCTATTAAGTCACTTTTAGAATTATTAAGATCTATTCGGCTAGATGTCTATCATTAGAGACAGTGTCGGGATTTCACCCCTTATCTCGTTTTAATTATCTTTTAGCATTATTTACTATTGGATATATTAAAATTGCCTCTTATATCAAGATCTCAATCTGGTTAAATGCCTTAAACCGGTATCAATCATAGCATCGCTGCACCGATTGATCTAGGTTTAACGTATTTAGGTTAGATTAATATATTTTTATAAGATGTATCGGAGTAATAGCCGATCCACGTTATATCTGTAGCATCGGTTAGGTTATAAATGCATATATTTGTTATCTGATGTATATTTAGATTAAGTGGTTTATAGTGTCTCGGCATAGCAGATCTATCCCAATCACTTAGTTTAAATGTGCTTTGGAATAGCAATTATATGCAAATTGATTCCACGAGCCGATTTCGTAGGATCTAACCTTAATCTTAACGCATGTATCTGTTTATTTCTTGTTGGTTAACAGATCAAACCAGCAAGCACGCCTAATTTATCAAAGGTAGCCAAGGACGGACCTGCAACGGAGTTAACAAGTTCTCCTAGACCAACGCGTGGGAAAGATTTCTCATCAACAGGTACACAAATGACAAATTGTATATACATAATCCACGTCTCAGAAACATATAAAAAGTCTTACAAAATGCAGTGGAAAAAGGAAAATAAAACTAGCTAATCCACTAGACTTGGCGCTCGTGACGGGGCAACTCCACTCCATAGGCATCCTTGACGGCAGCGACAAGCCTACTTATCGGCAAACTCCTTAGCAGCTTCATCCTCCAACTCTGAGGTGGAGGAAAAGGCAAGAGCAAGTCACACCAAGGAGGTATGATGCAGGTTATTTCAAGGGAAGGCTAGGGTTAATTTTGCATATGGCGAGCATTTCACAAAGTTAAGTTGAAAGCAGTAAAACAATAACTAGGTTTAATTAAGCAAAGTTAATCATCTCTGCTCAAAGTTACACCATGTTGAGATAGACTCAATCCATCCAACTATTCTAACTAGTTCCATTAAGTTGGGTTATTACTATTAGCAGGACTAATCACGATGAATATGGTCGATCGCCCATAACCACGGCATGACTATTCGAATAGTTCTAACTCTGATCAGAGGTGTACATCTGTACCCAGAATACACAGCCACACGACACGTTTGTGTGTCGACATGCCACCACGACATATCGAAAAGGGGTTTGTGACAGGACCATTCGCATAACCCTCCCTGCCCAAGCGACACCACATTTCAGGTTTCACCTCTACCTTTAAATCCAAGGTAGGCAGCCCCCTCTTATGCCTAGGTGAATGTAAAAGACGAATAGGCCTTTCCTGGTCCATCCTAACTCCATCACGCTGACCCTTGCCTGGGTGAGTCAGACAGGGACAAGCTACACTACAAGCCCAGTCGTTGCCCACGCTGGCTTGTGGTACGTACATTTAGTTTTATAGGGTTTCCCGTGAAGCGGTCCTTAATTATCTTGGGTGCGTCTATCAAAATCGTGCACCCATAGCCCACCTGTTGATGAGAAATCTCTCTCACGCGCTAGCACAGGAGATCCGCTTGACTCAGTCAGAGTCCTTCTCCGCCGCTGTCTGTGCGGGCGTGACAGTTTGATCTGTTAACCAACAAGAAAAACAAGGGAATATGTGTTAAGTGTTAATTTAGATCTCCACTGGATCGGTTGAGGGAATCCATGAGCATATATATGCTATCCTAAAATATATTTAAGCCAAGCGATCGGAATGGATCGGCTATACCGAGACAAAGATCACCGTTTAACCTAAATACGAAAGGATAATAAATATATGAATCGATAACCTAGCCGATCTTGGAAAGCTAACGATGAATCGGTGGTACTCCGATGAATCTTATAGAAAGATATCACTCTTGAATCGGTGCCTAGCTCGAAAATCGGCATTCATTGTCGATGGCGGGCCGATTTCTACGGTGATGTCCAACAAGAATGCGATCTTAACATAAGAGGCAGTCCTAATACAAATCTAATAATAAATATATTAAAAGAAACATATCAGTATGATAAGGCGGCTGAAACCCCGACTTGTCTCTAAACAATATAAATTTACCCGAACAGGATCATTGGCAATTCTAAAAACGACTTAATAGTTCGAACCCGATGCAGCATTAAGTATAAAAAGAAAAACCTAATCTGTTGTAGCCGATTTATATTTCTCGAGACGGTGAATACCGCATATAAACCAGCCAACCTTTAGATCTAGCCCTATTGGCCGCAAGTCCTTGACAGAACTAGCCAATGGCAGGATAGATCTAAACATTGATCTAGTTTATATGCGCTATATGATAAATAGCGTGGTACAAACTTCAATCTAATGTGTCATTACGATAGAAGCACTAGAAACAAGAGATCATGCCACTAATGACAAGCATTTACCTGGATTTGGGGATCGAAACGATGCAGCCCGTAGCCAAACAAATTGCTCGTCGAAGAAAAGGGTTAGCGATGCGCCGAAAGTTTGATTGATTGTGATGATCTTTTTACAAGGGGTCTCGGGTCCTATTTATACCCAAGATACAATTATCTATACAAACTCGGACTCTATCTAAACTACTACTTAAAACACGACGTTATCCGAAAGGACCCACGCCGCATTACAATTAACAGCTTTAAACAAACCTCTAAATTATAGATACAATTGCCGTTAGGACTCTATCCATAGATGGCAATATCATTTAACGCGCAATCTAATAACCGAATCTTCTATTTATCTTCAAACAAGCGCACTGAAACGATTTTATCTCTTCCGGACTGGAATCGGCTATTGGCTACCCTTGTCCGATCCAACCTTAGTCGATCGGCCTCGCAGCCGATCACTTCTTCAGCCGATGTGGCCTCTGTTTCTCCACCAAACCAGCTGATCCGATTCTGCTTCGCCTTTGCAAAGACTTAGGGATTCAACTACCAAATTTCGGTGTTAACACCACCATTTAGTCATATTTTATTTATCATTGATTCCATAGTATAATAGGTCCATAACCATCATTTCACTAGGGCGCACGTCGCACGCGCGGGAGAGAGAGAAAGCGGCGCACGGTGGACTCGGTCCCACCTGGACCGGACGAACATGCACCACGTGGCGCTTGCGTGGAGCCTACACGGCAGCCACGTGGACGGCCAGTGCCACGGCGGCACTTACCACATGGACGGCCCGAATCCATCTGCTGGATGGATCCGACGGCGGGAGGAGGGATGGCGCAAGTGGCCGACGGCGAGGCGGGCAGCGGATGACGACGACGGCGATGGGCGGCATGGGCGACGCAAGAGGCACGCACGCACGTGCGCGTTGGCGCGACGCGGTGGCGAGGTGCGGCACGGCTCGGGAACGATGGTCGAGAGAGAGGAAAAGAGAGGAGACAGAAATGGGATGTGCTCACCGAAGAACACCAACGACGGAGAAGATAACGGCGGCCGAGGGAAATGACGGGCTAAACTTTGGGGAAAAGAGGTTGTCGGTGGTCTACGAGAGGCGATGCACACGGCGGTGGTGGTGGATTGAAGTGGCGAGCGGCGAACGCGGTGAATCGGGCGACCGAGAGAGAAAAGCGGCGACGGCTTTAGGGTTCTCGGCGTGGGAGCACGGGAGCTCGGATTTGCACAATTGGGAGAGGGAAATGTTTACCGACACTCGGGGAGTATTTGTAGTGGTTTAGGGGCGCAGACGTGGGCCGAGGGGCACGAGAATGGCGGTGGCACAATGACGGCGCGAATGGCGGCGGTCGGAGTTTACCCTTCACGGTTTGGCCCGACATGTTACCAAGTGCTGGGTAGTCTTGTATTGTCATCAACAAAATAGCCTGATATGCGAAGTAGTCTCATTTGTATGCATCCCACACTTTACACCATCTGTCCATAGTATCCTAAGATCCTCTACCCGCGGCTTGAAGTGCACATTGATATCGTTGCCAGGTCGTCTAGGCCCTTGGATTAGAAATGGTATCATGATGTACTTACACTTCAAACAGAGCCAAGAAGGGAGGTTGTAGATAATAACAACCATTGGCCATGTGCTATGACGACTGCTCATGTTACCAAAAGGATACTGAGAGCAATCCTCACATTCCTCATGTCATACGCAAAATGCTTTCTATACTTCCTATCTTTCTTCATTGACATTCATCAGCTGGGTGCCATATCATTTTATCTCTTTTATGCTCTTCGTGGTGCCAACGCATCAGCTTAGCATGCTTCTTGTTTGTGAGCATACATTCCAAATGACGGATGATTGAAAAATACCATACCACCTTCATCGGCGCTCTTTTTTTCTTCACTGTACCTTTACTTCCACCATCACCATCACCGTTTGCACACTTATACCGAGAAGCATGCATAATCACCCTGTTAAAGAATGCAATCATTTTGACAACTATGAATTTTATGTATGTCAAAGCCAAGGAGACATATAACTTTCTTTGCTTGGTACGTTGTTTCTTGCCATCGCAGAAAGAATTTCGTCATGACTCTAGCAACTCGGTGAAGCTCCTATCCGATCATCCATTGCTTGTCTTCAGTGAAGTAGAGATAGGACCATCTCGTAACTTGGTATGCTCGCCTTACATCCATTGTAAAGTAGAGTTTTGAGTCCTCCACCATGGTTTTGAACTTGGAATATTCAATATCATTAGTGTCAGCCCTTTCCTCGTCGCGAAGCATCTGATCTAGATCAGCTTCACCGTGATCAACGCACGTTTGGTCCTCCTACTCATAACCAACATCCACATTAGGCACGTCATTGTTGCCTGTACTTCCTTCGCCTTGCTTCTTTTCGCCAAAAAACTCATGACATCTGAACTTTCGCATAAAACCTCTTGGAAGAAGATGTGCATGGACTCGTTGCGCTAGAAATTGCCTGTCTTTCTTACAATCAAAGCATGGACACCATAGATAATTTGATGCATCAATTGGGTTTGTGCTTGTCGTCGCGGCAACGAGAGACATTACTCTCCTGATATACTCCATAGAGTTTTTTATCCCTAGATCCATTACAACCGATGGGTACCTTCAAATAGAATTTAATGTCAATTACTCTAAATGATACAGATAATTGTTTCGGTTGCGCATTTTCTATATATATGTAGCAAACAGTTCAATTCAACAAGCAATAGTGAAACGGAGTGAAAAATAATGAATACTAACCTTGTAGCAATCAATCTTCGACAACACCCAAAAATTTAAAGCACAACCTACCCTCCTCTACCTGGTCAAGCAAGAACAAGAGGCGACGCTCTCACAAATATTATTTAATGTCAATTGACTCTCAATGATACAAAGTAAATTTACTCATACGAATAACAAAATTGATAGATTTTCCAAATGATGTAATTACTATTTGATGAGGTAATTAATTAAACAAATAGAAAAAATAAACAAAATTTACTATCCTTAGAATAAATATATAATAATTACAATCAGGATTTTATAATTCAAAAGCAAATTGGAATAACAGAAATGGTACAGCTTTAATAATTTAATTATTATTACATCATGTTACATCTCTCTATACTATCGTGTTACATCTCTCTATACTACTCTAGGAATATTATTTGAAGCACTTACTAATAAATTTTACATACAAAGTCAACTACTGTCATGTCAATGCTTCAATTCAAAATTAGCACGTGGTATCCGAGAATGATTAATTAAATGAACACAAAAACTTATCCCTAGAAAACAAATACAAATAATTGTTTCGGTATACGTAGCAAACGGTTTAATGCAAAAACATAGTAAGAAATAATGAATACTAACCATGTAGGCTTCAATCTTCACCCAAATAAAAAAAATTAGAGCAAAACCTTTCCCTTCCTCTAGCTGGTCGAGCAAAAACAAGAGACGTCGATGTATTCTTTTGCTCAATTATCTCGAGTGGGGGAAGAGCTATATATACTGATCTTATAGGTGTCGGTTCTTAATCTAGAACCAGCACATGTCTAACACCTATATAGATACCGGTTTTCAAAATGGACCCTTTAACGACTACTTCGGGGATGAAGGGCTCAAAGGTACCGATTCTTGAGTAAAACCGATATATATCTCTGACATCCTTAAAAGTGCCGGTTTTATTGTGGACCTCGTGACCAACCACTTTGATTAGACGTACATGAAAGGTGTTGGATTTGGACGTATATGAAAGGTGTTGGATTTTAGTTCAAAACTGATACCTTTCTCTGATAAGAAAAATAGGAACCGGTTTTATTAAAAATCGATACCTATTTGATACCTATTTGAAAAGACGCCGGTTCATGACGTTGGCTCTCCCGCAGGCAGGCGCGTGTTGGTTTTATCGTGTTGGTTTTATCTATTCAGGTACATATGGCACCTACTTCTACTTACCGTAGCCAGGGTGAGGTGACTCATTCAGAGAAACATTTCACTAGCCTCCCGTGCAAATTGGGTCCATAAATGAGGTCCAATCTCCTGCATAAATTGTGTTAGTTATCAACAAATTAGATAGAACAGCACAAATCGAGGTCCAAGCTCCTGCCCAATTTGAGTTGTGAACAACTTATTTAGAGCAATGATAACTCTAGTTCGTTCAGAATAAAAGAAAGATGTAATCTTTTATTTTGTTTCAATCCAATTTGAAATTTGATTTATTGGGTGTTCTATTTTAAAAAACACCCACTTCAAAAATAAGAGTATGCTGCTATTTGTGACGTGCGCACGGTATTCTTTAGTAAAAGGCGAAAGAATAGTTCGCTTTGCGCACACCACGCAGCTGCCTTAGACTAAGCCCAGCCGCTACCACCCTTTAAATAGCCGAATGGCTAGCTGACCTCCACCAAAACGAGCGGTACGGTACTAAACCTCTTACATGTCAGCTGCCGTGGTATTCTTGGAGTTACTGAGTTCTGAGTAGAGTATATTTTCAGTGAAGTGACAGTCGCAGATGGTAGCTGATAATTGTGAAATGATGCTGCTGTTCCAAATGAACTAAACGAACGTTGGGCTATTTGATTTTCTACCCTACCGATTTATTGATAATATCAAAATCTAGAGAAATTTTAACACTAGTTTTTTGATAGGATATAATTCATATCATATGTGTTTGGTTTGCTATCATTGGTTACCAATATGCTTGCTACAGTGAAAAAGTTCTGAAGTGCTACCAAATTGAATATGGGTATTACCAATACTTTGCTCTAATGCAAACCCATCACGCTACTATTTGAATTGTCAAATAATTGGTAGGGCACAATTTAACATCAATCCAAATTAGTGGTTTCACTTTCATGCTAGGAAGAGTTATTTCCTCTCCGTTTAGAAGCAAAAGGGGCAGTTTCAACCTATGTTTGTGCTGTTCTAAATAGACAATTCGGCCATTCAGTTATATGTATGTATTCTCGGCCATTCAGTATTCCAAATTGGAGAAAAGGAAAAAAAAGAAATAGACAATTCAAATCTAGGCCAATTTATTGAACTCAATTTCGTCGGGTTTTTTTCAGATGAGCTACTAATAATGCTCGAATTCTATTTGGCTTAATAGGTCATCACGACCTTCAGATCGAACTCCTGCCCGACGACCAGCGACAGCCCGCCGACGTGTGCGACGCCCAGGGCTCCATTCTTCGCGTTGCCGGCGGCGGCGCCGACCGCGATGCTCGCGTTCACCTGGACGCCGTTGGCATAGACGGCGAACCCCTGGTCGGCACCGGCGACCGAAGACCCATGAGCACCACCTTGCCGATGACCATCGTCCGGCTCGGCGCGTACGAGTCGTGCACCACATGCGACCTCACTCTAACGACGCCACCGTTCTCGATCGCTCCGCTGAATTTGATCTGGCTCCACTTGCTCCGTGGCCCGACCATCTCCGGTGACTCGCCATCGTCCAAGAAGAGATCCCCGGTGGCTGTGCCGTCGTCGCCGAGGGCGACCATGAGGTGGACCACGCTCTGGCGCACGCGCGACGATGTCAGCGCGGGCTGCTGCAGCGGAAGGATGTTCCCGCCGGCCACGTGCACGTTCACCGTGTCCGCCGCCGCCGGGAGCGTCACGCGCTTGCCGGTCTTCGTGGCGACGGCGAGGGAGAAGTCGTAGAGGCTGAACCACCGGCCGGCCGGGAAGTAGGCGGTGACGGTGGTCGCGCCCGGTTCGAGCACCGGTGACACGAGCACGCCGCGGCCGAGCAGGAACTGCCTGTCGATGCCGTATGTCTCGACGTCGTCGGGGTACGAGAAGAAGAGCGGCCGCGCGATGGGCGCCCCTGTGATGTGCGCCTCGTACATGAGCGTGTAGAAGTAGGGGAGCAGCCGGTAGCGCAGGCCGAGCGCCTTCCTCGCAGACCTCGCCACCGATTCCCACAGGTACAGCTCTCGCCGGACGGTGCCGATCGCCGAGTGGTCCCTCGAGAATGGGTAGAACGCGCCAAGCTTCAAACATAAAACAAGCTCAACCTTACGCCATTAATGGAGGACACGCGAGCTCGGTGTTTTTGTTACCTGAATCCAGCGGCTGCAGAGCTCCTCTGTGGTGTTGCCGCCGAAGCCGCAGATGTCGGCGCCGATCATGGGGATGCCGAAGAGGCCGAAGCTGAGCATGGTGTTGATAGAGTAGTGGAGGTCCTCCCACGTTGCGAAGTTGTCACCGGTCCAGTGCGCGGTGTACCTGCCGGAGCCGACAAACGTGGAGCGACTCAGCACGAACGGCCGGCGTCCGGTGTCCCGGAGCAGCGCGGCGTGCGTGGCCCGCGCCTCGAGGAAGCCGAAGAGGTTGTGCGCGTTGTACTCGGTCACGCCGCCGTCGTGCACGGCGGAGGCCGGAACCGTCTTGTTGTTGATGGGGCGGCGCACGCCGGAGTTGTCGATGCGGTACGGCGGGTTGTCGAGCTCGTTGAGCGGCGACGGGTCGACGAAGTTGGAGATCTCGTTCATGTCGATCCACAGCCCGTCGACGGGGATGGTCCGCCGGAACGCGGCGATCTCCCGCGCCCAGAACTGGGCGGCGCGCGGGTTGAGGAAGTCCGGGAAGTAGACGTTCCCCGGCCACACCTCACCGAGGTAGTTGCTACCGTTCCACTTCAAGAAGATGTCCTGCTTCATGCCCCGGATGAAAGTCCCGTACGTCGTGTTCACGCTAATCCCTGCAAAAACGATCACCATTGATGACGCAATCGAGCGCCGGCTCCGCCATTGACGGACGTGATCGATCGAGCTTGGTCGGCGTGTCTACCTGGATCAATGATGACGACGTACTTCTGGCCGTTGCGGTGGAGGCGGTCGACGAAAGGTCGCATCCGGTCGGCTGGAAAGTTCACCGGATCCAGCGTGAAGTCCTTGAAGGCGTCCATGTAGTCGATGTCCGTCCACATCACGTCCAGTGGGATCCTCGCCTTGGCGTAGCCGGCGACCACGCCCTCAAGGTCAGACACGTTCTTGTACCCCACCTGCACTGGTGGAACCCTGCAACGACGCACGCAACAATGTCGGACAATGTCGCCGGCGAGATGATGCAAGAAGAAGCAGAGTAAAACAGAGCTTACCGAATGACCAGTACGGCATGGGGGCGGGGCGGCCGATGAGCTGGGTGTACTGGTCAACGACGGCGAGAGGGGATGGTCCGACGAAGAAGTAGAAGTCGAGCACGCCACCGATCACCTTGTAGGTGACGTAGGATCCTCCATAGATGACGTCCATGCCATTGCTGTTGAGGAGGAGCACGCCATGCGTCGCGCCGCCGCCGCCAGCACCGCGACGGGAGCCGACGGGCGGCGCGGACCGCACGTCCATGTAGAAAGGGTGGGAGCCGTAGAGGTTGAGGTCGACGTTGCCGGCGGCGATGTCGGAGTTCCAGAGCGTGAACGTGTCATTCCGCTGCAGCCGGAACGTGCGCTTGGTGTGCTCCCCGAGGCCGTACAGCGACGCCCGGTCGGCCGGCAGCGACGATGTCAGCTCGAGGTACCTGTCCTTGAAGACGAGGTTTGGGGTGGTGTCGAAGAGGACGTCGCCGGTGGAGCGGCGGGAGACGGTGAAGCGGAACGGGGAGGCGTGGATGGCGAAGGTGAGGTCGGAGGACGCGGTGGAGAGGACGGGGTGGCCCGGACGCGACCTCTGGAGGAAGAACTCCGGCGTGGGGCGCGGGATGACGTCCTGGGGCACCTCCCATCGTGGGCCGTCGGCGTCGGCGATGCGGACGTGCAGCCGGCTGTCCGTCTCCAGGCTGCGGCCGGCAAGGGAAAAAATAACGGTGATTAGCTAGTAATTAGTACTACAATTACTACAAATATTAAGCAGCTAATTGCCATCAAATTTTCCCGCGTGGACTGTTCTCACCGTTAAGGTATTATTATATTTTTATATAAACTTAATCAAATTTAAAAAAAATTTAAAAATTATAATAGAAACGAGGATAGTAATTATTATAAACTTTAAAATAGCTTTATTTATTTTTTAAAAAATTTATATAAAAAGGTTAGGTAAAATATACATCATTTAGCATTTTAAAAATATGTTAATAAAAAAACGAGGAGTTGTTTAGTCGAAGAAAAAAAGAGCCTAAGGCTTTAACCCTCTATAGCTTTGTCGCTCTGTAGTCTCTTATTTTTTTAAAGTAAAGGTAGGATCTCTGCCAATCAATTAAGCAGTCTTCTCTTCTAGATGACTTATCTAGTACGTTGTCCTAAATAATTGTACGGAGTATATATACCTATAATCGATCAATCAGCAATTCAGCATCTCTCCTGGTAATATCATAAACTTCGGTCTTGTCCTTTTCGGTCATTTTCACCATATTATTGTTGTGTATTATTGGTTGTACGGATGTAAAATAATATGCATTAAATTGTTTAGACCCCTTTCCTAAGCTAATCCATAATAATCCCCATCGGAATTGACGTTTAGACGTTTAATCAATGACTCAAGCGCCGAGTTTTTATTCATTTCTAGAATAAAAGGTCTTTTTAGCGGTCTATATGTGAAATAAAATTTTAAGAGGGCTAGAGTATAAAATATCTACATCAAAGAGCTAATATCTTAATGTCCTCGGCTAGAAAAACTATGTGCTGGGTCTGGACTAGGGAGTCTGGATAAGCAAATTAAGCGTCTCTATTTCATCCAAATACCCAACGACCTATCATTCTCTTCCCGAAGAATTAATGCTGATCTTAACAAAAAAATTTCGTGTTAATATTTTTAAAACAACCATATAAATATAAATAAAATAAAATAGTATTTAAAGATATACTTTTTAATACATTATGTAGTTTTATAATATCAAAACTATATATAAAAAGATGAAACTAATTTTTCTCTCTTTTATAATTTTATGTTATGTTATTAAAAATTTTACATAATGTACGTGAAACCTCGTGAATTATAGAATTAGCCTAATTGATCTTAGCAATTCTCAGGGGAAACAAAGTTAGAAGCTAGCTAGCTCATCGAACAATTGCGGTAAAAAGAAAGGATAAAATAGAGCTGCGCGCACCTGGCATACACGTCTAGCCTCTGCACGTCGTCGCCGTACTCCGCCTTGGACCCGCCGCCAGCGCCAGCGACGGCGGCGAGCTCAGCATGTAGCCGCCTCCCTTCCTCGTCCACCAGGAACGCCGTGGTCCGGTAGCCATTGCCGGCAGCTGCAACAGCAACAATGGCTGAGCTCAAGCAAGAAGCAGCGAAGCAGAGACACAGGCAGAGCAACAATGGCGGAGCTCTCGTCGCCATCGCATCGGAGAGGGAGGGGTAGCCTACGATGTTACTGAATCGTCAACGCCGCCATGGATGCCCTTCTTATGGTGACGAGGTGATCCTAAGCCGCGTGAATGGACGGACCGACCTGTCGTTTGGTCGTTTTTGACCCGGGCCACCATGGCTGGTCCTAGTGTCCCCGTGGAGACGACGAGAGGGTAGATGGGCAATTCGGCAGCACTTGCGCAGCAGCCTCGAGAGGCGTTCTCGATAAGATCCATTTTGCCATTCCGTGTCAGAGACGTCCGAAATGGGCGCGAATTCCAGACGGCGGCCACCGTTTCAACGGCATGACAGGCCAGGGATACAATCTAACGGCGGCGGCGTTGCAACTTGCAAGAAAAGAAAATTCACCACTCAGCAGGAAAATAATCGCTGTTCTTTTTTTTCCAAGTAATATTGAGATAGTAGCCGTATTGCTCTACGCATCGAATTATATCCGTCTGTGATCAGTCCTTTGGGGTGCTTCTGGCACACGCAATCCAAAAATTGCTCAAGAATCCATTCATATGTTGCAACCCAGTCATCTGCAACGATAGCACTTGCAAAAATTGTTAAGAAACAATGAACGAATAAACAATGAAGAACAACAATTCAATTATAGGGATATAAAATTTAATTTAAAAATATTTTAAAAATACAAGTGTCAGCCAGTTACAAATATCAAAGATTTATCTTGATCTATCTTATCCTAAACGACTGTTTAGGGTGACGATAATCGCACCCCCTCAACATGCGTTTCTACATGCAGGAGTCCAACATTACGGGTCATTTTAGCATATGCTTCACTCCGTTCGAAGTTAGTCAAATATAAATGAATTTAGATCATAGATCAAAAAATGACCATGAAACCATGGTGGTTAACACTGAAAAAAAAAGATAAAAGACATGTTTATACTTATTAACACGATAGGTGCTGTCAAATACAACACCATCACCAAACGCATCATAATCAATACGGGATTGAGGGTCTGACCAGAATAACCTTTTCAAACGACCGGCCTCATCAGTCTCATACTCAAAAAAGAACTCCATGTCGTCTTTCTGCCTTGCTTGCATATGGTTTATAACATGATCAAAGAAGGAGTTGACGTTGCAATTATAGTTGCCTCGGTTGGGGTTTGTATCGAGCAAGTTTGGTTAGTGTTGGAGATGTTTTTTGTATTAGCTTCCGTATGAGGTTTGTTAGTTTTTTTTATAGATAGAGTCATAAGTTGATTAAGTTATGTTTGAATCAGAGTCGTTTAGTTTCCTTTTTTAATTAGTCGATCAGATCATGCCTGAGCCGAACTCATTTAAGCCCAAGGGTATAAATATGTTTACCAGGGTCCTTGTAATTTATCACATAGATCAATACAACTTTGGACACATCGTTATCCTAGTTTAAGCTTTCGACGAGTTGTTTTTGAGTTTAGGCTGCATCTGTTTTGATCTCCAGCGAAAAAGTAAGTTTCGTCAACTTCGCTTGAATCGGAGGAAGTACTGAATTAGTACTTTCTTGTTTAAGTCCGATATACTAATTAAGTGTCTATCTGATATATTTTGGCTCTTTCTTAGATTAATTTATTGTTTTAGTTAGATTCAATACATCAATCACTTTGCATAATATCAAAATTATCAAGCTTATCATCAACCTCATATTGTCTCTGTTAAATCCGATCTTATAGGTTGTAATTTGTTAGATAGATTTGTTCAAATCAATAGATACCGTCCATTCCATTATTTCATCGGAGTCTTAACTAATGCGTTATATGCTTGTCATCAAATTGTGCTATATCGGCTAATCACAAGATCTAATATAATCACCTAAAAACTATCCTTATTATCTTTAATCTTATATTGTCTCGATTAAGTCTGATATATGATCAATAAAAAATGATTATGAGTAGTTACATTTTATCTAGCTTTAATAAGCAATAATTCATTTATTATCCTAGAGTTCAGTGATAAGTTTTAATCAGCTTGATGCATCGGCCAATATCCAAGATTATATAATTGCTTGATTTCTACTTTTATTATATTCAATCTTATATTGTCTCGGTTAGACCTGACCTATCAAGATTGGTTTTAATAAAATTGGATTTTTTATAATTATATTACATCCAAGTTTCAGCCGTTGTTTCTATTAAATTGTGATCACACTTAAACTCCATCAGTTATAACCGTTGACCCAAAATAACATTGCATCGGCTAGACATATGATACTGTATTGATCCTATGGCTGATTGATTTGTATTTTTATCTTGTTAGTTGTATGATCAAATTAATGTCATAATAATACTAGTGGCATGCTCTCGATTGATGGACCTGCACTAAAGCTTAAATCTCTCACGCCTTTCATGTGTCACGGCATATTTTACGTTAACACACGCCTAGCGACATAAATCATTTTCTTTCGCATACCTATTGTAGAAGTTGAAGCCGTCGTTCTTACTCTTGAATCTCATAGCAATCATGGTAGAATACTCTTCTTCCTCCTCTAGGCTCCTGAAATTGCCTGCCATCTCTTCACCCATAAAAAGTATGCCAATAAACAGAAGAAGAAAAGTACTTCTCGGTACTGAGATCCGGTAAAACAAAAATTCGAATGGCCAAATAATACCAGACTTGAAATTACCTCTTATGCCTACAAACCGACAAGGCACAATACACTTCAGCGGAGAACCACAGCGGCTGCGGCGCTTGCGGCGGATGCAGATGCTGTCGCTGCACCGGAGAAAAACTGCAGCGGCGGCAGCGGATGCAGATGTGGCCGCTCCTTACCATGCACCAGACAACCACTACAATGGCGACGGGGGCAGTTCCGGCGGATGCGGATGCGGCGTTGGGGACGGAGCTGAGGACGATGAAATTGTCGACGTTGAAAACCTATCTGAACGCTGCCGCAGCCGCTACAGAGGACAAAATTCGGCACAAATATAAAAGTATAAGTAATATTTAAAATAAATTTGACAACAACATAAGAGTAATTATATACTTATTTTTATTATTTTTAATAAGATGGATAGTCGAACAAGGTCAACGACGTTAAATAAAAATATTTATGACATGACATTCAATAAGCGAGAAAATAATCCCAAAAGTTTGAAATCCAGTTCGGCTTAACGATGATGACATTTGAGGACCAAGTCCACTCTTACAAACAGTATTATTGCCACCACGGGTAGCTCTGCTTCGTCCTCGGTCAATCTCTGCCTTGAAGCAAATCTAGAAGCTAATTAAGCACTGATTTGGTCATAGACACAGTTGGATATTCTTGGAGCTGGACTGGTGTGCTGGAGGAGGAGGACAGCTGGTGATACATAGTACGTACATACGTATACGTACGACGTACGTACGCCTAGCTTGACGTGGTCTCGTCACTCCTCAGACGTCATGGTCGCCACTGTAATAATACGTACAGTGAAAATGTCTCCGTCCGATTAGGGTCGTCAACGAACGGAGCTCAAACGAGTTTACCTGTCTAGCTCGAGCTCGACACAGTCTCAAGCCAAGCTTGAACCGAGCCTAATCCACTCGAGAGCTGATAAAATTTTCTTAAAAAATAATTTTAATTTATTATAGTGGATAAAAAGATTAGGAGAAGTTAAGTTTAATATATGAGGCCCAAATAGACCAATTTTTCATATGAATATATACTAATTTATCATATAAAAGATAAAATTATACACATAGTTAGAGTGTGTTCGACCCCTCCTCTTCAACACGTAAAATAAAACACGTGCATGATTAATTAAGTTTAGTTTAAAAACTTAATTATTTCATTTGTTTTAAAAATCTCAATTACATGATGTCCATGATAATTAGTATCTCAGCACAATCTTCGTGTTGATTCATTTTTCTACCTATAACGTCCTTTTTAAATTTTTAGAAGCCATTTTACATATTATACACAAGACTGGCTTTTATGAAGTCTTTTCAAGTATTTTTAGTTTGCTATTTAATTATCACCTAACCACAGTTTATGTTTATTAATGTGTTAGAATTAAACGTTTCTTTCTATTTACAATAAATACTCGTCTACCAGAGTTCAAATTCTAGTGTCCAAAAATATTACGTCTAGATGAGATGTCTTTCAATATCAATTTATATATTGAGGCTATTAATATGTCATTTGTATTTTATCTCTTTGAGCGTAATTTAGAGATATATCCATGCATGAGTTTGTCATGCATAAGTGCTTGTGTAGTGGTGTCTGCATATATGTGTCTTTTGTTTAATAAAAAAGGTAAAAATTTTACTGTACATACGAATAATATTAGGATATGTCACATTTTATATTAGATTAATTTATTTAAATAATATTAAGATATGTCACATATTAATTTATTCGAGAAGAAGATAGTAGTGTGGTAGCTATATATAGATCCTGTACGTAGCCATCTAAAGATACAGTGTGTATCTGTCACTATCTCTGAATCTCTGGTCTGCTAGCGTGCGATGTCTTCAGCTGATGAAGCTGAATTGTCTGAACTAAATCGTCGTGCTTGTGCAGTCATCGTAGTACTGAACAGAACATGTTAGTAGTAACTGTTTGTGTTCTGTTCGCGTTTCTACCTGCATTCGCTGCCCGATTTAATTACATTATTATCGTACCAACTAGTACGTCGAGCGAGAACGACCATGGTAATGAATCACGCCGATCTCATGCAGAAACCAACTTGTTTTATAATTAACTCGCCGGCTGCCGGTGGCGGCTGTACAAATGAATCGGATAAAAATTTGGTCGGACTCCAACGCCGCGTACGTACGTACGCAAACGCAAGCTTCCAAGAACGCCACATCGCGTCCAAATCGATCTCGATCACTCCCTCTCCCTCTCCCCTGCTCTCCTTTGGTGTCAAAAGTCTGAAATCTTGGCACCAACAACTAGTGCTGAGTTTCCACGAAGCTCCTCCTCGCGATCGTTTCATGAACCCAAATTCGTCAAGAACCAAGTCATTTGTTTCGCTTAAACCGGCGTAATCAACTCTACTGCAGAGGGAAGAGAGGTGTTGCGTGGGCGGCACAGGACTGTACATTTATCTGTCAATGAAACCGGATAAAGACAAGGTGATCAGCTTTTGGTATTACGGAACCGACCGATTTGGTTTTTTGGTACTTATATAAATTCTCGAAAAAACACTGATCGATTTTAAGAAACTCGGTACCAAAAAAATTCGGTATCGATAAATTTGGTTCGGTTTCGGTATTTATCAAAAGTAGATTCGGTATCGATAAATTTGGTTCGGTTTCGGTATTTATCAAAAGTAGAGTACAACGGCATATAACATCAGGTTCAATAGTCAATTTTAACATTAATTCAACGTAATCTTATATAGAATAACAATGTCAAAATCATACATATAAAAAATCACAAGACTAAAAAATCAAGTAAGTCAAATACAAGTTTTACAAGTTTTATTTCGATACTCCAATAATCTTGGTTATCGAAATTTTGGTTTTTGAGAACTAGAAATCGAACATAAACCGAATATAATTTGGTTCGGTTCTCGGTTCTGTGATATTTCGTGCCCATTGAAGGTGACCATGCAGAAAACCAGAAAAACAGTTGCGCCACACCGAAGCTTCCAACACGGCCGATCGAGCCGGGCGGGAGAGTTGGAGCTGGAGCTCGACTGCTCGGTCAGGACGGCTCGGTGCTTGGAAGGATAGCTAGTCAACGCTTTTCACAGCGGCGTGCGTGATTGCTCGTTTCTTAAAACAGTCGCCTTTGCTATCTTCTCTCTCTAGTTTCTCCTCTCTCTCGCCCTGTCTCTATCTCTCTTCTTCATTTTGTTTTTCGCTTTGGGGCGAGAAGAAATTAAAGCTGCCACTTTCAATCTCCTCTTGTGCCTCTCACGCCACCGGAGCAGAGATTTTTCCGGCGAGGCTGCTGCGGCGTGGGGCGGCCGCCGGCGGGTCTTGTTGCCCCAGGCGGTTTCGATTGCCGGCGTCGGAGGCGGAAGCCGTCGGGTTCTTCTTTCTCCCTTGCCGATTTCAGTGGAGATCGTCGGTTTTGCTGGTTGGATCCGCCCCTCTCGTGGTGGTCGAGGTGAGCCTATCTGTTCAGTGTGGATTTCTCTAGGAAAAATTTCGATTTTTAGTTTTCCTTTTCTTGGACAAGGAGACCGTTCAGGTGTTCGGTATTAATGATCAAACAGGTGAGTAATCCATGAATGCTATTAACTTCACCACACCACATGCTTTTGGTGATGCAACAAATTCGTTAACTTTAGTGATGAAATTTTAATTTAGCAGTATTTTTTCAGTACTATCATAATTGATGAAACTTTTGATAGATTGTATTTCGATGTGGGGAGTTGGAGAAGAAAGAAATGCGATTAGGACATATAATTGGCGAGTTGGAATTGAATAGTGTGCGTGTTTGTGCAAGTTGAACCCAATAATGCGCTGCTTACTCAGAAATCAATTATTACTCCGTACTAGATACCAGCATAGATATTCTGTCCGACTGTTCAGTGCCATGGGGCATGGGTTACAACTTACAAATCCGTTGTTCTTCATCGCAATGAAAGCAACGATGCACCTTCGGTCCCAGTAGATAACTTTGGTTGTTGATTGATTAAGTTTGGGTAGGGACTAGGGTGTCTTCTCTTCTTGCTCTTACAGAAAAAAAACCCTGTACTGCTATTTTTCGTTAGGTTTATTGGGTTGCTTATCCATTTAAGAATGGTCATGATGTTGATGCCCCCCAAGATGACAAGAAAGGTGTATAACCACTAGGAGAGCATTTGATGTATAGAAATGCTGAGTAGTGTAGTGGTCCTGGACAACTTCCGTTTAATGAAAGTTCACCTAAACTGGTATTGCATACTGAATTGCAAAATCTTTAATCAATGATAATTACTAAGCTAGCACATTTTAACTGCATCCGCATATTTCTGCATTTGCAACAGTTAAAACTCACATGTTGGATTGGTGGAGCAGAATCTGCTTTCTACATCATTGACTTTGCTGCCTATGTTCGAACTTTAACTAAGCAATGTCTAGTGTAGTTTGTGTGCCAATGGGACTTGGGTACTTCCGAAAATACTTTACTTTGGAAACTTTAGTTTCTACTTTGTAACTGTGCAAGCCTGTCATTTTAATACACGTAACAAGAAGAATTTTTTGTGATCATCTGCTAATCAAGAATTCAAGATCATTTTTTAAGCAGTTTCTGTAGGGTTAATCCAAGAATATTCTTTAGGAGCTCCTAGTTGCCTGGTTCTTAGCAAACAAAATGAAAAGTTCCCATAACCATTTCACCTTTGCTTACATAGCACTTATTTTCTTTTGCACTGCGATGTGTTCTGTGTCAACGCTATGTAATGTTTTTAGTAACATGAAGTTGTTGTTTCAGTTTTCATGATTACCAAGTTACATTGGTTATTCTCTTAGTTGCAGTTCCTGCCATTCTGTTTGTTGTTTGACCATAATGTATACATTGAGCTAATGTTTGAGAGGACATGCTACCGGTAGCCTAGCATGCTGTTTGTATCTTTACTTTTTCATAGGCATTAGTGACATCTTTTTATGTTCTTCTATTTCAGGATACAATGGCTGTTGCTGAACATCTATGATCTCTGTGTACATACATCAAACAACATCTCAATTAAGCCAGGCACAACACAGCTGTGTTTTCCATAGCTTGAAACATCTCAGTGATGAGTTGTTTTTCTCTCTTTTTCAAGAGGTCAAGGACCGGGCAGCAACAAAGTGATCCATATAATGAAGGTTACCAATTTTACACCAAAAATTTTGTACGATTTCACAATCTGGAATTCTGGATTATGATATGCCCTTCCTGAACATTTAATCAATCGTCATTTCTCTGTAGCATTTAACTTTACTTCCACAGACTTCTCTGGAGCTGAGAACATAACAAGATACAGCTATAAGGAGCTGGCTAAGGCAACACTGAATTTTGACCAATCCAATAAGATTGGTGAGGGAGGTTTTGGACCTGTATACAAGGTTATACATTTATCAATTGCATACTGTACTAGAGTATCTTACATGTGTTTGACATTTGCCAGCTTATCATTTCAGGGAACTCTCAAGGATGGAACAGATGTTGCTGTAAAGTTGCTGTCTTTACAGTCTAGACAAGGTGTGAAGGAGTTCCTTAATGAACTTATGTCAATCTCTGACATTTCACATGAGAATCTTGTCAAACTTCATGGCTGTTGTGTGGAAGGGAGGCACAGAATCCTTGTGTACAATTATCTTGAAAACAATAGCCTTGCACATACCCTTCTAGGTAGTTTCTCTTTACTGAATCCTCTATGTTCTTTTCTGCTTGGGAAAAATATGCATGCTCTAAAACCTTCTGCTTGTTACATTTTAAGGTTCTAGGCAAAGTAACATACAGTTCAATTGGAGAGCTCGAGTAAATATATGCATCGGTGTTGCCAAGGGACTAGCATTCCTCCATGATGGTGTCCGGCCTCACATTGTTCACCGTGACATCAAGGCGAGCAATATACTTCTTGATAAGGACCTCACGCCAAAAATTTCTGATTTTGGTTTAGCAAAGCTTCTGCCTTCAGATGCATCACATGTTAGCACAAGAGTCGCAGGAACACTGTAAGTAATAGCATATATCTGGTTTGGTAGTTATTTGTGCTTCTTTTCTTCCTGAGATTTGGATGCTACCATCTGTAGTCCATCAAACTTACTTAGGAGAAGAGTATATACTATTACTCATCATGGTCATCAGATTTTTCTCCGTGTTTGTCTTGAAACCTGCTGTCTATCGAAATAAAGAGTGCAAATAAAATGGAGTAAAAAAGTAAACTAGTATGTGATAATAACTATATGTACACCCTGCTATATACCCTTTCTCTTCCTTTCTTTATATTGTGGTTTTGCTTTCAGAGGTTACTTGGCTCCTGAATATGCCATCCGAGGACAAGTGACACGCAAGTCAGATGTTTACAGCTTTGGTGTTCTTCTTGTGGAAATAGTTAGTGGAAGATGCAACACTGACACAAAATTGCCCTATGAAGACCAGATCCTTCTTGAGAAGGTATGATATTTCTATTTGAAATACAAGCATCTCGCTACTTGGACAATATATGATGTACCAAACTTTTCAGTTTGAGGTTAAATGTTGTACAGTTGTTGGCTTGTTACTGCAATTTAATTTTTATTTTAAGAGTTCAATCATGATGTTAAGAGTTATAAATTAGCTCACTCTATGACAAGTGTTCCATGCTTAGGTACTGTTGTATGCATCACAGTACCACAAATGTCATGATTCCCATGTGCTATTCAGGGACACATCTTGCTATAACTTTGGGTTTTGTCATCCAATGGTACGTATGTTACCCAGATGTTGATGACCAGCTGGTCCTCCCTTTGCAGACATGGAAATGTTATGATCAGGGGTGTTTGGAGAAGGTCATAGACAGTTCTATGGTTGACGACGTGGATGTCGACGAAGCCTGCAGATTCTTGAAAGTCGGTCTCTTGTGCACCCAGGACATCTCGAAACGTCGACCCACCATGTCAATGGTCATCAGCATGCTGACAGGCGAGATGGAGGTCGACAAAGAGAAGATCAGCAAGCCTGATGTAATCAGGGACTTCAGGGACCTCAAGCTCAGGAGCAAGGCCACATCCTCCTCCTCACTGTTGACCTCCATCATGGCGCACTCAACTCTTTCGTCGTCTCAGGAGACGACGCGCACCTCCATCACGGTCACTGCCATATCGGACCGCGACTGATGAGTCTCTCTCTGAAAGTGTAAAGTTGTGTAGAGGAAAGCCGTAGCGTAGGCAAGATTATCTTCATTTTTGGTGCTTGCATGATCTGTATGTAGAATTTGCATCATCCCCGTTTACTGAACCTGAACAGATTGTTGAGAGTCAAATATATATACACACAACCCATTTCTGTCCTGAGTTAACTCTGTCAAAGTGCTATCAAGAAACCATTCCAGCGAATTGCTGAAAGCCTGAAAAAGAAGTTGCATACATACCAACCGAGAAGTGTGCTTCAGAATCTATATATGCAGTTAGTTCAATTTCCTTCACAATGTGTGTGTGTGCTGTGCACATTCTGTCCTGTACTTAGCCCCAAGTTTCTGTGTGTCTTGTGAGCAGTTTCTTCTCTTCTCTGCCTGCATCTGTGGTATGCACAGGCATAGACAGCAACAGGATGCCATCAGGCACAGACATGGACGTACACAAAGCTTGCAGGGCCCCTCTTATCTGCAGTGGAATTAGGTTAGAGCGGCAGCCGGTGTCTCGTAAGCTTCCGACATGGTCGCAGGCGTTGGATCAAGCGGGCAGGATAGCATGCAGCAGCCATGGCAGCAGCAGCAAGCATCCATCATCATCTGCGAGGAGAAGATGGAAGGGACACCGGCCACACTGAAGGCTCTTAGGCCCCGATCAAAAGTGATTTTCAAAACACTATTCTTCTCACGTTTCTCGTTTTACGTGCTGCTAATGAATCACTTGCGAACGCGCAACATGGCCACAGGATATAATGGGTTCTTCAGATGACACGCACACACTGTCACTCTCATGTGTCACTGACAGATGGGGCCCAGGAGGCAGTGTGCCAATGGCAGATGGCAGACACCAGAAAGACGAGAGCAGCTGGGGGCTCAGCTCAGAAAGAGAGCACCGGAAAGAAAGCCAGGATGGCATGTGGCTTTAAGCATTCATTCATCATGGTTTTGGGTTTCTGAAATTTGCAGCTGCAGCTTCTTATGTTCAGTCCAGAAATTTTACTGAACCTAACTTTCATTATGCTGAGACAATGTAGTTGCGACGATTAATTACCTCAATTATGGGCAGGTTAAGCCATGAATTGTCCACTATGGCATCTGCTTAATTAGTTCATCCAACTGATTTTTTTTTGCCAGAAAAAAAACTGTCCTTCAAAGAAGAATGCATCTGCAACTGTGCAGAAAACACATTGGCCCACTCCAAGCAATGACTTTAATTCAGGCCGGGATCTTGGTTAATTAAGCTAGCATATACTCTTATGTACTAGAATCTGCAGGTCCACTCAACACTCATGCATGATCCATCACATCTGAACATATTTTGACTAGTGTTCTTGATTCATGTGTTATCTAGGCATGCACATTATATATTTATATATATATATGTATTAAAAACTTAAAAGTCATGTCGTTTGTCCTTGGCTCTGTCCAAAAACAATGCCATAAAGCGCATTGCTTTGTTTACTAATGATTTCATTAGCACCTGTAAGAATGAGAGTAGAGATGCAACCCTGATCTTCCACTCCATGAAAAGCTACATTTGTGCACTTCTATTGGAACAAATGATGAAATCACGGATGAACTGATGAGTACACCCACTGCGTTGGCACACTTGTCAATATAGTTGTATGTTAGGAGTAAAGATGTCTGCTAATTGATTGGCTTTGTCAGTGCCACGAGCGCAACAAGCCTCAGCAGAAAATTAGTTGTCCAATTCAAACTTCCTTTATATTAATAAAATGTCTAAATTCAAAAAGAAATATTTATACTAAGCGCGCACTCATCAACTTTTGAAACATGCTCTCAAGGCTTTAATTAAGCTAGCCTCTTGGAGCCCGTGACCTTAGGGCATGTACAACCCATATACACAGTCAGGTAAAAAGACAGATCATATAACCCACAGACGACGAGTCGTCTTTAAGCTATTTAATACTTTGCTAGTTGAAAAACATTAGTAATTTCATGCAAAACTGATATCCAACAGCACATGAGCTGTTTCTACTCGTTCACTGACATGTTTACTAAGATGTGCTCGTCGACAGTGGCGTGCAAGGTAGGGGATCTTTGTGCTTCAAGGTTTCAACGAGATGAGTTCAAGAGGCGAGATCTCCGACGAGGAATCCTTTGACAACTTTGGCTTTGAGAAATATGACCCAACTGAAGTGTGTTCTGTTCTAGATTGGAACCCTTGTCATCTCAATCTTCAACAAGACATTGCTATTGTGGATCTTTCGACGAGGGATACTTCGACAACCTCGGCTCATACGATCCGACCAGATTGAAACCATCGTTATCTGACAATACAATTTACCAAGATCAAAAGTTTCAAGACATCGCCGTTACGAAGAACCCGGCCATGAGACCTCAGTCCATGCCAACTACTCCAGAGCTGACATCGTTGCCACGAAAAATAACAGTTTAAGATCGTCGACCACGAGGCTTCAATCCGGCTCGACTACTTCTAAGTTGATTAGTATCGCTAATCAAGGTAATTAGTATATTGTTTTTTAAATTAATATACTGATTTTGTAGATACATCCGACATGTATTTACAACGGTACACAATATTGCATACAATTTATCGTACCTATTTCCAGATCAATAATTTATTATGTTTACCTAGAGCATTTTTATGCTATATCTATTGTGCGAGTGTTTCTTCTGTATAAATCATGCTTCTTACAATAAATATAGTACCCAATATTTGATCCAAATCTGCTCATTATAATCTGACCATACTAGAAGGTTTATATAGTTTTTCGGATACATGCTCAATATTCTCTGTTATATATATTGCCTTCTAGAAAATATTTCAGGAATAATCGAGCACTCTAGTAGGATACGATCGAGTATACCCCATTGTCGAGAATGTTCTCGAAAAATGTGGAGTTGTCGAACCAAACCTACTAACAAAGACCGACGACCTATCTCACATCTAGTACCGGTCACACACGATATTTGTGAAAAGGTTTCTACGTACAATCTCTTCGTGAACGTTGTCAGCTTGATCAACTAGCATGACTACGAACAAACATCCAATATGCTTGTAGATTGGGTGTGTGAAGTCATGCTGGCCACATGAGATGCACATGTAATAACCAACTCAAGCGCCTCTACGAATGGTCGAGGTACGACTACACCTAATCCTCGACCAGCGAGGTATCGATCCCACCACATCTACGAGTGATCGAGGTATGACTGACTATACCTGGTCCTCGACCAACGGGGTAGTGATCCTCTCACCACCTCTATGAGTGGTCGATGTACGACTACACCTGGTTCTCGACCAGCAGGGTAGCGATCCCACCACCTCTATGAGTGGTTGAGGTATGACTACACCTGGTCCTCGACCAGCGGGGTAGCGATCCTCTCATCACCTCTACGAGTGATCGAGGTACGACTACACACTTGGTCCTCGCTCAACCAACGTGTGTAGCGATCCTACCATAACCATGCATTAATCTATGTAAGTTTTTATACATGTCGAATGTGCAATATTTGTCTGTTGATCCCCTATTCTTATCATCCTCTTATGTTAAGCCTGACTAATCATCGGGTCTCGTAGACTTTGGCCGGGATGCCTAGTACTATTGGATTAGTCAGATGCTAAGGGTCAATGACCATATCAGATTTGGTCATGTCAAAGTACCCACTGTAACGTATTAACTAGCCTATAATTGGGAATTGGTTTTCCCAACTTCACGGCTGAGGGCTAGGAATCCACAACTTGAGCATATTCTTGTTATAAGATTCAAGCTGCTTTTGTGAAAATTGTTCCATAAAACTAGCTGAGGGCTAGGAAGGATACATAACTCCGTTCAGCTGAGGGTAGCATTGGTGGGAGTACTCATTTATTGTCACATAGACATAATTTATTTCAATATGTTCAATTCATATCATATTACTCCTGAGCGTTCGCTTGGGGGCTTTCTATCTAACAATTCATTCTGAGTAATTGATTTCAGGAATGTCAGATAACATAGCAAAAGACAAATATTGGTCCCAAGGCACGATAGTCATAAATGTATTTTGACTAGATGGACACCGATTAGTGACTTCAAATTTCAGTATTTACAAGAAGAGGTCACATGAAAGAGCAGAGTCGAAAAGTTGTTTGGTGGTCGCACTTTGTGTTGACTATAAGAAACTCAAAATGACAATGCTATAGCATGATCGCATATCTTGTATGGATCTGAGAACCTACATAAAAAGAAAAAGAAATCACCAGCGAAATTTTTCCGAATTTGTTTATGGCAGTTTGAGTTTTTGACTTCAATCCAAATTCAACCCATGGTCATGTTCTCGGTCGAAGTTGGGCAGAGAACTTAGTTGCATACATAACTACTCGGTCATCCGAATGGTTAGGCGAGTATAACAACTATAGTTCTAAGGTCTTTGGTCAGGAACATTGTTTGGTTCATTTGCATTGAAGTCGGGGGCTACTGTCAGTGTCAAGGATAAGACATACCTCCTATACTTGAGTTTGTAGTATACGACAATACATATACATAAAGATATATGGAAAGGTATACTTTGATTAAGGAAGTACGACAATATAGAAAGAAATTGTCTTCGTGCTTGTGAAGTTTGCAGAAGGGTTCTCGATCGCCGGCGGCCTACGGTGATACGGTGTACGCCTAGAGTTGCCAGAACCGCGCTTGTCCGCCTCCTCGGCGTCGGTGTCAGCGTCGCACGTGGCGCGCATGTGACTATAGAACTTCGGCGAGGAGGACCTCGAGTCCCCGACCATGGCCTTGATTACCCCGACATCCACCCCGAGCACGTCGTCTCCGCCGTGGTCGACCAGCTCATCCGGCTCCCATTGGCTTTCGGGAGGAGGAGCACCATGAGTTCCCGCCGATGGCCCCGCCCTCCACCCCCAGCATGATGTCTCCGCGACGGTCGACTCCATGAAGAGTCGCGCCTTCATCACCGGCGCGTTGCTGATGGCCCTGGACGAGCGCATCGAGAATGACAAGCTCGGTGCCCTCGCCGGGAAGGTGCGTAACGAGATAGAATTGAATTTTTAAATGCTCCAGCGACATCATCTCTTAATCTTCAGAAATGTAGTGTTCTTCTGGAATCTGCCTTTAAACAATTAAAATATTTGTATTCCATGAATTCAAAACAATTGTTAACTATTGTGGTGCTGCTTATCTCCTTCCCCTGACATAAAAACCTCTATGGAAATATTGCCTTTAAACAATTAGTGATGATATTTTTCTGATATAAATAAAACTTTATTTATATTAGTGATTGATATGTTTTGATGATTGTTATTATTGATTACTTTATTTGTGGTTCGCTCAAGCTATTAGAAATTTCTGGATCCTCCACTGCAGAGTGCAGAGGCACAGTTACAATAACTACATAAGTTACGGTTATGCTACCGACTGCACCTGATCCAAATATCATCATAGATTTGTTAAGGGGGAGGAAATGCAAGCCTTCTAACATGAGATACATGTCTCCTTCCCGTGTTCATGTGTTTGCCCTAGAGAGTTTCCAGATGAGTTGGAATATATTATAAATAGACGACCTCAAGAGGCAAACTAGCGTGGATGCCCTAAGAGCCTAATTAAGATTCTCCAATCTGAAATTTTGGGTAAGACAAGAAGAGAATAATAGAAATGGACCGTGTCACATACATGTCATGGGATTTGTTTAATTAACTACGTACAATCAAAAGCTAAATGTCTTGTGTTTTTATATCTAGAATCAATAGAAACAAGCTAGAACTAGTTGCTAGCTCTGGGTAGAGACAGGAACAAAGAATGGAAGGGTTGGAAGCACCATCCATGTTGTTTACACCAAAATTCGACGCCACGGCTAAAGTTGTTATATTATATCATTTAATTATATTATGTTAATTTGAAACGGATAATTCGAGATAGAGTGGTCTTACCGGAATTTTGGAAAGAGTTAAAGTCAGTCTTCGATAAATTTGAGGTTGATTTATATAATTCCTACCCAGACATGAGGTAAGACTACTGTTCGTATAAATATAAATATAAAGGATCAATGTTGATGAATTATTTGAAGCTTAATTAGTTATCAAAATTAATCTACTATTATTACCTTATTATTACTTTTTTTCGTGTTCGAAAAAACATTTTGTTCTTCTTTTCTATACCTGAGAGTAATTAGCGTTGTTTTTTAATTTCTTGTAAACCATCCGTCCCCTCAATTTAATTGAGATCTACGTTTGTTGGTTTCTCCTATAAACCATTCGTGCATGCGAGAAAGCTACCTATCATGAATAGATGAGTTTTGGCTAATCTCATGCAACCATGAACTTTCGACCGAATTTCCAGATTTCACCGGAGAGCTTTGATGTCGGTGTGCTTGAGTGAGGAACCCCTCTCCACCTTAACAGTTGTGATGCTGATCAAGTAAATAGGTACCCGTCTGCTTGGATACGTATATATTCAGATCGAGGGAAAGTTAAACAATTTATCTTCATGCTGTGGACGAAGGAAGAATATTTCCAATACACACGAAACGAAAGAACTTATTAATACAGGATTAATTAAATATTAATTATTGTAAACTCGGAAAATAGATTTATTTGTTTTTAAATAACTTTTATATTTTTTTAAAAAACATATCGTTTAACAATTGGTTAGCATGCTTAAAAAATAAAAAAAGTTGAAGTTTTTAATTAGTATATAAAACTATAACCCGCAGACGACCTTTTGTCTATAGGCTACTATACAAACAGATAGAAAGACAGATCATACAATTCATAGATAGGAGGTTCGTCTCGTAGCTTTAATGCTATAGACTATAAATATTTTTTATTTCATCCCCGGCTTCAACTTTTCACCTAGCTTCTTTCGAATTATTCGATGTTCTCTTCTCCTCTTCCCTCCTCACGTAGCGCTCCCCGCCGGCGCCGCCACCTTGCGCCCGCCACGCGCCTCCTCCTCTCCGTCTCGCTCGCACTCTTCCTCCCCATCACCTCCTACCTCTTCTTCGAGGCCAAGAACGACGTCCTCGGCACCGGCGATGAGTCCTACGCCGAGCTGCAGGAACGGCTCATTCTCATCGAGTTGCTCCGCAAGAAGGTGGAGGCCACGGTCACCGGCACTAAGGGCGCCGATGGCGGCAGCCCCGCTAGCCGTGCCGGCCGCGTCGCCTTCTTGCCCATCAACCCTCTTCCCCCTGACGCACCATTAGCGAAAGGTTTGCTTGCGAGTTGCAAGGCAGCGAAAAGGGTCAGGATGAGCAATCTAATATCGTTGGGCACGGTGCGGTGGTGGAGAGCAGCGCGGTGACACCTTCGGCGACGGAGCGTGGGTCACCGCCCCTGCGCCTCCTCCGCCGTCGCTGCCTCCTCTTCCTCACGCGCCTCACCCGCGCATCCCGTCGTCGGGGGCGGCTTCACGACTCATGAGCCCCTACGCCTGTGCCGACGAGGAGTGCCTGCGTTGAGCCCCTCTGCCGACGAGGAGCTCCTCTTCCGCGTCGGGCTCTTGCGTGGCTCGACCGCCCGCCGGCCATGTCTCCCTTGGCTCCCTTCCTTTGGCGCCTCTGCACGCTGACCGGATATACAACGGTGCTCCCTCACGTCTGCTCAGTTTCGGGCCACGAGCCACACCTATCGTCTCGCGAGACGACAGGAAGCCCGTCTTCCGCGCATGCAGTGTTTTTTTTTTAAAAATGTCATCTTATAGATGAGATAAAAAGACCCATTATACATGTTCCTCGATTTACCACTGCTCCTAATTTTTTTGCCATTATAGCCATGTGATATGCCTGTTGTGCCCCTCATCTCTGGCCAAGCTAGGCGTTTGGGCTATCGGCGAGCTCGAGCCCGGTAGGAAGGCGACAACGGCGGTGGAGCTCAAGCCCGACGAAAAGGCGGCTAAGAAGCGCCGGCGAGGGGATGGCCCGAGCTCGTACTGCCACCGTGGCCAAGCCCATCGACAAAGGAGCACGGATTCGTTGCCGCCGCTCACGGCCGACGAGGAATTCAACCCCGCCGATGGACGTCGTCTTCTTCTCCTGCTCGTAGGTTTATCAAGTCCAAAGTTCAGTGTTGCAGTAGTGTGTACATGTGCCAATGACCAATGTACGTACGTAGGAGAGCATCAGTTCTGGACCGTATAATTCCAGATCCCAGTGAACAAGCACATTGCACACACCTACTACCACTGATCCAATGCAAATGTAGAATGGGGTTGCTCACTTCACTGCTTGCCCATAGACAGAACTGAACATACTTGAACAGCAACAAACATGTCAATAATATCATCATGCCAGTAGCTTGTTGCTACTACTACCAGCAGTCTACTGCTCCATCCTACGACGATGTACTCCTATACCTGTCTGCAACTCTGCATGCAGCACTCGAGCACGTAGACGCAGAAAGAAAGACGGACAGAGCGTGGAGCCATCCATCGCAGCGATGCATCACACACACACACACAGCACGAGATGAGGAGGAATTTCTTTCCCCCTTTGATGCCTTTTGGAGGACATCTTGCAGGCAGACCTTGGAAGGAGAGAAAGCTGATGAAGAATCCTTGAGCGTGCATGCATGGCTCTACACGGCCTTACCATCCTAGCTACTACTAGCACACATTGACATTGCCATAGCCAAAGCTAACCTAGCTCCTCTCTCTCTCTCTCTCTCTCTCTCTCTCTCTCTCTCTCTCTCTGCGATTGCATTGCACAAGTGAACAAGCACAAATGCACAACAGGGCCTCTCTAGTAGACCTGGGAGATGTGGGGCCCACCACATGCATTTGCAGCTCAGGTGGAAGGGAAAGGAGGAGTACCATAGTGTTTGGCTTGGCTTGGCCACCAAAGTACCATGGAGCTTAACTACGCCTAGCAATGGCGGTACATATGTACTGGTATTATATGTACACATGCATAATATGGTCATGTCATGATCAGACACCTCCTACTCTATCCAACGTTCATGTTTAAGACATATACTAACTAAAAAACAAATTTGAACATTCGGAAATGTAGAAATTTCACATGATTTTCGCAAGTATGCGTACAAAGTAATTCAGTTTTTGCAGGACAAATTTTTCATATATTTCAAATGATCAATGCTAAGAGGTATATACCTACCCGTACCTCTAAAATCGTAAGAGAAAAAAAATCAAACAACACGTTAAAATAATGTTTTCTGTCATATTTCAACATATAAGATTAGTTTTTGGTACCTCGCTCTTCTGAAACTTATGGATGCAAAAGATATAAGGAGGTATATACCTTATGGATGCAAAAGCTTGCCCGCTTAATTGGAGGGGTGCAATAATTAATTTTAATATTTGTAGAACGAACTGCAGATGATTCAGCAAGTTTCAGAAGTGGACGACTTTTACCAGCAGCATCACAAACTGTGGACATATCTATCAGACAAATGCATATATTGGAAACTTCTCGCTTGTATATATGTTAATATGTACATCTCTCAGAGCCTTATACCTGCTAACTGCAACCTTGCAAATCTCTATTCAGGGTTCAGCTATGTGCTAGGGAGTATATTGAAGAGAGATTTTTTATGAACTTTTGTGAATTTTTGCCCTGTATAGGTACAATGCTGATAGACATGCATGGAATATTACTCATATTTCAGCATATATAAAACATTCTGATTAATCTGTGGCAATATTAGATCAATATGTCAGCATACATATGCATGGAATATGTGGCAGTATTAGATCAATATGCATGCAGTAGGCATTTGTAAACTACTCGTAATTAGATCGACTTCTGACTTCTACAAGTAATCTTGTGCGTTTACAAATAAATTGAGGCTGCTCATTCCATGCTGATCATAAAGTCCCGCATTTTGGTTTTAGATAGTCAAGGTTCCAGAGATGTTCTCATCAGCAAAGAGCCTAATTACAGTACTACTACTACCCTGGAGATAGATATGTAAGATGTTCTTTAGTTATCTACATGAATTGATGTTATTTCTGACATTCTGATACAATGTACTGCACAGTTTTCTAATTAACCAAAACCTAGAATTTGCCATCATTGATGCTGAGACCTCTCTGTGGCAAATCCTACATGAGAGAGAGAGAGTAAGGCCTTCTTTGGAATAGAGGATTTTCAGTGGAATTTTGCGGGAATTGAACTGATTTCTGCGAAAATCCTATAATTTTCTATGTTCCAAAGGAGCCTAGGATAAAAAATATAATGAGAAGATTGTTCGGCGAAAGCTGTCAAAGCAAATAAACAGTAGCGCTGCTGATTCATGCATGTACGCATATGCTGACATGTCTCATGTTACAGCTAAAGTAGGATATGATCAACTTTTGCTACCGTCAGAGCAAGTGTACCTTCCATCTAAAAGTTTCTATGTGTTTAAGTTTATCTTGCTGAAAAGAATCATTGATCTAAAAATAGGAAGTGCATATGTAGTACAAATGAGCCAAACCTAATGTTAACTTATTGGATTATTACTTAAGGCACAATATGGCCTAATCTTTGATCTTAAGATAAAGAGAGAAGAAATTGGGCAAATGGATGACCGCCACACGATAAGTACGTAGTACTGAAGTAAGGAAATGAATTTCAAAGAACACAATATATATTTCTTCAGATTTCTTGGTCAAATCAAACAAACAGCTAGCGTACTAGTAACTGAAGCTTTCTATCTGTATCCCACAGGTGGCCATTTCTGGCTGAAATTTAAATACGTGTCAGTTTTTTTAAAAGAATTAAATTAAATCGCTATGCGTTTCGAAGTGCCAGCCCAGCAAACAATTCAAGAACTGAAGTACAAAACCGAAAACCAAGAAATGACCTCATGTATGTACATTAACAATTTAACATGCTCTTAATTAATTCCACGCAACATAACAAGTACTCCAGTACTAGCAGAGACAAAAACAAATAAACAAAACTGGCCTTCATGCGATTGAATGCGCAAACAAAATTACCATTCGAAAAGTCCAAATCTCATCTAAGTATCTAAGACATACTGTATATACTAGTAGTTAATTAGATCTTGCTGGGAAAACATATGAAAATAAACTCCAGCGAGCTAGTCAAGAGTATGAATGCGATCTAAATATAAACTAGTAGAAGAAAAAGGGCAGCTGATAGAGAGAGATTACCTTTTCGATCTCGTTGTGATTAAAAGCTCTCATAGTTATCTGGATCAAGATTAATTGAACAAGAAATTAATTCCAACGATTTGCAGTATCCTTAATCAGTTCTGCGCCTGCTAAAACAATTCCAAACCAAGCAGACAACACATATCCACACGGGCAAAATCAGCATGAAATATGTAATTATTTAACATGGACACCTAGAGGAACAAATCCAACTACACATGTCTGAAACTGAATTAAGGCTGAAAGAGAGATCATGGCACGCATGCTTGGCTCCTTGCACGCCACCCACAGCATCCAAACACACCATGGATTGGGCTACATGAGTGGCATACAGGGAGCCAGGCACGCACAAGCCGATCAACCAAACCTCTTTGATTTTCTTCAGGCATGAACAGACCTTATCTGTCCATCCATGGCCAGATGACAGGCAGATGCAGATGCAGATGCTGATGAAAACCGGAGTAGACACTGCATGCAGAGGTAGAGGTAGAGCTCAAACAGAAGAGAAAAATCAGCTCGTCTGGTGATCGATCAATCGAGCACAAGGCAAGGAGGAGACCATGGGAGTATAGGCAGCTTTGGCCAAGAACAGTGGGTGGGTGAGGTAGAAGCAAAGGGGGAGAAGGAGCTGGATTTATAGAAGGGTAAGTGTTGGTGTCAACTTGTGCTTTGTTTGGTCTCTCCTTAATTTGTTCTTATTACTGCTGCTGCCCAACGGTTATTCTTTTATTGTTTACTATAAATGCAGGGAAAAAAGATGAGCATGCTAGCTATAGCTGCCAACAAAGCACTTCAGACATTGTGTATTTTGGTTTTGGCCACATGCATGAAGTACTAAATTAAAGTTGGGAAGGTTTTCATGGCACATAATTGCATACACCTGTATTAGTTTGTTGGTGTACCTGAAATTAATATATTTATTACTTTCTGGAAACTTAATATATAGAGCACAAAATAAAGGTAGCCTTCTCAGCAATGCACCACCAACAACCACCACCGTACCAATGGCACAAGAACACATGATGTATTATCATATCCGATGCTAACACATAGTATTGCTTAATCGTTTCTCCCTATCTGTTTAGGTTAATAAGAATTCAGACCAAGGAAATTGGTCAGAGAGAGTCTGCAAGCTTCCTTGACCAGAGATCAGATAGCTAGGCTCAGTGAGGTACTCTACTCATATTCTCCTAGGCCCCTCATGCAGTAGCAGTGTAGTACTGTCAACTTTGGCCTCTCTTGAGTCTTCGATGGAGACTAGTAGTAGTGCAGGGTCAATCAAATACGGAGTAGAGTACACATATATAAGTATATGTAGGGGAATCCCTGGCCATTATTCAGTTATTCCCATGCTGCAGCAACAGCACAAGCTCCTCACTGCTCCACTACAAGTACTCCTACTACACTATACTTACTTCAGTACTAGTAGCTACTGCAAGAAGAGAGCAAAGAGACACATGGGAGAAAAGCATGCATCTTTCAGATCTCCATTTTTCTCCATTGTGAAGTCGATTTTGTCCGATGCAGTTGGATGCGTTCCAGATTCGTTTATACCGCCCCCCTCTCTCTCGTTTGATCGATCGATTGCTAATTGCCATACCAATTAATCAGAGAAAAGGATGATGGCTCCACGTACTTGAGAATCAGAGATAGGTCTCTCGATCACAGGCCGGCGCCGCTGTCTCTGAACAATTTGGTAGCTGCATGCACATCGATCGGTCCACAAATTTGGACCATATTACATGCCACTGTTCACTGTCTGCTGGTGATATATATCCTTGTTTTTTTAAATATAATTTACGGGTCATCAGGTTACTGGACTACTGTAGATCGATCGACGCATGCATATATGTACAGAGACAGTGAAAATTTTCGACACAATCATCGAGTAGGAGCGCATCTTGTTACAGCAGCAGGAGCAGCTAGCTGGTTACTATCACGCATGGTGTTTGTAAGAAATGGATACAGTCGTAGGTGCAACGATTTTTTTCTTCTTTTTGCAGGGAGAGTTGTTGTGACGATAGAATAATCAGTATCTGAAATATGTACTGATGTGATCATGCACTTCAATTTAGGATGAGGCAGTTATTTCTTGACAATTTTATATCCGGGTAACAACAGCCATGACTTAGCAGCTGTAACATCAGTATTTGCTGCCCCAGCTGTTCGATTGGTTCTTGGGTGTTTGCTAACTGGCCTCAAATATTATTCTCTACTTCTGTATTTAAATATATATGTACACCCGTTAACTTTCTTATTTTTTATTCAACTTCGTTGACTACTTTTTATTGAAATATAATAATAATATCTAATAGTATTATAATATTGTAAAGTAAATATGAAGAAAAATATATTATTGATGGTTAAAATTTTAATAGTTTGATCAAATATGGAGAGAGTACTAAAATACTTAAACGGACCGATGTCACTGTCAGATAGGAGAAGTAAAGCTCATGTACATGCCCTGTTTAATTATCTTGTTACTGTTTAAGGTGAGTGGCAGCCTGTAAGACTTGGAATGCAATGCAAGTGAAGAATTATTGATCGATCACGAAGAGTATAGATAGCTAGCTAGCACACCTTTCTACACGTACAAGATGCATTTTTCAGTGTGCAGATTAAGTAAAGTTAGCACTAAGTATATGTAATAGCTTTCATCTTTATTGTCTTATTAGCCACATCCAAAACTTATTTTAAAACTTAAATTTAAAGTTAATTTTAAAGTTTTTTCATCATATTCTACTTTTCAACATGAACTTTTTAAACCGTTAAACGGATATAAAAATTATATATATATATTATTAGTTTTTTTTGTGACTTATTAGTTGTTGCTTAACCGATCAGATAAGTAGATATATGCTATGGTTAGATTGATGAAGTGGCAGGTTAATTATACCTATACACAGTGGCAGTTGGTTTGGTTAAGTGGCCATGCATGCAGTAGGCCAGGCAAAGATGGGATCATATGCATGGATGGAGATGGGAATGGTTAATTAGCTTGGAGGTAACGTATTGGAGGCTAGCACTTGGGGCCTTTCTCCCCAAGGGAGGACAAGAGAATGTTCTCCAAATTAGTGGTTGCGATTGAGAAGGTCTCACATGCGTGCCGCCTGCCTCTCGCCAACGTCCACGCATGTAACGCCAACAGATGAACACAACCGATTTTGCTACTACTCCCTGTGTCTCTGGTGCATATATGCTCATGGATTCTGATATATAGTATTCGCTTCGTCACTTTCAGAACTGTCGTCCTAGATTATAATTTGACAGGATTGCAGAAACAATTTTGTACAAGCTACAAGTTTTTGCTAGATAGTTCAGTTTCTGCAGGAACACACGAAAAATTCCAGTATTGCAAACAAGTGTAAGCTGGTCTTTGATTGGCATTTTCATAAAAAAAAGAAACTTTTTTTAATGAGGAATTAAAAGGGACGACTAGTTAGGATGCAGGAGAGGCCGGCCGGGAGAGGTACAAACAACAATAGTTTGGAGACATTATAACAAACAAAAAACACTGTGAAGGAGAGTGTACTAATCTGCTATAGAGAGAGACATATCATCACATATATACTTGTAGTCAACCAAACAGTCAACGAGGAGGCAGAAAAAGAATGAAATTTTGGAGGCATCCTTTGGTCGGGGATTCTTCTGGGTCCATGCATGTCTCCACAGTGCAAAAACTATATACGGCACAATTCGTGCAGAAGCAAACCCAGCATGTATCATATCATATCTCAGTATAAGCATGCAGGTAAAGTGATCTATGTTGCTGGACTTGCATACATGTACAGGCTCTCGTGAGAATCATGTGGCAGCCTTCTCCAACTCCACAATGCCGTCTCATCATGATGTGAATATGGCAGTTCTTTTTTATGGGAGAGAGTACTGTGCAACCCACTATGTACACGCGCCTGTAATATATCTATATTAGTACGTGTTCATTCACGTATCACTAGTATCTAAGCCTCAACATTACATCATCTTTAAACAATAGTCCTCTCTCGTACCATTATTAGTTCTCTCAATTTTTTAATCACCTACTTATTCATTAAAAAACCATAATATTATTTATTTAACTTATTAATTGATTTAGTAAGTTAAAAACTCAATTTATTTTTTTTGCAAAGCATGGGTTCCATGAGCTCTATAAGAAATATATATATATAATCTTTTTCATTAGAAATAAATTGGGAGAGACTAAATAAATTATAAATTGTACAACTAACTTTTGAAATAAAAACAAGGCTGATTATATTGAATACATGAAACGACTACGCCCTTGTTGTTATAAGAAAACAAGACATTACATGTCCACCCAGAATAAATATGTTCTCAAAAAGCCACAAGAGATATAATAATTAGACGAGGACAATCACAATGGTGGCAAACTACAACACGAGTAAAAATTATATACTAACGAGCATCGTCCACCATCTTCGATCCTTTCACTACTGGAGAAATCATCATTGGTTGAAGTGGCAAAAATCACAATAGTCCCGGTTTGAGTTGCACCGGGACTAGAGATCACCTGGTTTAAAAATTCAACGGCCCTCTAGGAATAGTAGTCCCGGTTCGTATCACGAACCGGAACTAAAGATGACCTCTAGTCCCGGTTCAAATATTGTCAGAGCCTGTCAGAGCGTCGGACACCTTTAATCCCGGTTGGTGTTACCAACCGGGACTAAAGGTGCCCGGCGCTCTGTTAGAGCCACCAATCGTGACTAAAGGTGTCCGGCGCTCTGACAGGCTCTGACAACATTTGAACCATCATCTCTAGTTCCGGTTCTTGACACGAACCGGGACTAAAGGTCCTAAAGAGCCGTTGAAATTTTTAAACCGTTGCCTCGGGACTAGAGATTTTGCTTTATATACTCCTTCTTCCTCCTCCATCCCGAGCCAGCCATACTTGTACATCTTCGAAATTTTTCTCTAGCTAGAGGTCCGATGCTGCCAAGATTAGCAACTTCTTTGGTGATAATACACAAATATTTGATATCTACAAGGTTAGCAATCTTTTCCTCTTATAGATTTATGGTTGTTTTCTATACATTTTGCTATCTACATGTCATGTGCTATCTACAATCTTAGCACTTCGTATTTTGCGGTTGTTTTCTATACATTTTCATCTCTAGATTTGTATGTAAACATGAGGAGATGTTTTCCTGCCCACTGAAATTCACCTCTAGTCCCGGTTGTTTTTAAGAACCGGAACTAATTATTACAGTGCCCTATTATATAGTGTTATATTCATATATAATTATAATTAACATATGTTCATATATTCATATATAATTAATATATGTTCATATAATTAACAAAAAATATTATAAATTAAAATAATAACATATAATTAACATTTGTCATATTCCAAACTATTTAAAATTTAAATAATAATATATAATTAACATATGGCCTATTTGAAAAATATTTTAAATTGAAATAATAACATATAATTAACATTTGTCGTATTTAAAACTATTTTAAACCATAAACCCTAAACCCTAAACCCTAAACCTAAACCCTTTTACCATTAACCCTTAACCTAAACCCTAAGCCCTATTTTAAACCCTAAACCCTAAACCCTCGTGCGGTTTGCGTGATTGGCATGTAGAAGTCGCACACGAGCCGGAACGTCAATGCCTTCTCCTCTGATCTAACATCGTCTCTCATGCTCTTGGAGGCTGCTCCGTTCTTATCACTGTAATAGAGCAGTGGCAATCTCTTCTCACTTTGTTCTACCTTGTTCTCCGATTGCTCCATCTCATCCCAATACTTCAGCACATCATCTTCAAAGATGACACCAAACTCGTCTGCATGGCAAGAAACAAATGTCTAAGCAACACAAATCGAGAAAGCATCATTCCTTTTCGATTAGAAAAAAGAGAACATCATTCTTGCATTGATCCGAGTAGAAAGAAAAGAATCATACCTTGTAAAACGTTGCTTTGCATGATAGCAGAGCAGAATGGCTGGGGATGGAAGCTCGAGAAGGAGATACTGGAGAAGAGAGCTTCCTCCTCAAGCAGGTAATTATTAGGCCAAAGGCTAGCACAATAAAGCCACCAGCTAGTTCATGAAAAAAGGTTAGATCAATAACAGATAAATAGATAAACAAAGACAGTCTTGCAGCCAAAAGAAGCTACTGCTATAAAATTTTCTTAGCGATGAGCATGGTTAACCATATGCATGATGCAAGACAAAACTGCATTTACCTATGTTTTTGGTTGGGCTCCATTCTTTCGAGAGACATGAAGCAAATCTCACACTCCAATGAGTCGGGATCAATGAAATAGCTTATCTTAGTCGTTTCGTCCATATCCGCATCCAGCTGCTCCTGATGATCCGTGGAGAGGCCCCGACGTCTTCTTCCTACCTTCTTCACCGATCTTGGTCTCTTCAACATGTCATGATCTATCGTAGTAGCCTTCTTCACCGATCTTGGTCTCTTCAACATGTCATGATCCAAATCATGATCTTTTTCTTGCTTTTCTCCTTTTGCTTCATAATCTTTCTGTCTTGCTCTTTCTTCGAGTACGGCGTAGCAGTACTCGTGTTTCTCCATCAAACTTTGAATAGCGAGAGATATGGCAATGATTGGATAGTACGGCTATATATTAATGATGGCTTGCCTCCCCCGTTCCCGTCTCAATGCCTCGGCGGCGCCATGGAAGCCGCCGGTGACGCGCACGACGGCGGACTACCTCTATCCGCCCGTCGTGATCGAGCAGTACTACCCGCCGCCGCCGCTGCAGTCTTTGCTCCCGCCGCCACCGCTGCCGCCGGTCTCCCTGATTTAGACCGCTGCCGCCGGTCTCCCTAAATTTAGCATGAATTTAGCATGCAAATAGAGAAAGCAGAGAAAACAGAGAATGATGGCTTGCCTCCCCGTTCAGAGAATGATACTTGAACATTGTCGCTGAAAACAGAGAAAGCACACCTCTAAATCAGGAAGACCGGTGGCAGCGGTGGCGGCGGGAGCAAAGACTGCGGCGGCGGTGGCGGGTAGTACTGCTCGATCATGACGGGCGGATAGAGGTAGTTCGCCATCGTGCGTGTCACCGGTGGCTTCCATGGCGCCGCCGAGGCATTGAAACGGGAACGGGGGAGGCAAGCCATCATTCATATATAGCCGCACTATCCAATCATTGACATATCTCTCGCTATTCAAAGTTTGATGGAGAAACACGAGTACCGCTGCTACGCCGTACTCAAGAAAGAGCAAGACGAAAGATTATGAAGCAAAGGGAAAAGCAAGAAAAAGATCGTGATCCGGATCATGACATGTTGAAGAGACCAAGATCGGTGAAGAAGGCTACTACGATGGATCATGACATGTTGAAGAGACCAAGATCGGTGAAGAAGGTAGGAAGAAGACGTCGGGGCCTCTCCACGGATCATCAGGAGCAGCTGGATGCGGATTGGACGAAATGACTAAGATAAGCTATTTCATTGATCCCGACTCATTGGAGTGTGAGATTTGCTTCATGTCTCTCGAAAGAATGGAGCCCACCAAAACATAGGTAAATGCGCTTTGTTTTGCATCATGCATATGGTTAACCATGCTCATCGCAGAAAATTTTATAGCAATAGCTTCTTTTGGCTGCAAGACTATCTTTGTTTATCTGTTTATCTGTTATTAATCTAACCTTTTTTCATGAACTAGCTGGTGGCTTTATTGCACTAGCCTTTGGCCTGATAGTTACCTGCTTGAGAAGGAAGCTCTCTTCTCTAGTATCTCCTTCCCGAGCTTCCATCCCCAGCCATTCTGCTCTACTGTCATGCAAAGCAACGTTTTACAAAGTATGATTCTTTTCTTTCTACTCGGATCAATGCAAGAATGATGCTCTCTTTTTTCTAATCGAAAAGGAATGGTGCTTTCTGGATTTGTGTTGCTTAGACATTTGTTTCTTGCCATGCAGATGAGCTTGGTGTCATCTTTGAAGATGATGTGCTGAAGTATTGGGATGAGATGGAGCAATCGGAGAACAAGGTAGAACAAAGTGAGAAGAGATTCCCACTGCTCTATTACAGTGATGAGAACGGAGCAGCCTCCAAGAGCATGAGAGACGATGTTAGATCAGAGGAGAAGGCATTGACGTTCCAGCTTGTGTCGCAGTACTTCTACATGCCAATCACGCAGGCCGCACGAGGGTTTAGGGTTTAAAATAGGGTTTAGGGTTTAGGTTAAGGGTTAGTGATAAAAGGGTTTAGGTTTAGGGTTTAGTGTTTAGGGTTTATGGTTTAAAATAGTTTTAAATACGACAAATGTTAATTATATGTTATTATTTTATTTAAAATATTTTTCAAATAGGTCATATGTTAATTATATATTATTATTTAAATTTTAAATAGTTTGGAATATGACAAATGTTAATTATATGTTATTATTTTAATTTATAATATATTTTGTTAGTTATATGCATATGTTAATTATATATGAATATATGAACATATGTTAATTATAATTATATATGAATATAATACTATATAATAGGACACTGTAATGATTAGTCCCGGTTTTTAAAACCAATCAGGATTAGAGGTGAATTTCACTGGGCGGAAAAACATCTCTAGTCCGGTTGGTGGCTTCAACGGGACAAAAGGTATGATCTTTAGTCCCGGTTGAAGCCACCAACCGGGACTATATCATCTCTAGTCCCGGTTGATGGCTTCAACCGGGACAAGAGATGTCGTACCTATATATAGCAAGGGTCTCACTGGGATACAAACACTTAGTCGTTTTCGCACAACTGCATCGTCTTCTTCGTCGTCGCTGTCGCCGACCACAAGGACGCCGCCGCAACATGCCGTCTCCACCGTCTTCGTCGCCCTCGTCGTCGCCGGAGGACCGCCGTGCCGCCGTCTTTGTCGCCGTCGCCGTCGCTGCCGCAGGTTAGCTGCCGCCGCCCCCTTTTTTCTCCGTGATGCGCGCTAGGGTTAGCCGCCGCCATCGATGCCATCGCCATCGCCACCATTGTCGTGTCCGCCGCCGCCGCCGCGCGTCGCCACCGCCCTCCCCTTGCCGCTCCTCCCCGATCCCCACGCCGGCCGATCGCCCTAAACCCTTAAACCTTGCCTCCTCCACGCGCCGCCCGCATCCGTCACCTCCCTCCTCCATGCCGTCGTCCGCCGCCGCTGGCCGCCGCTTCGTGAATGTTTAAATTTGCAAATTTTGTGAATGTGAATGAATGAGGAGGATTTGAATATGATTTCGATGTGTATGTGTAAATTTGTGAATATGATTTCGATGTGTATGTGTAAATTTGTATGGACTTTATATGTAAATGGACTGTTTATTTAAATTTTAATGCATGAATATTGTGAATTTAGAATTTTGAATGTGTATTTAAATTTAAATGCATGAATAGATTTAAATTTGAATGTGTATGTGACTTGTGAAGTTTGTAATTTTGAACGAACGAGAACGATAAAATCAACAAAGGGATATGAACGGACGGACGGACGAACGAACGAGTGTTCGTTCGTTCGTTCGTGGACGTACGGACGTACGGACGTACGGACGTGGACGAACGGACGGACGAACGAATCTCACACTCGTTCGTTCGTTCGGTCGGTCGGTCGTCCGTTTGTTCGTTCATTCGGTTCTTCGTTCGTGGACGAACAAACGAACGGACGGACGTACGGACGTGGACGAACGGATGGACGGACGAACGAACACTCGTTCGTTCGTTCGTTCTTTTTGGTCGTTCGTTCGGTCATTCGTTCGTTCGTTCAGTTGGTCATTCGTTCGGTCGTTACAACGTACATAGGCATGCAACGTCCTCTCTCTCTCTTCTCCTCTCCACTTCCTCTCCTCTCCACCTATCTCCCTCACATCATTCTCCTCTCTTTCTCTCCTCTCCTCCAGATGATCGTACTCACGGACGTCAACGAACGTTAGAACGAACGGACGATAGTTTAGGATTTGGGTTTGGGTTAGGGTTAAGGGTCCGAACGAACGGACATGAACGAATGATAGGTTAGGGTTAGGGTTGGGTTTAGGGTTTAGGGTGAACGAACGAACGACCGAACGGAGACGTGAACGATAGATTGAACGAATGGTCGGTCGTTCGGTCGTTCGTTTGGTCGTTCGGTCGTTCGTTCGGTCGTTCGTTCGGTGTGGATGTAATGCAGGAAGTGACTTCTGAAAAATATCACCATTGTGGATGTGCACAAAGGGATCTAGTGTCTATCGGATTTCATCTATTTTTTTCATCTTCTTCTTTTCTGTCTATGTTTTTTTACGTAGACATACATAATATTCCTGAATAATTGATACATGTATTAACCGAATAATTTTTTTTCAGAATTCTTTGATTAATTCCTCAACCCAAAACAATCAAATGGCGGATCGTGACGAGGAACAGTTTCTCCTTGATGAGATCGCACGAGGAACAGAGTTTTACAACGAGGAGGGACACGAAGATCCAGATCAATACCTCAACGAGGAGGGGACCGAGGGGGAGACGAGCAGAGGAACGAGGAGGGGAATGAGGGCTCCGCCTCCGTTGGACAGAAGAGGCCACGTGGCCTCAGCAAGAAAATAGAGGGTCGACATGTCATAACGGAGGTGGCACCTGACGGTCGACCAATTGCCCCAGAGGACGCTGCAAGGAAGTTTGTGGCGCACAGCGGATGGGTGGTGAGGGATCACGTGCCCGTAAGCGTTGCCAACTGGAGGCGGTCTACCCAAGGAGGAGAAGAGCAGAGCTATCTCCCAGACTCAGAGAAACAAATCCTCTGGACGACAATGCTGCAGATGTTCACCATCCCAGACTCAGATCAGGCAAGGGTCAAGGAATGGACGTTGAAGAAAATGACAGAGCTCTTCAGGAACTACAAGAAACAGCTACACAAGAAATATATCCTGAAGGGCCAGACACCAGACTTTGACAAGTTCCCAAAGCTCAGAGATCATTGAGATGCTTTTGTTGAGCACAAGACCAGAGTCTATCGTAGAAAAGAACAAGGCCAACGCTGCCAAGAAGAAATACTATCACAGGCTTGGGTCAGGCGGCTATAAAAAAGCAATGGAGAAATGGGAAAAAATGAAAGTCGACCTAGAAGCACGGGATATCTTTCCAGGCACAGCAAACTGGCCGGAACGATCAGAGAACTGATTCTATGCTCACGGCGGCTCACTTAATCCCGTCGATGGCATAGTGATCTTTGGTGTTGAAATTCAAGAAGCCGGATGAAGGTTAGAGGAGGCGGTGCAGGCGTTCCTCGGGCTCGTTCGCCCGAGAGAGAAGGACGAGCTAACGCTCGTCCTCCAAAACCCAGAGCACCCGGGGCGTACGCGAGGAAAAGGCGTCGTCCCCTGTAAATACGGGTTCCAAGCTGACGTCGACACATACAGGAGCCGAATGAGGTCAAAGCGAGAGAATGATGCTAGATTCGCTGAGATGGAAATGAAGCTCTCGCAGATCGATCAGATTGTCGACGAAAGGATGGCCCTAAGGTTGGCCGAGGAGCGGAGCCGTGGGTTAGCCAACGGATCCAGCAACAACCGCACAACTCCAACGGCGAGCGCAGCGAAGAATGCGCGTCTCTGGAAATGAAGGCGGCGGCTGCTGCCCTACAAGCTCAACCGGATCCGCCATGCCCCGTGGATGACATCACACGCGGACCCGTGTGTGCTGCACATCCCATGAAAAACATAACAATAAAGGTATGTTCGTACTTTTATGTTGTACGTATATTTTCTTGAAAAACTTGTCAATCAACGTTCATTATTAACTAATAAGCAATCTTCTCGAACAGGTCGCATCGGGCATGGCTATTCCAGTAGCCCGAGACGGCACCTACCACTCCCGGCCCGTTCCACCTTCATACTCGAAGGTTGAAATTGAACAGGTGGAACACGACTATGAAGATCTGGAGCTGGATATCCCCGGAGGAGACAGGGAGACGACGCTAGGAGAAACGGCTCATGGAATATTTCTCTGGAGGAAGATCTTCATAAAATTCCCTGGACGAACAGCGTCTCCTATCGTTCCACCGTCCTCGCCTCCACGTGGGTCGTCTCCTCCGCCTCCTTCGCCACCTCCGCCTCCTCCGCCTCCTACGTCTCTGTCACGTCCAGAAATTCACACCAGAATTTCTGCAGCTAATTGTGCATTTCACCCTCGTCCGGGCATCGGAGGTACACAAATCGACGTTATTGATAATACGAGAATCCTCGTCTTAGAAACAATATAAAAGAGTTACACAAATGCAGCGGAAAGGAAAATAAAACTGACTTAAGCTAAACTTGACACGAGCGAAGCAGAACGCCAACACCACAGCTAACCCTTGACGAGAACAAGCCTACACCTCCTCGGAGACCTCGACCTCAACCTCTGGCACTGAAGGGGGAAAAAGAAGCAAGGCTGAGTACAACCACCGTACTCAACAAGTCACACCGGAAAAGGGGACATGATGCAAGATAAATAACAAGGAAAAGGTTAAGAGGTTCAATTTGCATAAACAGCATTGGCAGAATATAATAACAGTGTTTGAAGACAGTAAAACAGTAGTAATAATTAAGCAGTATTAAATAAACACTGTCCAACGCTCAAACCACGTTGCAACAGGCCCATCCATCCACCTGTACTAGTCATACTTCAACATTTTATTCAAATAGATAAGTGAGACTAATCAAGGTGAATCTGGTCGATCGCCCGTAACCGTGGGCACGGCTATTCGAATAGTTTTTACTCGATCGAGGTGTACAACTGTACCCACAAGACATAATCCCACAACACGTTACCGTGCGCCTGCACCACCATGGTACCCCGAAAAGGAACGTGACAGGACCCTTCACATAACCCACTCTAATCAATCGTACCACACCAAGGTTTCGCCCCCATTCCCATCGGGCAATGGGCAGCCCCCTCTAGTGCCGCGGTGAATCCGGAAGCTGATCAACCCTTAAAACCAGGGCCGACCCAACTCCATCACGCCCACCCTCTCTGGGATACGTTGACTAGAGACAGCTACGCTACAGACCCAGCCATTACCCATGCTGGCTTGTGGTATGCACGACATTTCTTCCAGGGTTTCCCGAGAACCGGTCCTTAATTGTCATGAGCACGCTAACCAAAGTCCAACCATGTGCTCACGACCCACCTTTTTCATAATTCAATATTATTAGAAACAGGGTCACAACTTAACATCATCTGAGAGTTAACTTCTAGTAAGATACTTGATTCGTGTGATTCCCTTAAGTGAGCTAGTTGCGCTAAGCAAAACTAAGCAAATCTTAAGCTATCATCTAGTCACATTGAACCCCAAGTTATCAATGGTATAAGGTAAACAATCCTATGGTTGAGTACAATAGGTATAATCATCCCATGAAATGACATTCTAAAACATATGCGGTATTTGAAAGAAAAGAGGTATTTACATAAAATAGGTACAATATGGTCAATGTAAGGTATGACTTGCCTTGCTCTGAGACGAGGAACCTCGGCGACTACTTCAAGAGAACGGGCTCGCGGAAAACTCGGGATCTACACGACAAACAAAGCACTCAACAAACACCCTAAAAAGTCTACTGAAACAGCACTGAAAAGTATTTTTAATGGATTCTTGACATTTTTCTGGATTTAATGAAATTTGAATGGGCTAAAACGAGCTCGGATTCAAAAGATATGAATTTTAGAAGTTTAATTATGATTTTTAAACTAAACAGAAAAGATTAAAATACTTATTGTGCAATTAAACCCCGGGTGACGCAAGCATGGCGCAAGCGGTAGGGCTGACGTCACGGCGCAAGCGGCCGACGCAAGCGGCGCGGGCGCGGTCCACGGTGGACCGAGTCCACGGCGGCGGCGGAGAGAGCGGGGACACGTGGCGCGCATCGGTGAGGGCGGCGGCGATCGGGCGGCGACGGCTGCGCGCGAGAGAGCGGTCCGGATCCGCCGATCGAAGGATCGGACGGTGCGGATCGCGGGTAGGGTTAGGGTTCGGGGCGGCGGCCGGGCGGACACGCGGCGGCCATCCGGCGTGCGGCGACCGGATCGAACGGCGACGAGGTGGGCGGGATCGGACGGTGCGGATTCTCCGTCCGACCGACGGACGGCCCCGGAAGCGGCGCTAGGGTTAGGGTTTTGGGCGGCGGCGGCTCGAGCTCGCCGCGCCATGGCCATGGCGCGGCGGCCGGCCGATCTCCGATGGCACCGGCGACGGCGAGAGAGTCTTGCGGCGCGCGGAGACTACGGCGGAGAGCAAAAACAATGCGCGCGGGAGCGGCTCGGGAGGCAACCCGGAAAACCGAAGAGAAAAAGGAACGGCGGCGCACTCACCGGCGTTGGAGAAGACGACGATGGTGACGGCGGATTTAGGGCTAGCGCTAGGAAACAAAGGGAAACGCGCGGCGGCGAAGGGGAATTTTATAGGGGCACAACGAGGCCGGAGCGAGCACGGAAACGGCGTGGATTCGTCGCCGTTGTTCACGGATTCGGAGAGAGAGAGGAAACAACGACAACGGATTCCTCGCGGATAAGGTTTTCATCGGGCGCGAGGTTGCGGAGATGGATGCGGCGTTGCGGGATTGGGCCCGTCATGGGTCCGACGTGGCTCGGGTTCAAGCGGAAAGGAGCGGAGCGGCGGCGCGCATGGCGGGGCGGCGGGCGGGCCGGCCGGGCGCGGGACGGGGGACGACACGCGGGACCCACTGTCGGTGCCTCGCGGGCGAGGAGAGCTTCGCGGACTTGCGCGACGCGGGCGCGTCGCGGGCCTCGGCCACGGCCAGAAGGGCGCGCGCGCGGGCGGCTTGGGCGGGGAGGGACCGGGCCGGCGGCCCAAGAGGGAAGAGCGGGAACCTTTGTGCGGCCGTACGGAAAAGAAAAAGAAAAAGAGGAAAAAAGATTTTTGGGGGCTTAATTAATTCCTGATTTCTTATTTAATTGATTAAAAATACTTAGAGTGCTCTAAAAATTCCAGTAAAAATCCTGTTAGCGCATTTTGACATGCAGAATTCAAGAAAAATCCTACCATGTCGTTTCCATTTATTAATTGCATTTTAAAATTATTGGTTGGCTCCGGTTAATTTCGAAATTTTGATTATTTCGGGGTAAATTATTTAAATAATTTAGGGAAAAACCCGGTGGTGTGACAGTCTCCTCCACGAGCACCTACTCCTAAACGGTCGTCTCCAACTCCACCGCCTTCCAACCCTCCTCCGTCTACACAACGAGCATCGACTCCTAAACGGTCATCATCCGAGAGCGCGCCGTCAATATCAAGCGGTTGTCCAAGAAAGACTCGAGAATTGAGAAGACGCCGCCACCCGCACCAAAGCGGTTTCTACAGCGGCGCAAGAAAGCGGGCAAAGATGTACCCCACTTGGCATGCAACGAAATCCTCTAGAGTTCAAGACGATTCCAAATATTAGACCTGATTTGAGACAATTCATCCAAGAAGCTGGAATTAATATGGATCAATTACACGGGCGTGCACCCCTGGCGAAGGCTCCGCTTAAATACAAGTTCAACCTTGAAAAGCCTCTCGTCAAACCGGATCTCGTGAAAAGGCTTCCAACTCAGATGTACCGCTTCCATCAATGGTACATGCAACGATCCAGTAAGAATGAAGACATGATAACATGCAAATATTCAATTGACTACTTCTTCGATGGAGATGACTATCTCTGTCTCCGATTCGAAGATATATTCGACCTGTACCAACTTGATGCCCTCGACATCTCACTTCTAACCGCGCGGATTTTGTAAGTATCGCCCTGTTATTTCGTTTCTTACCTCCTTGAATTTAGCTGACTAAAATTATTTTTAACCGTTGTAGAATGGCGATCCAATACTGCAACAAGCACGAATGCACCAAGCATGGATTCATGGATCCACGCAAAATCAACAGCCCATTGGTTGATCAGTTTTCTAATGACACCGTGGACAACATATACAACGCGCTTGTGAAGCAACCCTTCCGGTCCTTCATCCTTCGCCTACAATCTGCGTAAGTTTTTTCTTTCTTTCGAACCAATTTCAATCCCGTGCATACATAAAGTTTCATATGTGTCATCTAAACCAATTTACTGATTTCACTGGATTCGTTAGTACTTGACATGGGTCATCGAAGATCCATGTCTTTGACTCAATGGATAAACCGAGTCCACGTACTCCGACATATTTGAACTGTTTAATAGGTAATGCCATCTTACTTTCTATTGCATATATGCGGTTCTCGAATAATTACGTGCTAACTTTCAACTGCACGTAGGGCATGGGAACGATTTTGGGTCAATGTTCGCGGAAATTGGAAAGATAAGCTCTCTGTGCGGATGAAGTTTCCAGTGAGTAACATGCCTGCTCCTAATTTGAGTTGAATCATTATTATGTTCTAAAATATAAAATGTATATTAAATCTGTCGTCGTTTCTCTTTTAGTGTGCAAAACAGTCGCAGGGCACCAACCTATGTGGATATTATGTCTGCGACTACATTCACCGCTTTATGACCGAAGTCAAAACTGTCGATGATCTAGATATACGTATAACAACAATTCATACATTACGTTTCGATTTCTTATTCACTTCATATATTTATTTTTCGTTTATTCTAATTAATGACAGCTTATGCGACTAAGAGACGACCTCCCTCACGAGACTTTCATACAAGCCGCTCAGGAAGATTTGATGGGATTTATTAACGAGCAGGTCGTTGATCCCGCGGGGGAGTTCTTTGTTAGTTTTAGTAGCTAAACCACTCCATCCACAGCAAAGTAGATTAGAGACAATTTTCTATAAGCTAGCTAGGAAACATGTATGAATATTGTACATATTTTGGTAATATATGTATATTTCCTTTCTTAAGTTCGTTTAAATGTGTGTAAATTATATATTTATGTGTAATATAATATATGTGTATAATATATATATATAGCAGATCTATGGAGAAATGGCAAATTAAAAAAATAAAAAAAATCTTTTGTCCCGGTTGAAGCCATCAACTGGGACTAAAGATGGCGGAGCCGGCCACGTGGCTCCGCCATCTTTAATCCCGGTTGGTGGCTTCAACCAGGACTAAAGATGCATCTCTAGTCCCGGTTATTTAACCGGGACTAGAGGTCGCCCATCTCTAGTCTCAGATTTGTAGTCCCGGTTTAACAACCCGGACTACTGATGGTTACGAACCGGGACTAGTTTGGCTTTCTCCAGTAGTGTTTGACGCTACAAGGTGATATCATCAAACAAACTAAATGATATATCACGCGTTACGACGGATTACTCATGTGTGCAATACAACTATACAACTATACAATTTCAATGTATAAACATGAGAAATATTATGGACCTATAAAAACATTTCACATATGAAAAATGAAATATTTCTTGTGGTGGTTTTTATAGCATGCTACACTAAATGGTCAATGAATATTGAGTTACCTCTTAATCAATGAAAAATGATAATTGTCGATATTTAATGTCTATTGGATGGTTGTGAAGAAACATGAAAATGATCCAATGACTGTTTTTGTGGGTAATGTGGCTCAATGCATGTTTAGTTTTGTTTTGTCAACTATATATGATATATAGATTGGAGTTGCACCGTAAAGTCGGCATCACTGATTAGGTCATCATCAACCCGACGGACAAGCCTTTTTGTAATCCTTTAATCTGTTAGAGTTCAAAAACAAATAAGTGATGTAAATTATTTTTTGAGGGAAGAATCATTTTTAGTCCTTTAATTTATCTTGGGAGAGTTGGCCGGTTGCAACCGTGCAAGGTGTGCCCCAGTGTGCGCCTGCTTCGATCTCTTTCCAACATCTAGCTGTCTGGCGGTGATTGAAATCTTTGTTGTTTTGGCACTAGTGAAATCGCTGTATGAGTTGGTATGCAGATGAAAGCTAAAAAAATTGGAAAAGAAAGATAGCGAGTTGTGGCTTGTATTGCTTTACATTTTCAACTAACCAGCAGCACGCGCGGATACCTTTGGACCGTACGATTTTTATAAGAAAATGGAGGATTATATATAATCCCCTAGGACTATCCATGTCCTTTGGCGAAAAAAAAGATTCAATTGAGTTCCTATACCCAACTCCAGGAAACTAATAAAAGGATGAGCTTAAATCTTTTTTTTTCCTTTAAGAAGTCCAATTAATGTAGTGCAACTCCTCTTTTTCTTTTCTCTCTGTTGAATCTACTAAAATCCTATGTTATTTCTATTTTTTTCTTTGATCCATCAAACAAAGACACATCTTGCATATATTCCTCGATCTAGATTGCTAGGGATTTGATAGCCTGCATTACAAAAGAGCCTTCACCGAAAAAAAAATTGAAAGTAATATATAGTACGTACGCGTGCATCACAAAAACAAAAAGATATATCTTGAAAAAAAAGATATATCAAACAAAACTAATTGATGAAAATGCAAGAGGGCAAAAACAAATATTTTTTAAACGAACCATAAACAGTATCAATTTTATTGCATCAAGTAGGAGTAAAAGTATTCCCAAGAAGTCCGAAAAAAACTATACAAGCGTTTTAAAAAGCAAGTGGTTTTGACATATGCAATAATTATGCATCACAAATCCATGAGATGTAAAGCGAGACACATCATAATCAATTAATTATATCACAGTAAGCACGATCAATCAGCTTAATAATTTATTAATCCCACGCTGTCACCATCCAGTAGTACAACTTAATTTGCTGCAAGAAACAGACACGTGCATGCGAACCAACTTTTTTCTCCTGTCTGCTAGCTTGCCTTCTCCATATTTATTTTCATAGTACTATACTGACCCCATGTCCATATGCATGAGTAGAACTACTCTTTCTATATATATATATATATATATATATATATATATATATATATATATATATATATATATATATATATATATATATATATATATATATATATATATATATATATTAGTACTACGCTCGTGCTTGTAACGGACGTTATCTTTGTGCATTGTAATGGGCGTCATTTTATTTTATCATAATTATTTTAAAGTTAAACTCAACATAATTTTAATTTATATTTTTTTATGCCTTCACCTGAGGCCTATTGTCCGGCACACTTAAAATACTAAACATGCTTGCGCGAGTGATTTGGATTTAATTTAATTTGGATATCAAAGTGAGTTTATTTTTTTGTTCTATTGCAAAATACAAACTAAAGCTAGCATCAAAATATAAACACTCTAGAGATTTTCTGCAAAATAGCCAGACGGGCTGCGGGTTAATTTTATAAACACTTAAGGGGTTTTCTATCAAATAGTCAGACGGACGAAAATTTTGGATAGATAGTTATAGTTATATATATACATATATATATATATATATTATTAGTTATGATAGTTGTTCTGCCACATCACCTCTACCTATTACATCACCATCACTAACATGGTAAATGGATCCCATTAGTAAGCCCTCACTTTCAATAAGCTATCTATCATTTCACTATTTTTTTTTTCAAATTTTGAAATTACCTATTTGTTTAATAAAAAATCATAAAAGTATTACTTAATTAATTAAATATATGCTTAACTGACTAATAAGCTAAAAACTTGTGTTTTTAATTGTAGTGCATGGGTCCTGGGCTATTATATACAGAGAGCCGGAGACAGAGAGACACCCAAAAGCTAGATTTGTCAAGATATCCTAATCGCATGCGGCTACCTTATTATGCATGCTAGGAAGAAAAAGGATCGGAAAGAGGAGACGACAGAGATGCTTTTTGCAAAGAGGGAGTTGACAGGGAGGCATCAAAAACCCTAGCATATGTATGTTTCCTACCTAGCATATATGCATATATATATGTTGCTGGAGGAAGATAGGACGCAAAGAAGCTAGCGGATTAGATCCCTCCTGCGCTATTTTACACAAAGTTAGATTTTTTTAACTTTTACTTCTGCTTTCATAAATATAATATATTTTATATATAACTGCGACAATCAATCTATATTGTTATTTAATCTAGAGCCTTCATGATCAAATACTGCAAATAGTTCCGTTCTCTAATTAACATGATAATTTTTGGAAGTAATTCCTCTAACAAACGTGAGTCACTATCACATGATCGGCCCATCATGGACCCACATGTTAGAGGCACATGTTGCTATGACCGATGAATCTCATTTGTAATTTTTACGCCTTCAATTTACGTCACAAACTACACATATATAACAAGTGTAGAAAAAAATGGTTACAATTTACTTGAGTTACCTAATTATAAGAACTTGAGTTGTTGATGTTAATTACGATCACATAGCTTATAAAAGGTTGGCATGCGACGGCAAACTAAATGAACAATGTTGTGTGCCTAACATTTAGCGTGGTACCCATCCAACCAAAAAAAAAACTGGTGTATGTTTCATGGCAAGGAGTTGTAAAGTGGAGCTTTCATGTTAAGTCATGGCCTCCTCTTTGGAGGACACCTTTGGCCCTTGGCCAGTGCATCATGTGGGCCTTAAACCAATCAGAGAATGTCACAAAAAGTGGTCGATCGATCAAGAGGGGTGAAAAGATAAGGTAAAGAGAGAAGAGAGAAAAATTAAAAAGATGAGGTGATCGATGAAGGCTTTGTCTCTCGGCTACGATGAAGGCCTAGAAAGCTCAAGCTACGTACATAGGTGAGGGCGATGGTAACATGGAGGAGACTTCGTTTTTGTGTGCTTGCAAGCCGACCTCTTTTATCTATTGGAAAATCTGTGTGGATTGGTGGCCTGATAGGTGACGACCGTCCAGTTTTTTTCATGCCCATGTCCTAGACTTGTATTGTTAATTGTTCTTCACTGGATTGAAGTAGTTTGCCGACTTAGATCATGTGATATATATGCATAACTCTTCTAAAGATAGAAGTAGGATGCAAGCTAGCAGGCAGAACCCGCTATCCGCATAAAATCCTACATGCTAATTTGTTTTTTCACCCACTAGTAAAAGAATGGATGTAAAATTAACTACAATTGTAGCTTAGCGGGCCTTTCCCTAGATAAAAGTGTGATGCTTCATGGTAAATACTCCCTTCATCCTTTAAAAATATATTTTTTAGCTATAAAACTAGATCGCGCTAGTTTCATAGTAAAAAGACACTCTTCTACTGTCCAATTTCATAGTAAATAATGGTTTTTCATTAGCTATCCAGTTTGTCATAGCTAAAGAGACACTCTTTAGTGACAGATGGAGTATTATAAAAAAAAGTTATAACTTTTATGATGGTTGAAAAAAAATGAGGACCGTCCATCGTTTTAGATCCAATGGTAAAAAAATAGGAGAAACTCAAGAGAAAGAACTAGAAGGAACCGAGAGAAACTAGGAAGTACTGTATAGTATAATAATTTCACATATCGTCATCTACTCGTTTTGCCCCGTCCGCCACCGCATGGCCCAGAGTCGGCGTCCTCCGTGGTGGCGCCGTTGCATGGCAAGATTAGTAGTAGGAAAGACTGCGTTCATTCTGGTAGTTGCACCGGGATTTTCAGCGCTATAAAAAAATCATTAGCGGCTGTAGAGCGACCATGAACGCCGCGGCGACGGTGGAGCCGGACGGACAGCAGTTGTGATGAATTGGATTGACTACAAAGTTTTTTAAAACCTCTCGTAAAAGAAATCTACCATGTGAATCCATCCTGTTTAAGATTGGAGGAACAAATCGAATACATCAACCAATCTGTAAGTCTTGAATAGAGAAAGACCAACTCCAATCTACCCCTGGATGTACATTTGTGAATGCATCTCCATCTCGTACAAATCCGCGCGAAGGAAGAACACCAACGCCACTCCGTCTCATACCTAAAAAGATAAGCTAATTACTTAAATACTCTTAAACACATTATTTTAATTTAAATTTATTAAATAATTTTTAATGGTCAGGATAAATCCGTGGATGAAGGAATCAGGAGGAACCAAAAGAAACCAGACAACCGCTGTAAAACAACTCTTTTTATTTTAATAGTAGGGTAAACTCTACTCCAGTGACCTGCTAGTTTTTTTTCTATCAATTATCATAAATTTGTAGGAAGACCACTTGCAATATGTGTTGCACAAAAAATTAACATGCACAGTAGATCATGTAACATTTTAATGTCATGCGCATGCATCACCTTTCTAAGCAATCTATTCGCAAAAAGTCGGTTATAAAACCGATACCGCGCATCAGTAACCCAACACGAAAAAGACACAACATGATCCAATCCTGGTAATGACACTAGTACACATCCCGAGAACTGATACGGACGCTTCTTCCCAGACTACAATTACAACTTCAAGTGCTACTTTATCTACTTTGTACGCACAAACTCTAACAAAGGCAACTCATTTGCCTCTTAAACCCATTAGGGCACATACAACGGCTCTTCCGAGCACGTCTTTACATAATAAATTTTGCAGAAAATACCTCGCCAATGCTAGGAGACGGAGTCGGCGTCGTTTCCTGAAGCGACGATGCGGGCGCGTGCTCCCAGGTTGAGACGCCGGCTGAGAGCAGCGGTTGTACGGCATGCATCGTCTCCAAGCGAGGACGCGTGATCCAGATGTGGTTGACACGATTTTGTTTGTTGCGCGCCAAGAATCCATCCGGCAGACGGTCTTGGTGGCGGGCGGGGCAGAGATACGACATCGGTAGGAGGGGAGGAGGGAGGTGGAGGCGTGCGGCCATCGACGGCGAGGACGTCGCACGGGGGCATGGCCGGGGCGACGCCCGGACAGTTGTCGTCGGCGGGCAGCCCGCTCGGGCTCCCCTATGGCATCGCGCCGTCCTCGGCGACCTCGACTTCATACACGACACGCTGCTTCTTCTGCCGTCCGTTCCCGCCGACGTCCCCGGCCAAGCACATCAAGGCGTTCGTCTCTCCCGCGTCAGCTTGGCCACCGGTCGCCGGCTGCCGTGTCGCGGGTGCCCAGGCCAACGGCTGGCTACTCTTTCCATCGTCTTTGTGTGTGTGATTGTTCATTTAGTCTGTACGTTGTTGGTTCTGGCCATTGAAAACTATTGCAATTATATATAATAATATATGATTTATACGGTTAAACAAGAATGTTGCAATTATATAAAAAATATTATAATCATGTTGCTTTTATTTATTCTTGATACATTTTCTATCAAATAGCCACACAATGATATACAAATAATTTTTAGTTGATCTTAGCTACATACAAATACATTAAACAACTTAGAGACAAATTCTGTCTGTGGGTTGTATGATGTGTCATTATACATGTTTGTATGATAGATTCGAGATGTTTAGAGACAGAGCCCCGTCTATGGGTTGTACATGTCCTTAATAAAATTAGTTACACACCTTATTAATTAATGTTTTACGTCTGTATGAAACAACACAATAATGCGGTGGTACATTTATGCTTTCTTCAGTTACTCCATCTATTGAAAATATAAGGGCACATACAACGATCGTCCCTTTCTCGTCTCCATGTTGGTAATTTTGCGAAAAAACTCCTATGTATCACTTGGAGACGGACTCCACATCGCCTCACGAGACGACGCCGAAGGTCCGTGCTCTAAGGCCCAATAGACGAGGAGAATTGCGTTGTACGACTGCGTCTTCTCAAGTTGACGCCGCGCTCGTATCCCTCGTGGGGGCACTCGCGGATTGTGGTTTGCGCACGGGATGGTGCTCCGCTCCTCCTCATGCCAGCCGCGTTGCTCCTTGCCACGTCGAGCCAAGCACGCTACGCTCTTGCCACCGGCTGCAATACGAGGAATGTCAAGGCCGCATGACCCATTCGTCGTGGAAGCTGCTCGACATCCGTAGTCATTGGACGCAGACGCCCTCCAAGAGCTACTGCTGCATACTGCCCTGCTGTTTGGGTCCGACGAGATGTTGAAGCACAGGTCGTCCTCATCAGCCATCCTTCTCCTTTGGCCCTTGCGACATGGAATCCATGGTCAGCCAGGTGTTGATGTGATTGCTTGTGGGTGTTGCTTTCATGATTTGCCTATGATCGTGGCTCATCCTTTGAGCTTCGTGTTTGTGTTGCGAGCTTGCTACGGCATGTAGTTTAGGTGTTTGTTGAAACGTCTATACAAGCATCTGAAATACATGCTGATTTTTTCAGTGAATAATGAATCTAAAATACAGTTTATGCTATATGATGAAACCAAGCAAAAATTTTTTTGTTAATTTCTCAGTTCTCACCACCGATTTATCCAACAAATTACTCACAGGGTAGTCTCCTTGCAGGTTCACGCAGCCCGAAACTGATAGATGAAGCGAGTTGGATAGGATTTGTGCAAAGTATATGGTTGGCAAAGTATATGGCAACACTATAGAAACAAAGGAAATTAGACAAAAGGTGTTGCAACTATATATAATATAATTATCATATTGATGCTTTTAAAAAATATTGTAATCATGTTGCTCTTATTATTTTCTATCAAATAGGCACACAATGGTATAAAAAATTATTTATAGTTGATCCTAACTATATACAAAACATTAAACAACTTAAAGACGAATCTCTATATAGATGAATCTCTATATGTGAATTATATGTCATGTATTTATATCTGTTTGTACAGTAGATTCGAGACGCCTACGGACTGGTTGTACATGTCCTAAGGTCCATAGGTTTCTACACTATCTTCAACCGATTGTTTTGACCATTAATTTTTAAATTGATTAATTTTTTAAATGCGTGATAGCGACACTAATATATATATATATATACTAGTAAATATACCAGTGCGTTGCAACGGGCATCATTTTATTTTATCATAATTATTCCAAAGTTAAAGTCTCATGTAATTTCAATTTATATTTTTTCTTTATGTCTTCACCTGAGGCCTATTTCAGCATTGAGACTACGGGTTAATTTTATAAACACTCAAGGGGTTTTCCGAATAGCCCATTGACAGACGAAAATTTTAGGTAGAAACACTAATTTTTTTTATAGATAGTTATAGATTATAGATATAGATATATAGATTACGTACTTAAGTTATAATATTATCTCTGAGAAAAGATGTATAAGAGTAAAAGATTGCAATTTGCATAATACACTTGGAAATTAAGAATATGCATGCAATCTCCAACTTGCATTATTAATTATTGACATAGATCAATAAATACTCCAAAACTCTAGTACTATATAGTACACTACTGTGACGTACTGTACTTTCGAAAAAAAGGTACAACCATAGTACTACTCTTCCAATACTAAAAGATTAATCTAATTGCTTAATTAACTAATGAAGAGATTAATTAAAAGTAGTTAATTAAGCACAGAAAATTGATGTTGAAGGACGTGCTAGCTTGGCTCTGCATGAATTATGATAAATGTACGGCAAGGGCTCGTCGGCGGCGGCACCATCGACGTCGCCGACGTAGGAGACGGCGGCCTAGGCGTCGACGACGGTGAGGGAGGAGTCGGCGACAAAGGTGACGACAATGTCCTTCCTGACGGTGAGGTAGATGACGACGACGATGTAGACGAGCATGAGCGGAAAGACAGTGGCGCCGACAAGCACGTTGGCGTATATTGCCTCACTGCATGCTTTCTTCAGAGATTATTGACACGCTGATGAGATGAAAGCAGGATATCCTCTATCTTGGATCATGGAAGTGCAGGCAGAACCTTCCCAGTGCATGTTCCGAATCCGACATTGTAGCCTTCACCCTGTAAAACAGGTAGATGTACGGCATCAAGATAGAGCATGGAATCTTCAAAGAGATATTTGTTTATAGATGAAAATAGATCAAATTTTGGTCGATCAAGGCAGATGAGATTGTTGTACCTGGCAACAAACAGTCAAGATTACCTCATCCCCATCTTCTAGGAACTTGCGGGTCGAGTTTCCAACTGATATCTCCTTCTGCCCGTTCCATGTTAGCTCCAGCAAACTGAAGGGTTACGCGGAAGCTACGCTAGCCGAAAACAAAAACTTTTCTACCGCGCAAACCAGAAACACTTGCAAGTAAGGGCCGATAGATCGTTATCGATTGGAGTATGCAGCAGAAATAACCAATCAGGACTATCCGATCCGGAACAGTGTAGCCGATTCCCGCAAGCCGACAGCCGATTCCCGAGGACAACCGATTCACCAATCAGCCGATTCGCGGATGTAGCCGATTCGCCGAGTCGACTGACCACATTCTCGCGCGCTCGCTCCGATGCGCTCGACCGCAGCCAATCTGTCGTAGCCGCCTTGCTCCGAATTACCACAGCCGATGAACAGCGCGCAACGTAGCAGCGCCTCTACCGGTATCCACACGTCCGAGGACAGAACGCCGAACACCCGTGTGCTAGCACGCGATGCAAGTCTAGGGTTTGGCTCGAAAGTAGGGAGGGCTTCCGTGGAGATTGATCTCGGCGACTTCTATTGCGGATTCGGTTCAAAGCGATACCGCAACTCTCCACCCCTCGCCCCTTTATATAGAGTTGGCCGACGACTAGTGGCCGATCGGGACTCTATTTTAAATCGGATCCTATCCGAATCTCACGAGTTGGCCGCCCATACGTCGTAAGCCCGTAGGACTCTATCCGATCGGATCCCTATCTGATCGAGCCGTATCCGAGTCCAACTCGAATATCTATTCTATCCCCTTAAGCGTGCGACCCTGTAGGTTCAGGTATACTCGGTTTTGGCTATAGTCTAACTTAGCCGACCGTTGGCTCGAGTCCAACTCACCTGTCAATAGCGGCGCCTAGCGGCACATATTGACACCATAGTATACAAGAATATAATATCGGCTCTGAACCTGTAATGTGTACACAAATCCCTTTGCCTCACGATACCAATTAAGCTATAGGCAAGATGTGTACCATCCCTTCAATAGCTTAACCATTCACTCGAACCATATTGGATTATCTGTCTGTTGATTGACTCCTCAATCAACTTAGCATGGCCATGCATTTTCATAATCCATTACCTCGAGGGGCCTAGAGATTTCTCTCCAAAGGAGAGGCAAATTCCATCTTGATCACTCACATCCCACTCCATGTTTCATAGCAAACCCGAAGACTACTTTTATAACTACCCAGTTACGGAATAGCGTTTGATAGTCCCAAAGTAGGCTACTACACATGTTGGAATCCATGGTGATCTCAAGTCTAAGGACTTTGTACCACCACTACCTGAGACCAACTAATGGCACATTAATTCCTGAAGTGTCTCATGGTGGGTCTATCCAACAATGTGTTCTCTAACACATATGTCCATGTTTATTGATTTGGTATCTCCATACCCATGATCTATGAGACATGATCATCAATCAATAAACATGTCGATCTTAGAATCATATTAGTTCCAATAATATGATATATGATCAGGGATCATTTAGAAATAGATTCATACATATAGAGTCTCATAAATAAGTCACGTACTTATTGATCAATACAAGATGTCTATTTCATGAAACTGAATAACACTTTATTCATAAATACATAAACATTGACCATGATATCCAACATCTCCATGTTGCCTCTAGGGCATATCACTAACACAAACATCCCAACGATTCTGGCTCCTAAAAGAAGGCAGATGTTTAGTTATCAACATGCACAATAACTCATAGATTTGGTATGTTTTATGATGATATTTGAAATGGTTATTCCATACAGGTCCGCGTAGTGTGCCAGTTGCAAACATATCCCCTGGTCTCAGATTGCATCCATTAACAGTGTGGTGTGCTAGTTTTTGCGTTAAAGTCCAATACCTGGGGAAAATAGTTATAATAAGGACAAACTGAACCAATGCATATGGTAATGAAACGACAAGCGAAAAACAGGCAACATCCTTACAGATGCTTGAAGTTACTCTTTGCAACCATTGATGGTTCACTTTGCTCCTTGGGCTTAATCCAGACCTTACAGAAAATAAAATGCAGTAATCATTAGTTTATTTTTTAATCAAACAGCTGTTAATATAAAAGAAAAAACATCATGAGAAAATCCTACCTCAAGAGGAATATCGTAGTTTACATGGTTCTTTTCAGCTAAGTAAGGCAAAGGTTCAGGTTCCTGCCATGCAAAGCAATTTAGTTATCCATAGAACAATAAAATCATATGATTATCAAAGGAAACAATGTGGTTAACTATATCTAATTGCTCACCTGCTTAGGAGCATCACGAGTGAAAGGCTTTAGGGCATCCATAGTAACGATCCAAGGTGATACTGTAGTACCTAAAAATCACAAAGTAGAAAGGGACATGTTATATAGCGTAAAGAAAAAAAGTATAGTCCATTGAGGAAATCATGGAAGATTTCACTCAAGTAATTGTCCAGGCATAATAGAAATATGATCATGAGCATCTGTCAAAAAAATAAGCAATAAATGTGCATTAAACTTTTCAATAGAGAGTGGTATATTAGTGAACATGGCATAAATAATAAACAGAAAAGGCAACAGGTGTCTTACTGAAACATTTCCCAAGGAAAGGTCCAAGAGGTATAGTTTCCCAAGCTTGGATATCTCTGGCTGCAATATTATACAAAACTCAGTTTAACCATAGCATGCAACTGATTTGAATGAAAGCTGAAAAGGATGCAAAGCATGGTCAAGAAAATACATTACCAATTTGGGTTGACTGGAGTCTGTGGTCCACGGAAGATGAACCCGCAATTTCTTGCATGGTGCACAGAGCAAAAGAAGTGTGTGTAGTCTCCTACAGTGATTGACAGAAGCATCTCTATGTCGTTCTAAATGATCAAAACAGAGAAGTTAGCTATTTCATCAACGGTTGCCATGTTTTTTCCTGACAAGAAAAGATAACAATAGTTGATTAAGCTCATCATGGGAACAAGGCACTTCTTCTTCAAGGCCTCATTGTCACTCAAAACTGGTTCATGAGCTGCAAAGATTGGAGAACAAAAAAAAGGTGTAAGTCTACCTCAAGATCTCCAACCTTTTGCTCTGACATAATCATAAGGTACTTTATCGAAACTTGGTTGCATCATGATACATTGGCACAACATAACACTAATAAGTAACAATACCGCTACGGATAGAATTTGGGGGCAGAAGCCGCGCTATTCATCGTGCATTACTGATAACAACATAGTAACCCTGAGAGGATATTTTGGAGCGTGGCCCGCGCCTCCTTCCACGCCGGACTCCCCATGCCCAGGAACATGTTGAGTGTTTCCTGCGCGCACGTACACCAAACAAAATCGATCAATTCAAATTGCTCGTCAACACCAAACACCAAAAATCACAGTGAAATCAACCTCCCAAATCTCCAATCCTCGCTCCGCCGCCCAATTGATGCTTAAGCTAAAGCTTAGCTCACCACAAATTCACCTCCACCACCAGATCAACAACAACACAAGACGGATAGGTAGGTAAGGTAGGTACGCACCTGGCGAAAGCAGGGGGAGGCAGAGAGCAGGGGCCCGTCTAGGAGCCCCGCATCAGATACGGCGGCGAGGTCGAGCACCAAGTCCCCGATGGCGACGGCCGGGAGCGGCGTCTCCTCCGTCGCCCCCTGGAAAAGGGCCACTGAGCAGATGCCATCTGCTGAAGATGGGAGAACTCCATGTGAACAGATGGGAGGTCACCAGGTCGTAGGGGTGGGCATTCGGTTATAACCGAAAATTCGGTCCGGTTATTTCGGTCTTTGTAAAGTTTGGTTATTTGGAATTGATACCCGAAGTTACTCCCACATAGTTGAAGACCGACAGTTCGGGTAACCGGAATTTCGGTCTCGGTCTTCGGGTAGACCGAAGGACCGAACAGCAGTAGATCAGCTAACTACTCCCTAGCGGCTAGCAGTAGATTGTTGTTCTGGTTGGTGCTTAATCAGCCATCTTATAACCAGCAAATTCAATGCATTGATAGGCAAAACATGGCACTAATGATTCATTAACCCATGACAGCTCGTTAACCCATGACATAAAAAACTGCAGTAGCAGTAAGCATTAAGCAACCACAGGTTCATAGCATGTGACAGCAGCTCATAGCATGTGACAGCAGCAGTAAGGATTCATCAACCAAGCACTTGCATATTTCACTTTCAGTGATCAGTACTTCAGTACTTCATCAGGACAACACAGATACAGATTTAGTCATTTAGCCACATCAACATACAGATACATGATAAATGATAATCCACAACATTTAAGTCTCACAAGTAAGTTATAAGTATCCTTCCACAACCACAAGACTTCACATGAGTGACAAAGTGATGGTAACCACTCACAAGACATTGTCTACAGAACAAGTGCAAGTGCAAGCTTGATTCATATTTTAGAATTGCAAGCATGGAAGTACAGAACTCACTCCATGTGTTAGTTCAAGGTACTTGGTGTAATAAGTTTGCTTGACTTGCTTGCATGTGACTTTGACAAGGAAGTAGATTCATCAATCTTGCGCTTAGTTTTCCCATTGTCACCAAATTCTTCAATAAGTTCTGAAACGAAACAATTCAAGTAAATGTAAAATTCTTAAGCAATGTAAAATTCAGATTTTAGAATTGCAAGAATGGAAAACATTGGTTCAAATTTCAGATTACCTTTTTCTAGTAAGGACAATTGCTCCATGTAAACTCATAAATCAAGAATATGTTCCAATTAACTAGCTACTCAATACTCATACTCATAGATCTATACATGCGTGAATATTAGAACATGATAGCAAAACAAATCAAAGGTTGAAAGATTCAGGCTCATACGTACATTGCAAGATTGTATGGACTCCGTTGTGCTGCTCCGTTCGTCACCTTCACTCACTTCAATCCCCCTCTGGCTCCTTCGGGCTCCGGCTCGGTGGTTGGTTGGTCTCCGGCTCCGGCTCCTCGGTTAGACGGCGGCGCGCAGCATGCAATGGCCGGGGAGGCACGACAGTGGCAGGGCAGTAGGCGGTGGCACTTCGGGAGGGACGTGTTCACGGGCACGGCGTCGGCGGCGACACAACGCGTAGCGCAGGCAGTAGGGCGCAGACGGAGGCGCACGGCGCGGCAACGGCAAAGGGGGCAGGCGGAGGAGCGACCGCGCGGCGACGGGCAGTGCGTGCGGGGCGAGCGGCGGCGTGCGTCGCCTGTGGTGCGGGCCTATCGCCGTCGCCGGGTCGAGTGGGTGGCTGGTTGCGTGCGCCGTGGCGCAGGTGGTAGGGCGCAGGCGGAGGCACACAGCGCGCCAGCGGCAAAGGGGGCAGATGGAGGAGCGACCGCGCGGCGACGGGCAGTGCTTGTGGGGCGAGCGGCGGCACGCGTCGCCTGTTGTGCGAGCCTATCACCATCGCCGGGTCAAGTGGGTGGCTGGCTGTGTGCACCGTGCGGTAGATCTGAGTTAAGGCTGAGACAGAGCAGTAGGGGTTAGGGTTTGTCTCTTAGAAGTTGAGATACTAAACTAATGGGCTTGCCAGCCCATGAGCCATTGAGCCCAATAGTAGATCGGTTACATCAGGTACCCGCGAATAATAACCGAACTACCTAAAAAAACTTCTTTTATCTAGAGTTCCTGACCGAACTAGAGACCGATGACCGAAATTTTGGGTAATTTGGGTTCGGGTTCGGTTTGTTCAGGTTCGGTCTTCCGTCTCGGTTTTTTCTGCCCACCCCTACCAGGTCGGCAGAGAGGAGATAGGGTGGTCGGCAAAATTTCAAGGGGTTTTCTACAAAATAGCCAAGCGGACTACGGGTTAATTTCGAAAAAAACTCAAGGGGTTTTCTACAAAATAGCAAGAAAGAACAAAATTTTGGGTGAAAACACTACTTGCTTTATAGATAACTAGTAAATATGCCCATGTGTTGTAACGAACGTCATTTTATTTTATCATATATTCCAAAGTTGAAGTCGCATTCTACCAGCCAACACGACACAATAATATGCAACTTGATCCCACAATATCCACTGAGAATGACTCAAGCAAGACCTAGGTAGGAATTTGACTTGAGAGAAAAGAATGACTACAAGCACCTGGCATTTCCCCTTTTTTCTGCCAGCTGACCATTACGATACCAGACAATTGAATGAAAATAAATAATTAACAAATATGATCATGCATGCCGGACCAATCACCGATGTAAAGTTCACTTGTAAGTATTTAGAATTGTCTCTCACACAGGATGAAAAATAGGTTTGCACACATCTTTTCAAAGAAGAAATATTGATAAACAATATCATACTCTCCAGCAATATCGTGACTATTGACATTTTTTCTGTTGGTACAAGCATACATGAGACATCCTAACATAGTAATTAACCGTGAACAGGTTAGAAACGTACTTTCTCAAAAAAACTAAAGTGAGAACAAAGTACATAGTTCATAAGTATATCGTCAATATGTGCTAATAAATTGAGAAGCCATTTTATATAAAATGATTGATACTTCAGCAATAGAAGACATCTTAAGCCCACAAAAATTGACCATCTATAGTGAAAATTGACAACCCAAAGTGCGAAAGATCAACCATCAACCGAGATAGATTGGCTGTGTCATCCGTTTTGGATGTAGAGGCAGGGCTTTAATCCATTTTCTAAAAATCAACTGAGGTAGATCACAGAAAAGAGATTCTATGTTTCATGATATGAAGCATTAAACATATCCTAGAAGTAATAACATAGCTAGTTTCAACGAAAGAACGTGATAAACATAAACTGGAGCTAGACAACACGTTAATTTCATAGCATATCCTTCTTCATATCAGAGGGACATTATCATGAATTCAGGATTGCTGTTGAGCAGCGGCTGGACTCGAAGGTTTGAGGAACGCAGAATTAACTATGAGCATTGAAAATTAACTAAACACAGAATCACCTTGCACGTGAATCCATTTGCAAAATTCCCCAGTTTCGCTCATGAGCAATCCCCCCATCAGGAAGTCCCCAAATTACAGATCAAGAAGTCCCCAATTCTTTACCTTGCTCAGCCAGGCTACGGTGGCCTTGTTCGAGGCAGCGTCGGGGCCGCGACAGAGGTAATGGGTGGCGGGCGGAGAGACGTCGCCGTCGGATGTGCTCGGGTGGAGGCGGATGGCCACGAGTGAGCAGCGGTGGGTTCGAAGGGTGAGGAAGGGGGGATGGCGCGCGTGGCTGGCCACGGGAAGACGGAGGGGCACGAGAGGACGGCGAGCTCCTAGGCGTCATCTACTTCCTCGGCCACCCCTCCGTTTTTGCCCAAAGTCTACCGGTAGCGCGCCCCACCTGGCAACCGGTGAAGAACATCGTCGTTCTCCACCACCGGCAGCCACTGCCACCTCACCAGTGTTCTGTCCGACGTCGCTGCCTCCTTCCCCAGCATTGTGGCGTCGTCTCCATGCTGGCCTCACCTTCGTACGGCTGCTGTCGGCTGCCGATGTCGTCCTCGTTACCCGCGTCGGCACCCGTGCGTCGGCCTTTCCTCCGCTCGCCGTCGTGAGCCCGCGCCGCCTCTTCTCGCTGTTAAGCGCACGGTGAGCCGCCCTCGCCATCCTTGCCAGTTGTCGTCATCCCGGCTCTTTTTCCTTCTAAAAATAACTAATAATTGCCTAATAAATCAATTTAATTTCCAGAATTCATTTAAATGGTCCAAAACTTCTAAAATTCATATCTAATCCATACAAACTCCGAATTGGGACATTCAAATTGCAAAATTCATCTAAAATTGAGCTCTACATGTTTGTTTACTTTCCATGTATTGTTTATTTGGTTTTTATTAGGGTTTTGCTTGTTTTGTGTGTCGGCGTGTAGACTTCGTCGTTTCGGAGGTTGCGCTCACGAGGAAAAGAGTCCGAAGATTTGTTCGAAGGAGCAAGGCAAGTCATGTCATTTTGATCATATTGCTATCCTAGTTTACAAAATTATGTTTATTTAAATTATTGCATTTCGCTTTATTAAATTTCCGCGTCTATCACTGTTTTATTTAGCCTTACCGATTCTCCTTGTTATAGCCCTATTACTTGTATTATTATGATCCTTGATAACCCTAGGAAAAATAAAACTAGTGAGCACTTTATGTATGTGGTACTCACTAGCAAACTTAGGAATATGCTTAGCCCTGCTTGAATAGAAACAATTAGATGTTTTCAATAATTAGACTAAGGAATAACTTGTAAATGATGGAAATTTTGGCTGTTTAGCCGTGGCAATAAATGTCCCCTTCAAAATTCCCCAAACATGTTTTCGGTTGGGCACGGGGTGCTTGGTTTTGCTAGTCGCACCTCGGCCGTCATAAGGACCGGTCTTCGGGCCTCTGTTGCAAAGCATTTCCGTACTACCACCTGTCTAATGGGTAAGGCTTAACGCGTCGACTAGTACGGTCAGAAACAAAAAAGACACGGATAGGGATGGATGAAGCCCTAGGAAGGGTTGAAGCCCATGGGCTGACATCTCTGGCAAGTGAAGGCTCAGAACGAGTCGAGATGTCTGGGGGCATAGACTGTCTGCTCGACCCAGGGCACCTGGCGGGGGGAGTCTATGTCGGTCTTCTTTATTTAGGGCAGTACTAAGCGATGAGTTATGTCATGGCTTCCGTCCGTATGCCATGGTGACATGTGACACGTCGCAACACGTGAGGAAGACATGTCTGGTGGGTAAAGATGTACACCTCTGATCAGAGTAAATCTATTCGAATAGTCGCGCCCTCGATTATGGACAAGCCGAGCAATGTACCCAAGTTAGAATTTATTTTTGTTTAAAACTAAAAGAATTGGAGTTAGCACTTGTTGGCCTGGGTTAAGGGCGTTGGTGCGTGACTTGATAATAATTTGACTAGTGATAAGTTCGTGTTTATTAAAATGCCTTCAAATATTTAAATGCTTTGAAATGCTGGTTTTCTGCAAAATAGCCCTATATATGAATCCTTTGTACCACCTTGCATTATATTTGCATCCTTCCGGCATGGCTTGTTGAGTACGGTGGTTGTACTTAGCCTTGCAATTCCTTCCCCCTTTCAGAAGTGTAGTGCCTCTGAGTCGAAGATGGTGTTAGAGGACCAAGGCTCAGACCTCAGTTGAGTTTGCCTGTGGAGTGGAGCTGAAGCCCCACTAGGATCGTCCTTCTTTTCCGCTGCAGTTTTCTTTGAGTGCGGGGACTAAGTGCCTCTTCTATGAGTATATTTATACGCTTTAATTTACGTTTAGATCGTGTATTGATTTATCATTTTGTGTACCCTGGTAGGTCTGGACGGGAATTAATACACAAAATAGTCTGGAAATTTGGGATAAATTTCTGGGCGTGACAAGTTGGTATCAGAGCCATCTCGACTGTAGGTTGAGCCAAATGGTCAAACCCTTAAGGACAAGTTTTTGAAAATCCTATTTGCAAAAAGCCTCTTCCCTCCCTCTGTAGCTCTTTGCAAAATAACTTGCCAAATTTCTCTCTTTCCCCTCCACCTCTTTTAGATGTTAAACCTGGAGGACAAACCCAGTTGCTCGTCAACCGATGGAAGTCAAGTCAAGCCTCAAGTTTCAAGCAAGAGGATCAAGCCGAGCAGCCCGCGTCAACGCTTCTCAAGGATCAAGCGAAGTCTTTCGGGAGCCTACCTAAACCCAATCTTCCCTGGAAGTGTAGTATCGATAGTTCCTAGGTCGTGTGTTGTTTGCTGTGTGTAGGTGTATTGTTTACATCAGTGGTGGGGATGTGACCATACTAGGTTGTTTGCCTAATCAACTTGAACAATAAAAGTTCACTCATATCAGATCAGTATTAAGTGGGTTAAGGTTTTATCTTTAGCAACCTCTCTTTTCCACCTCTTTCATCTCGGCAGCAGTTGGTCAGTGCCAAAGAGAATGAGGACAACAATAAGAACAATAGTATCGGCAACAAGAGATGCAAGTTCGGGGTCAATATCAAAATCAAGGCCAGTTTACCTCAATGCAAACACCTATTACTCCCGACAGTGTACCGCCAAGTTTCCAGAAGATGATCGCACCAATCCCGCCATCATGCTGGAAGGAAATGCATACCACCGACTATGATTACAACGAGCAAGGTCAGGATGAAAGAAACAGTTCATGGGACATGAACGCCAGGATATCATCCGAAGATGAGATGAAGTGCTCAAGAAGGAAGGAAGGTTCTAGTCAACTTATCATCAAGAGTTTTGGTATGCCTCAGTCAATCCAGAAGCAGAGCAGTCTTGTCAGCCATTAGGTCTGATGGGAAAGTCACCAGATAGCCAGAATGGCAAGAGGAATTAGAGTCACCGTTATGTGGAACTTTCCATCATCAACTGGACGTGGTGTTCTAAACCTTCCCGAATGAATGGGCATCGTCAGTATTTTATTTCTATGGACTGACAAAGAACCAACTCTACAGATCATAGTTCCAAAGAAAACAAAAAAGTAGATTATTCTCAAGGGTAGTAACCTCATCAGTCGCAGTCAGGCGAAAGCTCCACTACCTTGGTAAGGTGAACTCGAAGAAAATTTGGTCTACCTCGAAAAGGTTTTGTTTGGAGGCTCAACCAGGCAAGACGATTGGGCATGACCCCAAGGAGTCAACTCCTAGGTATTGGCAGGGTCACAACATCTCAAGCCGACACGTTAAGTTGTGAAGTACACCTGAACTACTAAGTCAACAATCCAGTCTAAGGAAGTAGCAACTAAAAACATCCATAGTCAAGATAAGAGGCAGATGAAGCAGTTTCTTGGAGTTCTTGTCATTCGGACTAGGAGCAGTTCCGAGAACATTCCAAATCTGCGGATTTACTAAGGTCAATTAAAAGGTTTCAAGAAAACCCCATCAAGCTCCTATTCAACAGGGTCAATTCTCAGAGTACTAAAGTTGCCAACGTTAGTTGAGCAGTCCAATGAAAGAAAGATGTTTCAACTCCTGCAATCAGATCAGGGTTAGAGCGAAGAGAATCAACCAGTGTGAGTCAGAAAGAAATCGCACAAGTCAGCAGACCAACCCAACCCCACCATACCCTTTTTCTTTCTAGCCCCGAATCTCGGGACGAGATTCCTGTAAGGGGGGTAGATTTGTCACGCCCCGATTTTCGTTCGGGATTAAAAATCACTAAATAATTCATTTTCTAGAAATTAAATAAAATGAAAAGCATATTAATCAAGTGAAAGTATTAAGGAAATAAAGATTTCCTTTAAAAATCATGGTTGGAAATATTTTTAAAATATTCTCCATGCCCTAAAGTACTCTCCGAAATTTTTCGTGAAATTTTGGAGCTCCACAAATAATTTTAATAATACAAAGAACATTTAAGTAATTATTTAAATAAATTAATTAATCAGTAAATAATCTGGTTGAATTTTTATTAAATACTTTGAGTGTTCATCTAATTTCAGGATTTTTTTGGAATTATTTGAGCATTGAAAGTATTGATAAAAATTCAAGAAATTTTGGAAGGAAATGTCTGCTTTCCTCCCTCTCCTACGGTGTCGTCTTCCTCCTCGAAAAAGCGCCCGTTTCTCTCCCATGAAAACCTAGCGCCGCGCCACCCCAATCCGCCTCCTGTTCATCTTCTCTCCAATTAAATTGCAAAAATCGATTCCCCTTCACCTCCTCATCAATTTCCCATGAATCCCCACCCAATCCTGCAATAATTCTTGGTGTATTTTAATTTCGCAATTCATTGTTAAACACACCATGGCCGGCCGACCCCCTCCCCTTCCTCTCCCCGGCGACGATCCTCCTCCCCTCCAGCCTATAAAATGGAGGCCTCACCTCCCTCCTCTCTCCCTCAGCCACGAACACCTCTCCTCTCCTCCGCCGCCGCGCAACTCCACTCGCACGCCGCCGCCGTTTTCCAATTCCGGCCACCTCCAGCCAGCCGTGCCGTCTCAACCGAGCAGCGCCGGACCATGCCACCACCTCCATCAGTGCCACAGCAACCTCCTCTCCCCCGGCCTCGCCTCCGTTTCACCCAAGACTGCTGTGTCAGCCAGTCCATCCACCTCGCCGACGCAACTCCGGTCAGCCCTTTCTCCTCGCTCGTACGCCGGTCGGCTGCGTCATCGCCACCTACGGCATCACAGCATCACCCTCCACCTCGACCAAGCCCCGTTTTCACCCGGAACACACCGAAACATCGCTGCCTGTGGTGCCTCTTTCTCGGCCGCCGGCGCCACTCGCGGCCTGGCTGCCTTCTTTGGGTGATACCCAACGTCGTCATATTCCTTTCCGGCATCGCGGCATCATCTACTTCCTCGGCCACCCCTCCGTTTTTGCCCAAAGTCCACCGGTAGCGCGCCCCAGCCGGCAACCGGTGAAGAACATCGTCGTTCTCCACCACCGGCACCACGTTACCTCACCGGTGTTACGTCAGACGTCGCCGCCTCCTTCCCGGCATTGTGGCGTCGTCTCCATGCTGGCCTCACCTTCGTGCAGTGGCGTGCTGCTGCCGATGTCGTCCTCGTTACCGCGTCGGCACCGTGCGCGCCTTTCCTCCGCTTGCCGCCGTGCGCCCGCGCGCCTCTTCTCGTTAAGCGCACGGTGAGCCGCCCCTCCGCCATCCTTGCCAGTGTCGTCATCCCGGCTCTTTTTCCTTCTAAAAATAACTAATAATTGCCTAATAAATCAATTTAATTTCCAGAATTTATTTAAATGGTCCAAAACTTCTAAAATTCATATCTAATCCATACAAACTCCGAATTGGACCATTCAAATTGCAAAATTCATCTAAAATTGAGCTCTACATGTTTATTTACTTTCCATGTATTGTTTATTTGGTTTTTATTAGGGTTTTTGCTTGTTTTGTGTGTCAGCGTGTAGACTTCGTCGTTTCGGAGGTTGCGCTCACGAGGAAAAGAGTCCGAAGATTTGTTCGAAGGAGCAAGGCAAGTCATGTCATTTTGATCATATTGCTATCCTAGTTTAAAAAATTATGTTTATTTAAATTATTGCATTTCGCTTTATTAAATTTCCGCGTCTATCACTTTGTTTTATTTAGCCTTACCGATTCTCCTTGTTATAGCCCTATTACTTGTATTATTATGATCCTTGATAACCCTAGGAAAAATAAAACTAGTGAGCACTTTATGTATGTGGTACTCACTAGCAAACTTAGGAATATGCTTAGCCCTGCTTGAATAGAAACAATTAGATGTTTTCAATAATTAGACTAAGGAATAACTTGTAAATGATGGAAATTTTGGCTGTTTAGCCGTGGCAATAAATGTCCCCTTCAAAGTTCCCCAAACATGTTTTCGGCTGGGCACGGGGTGCTTGGTTTTGCTAGTCGCACCTCAGCCGTCATAAGGACCGGTCTTCGGGCCTCTGTTGCAATGCATTTCCGTACTACCACCTGTCTAACGGGTAAGGCTTAACGCGTCGACTAGTACGGTCAGAAACAAAAAAGACATGGATAGGGATGGATGAAGCCCTAGGAAGGGTTGAAGCCCATGGGCTGACATCTCTGATAAGTGAAGGCTCAGAACGAGTCGAGATGCCTGGGGGCATAGACTGTCTGCTCGACCCAGGGCACCCGGCGGGGGAAGTCTATGTCGGTCTTCTTTGTTTAGGGCAATACTAAGCGATGATTTATGTCATGGCTTCCGTCCGTATGCCATGGTGGCATGTGACACGTCGCAACACGTGAGGAAGACATGTGATAAGTTCGTGTTTATTAAAATGCCTTCAAATATTTAAATGCTTTGAAATGCTGGTTTTCTGCAAAATAGCCCTATATATGAATCCTTTGTACCACCTTGCATTATATTTGCATCCTTCCGGCATGGCTTGTTGAGTACGGTGGTTGTACTTATCCTTGCAATTTCTTCCCCCTTTCAGAAGTGTAGTGCCTCTGAGTCGAAGACGGTGTTAGAGGACCAAGGCTCAGACCCCAGTTGAGTTTTCCTGTGGAGTGGAGCTGAAGCCCCACTAGGATCGTCCTTCTTTTCCGCTGCAGTTTCTTTGAGTGCGGGGACTAAGTGCCTCTTCTATGAGTATATTTATACGCTTTAATTTACGTTTAGATCTGTGTATTGATTTATCATTTTGTGTACCCTGGCTGGTCCTGGACAGGGAATTAATACACAAAATAGTTTAAAAATTTGGGATAAATTTCTGGGCGTGACACCTTGCTAGTTGCTACTATCTCCACCACACCTTGAACCTGACGGAGAGCACGATGCTGGTCGCAATTTTTTCGGCCGCGCCACTGCCACCGCAGCTGCTAGGCACAACCCTTGCAGGGCGATGAGGAGTCGCCGGCGAAGCAGACTAGGGCGTGCGGCGGTGACGGCAATCAACAAGGCGCAGATTCGGCAAATCCAAGGAATAGAAGTCGCTGGATAGTGATGGCCTCGACCACATCAGCCGCCTTCTCGATGCCATCCTCCACTCACTTCTTCCTCCCGAAACAACCACAGCAGCCATCGCCATGGGCCGGGGATGTAGCCGGAAGCCGAAAGCCACCGCCTCCGTGAACTAGGCCTCTCGAACGAAGACCATGACTACCGCCCTCACCTCCACGAGCTTTGACCCTCGATCCCCTCCATCGTGGCGACGCCTATGCCGTCTTCCTCCCCAAGCCGCCGCCACGCCCGTGCACACTTCGGTCCCTTTTGGACGTCAAGGTCTCCTCTTCTGAGGCTGACGAATAGACCTGGACATCTGCCACGTAAGTAAAAACATGTTCCATAATGTCATGGAACTCACGTTGTAGGATTTTGTATAGTTTAGGGGGTGTTTGGATGGAGGGACTAAACTTTAATACGTGTCACATCCGGATGTTTGGACATTAATTTCAATGACTAAACGTGAATTAATTATAAAAATAATTACAGAATCGATGGCTAATTCGTGAGACGAATCTATTAAGCCTAACTATCCATGAGTAACAAATGTTTACTGTAGCATCGCATCGTCAAATCATGACAACGTAATTAGGCTTTATTAGATTCGTCTCATCAATTAGTCATCGATTATGAATGAGTTTTGTAAATATATTTAATACTTTAAAATAGCATATAAACATTTAATGTGACAACGACTAAACTCAGTGTCCAAACATCTCTTAGAAACGAATATTTGTATTGAGAATAAATAATGTCAATCAAACTCGACGTAATGTTGAGGAATAGCAAGTTGACTTATTCCTTTCCAGTGACAATCTTTGGGAGGCCGTGGCCCATCACCTTGTAGCGACGAACTACGTGTTGTTCAGGCCGGCCCAGTAATAGGCAGCATGCCAGCATCATCCATCGGGTCAGCCCAACGCTGTGCCAAAGCTCGAGCTTTTCTCGGGCAGCGGCCTGTATTTTCTTTTTATTTCCGTTCTTTTTGCGAGGTTCTTTTTAGCTTCTAGTGTAGTACTCCGTATATCGAAGGTGAGTACAGGGGAGAGGATTCTGATTGTGTGTAGTTTGAGCAAGGAAATTCATTGTTTATATTTTTATATAAATAATGATATTAATGTGGCTGGTAAAAATTTACTAGGTCGTCTAATCCAATTACTATCCAAAAACCAGGTCACTGTGACACAGAAAGACAAATTTCTTCAACCTTTCTGGTCAACCCAAATCTGCTGCGCCTTTTTACGTGGCCATGGCGAGAGCGCTCGCTTCGCTACGACTCAACACTGCCTCCTCGCCTCGTGTCTCTGGTGCGCACTCTTCTCTCCTCGGCGACGCGACGGCGACGGCGACGTCGTCGGAGTCGCCGCGCGCGCTGCTCCCCTGTCGGCTGCCGCCCCACGAAAGGACTTCCCCATGATCCATCTCAGGTACGGCCTCGCCGCGTTCTCTTCTGCAGGTTCGCCGTGCGAACTCGCGCCGCCCCTAACCAGAACCAGATCCAACCCGACCACCGGTTCCCCGTCGCCTCCCTGCTCTGCACTGCGGGGTAGTTCCTCCTATCGTGATCGAGCGAAAGATGGGATCTTTTTGTGACGTTTTGTCTCTCTTCCTCCCATTGCCGGATTTCTAAGGCTGTAATACTCGCCAGCTAGGAGAGTAGAGGAGATTCCCATTTCCGAGCTCTTATGGCTTGGAAGCTTAATTTGTATAGTCCATGGCGTGCGTTAATCATCTTGTGTTTGTGGATGTCTTAGGTTGATGGGATGACCTCATGTCACCACTAACTCATCTCCATTCTTTTGTATTTTCCTCTTTCATGTTCCCTGATTCTGTTTTTTGTTGCGTGAGTGACTAACCCCCTGTGACCCTGACACGCTGTTCGTTGTTCTATCGCTCTCTTGCCTGATTCTCCTTGGTTGATTTGCTATGTATCGGATAAAGGTTGAAGCTTGCATTTCAATAGTACCCACTGGCGATTTCTATATTCTTGATGCCCCGTTCATGATCACCGATTAAAATGTCTTTACTTCTACACCGCACATTTTGCTCTGACGAATATATCTTTCTGACCAAAGCAGATTTCCAGTGTCATCTTTATGTAGCTCAAGTCGCATCAATTGGTAAGCAAGTTAGGCAGAATTGCTCTTTTTTCCCAAGTACACAGTGTATCTTTCTTTAATCCGTTGTTTGCTGGTCTTCTTGTTCCTTGACCTTATCTCCTCATGTTAGTGGCTGTGGTTGCTGCTATCCTGTTGGAAGCTTTTGTCATGTGCCTCCACTAGGTGTCATATTCTCGGTACTTAAGCAACTGAGATGGTGTCATTGCATAGCGTACCTATAAATAACTCCCCGTTCTTGCATTGTCTTTGCAGCTCCAAGTCTTGAGGGTTCTTGCATTGGGAGAGGGAAAGATGAGCGGCCCAATGCAACGCTCATCGCCGCCACAATTTATATCTAGCGTCGAGCGGAACAATCAATCAAATGGTCCTGGCACTCCTCTTATTGACAGCATAGATGTTGATCAGATTGTTATTCCAGAGGTATGTTGTATGTGGGTTTTAGTTCTTGGTTGGTTCTGAATATAGCACATGTCGCTATGCTTGCTAAATCAGTTGATAGGTTCTAAACCATAGCAAATTGTCTCCATGCCTACCATCCAAGAGTTATAGTTAGGCCTATTCTTTTCTTCATCAAGATGAACCTCCCATGTGCACCTGTTGTACCGATATGTACAATATGTAGTATCAAACCTGATGTGCAAGGGAGAGTAAAAAAGGAAGGAAAGCACTAACCTAGTCAATTTGTTATGCTGACTTTTTATATATCTTGATGTTGACTTCAGGATGAAGAAACTAACTACTGGTTGTTTTATGCTATTGGCAGAAAAATAGTTGGAAGAACCTATTTTCATACATAGGGCCCGGATTTCTTGTCTCTATTGCGTATATTGATCCTGGAAATTGTAAGATAGCTGGATTTGTTGTTTACACCTATTAAATGAGTATTCACAGTGATCATGACCAAAAGAATCTCTCATCTTGCAGTTGAGACAGACCTACAGGCTGGAGCACAGTACAAATATGAGGTGCATTACTACTTCTCTTCTTTATAGCTACTTCTTTTATACTACCTATCATATCTTCTTTCGTGTAAAGCATGTGACCCTTGAAATTGAATGTATGCCATTCAGATATATCATGCTTATATTTAACAAAGAACCACAACCATTTTCTTTTGTTGTCAGCTTCTTTGGATCATACTTATTGCATCCTGTGCTGCTCTTATAATTCAATCACTCGCAGCTAGGCTAGGAGTCGTGACTGGTCAGTATCATGAGCCTTGCGACACCTGTCTTTGTTTAATGGAGTATCGTTATTTCCTTTCACATGGACACTGCTAATCATTAGTTAAGCTTTTTCATATGATAGGGAAGCACCTGGCCGAGCATTGCAGAGCTGAATATCCAAAGGTTACAAATTTCATATTATGGATTCTTGCGGAACTAGCTGTAGTTGCATGCGACATTCCTGAAGGTACCAGAGTGTAAAATTTTGAGCTTCTGTTGCATGACTTGTGTTTTGCATTTAATGAGTTGCAGATCTAATTGAAGTATAAAGTTCAGCTGCTTCCTGATATTGCAGACAGTGTTATACTAGTTCTAAAGCAAATCTGAATTGAAAATAGCAATTTGTGATGTGGAACCATTCAGTTAAACGGGAAAACAACAAGACATCTGCAACTATATGCTTCATATTGCATCTACCCATTATATCTAACCAGCCTCCACGGTTGCTTGTTCTTTTCAGTAATTGGAACTGCTTTTGCTTTGAACATGCTCTTTAAAATCCCTGTATGGTGTGGTGTTCTGATAACTGGACTCAGCACTCTGATGCTACTGTTACTACAACAATATGGGGTAAGAACATGCCCTAATTTTATTTCACAGTATTTGGGACCAGTTAGTATTTTCCCTTAAAATTTCAATGCCAAAGAAAAATTTAGCCTTTTCTTTCACTTGAAATATCAATACAGTATGATACTTGCCATTGCCACATAGCAGCACACTACTTAGAGGATCCTTGTTAGCACAAATTTTGAATAAGTAGATCGCTAACACAATTGCATTAGTTAACAGACAGTGTTTTGCATTTGTCTGATTCGTCTAGTTGCTCATATCACAGATGATTTGTTTTTGTGCAGGTCCGTAAACTGGAATTTCTGATAGCTATTCTGGTGTCATTAATAGCAACTTGTTTCTTAGTTGAGCTTGGGTATTCTAAACCAAATTCTTCAGAAGTTGTGAGGGGCCTTTTTGTTCCTGAACTTAAAGGGAATGGAGCCACAGGTCTTGCTATCTCACTACTTGGTGCTATGGTGATGCCGTGAGCTTCCTGTCCATCCCTTTTGTCCCAAAACACATCTTTAACTTTCGGCAAAAAAACATTTTCATGTATTACTCTTATTACAGGCATAATCTTTTTCTCCACTCAGCACTGGTACTATCAAGAAAAGTGCCACGGTCAGTTCATGGGATCAAAGTAATGTCCAACTTCCTTTATCTTATCCATTTAGTTATTGTGATTATGATCTTAAATTACTCTCCTTTATGTGCCTGAAAATATATTTTTTCTGTTGTGTCCTACTGAAATTTTGTTTGTACCATTTGAGTATGTTGAGTCACATCTTAATAATTATCTAAGAAATATTGGCATGCATATGACATAAGAATAACATCGTTGGGATCAAATAATTTATTTATTTCGACCAATTCACTTTCTTGCAGGAGGCATGCAGATTCTATATGATTGAAAGTGCATTTGCCCTCACGATAGCATTCCTCATTAACATATCTATCATATCTGTTAGTGGTGCTGTCTGTGGGTCAGATAATTTGAGCCCTGAAGACCAGATGAATTGCAGTGATCTTGATCTTAATAAAGCTTCATTTTTGTTAAAGGTTGGTCAACAGTTTTGTGGTATTCATATTATTGTATTAGCTGAAATATAGGGTAGACTGTTCATTTTTTAGTTAGAAAATATTTATGGTTTTGTTATAGACAGCGTTGTATTTATCATGTGATAAGTTGGACGTATGCACCCTAACTGATTTATGAGATCTTATTATTTGACAAAAACACCTTATGATAGGAAACCTTATGTCTTCTTTCGAAGGTTCTTACATTACTGCTTTTTTCCATGTAAATTGTGCATAAACAGTTCTGAAATGATATTTGTCAATTTCCATATTGTAAATTATAATCTGATCCATATTCTTTTATATGTTGTTATAGAATGTCCTTGGAAACTGGAGCTCAAAGTTATTTGCAGTAGCCTTGTTGGCATCTGGCCAGAGTTCTACAATTACAGGAACTTATGCGGGACAATATGTCATGCAGGTTATGCACATCTTATACTGAAGTCCTAACTTGCTACTTGGAATTTTGATGGTAGACCAATATCTTGTTGTGTAATTACCCACAGAGGTATTCATACATAAAATCACTAGGAATTTTAGTTGAGCTTTTTGAAGTTATAAAGTTGTAAATAAATTATAAAAAAAACAAGATATTAGCTTTTCCTGTTGAATATCTGCCGGCATTGCTAGTACTAGCTTTTCCTGTTGAATCGAGTTGCGAAAAAAATGCAAGGAAATATGGAGATTGGGGCGCTACCATTGACATTTGCAGCTTAATCATGGCCAATTAGGTTGGGAAAAAAATGGACACATGTGATAGGTAGCTCAGGGCACTACCTTTTGCCAGTGTCCCATATCGCACGAGTATAGGGTCGCTGCTTCCTTTGTATATGTCTGAATGTTCAACCAAGATAGGGCTTACGCTTTACTCTTTATAGTTCTTTTTGGCCTGTAAAGGAATCAAGTTGTGAAAAAATGCAAGCAAATACGGAGATTGGGACACTACCATTGACATTGGCAGCTTAATCATGGCCAATTAGGTTGGGGAGAAAATGGACAGAGGCGATAGGTAGCTCAGGGCACTACCTTGTGCCAGTGTCCCACATCGTGCCAGTATAGGGCCGCTGGTTCCTTGCGTATATCTAAATGTTCAACCAAGATAGTCTTACTCTTCCCTCTTTAAATTTTTTGGCCTGTAAAGGAAAAGCAGTTTCCAGATATATGAAATGTAATCTTCTAGGGGCTGACCTTTACTGATTTCTTCATTTAGGGGTTTCTAGATCTTCGGATGACACCCTGGATACGGAATCTTCTAACTAGGTCCTTGGCAATTCTTCCAAGTCTGATTGTTTCGATAATTGGAGGTTCCTCAGCAGCTGGAAAGTTGATTATCATTGCATCGGTAACTGCTAATATTTTACCATTTTAAAATACAATACATTTAATTCATCCTTTGGATAATCTATAATGAACTTCAATGCACATGAGAATAAAATTGCTTTATTGCATATGTCTACTTTTAATTAATGCCTTACTGTGTTGTGCACAGATGATACTGTCATTTGAGCTTCCTTTTGCTCTAGTTCCACTCCTAAAATTCACAAGTAGCAGTACAAAAATGGGGCAGCACACAAACTCAAAAGCTGTAAGTTGTTCTCAGCAGAATACGGAAATATACAAAACTTTTGCAGCAATGCCACTATGGCACATCTGAAATGCTTTCTCTTGAATGCAGATTTCTGTGATAACATGGGGAATCGGTTCGTTTATCGTTGTCATCAACACCTACTTCCTGATAACAAGCTTTGTGAAGCTGCTTCTCCACAACGGTCTATCGACTGTCTCCCAAGTATTCTCCGGGATATTCGGTTTCCTGGGGATGCTCATATACATGGCTGCAATCCTCTACCTCGTTTTCCGGAAGAACAGGAAAGCTACCCTGCCATTGCTGGAGGGCGATTCAACGGTCCGCATAGCAGGCTGCAACACAGCCACTGAAGGAGAAGGTTCTCTGGGCCATCTGCCCCGGGAGGATATCTCCAGCATGCAGCTTCCTCAGCAGCGAACTGCTTCTGATCTCGATTAGAAAGATGACATGATACAAATACTCAAGTCACTCACCAAAGAAAATATACCACTGATGATAATCATGCAGTTAGTAGCTACCTACATAGCCCAAAGAGTTAGCCAGCTGATCCCTCAAGTATTCACCTGGATCATCCTAGTGAATACTGAATACTACTAATTCCACATATACAGAGACAATAATTTTGTCTGGATATCTGGTACAGCCGATTGTACACAAGCTGATGGGGATGGTTAGCTAACTGTGATCCTGTGACACCAAAGCTTCTTACTTAGAATCTTATACATTTCGAATAGATGTCCTCTTGTGCACAGGCTGAATTTTCAGGAATAGCAGCAGGGCACTACCTCATGTCATGGATATCATCAAAGTGCCATATCTTTTGAACAATTCTAAGCTCCGACTGACTTTTCTTCTCTGCTACTCTCTCCAGTTCTTAACATTTGACGCCATTTAACTTGGATATACGTTTGATCGTTTTATTTAAATTTCTGTGTACATATAAAAAATATAAGGCATTAGTTTTAAAGATAAAACAAATCATAAGAAAAAAATAAACAATATTACGTAACTTTTTTTTAATAAAATGAATATACGTCGAAAAATCAATGTCAACAAAGGCTCAAACCGGTGGCCGCCGGCGGGCGGCTGCCGGAATTTACAACCATCTCGAACAATGGTTGGCTTCGATCTGACACAGAATGGCAGTTCCAGATGGATTTTGGATCTTAATATCTTATCATGAACGCCTCTCGAGGCGGTACAACCTACTTCTTTTCTCAAAAAAAATCAAATTCTAACTATAACTTTAAATAAACATTTATCTAAATTTATAGATAGAATTTAATATTTTTTTAGAACTGCCAATCATCTACGCTCTCGTCATCGTCGCGATGGGACATTGGGACACCGTGACCGGACCAACCATGTCGCCGCACGTCAGAAACGGCCAAATCACCGGCCCTTTCCCGCGGATCGCCATAAGAACGGCATCCATGGCGACGTTGACGGTTCGATCAGTAGCATCGTAAGCTGCCTTTCCGATGCGATGGCGACGAGAGCTCGGCCGTTGTTGCTGAGCCTGTATCTCATCAGCTGCTTCGCTTCTTGCTTCAGCTCCCGGTCCGAGAAGCTTGCAGCTGCCGGCAACGGCGTTCCTGGTGGACGAGGAAGTGACGCGGCTCCGTGCCGAGCTCGCCGCCGTCGCCGGCGGCGTGTCCACGGCGTACGGCTATGACGTCAAGAGTCTAGATGTGTATGCCAGGTGCGCACGTCCACTTCTTAGCCTTTTTACCGCAATTGTTTCGGTATTTTTTTGGGCTGAATCGCTCTGCAAAGTTGGTAAAAATAATTCTGCAGATTTCTATCAATTTTTCACAATTGCCACGCATAACAAGTTCAATATCTAAAATAGATGTAAAACAAATGCATGAGTTTTTACGTGAAAAAACTTACGAAAAAAACCATAAAGGACAATCAGACATTAGAGGATACAATGGATCATTGTGTTCTTTCTGTGCAGCTTAGAAAGTATATAGTAGAAAATATTGAGTTATAATAGGATAAGACTTAAACTATTAAAAATTAATTTGTATATTGCTAGCCGAAATTGGATCACATATTTATGCTCATCGAACTCATACCAAACTATTTGTCAGTTGAGTTGTCACTATCTTACCCTTATCATTGGTGCACTTTGTATATGAAATTTTCAACCCAAACTACTAAACAATACGATTTTTTTAAAAAAGATATTCGATGTACTTAGAATATTTTTAATTCAATTTTCAACTTTATCCTCCTATGTCTCAACATTTGTAAGTTTTAACTAATAATTAAACTAATAAAATATTTAGTTCATGCATGTGATACAATTATATTTATATTTTAAAATATATTTTTATGATGTTAATATGTAGTTGCTGGTAATAATATATTATAGAACAAAAATAATAATTAAAGTATAATACCGAAAACCATGTAAAAATACACCTTTTATTTTTTGGGAACGTATGGAGTAATGCTTAATTAATTATGTTCTAATTATCGAGCTAATGAGCTGAGATCAGCACATTCGGTAGCCTGAGAAACTACATTACCAACGTATGTATTAAGGCTGTGTTTGTTTGAACTTGAAAGCAGCTTTCTAAAAGACTGGCTTACTGGTTAATGATATTTTACTATTAGCTTTTGTAATAAATTTTTATCTTCTCAAGACATCAAAATCGAAAATCTCATTTCAGCCAGAACTTTCCATTCATTTCCTCGAACTACTTTCCTTTCCAAAAGCCAACTCACAAAGTATTGTTTGTTTTAGCTTTTAGCTTCACGAAAACAGTGTACCCAAAAAACTAAAACAAACATGACCTAAATTTTCAAAATGAGCCCATAGCCAATTGTTCATGACATTATTATCCCACATGACCCTCCTGATCTTGCATGCCCATTGAGCATTGACCACATTATTCGCCTTTAGTAGCGCAAAGGTCAGCTTGTCCAAACGCTACATCACCTTTATTAGTAGTAGCATGGTCACACGTGTTCCAACTAGATTGTACAAAATCCAGTCACTAGTACAGTGTTTTAGTGCATTACAGCAATTTGTGCAAAATATATGCTCTTTACTTTCTTGTCCCATGCTTGTAGTTGTAGGTGTAACGTACAAATCTTCAGATGCAGAGGTAGTAGTAGTATAAGCTAACAATAATGTATAAAATGGAGAAAAGCAAACAGTTAGATTAGAAGACGTTTTGACATCCAAAAGCAGAAAGCTAAAAATCCATCACGGACTCAATAGAAAACTAACCAATTATTGGCTTTTCTAGAGGTACACGCAAACATGATTTTTTTTTTCTCTTTTGTTGCGTTTCCAGCGTTTTCTCCTGGACCAGTTCCCCCGGGCCAGCAAGCGATAAGATGTATTCAGAGAAAGATCGGATCCTTTCAATAAAAACAATTAAATGGATCAGATGAAGTAATGATTGGTATTATCTAAGAAAAAGATTAAAAACAATTTAATTTAAAGAAGAGTAGAACTGTGGTATCACAAATGTTGAGTGGATGTAATTTAGTTATTTACTATAATTGTTCCTAGACTTCAAATTTATTCTAAAATATATCTTAACCAATTTCAACTATCTCCTATTTAATTTTCTCATCTATGTTTTTTTAAATCTTGTAAATTTTCTATATATAAATGCTTATATTTTAAAAACAAAAGAAATATTTCATAAATTCTTCAAACGAGTCATTGTCTTGTTTGCCAATCACATCAAATATGTACCATGGGGAGCAATTTGTTGCTAACTCAGATGCTATATATGCTGATCGATCTCTTTCGCAAACATAGCAGCCACACTACACACATTAAAAAATGAGCCAGCAACTCAATAATTTTGGTATAGAGTGATTGGCAACCGCTGCGCAACGCAACTGTGTTGACTGAAAGCACATAAAGTACAACATATATACTTGGAAATATGAGGCTTGATTTGTATTTTTGTTGCTTCCTAAAAAAAATCTGTCCACGTGATATACGAGGGAGAAGGTTTCTCTAATGTACTATTATCTGACGTGGACCGTTGACAGGTGAGATTATGAGTCGTGATGTACAACGAGTCGTCAGGCTCACATGTCAGCTTAAAAACAATAAGTTAAAAGTAAGCTAAAGGATCTATTTCTGATACATATATGCATCATGTTAAATTAACATGACTTTCAACTTAGCGGTGAATCGTCATGGCATATATTTTATGAGATTTGCTCTGTCGAGAGAAAATAAAAGACTTATTTGAGTAAGATATATGACTAAATTATACTGTACACCTTTATTATATCATCATCATATTTTTTACCCTTTAGAAAACTATTGCTGTTTGTATCATTCAGCTGCTGGCATCAATCAAACTGCCGTGCGTGACACGGTTATTCCGTCGTGTCAGGAATCTCAAACCATGCTGGTTCCAACTCCCAAAAGCACACGCCCTTTTTACACTCCAGAAAGAAAGATCAAAAGAAACCATTAAAGAAAAAAAAAACAAGACAAAGATCAAAAGAAATGTACATGGCGTATCATCTCTGATTAAGAAAAAGAAGTGTTGAGAAACAAATCAAAAGGTATTATAATTTTCTGAAACGGCCAATAAAAAGATCAAAAGTTCAGTCTAAGCCTTGCACGCAGTAGATTTCTTCTAGTCCAGTTCATCACCTTCCCGGGGGAAAAAGAAAGAGACAAAGCGCGGGAGATTGCGTTAGATGTTACGATCCTTTTCTGTTTCGGGTCAGCACCGACAAAATCGATCTCGTGCGATGACTCGCACGAGCTGTATTTAATTAGCGCCTCGTCTTGTGCTGCTAGCTACTAGTACCTAGCTCTCGTAGCCCATTGGCGAAATCGCGACAGCCTTTGTCTCTGACGGCGATGATGGGCTCGCCGCCGGCGGCGCGTCTTGGCGCCTTCTTTTTCTTCTTGCGACTCTTCATCATCCTCCTCGCTGTACCGCGGGGCGTCGACTGCGAGTACAACGTCGCGTCGGTGGCCCGGTCGAAGAACCGGCTGAAGGTGCGGCTGGAGGTCGCCGGCGGCAGCACGGCGGAGCTCGGCCCCGACGTTCAGCGGCTCGACCTAACAGCGAGGCAAGTATGATTAACCTTGCTGTTCAGCATTTATCTGAGATTTGCTAAGATCGATTGATTAGTTCTTGAGCTCTCGAGATTGATGCTTGATTGATTGTTTGGCTACTAATCCATGGATACAAAATGCTTAATTTAATTATCCGCTTGGGCGATCAGGTAGATAAGCCTAAACTGTGCTTCTTTCTTTGGGGTTTTTCTTGGGGGTTAGTTGGATTGTAATTTTCAGAGTTTTAGAGTCAGTAAGACCGAGAGTTTATGATTCTGTGGTTTCTTCAAGCCGAGGGAGTAATTGAGACGTTGATTAATTGATTATATGATGAATAGGACAACGTACCAAATAGTAGTAAGTCATCAAGAAGATAAGTACAGATTACAGAACCAAGAAAATCTAAAAGCTCTACAAATCAATTTATCTTCTAATTTCTCTCAATATCTTGTTTTTATCTATTTTGCCTACTTATTTCAATTTCTAGTGCCCCCATGGACTTTCAGCTTCATCGGATGATAGGAACTCATGCTACCTCAGGAAGTTGGTATCATAGAAATTATAGCTAGCACACGACTAATCAAGTTTTGCCATCATCATTTTGCTCATGCGGGATTTGGGTAAGGTAGAAGCGAGAAGCGAGAAAGGACATTTTCAAAGACCTGCCACGCCGAAGACATATGGGGTATGGGGAAATTAGAATAAGAAACTTAAATAGTGAGAAGCGATGAAAAAGGATATGGAAAAAGTTATAAGAGAATTCACTTGTATAGGATTTTATGTAGGAAATTAATTTGTAGAGAGGACAGTGATAACAGAGGTTATTTGTAGGGCTATTCAAAGTGTGACATCAGCATTTTTCTGAGTCTCCCATATCACCTAGGTCCAAAAACGATGTTAGGTTTTATAGTGGTGTGGCCTAAGTGAGGTTCACACAATAAAGAATCCATTTACCCTCTCTCTTCCATATCCTCTGGGCTCCCTCACACAAGGAAACCAACACCTTTCCTCTCGTGCTCTCCTCTTCCCCTACCGTCGGCGTAGCTCCGCTTGCCCTCTCCGTCACTCCCCCTCCTCTCCTCTCCATCGACGTTGTTCCCCCTCTCCCCTTCCTTCTTGTTGGGGTGGCGACGACAACTCAACCGATCCGGCCTTGGGGCCTTAGGAGGCGGCAGCTCAACGACTGTCACCATTATGCACCCTTTTCTCGCCAGATCTAGCCTTGGAAGGCGGCGGCGGCAGCTCGAAGGCGACGACAGCGGCTCAACAACGGCAACATTGGCTCAACAACCACAATGGCGGCGGAGGCCACGACCTCCATAATACGGTCGTGTCGTTCTCTCCCACGCTGCTCGGCCTCAGTGTGTCAGAAGAACACGAGCCCAAACTTAGCTCCGCGAACCTCGTTTGGTTACGCCCGACGTCTAGCTGGCCACGAATCTTTGACGTGTCGTTCGGCCAACCCTCAACATGTCGGAACACTGTAAACACCCTAAGGGGTTATTTGGATTTCGGGTGGAATGAAAGTGAAAAAGGTGAGAGAAGTGCCAGAACATTTTAGGAAATAAAAACCGAAAAAAACTAATTTTCGGGTGGAATGAAAGTGAAAAAGGTTAGAGAAGTGCCAGAACATTTTTGAAAATAAAAACCGAAAAAAAACTAAAACAGAAGAAAATGCTAAACTGACTATCTATGTGCGATCACGGTGGGACTCGAACCCACAATCTCCCGCTCCGGAGGCGAGCGCCTTATCCATTAGGCCACGCGACCACTACAAATTTGATCCTAATACTTGGTTAATTATCTACTAATTACTATCTAATCACCTTTTTTTTTTTGCCTCGCCGGCGGCAGCCTGGAGACGGACAGCCGGCTACACGTCCGCATCACCGACGCCGACCACCCGCGATGGGAGGTGCCCCAGGACGTCATACCGCGTCCCACGCCGGACTCCTTCTTCGATGCGTGGCGCCCGGGCGGCGGCCGCGTCCTCTCCACCGCGTCCTCCGACCTTACCTTCGCCATCCACGCCTCCCCGTTCCGCTTCACCGTCTCCCGTCGCTCCACCGGCGACGTCCTCTTCGACACCACCCCAAACCTCGTCTTCAAGGACCGCTACCTCGAGCTCACCTCGTCGCTGCCGGCCGACCGGGCGTCGCTGTACGGCCTCGGCGAGCAGACCAAGCGCACGTTCCAGCTGCAGCGGAATGACACGTTCACGCTCTGGAACTCCGACATCGCCGCCGGCAACGTCGACCTCAACCTATACGGCTCCCACCCGTTCTACATGGACGTGCGGTCCGCGCCGCCAGTCGGCTCCCGTCGCGGTGGCGGCGGCGGCGGCGCTACGCACGGCGTGCTCCTCCTTAATAGCAACGGCATGGACGTCATCTATGGTGGATCCTACGTCACCTACAAGGTGATTGGCGGCGTGCTCGACTTCTACTTCTTCGCCGGCCCGTCCCCTCTCGCCGTCGTCGACCAGTACACCCAGCTCATCGGCCGCCCCGCCCCCATGCCGTACTGGTCATTCGGTAAGCTCTCTGTTTTACTCTGCTTCTTCTTGCATCATCTCGCCGGCGACATTGTCCGACATTGTTGCGTGCGTCGTTGCAGGGTTCCACCAGTGCAGGTACGGGTACAAGAACGTGGCTGATCTTGAGGGCGTGGTCGCTGGCTACGCCAAGGCGAGGATCCCACTGGAGGTGATGTGGACGGACATCGACTACATGGATGCCTACAAGGACTTCACGCTTGATCCGGTGAACTTCCCGGCCGACCGGATGCGGCCGTTCGTCGACCGCCTCCACCGCAACGGCCAGAAGTTCGTCGTCATCCTTGACCCAGGTACACGTGCCGACCAAGCTCGATTGATCGCGTCAATGGCGAAATCGGTGATCAATGACGTCATCAATGGTGGTTGTTTTGCAGGGATCAACGTGAACACGACGTACGGGACGTTCATCCGGGGCATGAAGCAGGACATCTTCTTGAAGTGGAACGGCAGCAACTACCTCGGCGTGGTGTGGCCGGGGAACGTCTACTTCCCGGACTTCCTCAACCCGCGCGCCGCCCAGTTCTGGGCGCGGGAGATCGCCGCGTTCCGGCGGATCCTCCCCGTCGACGGGCTGTGGATCGACATGAACGAGATCTCCAACTTCATCGACCCGCCGCTGCTCAACGCGCTCGACGACCCGCCGTACCGCATCAACAACTCCGGCGTGCGCCGCCCCATCAACAACAAGACGGTGCCGGCCTCCGCCGTGCACTACGGCGGCGTGACCGAGTACAACGCGCATAATCTCTTCGGCTTCCTCGAGGCGCGGGCTACGCACGCCGCGCTGCTCAGGGACACCGGCCGCCGACCGTTCGTGCTGAGCCGCTCCACGTTCGTCGGCTCCGGCAGGTACACCGCGCACTGGACAGGTGACAACGCCGCGACGTGGGAGGACCTCCACTACTCCATCAACACCATGCTCAGCTTCGGCCTCTTCGGCATCCCCATGATCGGCGCCGACATCTGCGGCTTCGGCGGCAACACCACCGAGGAGCTCTGCAGCCGCTGGATTCAGGTAACAAAAACACCGAGCTCGCGTGTCCTCCATTAATGGCGTAAGGTTGAGCTTGTTTTATGTTTGAAGCTTGGCGCGTTCTACCCATTCTCGAGGGACCACTCGGCGATCGGCACCGTCCGGCGAGAGCTGTACCTGTGGGAATCGGTGGCGAGGTCGGCGAGGAAGGCGCTCGGCCTGCGCTACCGGCTGCTCCCCTACTTCTACACGCTCATGTACGAGGCGCACATCACAGGGGCGCCCATCGCGCGTCCGCTCTTCTTCTCGTACCCCGACGACGTCGAGACGTACGGCATCGACAGGCAGTTCCTGCTCGGCCGCGGCGTGCTCGTGTCACCGGTGCTCGAACCTGGCGCGACCACCGTCACCGCCTACTTCCCGGCCGGCCGGTGGTTCAGCCTCTACGACTTCTCCCTCGCCGTCGCCACGAAGACCGGCAAGCGCGTGACGCTCCCGGCGGCGGCGGACACGGTGAACGTGCACGTGGCCGGCGGGAACATCCTTCCGCTGCAGCAGCCCGCGCTGACGTCGTCGCGCGTGCGCCAGAGCGTGGTCCACCTCATGGTCGCCCTCGGCGACGACGGCACAGCCACCGGGGATCTCTTCTTGGACGATGGCGAGTCACCGGAGATGGTCGGGCCACGGAGCAAGTGGAGCCAGATCAAATTCAGCGGAGCGATCGAGAACGGCGGCGTCGTCAGAGTGAGGTCGCATGTGGTGCACGACTCGTACGCGCCGAGCCAGACGCTGGTCATCGGCAAGGTGGTGCTCATGGGTCTTCGGTCGTCGGCGCCGACCAAGGGGTTCGCCGTCTATGCCAACGGCGTCCAGGTGAACGCGAGCATCGCGGTCGGCGCCGCCGCCGGCAACGCGAAGAATGGAGCCCTGGGCGTCGCACACGTCGGCGGGCTGTCGCTGGCCGTCGGGCAGGAGTTCGATCTGAAGGTCGTGATGACCTATTAAGCCGTAGAATTCGAGCATTATTAGTAGCTCATCTGAATAAAAATTGACGAAATTGAGTTGGAATAAATTGGCTTAAATTTTGTGCACAGTTCTTCTTGGAAGGCCGAAACTGTTGCGGCTATCAGGCTCAACACCGTACTCTAACTCGCGGGCCATTTATTACTCAGCCCAAATTGGGGCTACACATATGTGGGCAACTGGGCATCTTGTTCAGGCTGGAGAAAGCCCAATACTACAGTGAAACCGCGCTGACAAGAGAATTATCCAGAGAAGCTTGCTGTTCACTCGATGTAGGTTTATTTCTTTTTCTACTCTTTTTTTTCACCTGTTAGACCAAATAAATCGAACTGAAACATATCGCTTCTTCGATTTAAAAGATAATAATGTGTAGAAATCGTTTTTTTCTGTGCTCTGACACAGATATCGCCTCATAAATTATTCTAATACTTTGCTACTCCAACGGTTTTTTAAAAAAAGTACATTATAAATACATACGCTCATAACACATAAACACTATATATATATCCTATTTTTACTAGCATATTTAAAAATTAAATTAGTATATATTAAAATATTCTAATACTTTGCTACTCCAACGGTTTTTTTAAAAAAATACATTACAAATACATACGCTCATAACAAATAACACATGTACACTCACTACTATAAATATATATATATATATCCTATTTTTACTAGCATATTTAAAAAATTAAATTAGTATATATTAAGATTGACGAAATCATCATCTGGTCATTAACGGATATATGTTCCATGACTAAAAATATAAATAGCCGTACATACGTGGATATAAAGGTTATATCAAACCCTACGCTCACTTCGTCCTCCCTTTGTATTTTGACTCGACACCAAAGTGAAATCACTGAAATGTTCAAGCACATCTAGGCCAATTGAGGCACTTTCAGACGTCCATATAATCAGCAGCAGTTTAGAAAACGACCATTGTCTTTCTTTTGGAAGGTAAGCATGAAAGAGTAATTAATTGAAGAGATTGAGTCTATTCCATGTCTATCCATGCCCCTAAAGATCGAGACAATAAGTATTTTTTTATCTGCATTGACAAACAAATCAGCCTCAATCAGCATCGTATCATTGTCTGATATGATCGGGTTCACCAGCCACCGAATGACACTGCTACCTCTCAGCTCTCACAAGTTTCACGTTTGCGCAAAAAAAATGCGTATTATTTAACCCTATTATATTAGGTTGCGGAACTGTTTTTTAGAAAAAAAAACTCAAACAATTACTTGTGCCAACTCTTTTGGTGAAACCTATATACAACACATCATCTTTTCAACGAATGTTCAGTCACAAAAAATATATGAGACACAATAGCAGCAAGACTAAGACTTCAACGTTCATAGCTAAAACCACGGAATTAGATGTACACACCATCTCTTATAGAACGATGGACCTAAAGCATTGCGTCTGCGTCAAAGGAGCTGCGGGGAGGACTCAAGTCGCTCTTCATCGTAATCTCATGGGAGATATGGAAGGAAACATCACTACCAGGAAACATCACTCGGATCATGGATAAATTCTGGTTATGGTGCTCACAAAAAAAATTCTGTTTATGGTAAGCCGAGGGACGAAAGGCCTCAAATCCATGCCGTAGGAGAATAGTAGTTTAAACCACTGTTTATTATATCATGAAGGCTTGCCGTATTGTCCTCGGGCGGTAGCGCGGTTTTCACGCAAAACCATGACAAAGTAAACAGTGACGAAATTTAAATTTAAACCAAATTCAAATCGATGTTGTGCCGCGGTTTTCGCTTAAACCGCGAGGAAAACCGCGTCACATACCGTGGTTTTCGCGGCGAACAGAGAGAAATTTATTTTTATGACGTGTTAAATTTTTTAATAAAATACTAAAATTACTGATAAATATATTTTTGTGATAAAATAAATTTTTTAACTTTTTGAATTTGCACCAAATTATTTAAATGAAACTGCATGGATACCGTCTCGCACTCTGCGATACGGCCGAAAACCACGACGTTTTTTCGATATTGTAAACCCTGGTTCAAACGATCCATGTAAAATTAACCTTCCGGCTATGGTCATGCCTAGCATGCCATTCTTGAGTGCTTTCTTCACTTTTTTTCTTGTTTTTTCTTTGTTTTTCTTTGTGTTTTTTCTGAGGCTTTGTAAGCCCATATATAGTTTTCTTCATACTCCTTAATACATGCACACCCTGTGAGGTTTAAAAAAGAACACAAACGGTTTGTTTGATCAATAACCTGAATGGCCTGCTAAGCAAAAGCATATTCTTGTTTCAGCTTTCAGCTTTCAGCCAGGGCTAGCTCTTCAATCTCTATGTTTTCGAGGGTCCTGGGACCCTTTAAGCTAAATAAATTGGTCTTCTTATTTTTTATAATTTCCTTTTATGAGCAACCAACAAATTAATATTTCCTACACCGAAATTATCAAGGAAAATAAAAAACAAGAACACAAAAACTAACTTGCTAACTATAAGAGATTGCCATCATCTATAACCATTTATAAATTGATCAACACTCATTTACACAAGCTTATCAATTATCAATTATCAAGACAATAAAAAATTTGGTGTGTATATATATATGTGTGTTTATACTCAAATTTTGTTTTGCATGGCTATTTTAAAAAAAATCCTTTGAGTTTTTCCGAAATTAACTCACAGTCTGCTTGGCTATTTAAAAAAACCCAGTTAAAGAAGAAAAAAGGGGTTATTTTGCAGAAAACCCCTTGGATGTTTATAAAATTAACCTATAGTCCCAATGTAAAAAAAAGAAAGAGCTTGGATAAAAAAACATCCTGCTCCTCTCTTTCGTCCTCATCGCGCCGCGCCGCACGCCGCGCGTGCACCCCTCCCTCCCGTCGCCGCCACTTGGACCTTCGCCCTTCGCGTGCTTCCCTCCATGCGTCGTCGTCCCGTTGCAACGCACGAACATTTTGCTAGTATATATATATATATAGCAAAATACTATATATAATTAGCGCGTAAGGACGAGCAGGGAAGCGAGGGCAAAGGTCCAGCGATGTGCGGGAGCTTCGAGCGGCGACGAGAGGAGGCGCGGCGCGGCGCGGATGAGGACGGAAGAGAGTGACGCAGAGGTCTTTTTCATCCAAGCCCTCCTTTTCTTTTCAGCATTGGAACTACAGTTAATTTTATAAACACTCACGGGTTTTCGTAACCTATTTTTCTTCTTTAACTGGTTTTTTTAAATAGCCACGCGGACTGTGGGTTAATTTCAAAAAACTCAAGGGGTTTTCTGCAAAATAAACAGACAAAACAAAATTTGGATGAAAACACTACTTGCTTTATAAAACATATATATATATATATATTCATGTTTTGATCATTATAGTGTGTGGTTAGTAATAGTTTTGCATCATCTTCCTCATTTAGTCTATTTGTTTTGATCATCTACTTCTAGTTTATTTAGTCTATTTTCTAAAACTCGCACTCTACTAGATAATATCCTTTCATCTGATTCTAATTCTGAATCCTTTCTCTATTTTTCTTTATTTGCTTTTATACATTCAACACAAGCTTGTTTTAGACATATACTATATGTTACCTTATTGTCTTGGTTTGGGTAATATATGCAAAAAGCACATTTGATATTGTAATCGCCTTTTCCTCTAATCCAATCATGTTCACAATTTAATTGATCCATCATTTTGATTCTTAATCCTGCTAATTCATTTACTAAATCTAACTCCTCATCGGTTGATTCATATTCTTCATTAACATTTTCAATTTCATCTGTTTTTATGATAGAATATATTAATTCGTCATCTTTTATTTCATCATCACATACTAATATATTTTCGTTTACGCGATCTATAATTAGAACTCTCTCTTGTTCTTCATATGTACTAGAGTATCTTTTTTATCTTTATTTGTGCATGTTTTACTTAAATGGTTAGGCGAGTTACATATAAAACATCTACATGTTCTATCATAATATCTTCTTACATTTCTTTTATGTAAGAAAGGTGTTCTATTATCTAATCTTCTTAAGAAATTTCTTAGTCCTAGTATTATAGTTATTTTTATTTTGATGTTTATAATTTTCTCTACTTCTAGTCCTATCCTCTTCATATGACAAAGGTATTTATACTGTTTTGTTGCAAAAATTATAATATAAATGCTTCATAGACCTTTGGGCTTGTATACTAGTGCATGATTTCTTCGACATGATTTCTTACTATAAATGCAGCCGATCGATGAGGGCTCCTACTTTCCCTTATTGCTCCTAATTTTAATAGTTCTTCTATATGTATTTTTAATTTTTCTATATCTGTTGGGTTGTCTTTATTGGATATGTTTTGATTATATAGTCAGGATTTATTATATTAATTTTATAAATGATTGAATTTTGCTCTCAATATTTCATTGAGATTTCTCCTATTATTTGGATGTCTTCTAATCTTTGAATAATTCTTTTTATATCTTTTGCTGTAAACGATTGTAATCTTATACATTCTAAACTTGCAATGTAATATTCATCTATACTTTCACTAAGGTTATAGTCTATGCATATTTTCTCAGGTTCAAATTTAGGCATTTCAAGATTATCTAGTTAGTGCAAGTGGAGGTGTATATATATATATCGAGACCGAGTAGTCGATGGCGGAACGTAGGAAACATTCGAATAGAACAACGCTGCTACAACCTGCTATGTTGCCGGTTGCCTATGCCCTGACCGTGTCCACGCTCCGCCTGCACTGTGGTGGTTTGTTATCGTTGTTGTGTTGAGTCACGTGGTACACTCAAACTCGAAAGAACAAGCTTACATGTAACAGGTCGTAGCAAGAATAAGCTGGTATACTGATTAATTACGTTGTGTATTTAAAACTATTTTATAATTTTTTTACGGTAAAAAACATGTCGTGGCGAGCTATCACTACTACTTAAAGGTGTCGGTTAAAAAACCGTAATAGATACCGGTTTTTCAACCGACACCTATGTCGGCACACCTATATAAAAAATCGATAGGTGCTGGTCTAAGCAACGCACCTTTAAGATTTAAAAATCAAAAAAATCTAATTCGCCCAAGCTCCACCACATCCATGCACAGATCAATCCAATCCACAACACCACAAATCCACATATCATCCACAAATCAATCCCACAAAAAACACAGATAAATTTAATCCATCACAAATCCAAGATCTCGGTCAAATATTTACAAAGAACAAACATGAACATGGAGCCGAGCTAGCCGAGAGAGAGGGAGTGGAGATCCCCTCGGGCCAGATCCGGGGAGGCGCCGCCCACCGCCCGTCGCCTCCCGCCGCCCCAGCTTATAATATAGGTATCGATTTTTTTAGAACCGCTACCTATTATTTTAATAGGTGTCGGTTTTTATTGAACCAACATCTATTAGGCTAACACCTATACATGTTTTATAGTAGCGTATGTCACTCTGCTAGTAGATAGACCATATTGGAAATACGTCCTCTCCTAGCGAAATCACTTAATTAGTGATCAGCTATGCGGGGACACGCGCGAGGTCGGTTTTGGGCTCACGGAATATGCTATTTTTCATACATGTACGTATAAAATTGATATGTATATATATATATAATTTTATACGTTCGAAGTATATACATATATGTATAAAATTTATATATATACAACGTTTATAGTGTATATCCAAAATTTATATACGTACTCTATAAATATATACATAAATTTTATATTATATGTATGTATACAAAATATATACATAACGTAATTATACGTATACGTATAGGGTCATAAATTGACCGCGTGCGGCGTGCCCCTGCGTCTGCCCGGTTGATCGCGTATCAGGCCACCCCCTTCTTGTCTAGGCCCAAAGCCCTGCTTTCAGTATCACATAAGAGTATATATTTACCAATATATATATATATATATATTGATAAATATACACTTTTATGTATATTTACCCCATATATATATAATCTATATCTATAACTATATATAAAGTTAAAGTAAGTAGTATTTTCACTCAGATTTTGTTTTGCCTGACTATTTTGCAAAAAGCTCTTTGGTTTTTTCGAAATTAACCCGTAGTCCACCTGTCTATTTAAAAAACTCAGTTAAAGAAGAAAAATGAGTTATTTTGCAGAAAACCCCTTAAGTGTTTATAAAATTAACCCGTAGTCTCAATGCTGAAAAGAAAGGGAGGGCTTGAAAGAAAAAGAAAGACTTCATGTGTCCCTCTCTTTCGTCCCCATCCGCGTCGCGCCCCGCGCCACGCCTGCGCCCCTCCCTCCCGTTGCCGCTTGGAGCTCCCGTGTCACCGCCTGGACCTTTGCCCTCCGTCTGCTTTTCTTTCTACGTTATCGTCCCGTTCCAACGTACGGGCATTTTGCTAGTTGGTATATATATATATATATTTCTTCCTTTATCTGAATGTAAGTATAGATAGTCAGAAATACATATATTCAGGAATAGAGTTAATAACATTCAGTGAAGTATATATTCTACGAATGTACGGTTCTGTGTGAATTATTGGTTGAAATGATTGAGATGGGGACGTAGAAGAGGAGATGCAAGCAAGGCCAACAAAGGAGAGGTGTGAGATCAGTTGAGATTACTAATCAATGGTTCAATAATTAATCTTTAGTCAGAGTGGTACTTGTGGAGTAATAGCAGAATATATGTACGCCACCCATGCACAACAGCACAACACTGTGCGGAAGCTTAACTGAAGACCTAGCTAGACAATTAGCAGATCAATGCAGGTGGTTGGAGGAGAATTAAGCTGCAGGACAGTAGCGAGGCCCCGAATTAAAAATATTTCATAAGAAATGCTGAAATCGTCTTTTTTTCACTTTTAGCCTCTTTTTTAACACGTATGAAAATTAAAAGAACTAAGAAAGAAAAGACTACGCTAATCTCACGAGGGTTTTTTCGAACGTATAAAAGGATTACATGTTAATATATTAAAAAAAGAGTTACATATATAAACATATCGTGAGAGCTAGACCAATTTATAGGGTAAATTGAAAATACTCTAAAAACATGGACTTGAATGATGAAAAAATCAACAGAGAGAGAGAGAGGAGGGCTACCGATAAGTTTTACGAGGAGCTAAAACATTGGCACATAAACCCCCAGCCTAATCCCGCGAGGATAGAGGGCTTTCCCTGTTGGATCCATCGCTACCCTTAAGCATGTAAGGAAGCGGTTTCTCCAATATAACATTGGCACATATATCATCGACCATGTCACGATAATTTCATTTTATCTTGCTCGGAAAACGATTATCTAAAAACGTAATTGTACCCCGTGACGACATTGCAGCCAACTAAAGAAGCAACTAACTGTAGGCTCTAGGAGACTGACAGGTGGGACCTACCATGTACTCATCACCAATGGTTGGTAACCAGTCTGGCTAGATAGCCATGAGTTGCAACAGCCATCACTATGCACAGACTGTTTGGCATGTCTGTACTCCATAGTGGAGATAAGTACAGGCCCAACTACTTGAATTCGTTGGTTAGGCTGGCAACTGCATCATTAATACTACTATGTAAGGATCAGAACTATTTATGTATGTGGATTTAAAACAAAGTACACCCTTTGAAAAAAAATTATGCTTAATGTAGGGTATAGGAGTATCTTCCATGCATATCAATGTAGTGGTGGTAGTATCAAAATGGATTAAGGAATGAAAATATTTCTACTCAATGTTATTAGTTGGTGGCTTAAGTGTACTTGCCGTGTTATTATATATGATTCATATGTTGGTGGTAAACAGTTATAGTTTTATAGAAAGTAATCTCGGTCTAATAGTTTATTTTAGTTAGTTAGTTAGTCAGTTAGTAGTAAACGATTATTTAAGGTCAGACGCGTGATAAACTCATGACATACGTTTGAACTTAAATCCCTTCCACAAGATATATTAAAATAATCACCAGTTATGACTTTTGTCTTTCTTTTTGTCCACTTGGGAAAAGGCCGGACTGAGCATATATTTCCCTTAATTAGCATCAGATCAACTACAATTAGATATTCCAGGACAAATTACATGTATGAAATAATTATACTCATTTGCATACCAAGTTCACTTGATTGACTATTTTTTTATGAGACTTTATTGACTAATTCACTTGCTATACAAACTCCCAAAAGTTTCATCTATGTGTTGAGAATTTAAATGCCAACAAGGAATGATGTGTTGAGCATGCATGCATACTCAATGGCCTTAGGGGTGATCAATTAATGAATTTTCTCGTGTCCACGATATGCACATTATTAATTGAAAATATAAATCGAGCAACAAATATAAAATTGATGGCAATTTAACAAATTAATGGTACAATAAAAAATATTATATGTTTATAAGAGTTGGTTTGCTTGTTTTTGGTATGCATTGTTTATGCTTACTATATGAATACCCCGTCGCGTTGCTGCAGGAAATTAAGTTGCATAATATGTACAAATAATAATTAAGATGCAATATGTTTATTAAGACCAAAACAAAATGACTTTCTATGTTTAATATAATTTGCACATGGTTGTAAATATAGTGCGAAATGAACATATTTTATGTCTAATTGATACTTATGAATTTTGAGCCTAAAAATAATTAAAATTACATGGTTTTATGAGAGAAGAAAGAAGAGACAATTTGTACATAGATCTATCATCAAAAGGCTAAAGTTAATTAGGGTGATGTAGCCTAATAAGAGAAGAGAGAAATAGCATTAACTGTACTTAGTAATTTTAAGCCTAAAAATAATTGAGATTGCATAGTTTTATGAGAGAAGAAAGAAGAGATAATTTGTATTATAGATCTATTATTTAAAGGCTATAAATAACTGGGGTGATGTAGCTAAGAGAAGAGAAAAATAAAACTAACTATATTTAGTGGGGATAAACTATATAAGTATATAGGATTTGTCTTTAGCAAACAAATATAAAACTAGTAGCTAGAACATAAGGACAGTAAAATAAGATTCTAACTCTATTGGTATATTGTTAACGACCAAATTTGGTAACCAAATCCCCAGATTTGAAGCCAAGATTGAAGCGGAATCGGAGAAGAAGCGTGATCTCGCAAGAAACAGAGGCCGCATCGGCTAAGTCCGAATCGGCGCAAGCCGCCTACCGAGTCCGAGTCGACTGAATAGCCGATAGACGATTTTGATTGAAGATAGAAGTGAAGCCAATCCCGAAAGGAAAGCTTGAGGATAAAGTGTTGGATTCGGTTTTCAGAGTATGTTAAAGATGTTGCCATCTATGGATAAGGTCCTATAACGGCAATTGTATATGTTAAGTTAGGATATTTTGTATAGTTTTCTTTCGTGATGATGTTGATTTGTTTTGTAATCTAATCTGTAATAGGAAACGTGTCCATACGGACTCATTGTGTATACGGGTATAAATAAAACCCGAGGGTTTGTAAACAATATCACACAATCCATACAACCTCGACGCATCGCCAACTTTTTTGTTTTACTTTTTCTCGATAAGTTCTTGCTCTTGCTCGGGCTGCATCGGCTTCGATCTCCAGACAAGGTAATTCCTTGTTACAAGTGGCTTGTATCGTCGGAGTTAATGCTTCCATCATAATGATACTTTGATTTCAATGTTATAAACTGCTTAGATTATCATATGTGACATATAATCTAGAACAATGTCTAGATCTATCTCGTCATCGGCTGATTTCTCTCTGAAGACAGCAACCGATAGAGCTAGATCTAGAGGTTGATTTAGATTATATGGCGTGTCCACCATCTCGAGGGGTTCTCATTAGCTTATACAGATCTATTATTTTTTTTGTACTTAATGCTGCATCAAATCGACCTGTTAAGTCGCTTTTAGAGGTATGTAGATCTGTTCGGCATAATGTTTTCCATTAGAGACAGTGCTGAGGTTTCAGCCAGCCTTACCTATTTTAATCGTCTTTTTAGTATTTATTGCTATTAGATGTATTAGAACTCCCTTTTATATTAAGATCACAATCTAATCAAATGCCCTAAGTCGGCATCAATCCGTTGAGTAATATCAACAGCCGATTGATCTAGGTTTATCGCATTTGATTCAGATTGATATTTTTTTATAAAACATATCGGAGTACTAGCCGATTTACATTAGATTTGCGACATCGGCTGGGTTATGAATGCATATAATTTTTATACTAATGCACTTTTAGATCTAAGTGGTTTATACTGTCTCGGTATACTACCGATCTATCTCAATCACTTAGTTTAAATGTGTGTTGGGATAACGATTATATGTTTATTGATTTTTTTAGTCGATCGAGTAGGATCTAATCTTAACTAAAACATATATTTCTTGTTGGTTACAAGATCAAACCAACTGGCACGCTCAAACTTCACCAAAGGCGACTAACGTGGACCTGCACTAAAGTAAAGCAAATCTCTCAGGTCAGTGTGTGGGAATCGAATTTCTCATCAACATATATATACCATTTTAGCATCATGCACTAGTTTTCCAAACCACCCTAGCTATTACACAAATAATGTATTTACATCATTGATGATAATCATCTCTCTTTTGGTCACCCTTTTCTTTTGCAAATGATGTGAACTAGAATTGTACTATACGTATATATAACAATGACATGCAATAGCACATAAGCACACTTTAAGAGTTTCCTCCTCAATTTGCAACAATTAATATATATCTCCTTCGAAAATCAACTGAGTGAGTTCCACATTTGTGTGAATCCACTATCAGCTAAGTAATCAAATCCTTCCTGGGAAAAATTACTTTGAAGCGCCTCCCTCTTCACATTTCCTTCAAACTTGGTGAATTGGCTCAGCACATCCTTGATCGCCCTACCCATGTTTTGCTCTTGATCAACCATGGCCGATGTCAACGGGACATTCATCGATGACGATGGCTGAGAGGGATTATTGGAGAAGCAGGGCACTTGCTCATCATAACCCTCTAGGCTTTGCATTGAACCAGGCTGGTCAAATGCAATGTAGTTGTCAATGAGGGGAGGCAGTGAAGTTGTGGCCACACTGTCAATATTGTTGTAGCTACTCTCTGTGGGCAGCTTGGCAATGGTTGCCCTACTCTTGTAGAAGACTCTACACAAGACCCAGTCCTCCTGTTCACATAAAAACATTAGATGAAGATTACATTGATAAATTAGTAGTCTGTTTTTCTATTAATTATTTGGAGAGAGCATCACATTAAGAAATTATTGGAAAGAGACATGAATGCTTTATAGAACTGAGTCAATAGTTGCACATGCATCTATTGAGGTGTATCTAGAAGAGAACATAACTCATTTATAGCTGGCATGAGAGTGACATGGAAGTAAAGAATAACTTCCAAATTAAAATTGAACCTCGTTAGGATTAACTAATAACATCATGACAATATATTAAGTTTCGATGATGTTCTAATCATAAAAAATGAGATACTTAACATATTCACCTCCTCATAATTGAGACCTAAAATCATGTAAGTGTGCTTAAATTTGGTGTTTCTCACTTTTCAATCATGAAGTTATGAAAGAAGAGGACATCTACACAGATAGTGTTGTCATTCCATTATCCATTGCATATGTATATATTATTCAAATGAAGAACGACTTGGCATTCCAGTCGGTCTCCTTGTGTAATATCATATGAACTTAATTATTCATTTCATACTGACTACCAAACCCGACACTTCTTGTACAAAGTCTATTATATTTTAGACATCATATACATATAATATATACAAGAATGAATTGATAAGTGCATAAATAAAAGGAATGGCATCTAGTAAAATGGATATCTTACGTGGATAATCAAAAATAAATAATATGTATATCATAAATTAAGAATGTATTGAAAATATAATGTGTACCTTGAGAGGCAACTTCATGGGATCCCCTTGTCCTTCTTTGCGGAATTCATGCATGACCCACTCAGTCTTCTTCCCCTTAGGGGCTCTACCTTTGTAGAACACTAGGGTTTTTCGCATGCCGACGAGCAATCCTTTCCGGCTTATTGGGCGATCTTTTCCTGTGGCCTTCCAGTAGCCCGATTCAGTTGCTCTATTTGTTCGTTGGCCAGTTGCATACTTCCTATCCCTAAGGCTATAGAAGTACCACTCCTTGCCACCAACGCAAGCGACCTCTGAATGCAAGGAAAAAATCAACAAAGTACTAACACATAAATTCAGATAAATGTAGAGCCATTAATTAGCCTATATATATAATGACCAGTTTACTCATAAACATGGAAAGACAAACTTGGCTAATTATTAGCATAGCCGCCCCTCTAGTAAGAAAGAGAGAACTAGAAAGTACAAGAGAAAGGTAAAATTTGCATTAACAATTGATGCATGTGTTGAGAAGAGGGAGGGGGGTAGGAAAAGCATCATGCATATTGCTATTTTCCGAAAGGTATATATAGAATCAATTAATTATCTCATTTCTCCCATTCAGCACACATTTCTCTTTAATTTATAACCTTCTTACATGATTTCCTGGCTATATTCTACTAATAGGCAAAGTGAGAGGCCTTCTTTTGGTGTTAAGTTTGTCCCCATCCACTGGCTGTTAATTCCCTTTAAGGATCAGGCAAAGTGGGAGAATATTTGATTGCATGGCAGCAACAGGGACAGATAAGGAGGAGAAGGCCAAGAAGAGGCCAAACAAACTCATGGCAGTGAGAATATCCTTCTGTTATGGGGAGGAGAAGGCGACAAGATGGAGGCAGACAAGACGTGTGAATTTTGTTCTCGTTTGTAGATTTCAGGAAAAATCATCTGTTCAAGCTAGCTAGCTATCCTCCACTTGAAACAGAATTTTAAAAATACCGGACTGTTTTGTTTGTAACAAACAAATCAGTAGCCACCCCACAAAATTATGCTTTTAATTTGGGGCATATGATCTCACTATCTGATATTTCTTGCGTTGGCTCAAGACTTTTCAAACGGTTAGCAGCTATACTCAAACAGAGAGAAACATTAAATGTTGTGGCAAGAAAAATAATTCCAATAACTAAAAACAAAGGGCATGGGCACACCCCAAAAAAAGGGGGCAAAAAAGGGGAGGAAATAAAGAAAAAGAGAAGGCATGATTCTTGAGGTATGGGAAGCTAGCATGTATGCATAGTTGAAATATGCAACTTGATCGATGTATGAGAGTTGCAGAAGAGGTCATGATCACTTCAGTTATGGCTACCTTTGCTGTAGAAAAGGATCAACTGACATGCATACATGGACAGGCATCACCTTCAATTTGGATGCAATTGATTGGATCAAGAAGGTAGCTACTATTAGTATATATCTGTGCCATTGAAGGAAAAACATTGGAGGCATCTAGGAAAGGAACAAAGAGAATTTTCTTGGAATAGATAGAAGTTATGGTTGGTTCCAAGATCTTGTTCTTTTTGTACATCAAGAAAAAGAAAAAAGATGAGTTGTTACCAAGATCTTGAATTCAAGTACTGCTTTCTGCAGAACCAACTGCAAGCTAGCTAGATAAACACATGATCGGTAGCCTTAGATGCGGGTGTGCACAAACAGCTAATAATTGTGGAATGATCAGTTGATTGATTCTAAAACTGATCGAATTCTGCAGGCTGGGTCCTAGCTAGCTAGTACATGGAAGACTAGCTTGTCTGTTTAAACAGATCATCATACCATTATTAATTCTGTCATATAAATATAGAATCATAGGGTGATCTGTTTTTAGAGGTAGAACAAATCGAAGGTTGTTGATTTTGAGAAGCCTAGCTACCGGTTGATAAAGAAATTAAACAAAACGAAGAAGGATGTATGGCAACAGCACACGGTTTTAATTTTTTTTTTTGCCCCTCAAAAAACAGCACATGATCGAATTCAGAGCAGATCAATCAGTAGAGAGAAAGAATCTGGAAGAAAAAACTCAAACCAATCATGGGCAGGACAAGCACACATGCATGCATATGATGATCCGGAGGTGGAAGAGGAAGAATTCACAAGAAACCACGACATGAGTAGCATGGGTGCAAGCAAGCAAGCTCGATGATCTGTATGTATAGCTAGGTCTTACCAGGAAGGTCCCATGGCTCGCACTTGTTGAGATCGACGTCGACCATCACCGGGCAGCCGTAGATGGTGACCGCAGCTGCGCCGCCCCCGCCGCCGTCGAGCTTCCTTGCCAGGTAGTCGAGCACGAGCTCGTCGTCCCGCGGGTGGAACCTGAACCCCGGCGGCAGCCTCGCCTCCACCATGCTCAGCGAATTCATCCCGCTCATGGCCACCACCACCACCTCCTCCTCCTCCTCCCTCGCCGCGACGACGCTCTGCAAGCTTCTGCTACCCCTCGAATTCTTGGAGCTGGATTGATCGACCAAGACCGATGCTTCTGCTGTATACTGCTCCAAGAACTCTAAGAAGAACTGCAAGAAGAACAAGAAGGAGAAATTCTACCTCTACCAAGAGAGAAATTCAGGAGGAGAGGAGGGGTATTAATAGGTGGGTAAACAACGAGCTCGATCAGCTGGCTGGTCAACCAGTGTGTGTTGATGAAGAGGAGAGGAGAGGAGAGAGAGACTTTTCTTGGTTCGCGTGCCAGATCGCCAGGTGGCGCGCCATAACTTGCTAATTAGGCCGTGATCGATCGAGTGATGAGCTCACTGGCTGATGCTCGTTCGCACGCATCGCTGATGCACACGCACGCAGGCATGGATGCACAGAAGTTCGAGCAATTTTTTCAGTGCCATTAATTTCAGGACACTGACCTAACCGGTGATTATACCTAACAGATGATCTCGGCTAATATCTCGGATTGCTTCGCCTAATTCGCATTTGCAACTGGATCGAGAGATGGATCGATGCTGTCTGCATGCAGATGCATGGTAAGGTATGGGCTGTTGGGCACGAAGGGTAGCTAGCTAGGTGTTCACATATGTAGGGAGAAAATTTTAGAGGCTAGTTAGTCGTCTACTAATTGTTCATAGTTGCTTCAGTTCAGACAGATAAAATTGCTATGCGTACCAAAAAAAATCATATATAAACTGTATATATGCAGTGGCGATCCCAACAGATGTTGGAGGGCACGGTGGGCTCGAGCCCTTCCTATGGTAGGCCAAGCTAGTGTGTGTATATAAAAGTCGTTTGACTTTTTCTCTAAATTTTGTTAAGTTTGATAAAATTTATAAAAAATTAGCAATATCTAAAATATCAAATTAATTTTATTAAATTTAATATTGAATGTAGTACATTTTTGTTGTGCAACGCTGCATTTTTATTTTTTATGGGATGCATATTGATTTTCTTTTCTTATAAATTAAATTCTTGCATTCCAAGCAGAGAAAAAAATGCCAGTGACTGCAAACTTTTTATTTATGTATGCCTTCTTACACTCTTAAAAAGTTGCATTCTTGTACATGGAATTGAATTGTGATGTCCATAGCAATTTTTGTTGAAAAAAAGGTTGTGCTTGCCAACAGCAAAAGTTGTTCAAGCTAGTAAAGCAGCAGGGATGGGAGGGAAATACCAATACGTGCATGTATCGAAAGTAAGCATGCAGGTAAAGGTTTCCGGTAAAGTGACGAGATATTTTTGCCCAAACAATTAAAGTTTCAAAGAATTCTTCCTTCTTTGAAAAAGTTCGTGTTCGATCGATCGAACACATCTTTTTCACTAATCATCGTAAAGCAGCAGAGATCACCATCACTATACTTCCTCTGTAGAAAAAAATATTTACAAAATTTAAATCTTTTTAGAAAAAAAGTACTAGTAATTAAGCAATTAACCAACGGTTAATAATTATTTGTAGCATGTGTACGTATCGAACCAACCTTAGATATTGAACTCGAGACATATGTGTAATTACAGAAAGGGTTTATAATTCAACGTGGAGGCGTACGTACGTCAGCATCAGCCGGATACGTATTCTCACCCTCAAATACGTACCTAGTGTTTTTTACGTGCGGAATACGTATTTTTTTCGAAGACCCAGCATTCACCACGTACAACCTCGATCGAACACTTGAAAATGCAAATTCTTCTGCTAGTAATATATATATATATATATATATATATATATATATATATACACACACACACACATCACGGATCAGATTGAGCAAGACGTGCCCAGATACTTCACCAAATTATACCTCGGATTATTTACTCCACGTATCTAAAGATACGTTTTCAAAAAAAACTTTCTTCTATTACATTTGTTTTTATAATTAGAAGAATTTTACCATATTTAATTGAATCACTTATTTTAAGTTTATTTTTTAAAATATTTAATTTATTTCTTCTGTAATAAAATAGATAATCTATGCCAATAATTTGATCGACTCTATGGGCCATATTCTAACATCTTTATTTTTTTAATTCTTTTTTCTATAGTTTTTTATATTTTTGTTCATTGAATTTTTTACTCCGTGTATTCTTATTCTTTTAAGATAACGATTTTAGATTCTTAATCGAATCTCAGAAATTATTTCTTGATTAATTTGGTGAATATGTTTGCAGAGGCCAGCTATCTCGGCCGGCAAGAGGCTGGCCCACGTCACGGCCAGGTCGGGCTCGTACGAACCGCGTCGGAATCAGGCGACCCCGAGCCATACACGTCAGCATGTGGGCCCACCACTCCCGTAGGACCACGTGGCCAGCACATGCCCAACGACATCGCCATCCGATCGCGATCGTAGGGTCGATGTGCACCGTCCTCCCTGCCTGGGGGTCCCCATCCTGAACGAACACTCCGTCGCCGTCCGATCGCGATCCGACGGTGATAACAGGTCCACATCATCACGCACAGCGGCACACACGGACCCAGCAGCCACAATGAACTGCAAGTTGACGTTTGTTTTGCTGTACATAATTCTACTATGTTTTTGGAGTGGACTCTGAACACAGTTATCTGAGCTGGTCGACAGCAGAATCAAAGCCTCTTTAGCTATCACATCTTCGGACCTGTTCTTTTGGGTTTCTCGTCAGATTATTGAAACCGATTATCATTTGCTCCATACTTTAAAGTATATTTTTTCAAAAAGTTCCTTTCTATTGCATTAACTTTTTTTTCAAAACTGTTCTATTAGACCATTTGTTTTAAATTATTTTCTCCGATTTCATAATTCTTAACGTTTTGTCAAATTTTTATAGTTTTGATTATCAATAACTTTAAAATAATTAGTTTAAAGATACTAGAGTCTTACAAAAGCACTATAATAAAAATAAAAATATATTTATTTATTGTATATATATTAATTGAAAAACATTAAAGATATATATTAAATGTCGTGTCATGTTCAAAACATTAAGAAATACAGAATCAAATGGAGGATTTGTTATGTTTTTCCTTAAAAAATTAATTTATTGATACAACCAAGTGGATAATCCACGTTACAATCTGCTCAACATCTCCACATTGCAGCAACGATGTGTTCATCGTCATGTTGCACCGATGGCTAAGTTTCCGTCATCTTCTGGTCCAAGAACAGTAGCCAAACCGGGAATGAAGACACAATCTGTACACATTTACGCATCAAGTTACAATAAATAAATATATATAATTACTAGTTTCATCTCTTCCATGTAACCGTTTCACTCTGTTATCACAACGTTTGCGATGGAGCAAACAAACTGGCTGGTACATGCAACTCAATATGGACGAGAGCGAATATACGAGAGCGGAGGATGGACAGCTGGGTTGGGTTTGGATTTGGCTGGAGGTGCAACAGACTGGTGAAGTTAGGCTGGGTGATGACATAAGGATCGCACGGCAGTTTGGAAGGCATGGCACGGGCTTTTGGACACAATTGCGGTTCAAAACCGGTCCCTGCCGGCTCACCTGTCATCCGGCAACGCCACAGTAGATTTCCTCATGTGGCCAAATTGATCACCAAACGTTTACAAATTAATTAATTAATTAGAGCCTTGCAAAAAAGAAAGAAAGACATGCATAAATTTTTCACGAACGTGCAAAAAGTTACACGTTAATATATTAAAAAGAGAAAGCAATTCTGAACATACCCGACCAGACAAGGCTTGACCAGAGAACAACAAGGAAACATGCCAAAGAAAAAAAATAAAAAAAGAGTATAACTTAGGAGCATAGAAAATGAAGGAGAGGCGAAGCCCCTATAGACCCCAGCAAGGAGAGGCGAAGCCCCTATAGACCCCAGCAACCTCCAAAAGAACAAGAGTCCACAACCGACCTCAGAGAGAACGGACTCTAAAACCACGGAAATCGAAGAAAGCGCTGAGTCAAAAACCTTAGAGTTTCGTTCTTTCCAAAACTGTCACGAAAGATACGCATAAATTGATTAGAGGAATAATGGAGTGCTGATATATTTTCTTTTTTCATGCATCGATTCGATCTCTCCTCTCTTTTTGTTGATGGATTGGTAGCCTTTTGGGCTCGTCTAGATTGAGCATCAAAGCATATTGATTGCAGAGGAATTGCTGCTGAAAAGAAGCATCTATTCCCGGGGAGAAGAAAAAGAGAAGAGTGGTGAAAAGGGAGAAAGAGAGCCGTCACATTGTCAATTTGCCATTCAAGAATCAACATTTCAATAGGCTAGTCTAGCTAGTTCACTGAAAAAGCAGCCGCAGTCTTGGCAACTTTTTGTTCCAGTTTTCAAGCAGCTCTTTTTGTCAGTAATGCAGCAACCATCACCGCCAAACACCTTGCGTACTTTGACCAAAATACAGGCCTAAACACATCTTTGTTAGTATAAAAATACTGTTACTGACTTGATCCAAGGGCTGCTAGTAGTAGGGAGGGTTTTCCCCCCTTTTTGTTGTTTATCAGAAGGCAAGTTGATGTGTTCTGAATAAAAACTTGAGAGCAAGTTAACCCTCACATCTGAGGAGACTACTACTAGTAATGAAAGCATCCAATCACTAGATAGCCTTCAAGCATCAGGACAAGACAGTTTGCAATTTGTCGTTTTTGATATGATTTGTGGCACCATCAGAGGGTATATTCATGAACAGGAAGAGCTCACCTACATGTTCTTTCATCTACCAATGGTTTATGGTTGGTTGGTCACACACGATGATATGATGAACAGCGAATCATTTGGTGAATATGCAAGTATTTCTGGACAAATATTTGAGCCTGCAAATGAGAGTCAATGTAGTTAGGTGGGGCATACACACACGTATGGACATACGTGTGTGTATGTGTGAAACTATATATGAATGACAACCATATATAGAATTCGTTGTCGTTCTGAAGCTTCATCCACAGATTAGCATATTATCAGCAATGACCTTGATTTAGCTTTCTTACTTACTTTGCATACTCTCTTTTTATTCTGACCTTAATTACAAGGTCAGTTTCTGTTTGAAGTAGGGATGAATTAGTCAGGTCAAATTGAGGCAGCATGCATACATCTCTTTCAGCAACAGGGCATGAAAATGTGAGGGAGCAACAGCAAGCTCTCTGTGAGAAAAATATAATTTAAAAAATGGGACTTAAACAATACTGCCAAAGCTGCTCCTGTTTATGAATACTTATCCTTAAGGAGCATTCACATATTTTTATTCTGAAGCTGTATAATGCTAGAGGCCAGGATTGGTGCCAGAACAGGGCTCAAGATTTGTGTGATCAACTGATGGTTATTGCAAGAATAGTATATTGGCCCTTTTCTTAATAATGAAGTGTGTGTACTATGATATGACAAAATCAATTCTCTATCTGAAGTCTTCTGTGAGCTGAAATGGACTGTCATAATAATTGTTATTATCTTAATCGTAGACAAGGCATCACTCTCTACCAGTATTATCCAACTGTGAGTTGGGCAAACCTTGATTATTTTTTTCTGTAATGGTGCAATGAAATGGATAACGACTGTTACCTACGCAGGAGACCAGCTCTGGGGATACATTTTGTGAGAGACCAGAATCCTGAAAATCTTCTCAATTCCGATATTCAATCTGAAGCTTCACCATGACAAGTTTTTGATGGAATTGCATTCCCTAAAAAAATGCTTCTTTAAGTTCTTGATGGAATTGCAGACCATATAGAGAAACACAGTGCGTGCAAAACTGTACATATGTTGACAGTGAAGTGTACCTGTATACGGAAATCCAATTTGATACAAGAAAGAATTTGAGAGGAAATTCTGTCAACAAATACAGGCTTAAGTCTCCTGCTTGAGTGGCTACAATTAAGCAGCAATACTGGTACAAATCAATTTAGTCTTCAGAAAACAAAAGGAACAAAGACACATTGCAACAGGGACATTAATCTGAAGCTGTCTTGAAGAATCTGAGCACTGAATCGATGCCAGTTCTTCAGACTGCCTGCCACATTATCAGAAGCTCTCCTTTTGCAAACTTGTACCTGTGTGCATAATCAATGTTGCGTTCGTGCACTGACTGAAAAAAACAAGGCATTTATTGGTAGAAAGAGGATTTGCAGGTTACCTAATCTTGTACTAATGTTTTCTAATTTTCTTTCAGAAAAAAGGAAGAGAGAATTTGGCACATGATGAGGTCATTCAGAGGCTTGATTCGTCAAAATAAACAAAAGCAGCACGAGTAATAGTCTTGGCCGGCATTTCTTGCGATCGGCCGGGGTATATGTTCTTGCTGCTATGATTGAGCGACTTTACGCACCCGTGCAAACAATATTTAACGAGATTATATATACTGAAGAATAATCAATCAGCAGCCATCACACGATTTGTCTCCCTACCCCTACGTGTGAAACAGTGAAAGATCTTAGTGTTAGGTATACTTAGAAGAACTCAAATCCCATCACTTGAGAAGAAAAGTTATCAAAAATCAAAAGTAGTACTTGTCAATTGACATCACATTTATTTTCTTTACTTGCCTGCTTCTTCTCAAGATGATTCGTCCTTTAACTGGTAAACATTGCAAGCTGCAAACACTACCTTACATATATAATATGACCATTCGAGCAAGTGTGAAGAACAAAGTCCTCTTTTGTGATAGGTAGTAGTAAATAACCAAGTATTAACCATTTTTTCCTTCTACCCCAATCATTGGAAGATTTTAATTACGGAGAGATTCAGGCTTTGCTACGTGGGTTCAAACTTCAGAGAACAAAGATGCGACAAAAGTGCAGATGAGACGGGCACAAAAACTTGTCGAAGAGCTGTTTCGCCATGGATGCATATGCATCCATGCAACAGTTGCAGAGGAGGAATTTAATCGCTCGATCGATCGATCCCGATCGGTCGCACTGTTGCGTCACGATCGTCGGCTCTGTCCAGGAGCGATCGATCAATCAATGGCGATGGCCGCACGAAAGAGCTAAGCTAGCTAGCATCTTGTAATGAACAGCTGCAGGCGTGTCGAGTTGCAGGCGATGTGGTGTTCTAGGGTTCAGGTCCTCTGCTCTTGTTGGTGTGGGTAACCAGGAACTTTGACTACTGCAGTGTCGCCACGCGTAATACTACGTGAACAGTTTGGAAGAGGCAGAACAGATATAGCTACATGTTCTGACGATTTGGACAAGAGTGAGTTTTCGGGGCCTCGTGTTTCTCTCTCTCTCTCTCTCACTGTGATGTGCCGGGCCTGACGAGGAACTGGAGGCCCAACCATGAAAACCACCGAGAGAGGCTCATCTTGAGAAATGGCAAATCCTCCATCTTATGCGTTTCATCGCCTACCTCTCCAGTTCAATCGATTGCACCTATCATTTAATTTCTACATCTATTTTCTCGTCTTAATAAAGAGCAACCATTTCTTATCTACACTTATAGATGGTCATATGGCCCGATGCCCGATGGCCCGGCCCAACACACGGCAATTTGGCTCGGCCCACACATGGCACGGCCTGACCTGGGTCATGCTCGTGTCGGCCCGACCCGATAATCGGGCCATGCCTGGGCTGCTCCCTCAGCACGGTAGGTCGGCACGGCCCGACATGAAGTTCAGGGATGTAAATCAGACTTATTTTCAATCATATGTAAGGCACGGCCCAAAGAATAGAAAAGAAAAATAGATGTGGACCCCCGTTTTTGGAACGGGAATCTTTCGTGTTCATAGTACCATTTTTCTGGATCGAGTAGTTTGGTACCCACGAAATACAGTACTAAATAATCAGGTGCAAATGCACGAATAGTCTTACAGCAAAGGTATTACGATATAGGCCCGAAGGCATTATCCGACATATAGGACCTCATGGTCCAGATACAACCAAAAGTAGAAATTAGGTAAGGCAGCGGAATGAAGGCAGCGGCTTGTCAATTGCCACAGGCAACGACCGGGACTAAGGCCTAGCAGGCACCATCGTCTTCTCCGTCCTCCTGGTAGTAGGCATATGGGTCCTCCAACTCTTCATTTCCACCATCTGAAGGTTTGTGCGTATAGCAAGGGTGAGTACCAACCGTACTCAGCAAGCCAACACGAAAGTGATGCACATGATAGGGTCATTCAAAGGATGGCTAGGGTTCTTTTGCATAAAGCCAATTTTCACAAATCGTCAAGTCAAGTTTTAATTCCGTAGTATATTAAACCGGCGACGGTTCTGTCTCGTCATCCCTCTCCGGTGCGTCATGGTTTTCTGGGGAGTCTACCTCTTCTCGCAGGTTGAGAAGCTGAGTCCACCAGCAGACAAAATCATTATGCATACCAACCCATCATTTTAAAATTTTGAGTCTAGCCAAGCAAAAGTCTTGTCACGGTGCTCTATATCCGCGAGCACGGCTATTCGAATAGATTGATTCATTCACACTGCAGTGGATGTACACTTTACCCGTACTCCGCAACTACTCATTGAATGAGCTTACATCCCTCTATATGGGACGGTCACGGCAAAGCCTTTCGATAACCTCACCTTGGCAGTACCCGCTCCATGAACTTAAGCCCTCATGCACTCTAGTCATCATTTCCTAGCAGTGAGAGGAGTTCTGGAGTTCCCGGGGTAAGAGAGAAAAACTCACTTAATCTTTAAGTCATTGTTAAGTTTATTATTCACATAAAGGTATTTTATCTCATCACAATTACGGGCACGCTACCATTGGTAGGCCCAGGACACTCTACCTGTCGGTAGGTCCTCAACTCAACACCTACACCTGAACCACTATGCAGGGATACTACCTCCGCTCGGCTATCTACTCCACTAGGTCTATACCCATTCGAGAAGTATGGTTGTACTGGCTCGTTTCCCAGCTATCTCATGGCTCGATCCTTAATTGACCAGGGACGGTACTAGCCTTTCCCGGAATCCACCCAAATCCATCCATCCGCCCCAGTCTAAAAACGTTGGTTTTTCCTTTTTGGTTTTCATAAAAACTCATTTCATCATGTTTTAGGCAATGTGGCGCTCATGTCTCCACATGCCGTATTCCAACTACTTTCCCAAAGAGAGTCGCCCAAGCACGAGGCTTCTTTGTAAAATCATGAGTATGCAAGGATCTAATATAAGCGTGGCTAAGCATTTTACCGAAGATATTCTCCGGTTGTATGTATCATATCAAGGGTTACAAGGAATAATTCTACAGGTAATCAATAACAAGGCATGGCATAACAAGTATAGGTAATTCTTTGTGTGTAGCATGCATGTTTAACGTTTAAAACAACATCATTTCGCAATTGGGATCAATATGTTCAAAGAGTGTGATGACTTGCCTTGCTCGCAATCCTGTTGGCTTGAGTCTTCGACGTTCTCGACGGTTCCCTCGGACTCTATCATACGTGCGAGAAATCCAATTTAAATTTGATTAGAATTCAAATAAAATCCAATAAGATCCAATAAAAGCCAAATAAATCATGAAAGCGGCTCCTAATACTAGGCTATGACTTTACGCGAACCTAGGCTCGAGTTTCGGCGAAATCCGAGTTAGAGCGAAAGAGTTATAAGGATTTGAAGTTTTGTATTGGACCCGATTTAATTAAGTATGAGCTGATATTTATTTTAATTTAATATGTTTAAAGCTTGAGAAATATTAGAGTTGATGATTCAATTAGTAAAAAGGAAGTGGTTATCTTTCAATTTTGTCAAAATATCCATCGGGTCAAGAAGCCCTAGGGTTTATAATAATTTAAATCGAAATTAATTGGTGTCACGGTCTACAAAAATGGGTTGGGAAGAATTTAACATAAATAATATATGTTAAAAAAAGTTGATCGGGAATTATAAAGATCGTTTATAATTCTTTGAAAAGATTTCTTTTATGAATATAACCTAAATGAATAAATGGGCCTCTCAAAAATATATAAATATTTTGGAAATTTATTGAATTAAAAGTTCAAGTTTACGTAAATATAAATTTCATAATTATTTGCAAAGTAATTTAAAAGTAAATAAATAAACTCCTTTAAAAGATGCAAAACTAGAGTTTTTAGAAGAGTTAAAAAGAATTAAATATTTTCTAGGATTTTTTATTAAACTCCTATTAGTTTTAAACTCCTCAAAAGAAAAAGAAAAATCCTCAAAAATTTTGCGCCACTGGAATCAAACCCGCGACCTCTCACTCTCTCACTCTCTCCACTGGGTTATCGCCCATTTCTCGTTTTCTTTCCCCTTCTTTCTTTTTCTTCCTCTCGCTTCCTCTGTTCTTCTTCCCCACGAAGCCGACGCGGGGGCGAGGATGAACGGCGGCGGGACGGCCGGAGATCGGATCTATCGGGCTCTACTCCATCTACGTGATGTGGGAGTTCGTTCCACGGCGGCCGGGCCGGAGAGGCGGAAAGAGCCGGCGACGGCGAGAAGGCTAAGGCGACGACGGCGCACGTCGGCGGTGCGTTCCGGCGACAAGACGGCCACGGCGAGGGGCTTGGGAGCATCCTAGGGACTCGGCGGTGCTAATGGCAGCGATGGTTTGGCCGGAAAAGCAACGGAGCGTGCTGGCACCGTGCGGGGTAGCGGCGGCCGATCGGGTGTTCACGGCGGGGCTCGCCGGCGGCGGGCTCTGGTGGGGGTTCGGGTTCGGCACGCTAGGGAAAAGAAAGGTCTAGGGGTAGGGAACACGTTCATACCTTCGGATTGCGCAGAACTCGGCCAGTGGCGGCGGATTTTGGAGAAATGGCCCCGGCGGCTCGATGGCGAGCTCCACGGCTGAACTTTGGTTCTTCGCAAAATTAGAGCAATGTGGTGGGGATTTTTGGGGGAAACAGGGGGAATAGCACGAGGGAATTGTGGTGAAGATTTGCGGCGTTTGGAGCTCGGCTCGGGGTGGCTTTTTATAGGCACTCGACAGGAGGACGACGCGACGGCGAACGGCCGTGGACGCGACGCGACGGCAACAGCGGCATGGGCTTGGCGTGCGCGAACATTGGTGATGTTGGCATGGCGGCATGGCGGGGGTATGGCGAGGCTATGTGATGTATGGGATGACGCGGGCGACGTGGAGAGCGGCGTCTTTGGCGACGCGCGACGTACGGTGGTGACCGGCGCGACGACTGCAGTACGCTCGGCATGGCGCGGGCACGCGTGGCTCACGCGGTGCACAGGCGCGGGGGTGACGGCTGCTGTGCGGGGACGTGGTGACGTAGGCGACGACTCCGGCGAGCGCGTGCGCATGTGCGTGTACGGCGGCAGAGCGAGGGCTGTGCGTGTGCGTGGGCGACGTTGGCGAGTGATGACTTCGGCGTCGTGCGACGTACGGCTTCTCCTGTGCGCGGGCGAGGCTGACGTCGGCTGGAACGTGCGTGCACGAGCGCCTAGTATGGTGAGCGACGCGTGGCGCACGCGTGCGAGCGTGAGAGCACTAGTCGAACACCTGGTGACGAGTGAATAGTGAACTTTTCTATTTTTCCCGAATTAAAAATCCTATTTTCCCATTTCCATTTCCTTTCACTCTAAAATTTCAAAATAAATTCTAATATTCCCAAATTAAATTTAGAAATATATCTTCAAACTTTTTTCCTCACTTTTTATTATTCAAAATATATTTTTCATATTTATTTTATTCCTCCCTTTAAATTCAAGAAAATAGGTCCTTTGGTTAAAAATAAGTTTCTAATTTCTTAATTCCTTTTTTCAAAAATATTTTCATCATTCAAATCCAAATGTTTACTATTTTCCCTTCACCAATTTTAGGATTTAAACCAATCATATATCCTTTTTAAAGTATCCTCTTGTAGTTCACAAAATTATATATTTGCTCTTTTCAAATATATATTTCGAAATCTTTTTCTCCAGCTAGGATTTTAAAACTTAGGGTTTTTATCCAACTTCACATCAAAGTAATTCAAAAATAAATCTCATGCAACTGAGCTTGGCAAATAAGAACGATAACCACGATAAGAAGCAATGAATTTAAAAGGTTTTTGTAAGTTCCGACTTTTAAATTCCCGATTTTAAATTCTTCGATTTTTAGGGTGTTACAATAAACTTATTATATGTCACGACCCAAAGAGTAGTGACGTAAAATAGACTTATTTTAGCTATATATATATATGTCATAGCCCAAAGAGGAGAGAGGGGAATTAGACTTATTTAAAAGAAGGCACGATGGGCTGCCGTGTCTTCGGGCCGACCCGACATGGCTTGACCCTTATTGGGTCGTGCCTGGGCCATAGGTGAAGCACGTGGGCTGGCACGGCATGACCCGGTATGTAAGTCGGGTCGTGCCGACCCGATAAATCTTGGCCCGAGCACGACCGTATGCGGTCGTGTCGGGCCAGCGGGCCGTTTGGCCATCTATATCTATACCGACAATTCTATAATTTCATGTATAACTGATTATAAACCATAACAATTATTAAAAAATATATTTATGAGTAAAACTTCGACTTAAAAATCAATACTGGAAATAAACCACGATGACAAAATCAATATTAACTCTAAATTAAGATTTGGAATTTAGATTTTAGTTATAGCCAATAAGTTGAAGAGCAAACGTTAAAACTATCGACTCCTTAAAAATACTTATGAGAGGTTTTTTAACGTAAGTCAGATAAACATGTGTCTCTGACATGTGAGACCATGACTACCTGTCGGGGAGACTTCCGAACCCCTAATATATTGCTGACAAGACAAATCCAGGAGAACAGCACAAACCAGTAGAGACGAAGCACGAGCAGCAAGGATCAACGACGGCAGCAGCCACCCCTGTCTCACGATCGATCACACGGTGGCCGGCCGCCGGTCGTCCCCTGTCCTGCTCCTGACACAACGGCAGCAGCAACACATACGAAACCCAACAGAAGTAGTACTGCTAACAGAGCAACAGTACTGTTACGTAGCAGATCATTACCCTGCCAAAACAAAAACGAATGGAGAGAAAAATTTTACAGTCATGTGCTTGTACTGCAGCTGCGAGAGAAGTCACTGGGACAACGAGACGTTACATAGTCACACAACACTGTTTTTTCCATCGGTCGATAGAAATTTTTTTCCTAGGGACATTACACTGTTCTTCCAGCGACGAAAATTTCAGGCTTTTGTCTCTCTCGCGCTGCGAAATCGCTGTCCAAGTTAGTAGTAACTTCAGACTCCTCATCATTGGCACTGTATCTGTAATAGGGTGATGCATCTGCAATATTGATCCATCCATTTGCATGTGAGATCCATTGCTTTGCACACTGGCATAGTTTCCTATTGGGCGTCACATGCCAGATCCGCAGAAATGTAGGCAGGAGAGGGAGGGACCACCCTGTCAGCTTGGCTTGTGCTGATCAACAGTCTTCTTCCAAAGGCCTCCCTCTTTTGAATAAATTCTGAATTTCTGATCCATCTGAAAGATATCACCACCTGATCGATCAATGGCTATTGGCAACTTTGCAAGCGAGTGATCTTGATGACAATTTGGCAAGTGTGCGCTTGTCTAGTACTAAGCAATGGAGCTCGTGGGAATGGAGACTAACTAGACCACATGGCAAAGCATGGCTTTAATATGGATTTCCGAAAATTCAGATGATCTCGATTGCTGCAAGATCACAGGACGGTTTGTATGTTCAGCTTGGTTAATTGCAACTTGGCATCGATGTGTAGGGGAAAATGAAATGAGATGAAATCCGATTGATCGATCGGCGCCAGCAAGCCAACGAAGTGATCAGTAGCACAGCTGTCTGTCTGTACGCTTGGCAGAGGCTTCAGCGCCAGTGAACAGTTCTCTCTGCATGGATCCATCACATGGCTTAGATGGCTACAGTGATTCAGTGACTAGTGGATGATACCTAGCCTACGCAGCTAGGCATACAATATACTCCTAGTATACTATAGTACTATACTATAATACTATGACAGTAGTATACCGGCCCAGCTCATCAGAATCCAGACGGGGAGAAAAGAAATATACAGGACACACTGAATCAAGCGGTTCAATAATATTACTAGCACTAAGACTAATTGACTATGGCTGTAGCCTCATCAAACCGCTCTGTACATATCTAGTCTTTAGTGTGTCTATGCTTTCTGTATGTGTTTGTTCATCAGTCAAAAGGTTCTTGCTTCCATGTTGGGGAGTTCTTGGGGCACATGACGGCAATGGTAATGTACACTAGAGTAGGTTCTCATCCACAGCGTTGTCATCACGGTTGGGAGGAACATTCATGTTGGTTAACCTGAATGTTGGCTCTGTAGAAAGAAAACAGAAAGGTTCTCGCTTCCATGTGGATCTATTGTTACTTAACAATCGTTGGAGAATTTGCGGGCACATGACGGTAATGCAAATGGATGGTAGAGTAGTTTCGCATCCACAACGTTGTCATCATAGTTTGAAGGAACGTTCATGTTCATGTTGGTTAACCTGAATTTGCTCTGTGGATAGAAAAGAAAAGTATTGTGATTCAGTGTTCTTTTATATATACCCTTTTGTGCTTTGTGGTCTGCCTTTTGGAAAGGCAAGCAGAGGGGAGGAGAACTTGAAAACTAATATTATGGCAACTTTGATGAGGGTTTCAGATAACAGACATGGGTATCGAGTAAAGAGATTAGTGCATGATACATCCATGTTCTGCAGCCCTAAAAGTGTGCTTGTCCCTTTTGGGAGGCAGTGGGTCAAATCTAAAGCATCTCTTTTCTTCTTTCTTTTACCACAAAGATCACATGGTTGTGAGAGCAAAAAAAATAAGAATTGGGTTGGGTTGTGTTGGCTAGATGCAGCAGATGGACACAGATAAAAGATAGTGCACAGGGTGAGACATGCAGAGGATTCAACAGCTTTGCTCATGTTGCACAAGGCCGTGAGAGATTATTTAAACATGACGGTCGCCAAAAGGTAGGTGCATACACCCAGGTTTTTATGCCACCATATAGCTTTAGTATTCATAATCAGTACGAGTACAACCTAAAGAAAAAAGAAGAGAACCAGTTCAGTTTGGACTCCTTGATTTGATTTGTTTGTATTAATAATTTTGAAATCTTTGCCAACCAGTTTGTGGGTTTCAGGGAGAAAATACCGTGGTATCTTGGTAAGAATTATTTATAAAACTATCCCAACTATATATAGCGCATAACACGACAAGTTCTATGTCTTATCATTGATGAACGATCAATCATAAAAATCATCATCAATAAATACGAGCTCTACAAAATACCATAGCTTAAACGTTTTCCTTAATTTTTTGCAGACCTTGTTTGCCTTTCATAATCATACGGATGAAAACGGTCAGAAAATGCTTAAACCATTTTTGTTTTCATATTTTTTTTAACGAAAGCGGAACGGTAGATTAAAAATGATAGCAGTGTCGGTAGGTACTACCGGAACATTGAAAAAAATATCTAGAAAACGAAATTACTGGAATGGAGCCTCAGAAACAACGTATCACAGCAATAAGCAAGTTATAGTCATCATTACTTGACAAATTAATGGCATGTACATATATTATTAGTGAATATTTAAAGTAGTTTGTAAATAACTAATTTGAATACTTCATAACGATATTATAGCATTAATAAGGTTTATGGTTAATTCTTTACATTTTGGTGAGTTATCGGTATTATACGGAAACTACAAAGATGATCCGCGCGCACCATATCATTAAAACATAAGATTATATATAATTTGTTTAGAAATTATGTCTCATAAATTAAAGACAAACTAAAAATCCTTTTGAAATAAGATGGATTAATGTCATATGACTTTTGAAAAGACTTGCATCGAGTGAACAATAATGTGAATAATAAATTATCGCTAGTTAATTATCGTACATATCAACTATACACATACGGTGTAATATGGCTATAAGTGAATTGTGAGAGTAAGGAATTCAGAGTTTTTTGATTGAATTGTCTCATGAAGACACATAATGTAGTGACAACCAACCAAATTAAGGATAGACTAAAGGTTGATTTTTTTTCTTTGTAGAACTTCAAGTTTTATATTTTTATCCATGGTTTTAAAAGAACTTTATTGGTTTTTTAATGTTAGGATACATCTATACAATTGCTTGGCTTGGTAGTGCAAAATACCAGCAATTGTTTAAGGCTAATTTCTTTTTTTCCGCATGTTTGATTGTTCCTTGAAAACAATATATATTTGTTGGAGATAAGATCTGAATTATATAAATTTAATTTTTTTAGTGTTTTATAGTAAATTTTACTTCTGTCAAGAATATAGTTTTCTCATGTAAATTATAATCAATAAGTTAAATATGATTTATATCACCAGAACTAATGAAACTTAGTAAAACAATGACTGCCTAGGAAAAATTGGTTCGCATAATTTGTTTTTTTAATTCAAATTAGCACATATTCTCTTTCTTACTGATGTATTTGTTGCTAGTAGAACTCTTTGCTCAACATGACATATCATGCTAGCACTCATATATATGTGTAACACTACTGAAGAAACGGTTTTTTCATGCGGGCCGAAAGACATCTTTCCGTGCGGAAGGTCCGCCCGCATACGTGAAAAGGTCTCGGAAAAGATCAATGACGACCCAAAAAATCGATTATCCCGTGCGGTCGGCTTAAGCGGCCCGCACGGGAAGATCGATTATCCCGTGCGGGCCGCTTAGCCGATTGCACGGGAAGATGGTCGTGCCCATTATTTTATGTATATGTTCTGTTAGTTAGCTATTGTCCTCTCTCTTCTCTCCTCTCCTCTCCTCTCTCTCTTCTCTCCTCTCCTCTCCTCTCTGTTCTCTCCTCTCTCTCAGTATTGTTAAATGGGTCAATATATATATATATTTCACGCACGATAAAAAAAGACATTTAATATTATTTTCTCATAAAAGCTATATATATATATATAACACAGATCGATCATGCGTAATGTTTATATACATATCAAGCTAGTTTCGTCTCGCAAATTAACATAAGTCTAGCTAGCAACAAATTTACAAATTATTTAATGACGGTGCTCTTTTTCTCACTCCCTAAGTCGTTTGAATTTATCATCCGTCGCCAGCTCGCTCTTCGGATCGTAGAAATCGCCCAAATGGTTGCAGACATCGCGACGGATGAAGCGGCAAAGATCTGCAACCAAGTTAACCAAGAGATGAAAGATGAGAGACCGAGAAGAGGGAGAGGAGAGAGGGAGATTAGAATATAGTGAGGAGACGGTGGGTATATGTGTTTGAATATTTAAAATCTAACCTAAAATCTAAAATTCATCAAAAACAAACGACCGAACGAACACTCGTTCGTTCGTCCGTTCGTTCGGTCGGTCGTTCGTCCGTTCGTGCGTTTGTCCGTCCACGTCCGTCCGTATAGTTTATACAGAAATAACCACAGCGTATAGTTTATACAGCGATATAAACTATATGGCCAATCCATAGTTGAAGTAGCATGGCAGAGATCATGTAGAAATCATTCAAAATACAAGTCATGCATTTCACAATAGATAATCACGTGATTGAATTGAATCAATTTGCTAATGCATGTCAAGGAGGTATTATTCAGTTAGTCAGAATGTTGCTAAAATAATAATCCCTTTGTTTTGAGAACAAGCAGTAGTATTTACAAATTTAAGTGGTAAAATCTTGAAATATTGTGTAACTAAAATCAATTATATAATATACAGCATGATCTTTTAAATATGCAAAGTTATCAATTTTTTAAAGGATCATGCAAATTTTCCAATGAAGAGCAGTATTACCAAAGAGAAAATCCCAGTAAACACACATATATATATCCCAGTGAAGAGCAACATGCAAAATTTTTGGAGCAACTATTTCACATGAAAAAAATTCATCAACAGTCCATCAAATAACAGTCCTTATAGTGAAATCAACAGTCTATCGAAAATTCATCAACAATCCATCAAATAACAGTCCATCAAAAATTCATCAACTATAGTTCCATCAAATAAATTTACAAGATTCCATAGCACATATCTCACATCAACAAGATTTCACATCAACACATATCTCACAGCACATCTCACAACACATTTCATATCGCAACACATATCACAAAATTTACAAGAATCAAGAGAAGTTAAAATTTGAATGACTAACCGGTGGCGGTGAGGAGGTTGACGGTCGGTGGCGCGGTAGGGCAGGCGGCGGTTTGTGGCACGGTGGAGGCGGCTGGCGGTGGTTCGCGGCCGACGGGGAGGAGTTGGTTGAGGCCGACGGATGCTGACGGCGTCGGTGGCACACGCGGTCGAGGTCGGTGAGGCCGGCGTCGGCGTCGGTGAAGCCGACGGTCGGGTCGGGGGATGGGCGGCGAGGGCAAGGCGGCTAGGGCGCGGTGGCGGTCGACGGCGAGGCCAAGGCGGCGAGGGTGCAGTGAGGTCTGTGAAGGGGCGGATGCGGTCAGTGGGGAGGAGTTAGGCGGCGGATCTCTCGGTAAGGGCGGCGGTTGCTCGGCGCGACGAGGGTGCGAAATTTCGACAGCCTGGCGGCGCTAGATCTGTTTTCACGGGACTTGGAATTTTTGGGAGCCCGCGCGGCCGTTATATAGGCGACGATTATCGCGTGCGGGCGGCTTAACGACCCGCACGGAAAACGATCTTCCCGTGCGGGCGGTTTAAGAGGCCCGCATGGGAAAATGGTCTTCCCGTGCAAGCTATTTAAGCGGCCCACACGGGAAGATATTTTTCCGTGCGGGTGGTTTAAGCGGCTCGCACGCGATAATCGATCATCCTCTCTTTTTTTCATCAAAATGGATATTAATGAAAAAATTATCAAACTGATTCAAAAAATTACCGAATTTTTTCATACATCAATATATGCTAATTATTGCCTATGGAAAAAATTTTGAAATCAAAAGACAATTCGGCCGTCACTTTCTCTCTAAATCTAACCAATACTTCTCAACACTTCTAATCTTCTCTAGAGAATCTTCGGTTTTGTGAGCGTCGAATGTGATAAAATATTCGAAACCTTCGATTTTTTACCACAGCCTCTACGTATAATATCATGACATCGAGACAATTTTCATGATTTTTCGACTTCGTTTGCTATTTATACAATTTTAAAATCATTTGGTCAATAGGTTCCTAATCATGTTTCATGAAGAAAAATTCAAAATTTATTCTCATTTATAGGATAATGACTCAAGCAGGTCTAAACAACATGAATATAATTTTTTTACTAATTTTATTCTATTTTTTAATCACGTGTAGTTCAAATGTGAGACTTGGCAAAAAAATTCATGAAAAAAATAAATCAAATAAATATAGCAAAACCAATCAAAAAATTACCAAATTTTATAATTAGGAGTTACATGTTTTATTTACATAGTAGAGAAAGTTTGGAGGGTGGAGAAGAAATTTTTTTCAAAATTTTGCCGAGTGCGAGGGCCCTTAAGCCGACCGCACGCAATAACATATCTGATAAAATATTCGAAACCCTCTTAGTTTTTTACCACAGCCTCTACGTATAATATCATGACATCCAGACAATTTTTATGATTTTTTGACTTCATTTGCTATTTATATAATTTTAAAATTATTTGGTCAATAGGTTCCTAATCATGTTTCATGAAGAAAAATTCAAAATTTATTCTCATTTACGGGATAATGACTCAAGCATGTCTAAACAACATGAATATAATTTTTCCACTAATTTTATTCTATTTTTTAATTACTTGTAGTTCAAATGTGAGACTTGGCAAAAAAATTCATGAAAATAAAATAAATCAAAGAAATATAGCAACAGTTGGCATCATTGCATGTGGTCCACTTAACGGTCCACACGAGAAAATGCATTATCCCGTGCGGGTCCTTAAGTGGACCGCACGGGATAATGCGTTATTATCCCGTGCGGTCGGTTAAGTGGGCCGCACAGGATAATGCGATTATCCCGTGCGGGCCAATAGCCGGCCCCTCGGGACCGGTTTTTCCAGACGCGACCTCTTATGGTCCGCCTAGAATCTATTTAGGGTCTCGTCCCAAAAAATCGTTTCTTCAGTAGTGTAAGCTATTTATCATTATTTTCTATCCACTCATAACTCGGTAATATTCTTCATTCACTCCTCATCTTATGATAGTCGTATAGGCCATATGATTTTCCCAAAGCATGTTTTTCATTAACACATATATTAGAACATTAACTATGTAATTCATATGTATGGGACACAAGGCAATTCATGTTCTAGCTTCGTTCCTATTTATATACATTTAAAGATTGTCTAACGACAAACAATGTTCACACCCATTAACAATCGTTCTTTGCCTAATTAAAATAGCTCTTACATATTTATCCCATGACTTTGGATACCTATCGATCACCACGACTCGTAAAAAAATCTACGTATTATTTAGGGTTTAGGATAGCTAAAATTGATGGATTAATGATTATTTTATTTTTTATAGCTATTTGAGGGTTTAAATGAATAAATTATTGAAATATTGTTATGAAAAAGTACTTCAAGAAATTTTTTTTACGAAAGACACCATCGAGGAGCTTGGGAAACGTGCAAATGAAACATCCAAAATTTAGATTCAATGAAGAAAAACAGGGTCAGAGCACCCAAATCTTACCTTCCAAATTAGATGGATAGGGGATCACTCATCTAAATAGAGTACACATACCTTTTGTATCTACAGCAGATCACCCAAATCTTCCATCCAAACATAAATTTTAAAATTTATGTGAGAGTCTCTTTCATTTAGATGATGGGAGAGTCCCCTCCATTTGGGTGATCAGAAGTTTAATTTGGGTGCATCTATTTTAAATGATGGTTTGGATGATTTGTTGGACCATGTTTTTATCCAAAACATCTAAATTTAGGATAGAGCATCATTTGGATGAATTGTTGATTATGCTCTTAGACTTTCTTGTCTTGGTAAAAGATCTATTAATATTGGTTAATATTATGCTCATACTTATAACATAATTATTTCTTTCACCTGCGTTAACAAATAGTACACAATCTACAACATATCACAGCTCATTATAATCAGGTAATCAACTCTCCTTTTAACCTTACGGGGAGCTACATGTTGCAAAAACTTAGCCCACGATGTTGGAATCTTCTTTTTTTTTTACATCACACCTTTAATTTGTTTCATGTTATTAACAAAATCAATTGATATCTATTGATAATTTCATGCGTCTTCACCTTGACAAAGCGACGGAATTGCAACAGTCGTGATCAACTTGGCAGATTGCCTTAGGTATGATACTTCGTCGTATTTGTAGAAGGCAAAGACGGAGTTGTGCGTAGTACGGAGGGTCGTAGAGAGGTCTTTGGAGGCTATTTTTTTAATTAGAGATAGATCTGATATCTAAAATAATAAGTCTATTGGTTTAAGTAAAAATGGATGGCCAAATAATTTTATTAAAAATAGTTTAAAATATTGGGTTTTGGTCTAAGTATAAATTAGTCGGTATAGACCATAAATTGTTATTTAATGGGTACAAAACATAATGGCGTAAATTTTAATGTTCAAACAATCCGTTATTTGAAAATAATAGTCCAAAATGGGTCCAGCGATTTAAGTAAAATTATATTTTATTTTAATCTAATGGGTCAAAATATAATTTTATACTTTTAGGTGTCATGATTATTGACATTTTGGATAATGACACAGTTTCCAAAATATATCTTTTGACTGTGTTTTTATTATAATATATATAATAAATAAATATATTTTTACTGTTATTGTAGTTTTCACGTCCAATTGATGGTGCCAAATCTGTGTTGACACGAACTGTATCGACAAACACAAACACAAAATGTGGACATGACAAGTAGTTTGATCCTATAACTGACAAGATATAAAATTGATTGGTCTTGATGTCGATAAAACAAAGCTGGGTTCTACTGATAGATCCAAAAGATATGTGTCAACCAATATCCGATAGCCTGATGTAAAATCGATCGATAGCGTGATAGCCGATAGCTGATGTAGTGATATTAGCCGATGTAGATAGGGTTTTGAGCGATCGGCTATATGTTTAATATGTTTAATGTAGATTCTGATACTTAGATAAATAATGATATAAAAGCAACCGACTAATGATAATGTATTAAAACAATGATCAATCAACAAATAATGATATGACAGAATAAATATTGATCAAATGATTAAATCACACATCGGCTAATAATTTGATGTCATTCAATCCAAACGATTAAGTAATCAATGAAGCTTTTGCTGTAATCAGTTAAAAACAACTCGTAAGCCGATGCAACATCCAGATAACGATCGGCTGAAACCCCGACGAAACAATGATTGATGCCTACTGACTTAAATAAATCTAAATTATAACCACAACCTTATAAATTGCATATAATCGATGCAGCATAAGGTTGATAATTATCTGATAGTTTAAACCAGCCGATATGACCCCGATTAAAGTAATCATGTATTAAATTTAACCAAAGACAGTAAAACCATCCAAGAAAAATTTAATATATCAGATAAAGTCAACTAACATTTCGATAAAATATTAGCATAAACCTTTTAGTATATAATAAATAATAGATAATAGATAATAGATTCCGCATGAAAATGGTATAGCACCAAAACGGTCAGCAAAACCCTATATCATTTCCGTTCCGTTCTGTTTTCGAGAATATGAAATTATAATAAAACGGTTAGTACAAAATGGAAGATAGCCGGTACGATTGAGATTTTCCATACCATTTTCATCCCTTACATAAGCATGCGAAAAGTCTATTTTACCACTAACTATGTAAGTTACAAGTACTTCATATATTTGAGAGGTAAAATAAACACGTGGTAAGAGAGCACACTTGAAGGAAGGCTAACGGCACTGAAGAAAAGAAAAGAAATAATTATTATTTCATCAAACTTACATTAACATTTATTGAGATGTCGTAGAATCGTTTGCTTGTGAGTGGTAAAACTTTAAATTTCCTTCAACGTATACACATGTAATCCTTGTGGACAGAACAAGAATGTAGTTTATCTGTAAACTAAGGGGCTGTTTGGTTAAGGGACTAAGACCTTTAATCCTTTATTTTAATCTTTTTAGAGCATCTCCAACAAGTCCTCAAATGCACTTGGTATTCTTATTATTTTGTCAAAACACCAAAACCCATCTCCAACAACTCCTTAAATCCACTTGATATATTTCCCAACTTGCTAATCATCCTCCTCGCACGCGTAAAGTTTCGCGCGCGGTGTGGACTTTGTATCGCGGAATTCGGCGGCGTTGGATCCCTCCCGCGCGAGCGATTGCCTCTCCAGCGCGCGCCAAATTCTTCCCGCGCCGTCTCCTGATCGATTCCTCTACCCCTCGCGCGTGTATAGAAGTCCCGCGCCGGCCCCCGTCCCTTGAGCGATCGACTTCTTCTCCCCGTCCCTGCTGTTCTCAAGCCGCCGTCTCCCTCTTCGTCTTCAAGCCCAGGCCATCGATCAGGTACGCCCTCTCCTCAACTCGTCGGCCTCAACTCCTCAACTCGTCGTCTGCTAGGGCTGGGACGCTGATCTGTTGGTTTTGATGCCGAACTAGGGTTTAGGGTTCTAGTTCTTCATGGATAATATGCCTATGCTAGTATCCCCAAATAGGGTTTAGGGTTCTTGTTCTTCTGGTAGTATGCCTTTGATATATGTTCTGGTATTATGCTATCGTGCTGTTAATTGTTGTTGTAAACTGATTTAGAATGGAAGGAGAAGATGGAGAGTTCTTGTCTGACATTCTTCTCCATGAAGAAGGGGCTCATGTTGCTGGTTTGGATGAGATTGACATTCCAGATACCAAATACAGTACTCGTGGTGACGAAGTAGTGCAGACAAGCCACAACACGAAGGGAGGAAAGAGGTCCAAAAATTTTAATTCGGAGGAGGATGAAGTTGTTTGCTTGGGATGGTTGGCTATTAGCAAGGATCCCATCAATAGGGCTAATCAATCGCGTACTACATTTTGGGGGAAAGTTCATGCTTACTACGAGGAACACAACAAATCTGGAATTCCTCGTACAGAGAGTTCCATTATGCATAGGTTTTTGGCAATTCAGTTAAATGTGAACAAGTTTTGTTCACACTATGATTCCATTCTACGTAGGAATCAAAGTGGCACAACTATGCAAGATAAGGTGTGAACTATTTTTTGAATGTTTTACTTCAACTTCACTTTTAAAATCTATATAGTTTTACAATATCTCTATGCAGTTTAATGAAGCAAAAAAGTCTACAAAGACTTAGACAGGGACAAAAAAAACCCTATGACCTGGGATGGAGCCGCCATGTTTCTTTTTGACATTGGAAAAGGTTTGGACAATTCCAGCAGCCGATGCAATGAAGGAGGCATCATCATCGGATGATGAATCATCCAATTGGCTTCGACAATGGGATCTCTTCCTAGGCATGATCCCTAAACGACAAGAGGTGTGTATTCAACAATATATGGCGTGTATAGTAGCTGAAACCTCCTAAACCCTAAACTGATACGAGGAGACCGATGGGATGAGATACTGACCTGATTGATTGGAGGAGGAGATGCCCGCCTTGCTGCAGGTTGTCACCGGCTTAACTTGTTGAAGATGATCTCGTTTGGTTTGGGCACCATGGAGAAGCGTTGAGGACGGCGGCCGGCGGCCTTTCTACGCCGTCGAGGAATAGTCGCGGCGCAGGGGAGGGGCAACTCGCGGCGCCAGGAGAGGGGAAAAGGCTTGGTGTGATCGAACGGGTAGCATGTGGGCCTCCTTTTTTGATTTTTACCAAGTTGGAATACCAAATTGTTGGAGAGAGGTCTTTTTTTGACTTGCCAAATTAAATAGCAACTTGCTAAAACTAAATATTTGTCAAGTCATTTTTACCAAGTTGTTAGAAATGCTCTTAGTTTCTAAAATGTCAAACAAGAGAGACTAAAAAGGACTAAAATATCATTAGTCCATTAGTCCCTCTTAAAGATGCTAATCGAGACTATTATTTTTTTAGTAAATGTCCTTCTCTTTCTTCAACAACGCGAATAAGATGAGGGTAACATGGTTATTGTACAGTACAATGAGCTTGGTTTAATTCCGTTTAGTCTCTGCAACCAAATAAAATAGAACTAAAATTTTTAATCAAAAACTAATCTTTAATCTGCTGCCTAAAATACAAAACACATGGCCTAATTGATCGAAAAGGTTTGACTTCTTTCGCGACCATGCATGCATCCATCCACGAACCAAGAAAAACATGGATGGGCTCATGCATCAAAAATAGCAGCACCAGCACGTTGTAGACTCCATCACCAGCATGTACCACCTGTACTAATCCTCCTTTTCCATTTTTTCTATTTTTTTTCCTTTTGGTCTCGCAGCCAACACGACAGACACCGGCTCGCACCATCCATCCATCTCCGAGCAAAACCCGCCGGCCGAAGCGAGGAGTCGAGGCGCAGCGCCTGCGTGTCGTTGCCCGTGCAGGAGACGTACATTACATGTCCTCCTGCTAGTGCCCGTATAGTAGGCGGTCAATGTGGGTAACCGCGCCCGTGCCCGTGCCGGCCTCTGCGGCTGCGGCGCGCGGAGCCGTACGCCTTTTTGACCCGTGGACCGGCCGGGGCCCCCTCCTCTCCGGCCTCATCTTTTTAAATTGTTTTCAGAAATGACATATTACCGATTCTCTCACTACCAAGTTTTATTTTATAATTTTATAAACTATACGTACCATTTAATTACAAGATGTACGTATCATTTAATTACAAGGTATCGTAAGGTAATATTCTATTTTTGTTTCGATGATTCGATACACTAAGTGTTTTTATTGATCTCTTGATCTTGTATCTCGTATATATCCTCAAAGGACATCCCTTACCTCCTTTATATAGTCTTGAAGGATGAGCTTACAAGTCGAAGGCCCTATCATATTCTATGTCGGACTCCTCAACCTTACCAAGTTATGACTTTGAGCCGTTACCTTATCTCATTGGTAACGTAACACCCAAATTATATCCAGTTTATATAATCATGAAGCGTAATCTATCTCTATTACCAATCGGACAAGCTAGCCATTAGGATATCCGATTCTCATAATCTCTACATGATGGGATGAAACGAAGCTATGTAGCATTAGGTTTCATAGATTAAAAATAATACATATATATAGTTTCCTTGTAATGAAACAATAAAACTTTTTTTCTATCTTTTTATAATTATGTTGTTGATGTATCAAAGTATTTAATGCAAGAAATCTTCACCAAACTTCTACTTGGATTAGCCCTCATAGTAAATATGCCCGTATGTTGCAACGAGCGACGAGCCGACAATAGGGACGTTGGATTAGCCCTCATAGTAAATATGCCCGTACGTTGTAACGAGTGACGAGCCGACAATAGGGACGACGACGCAGGGAGGGAAGCAGGCGGATGACGAATGTCCAGGCGACAGCGCGGGAGCTCCGAGTGGTGATGGGAAGGAGGGACGCGGCGCGGATGGGGATGGGAGGAGGGCGCAGCGCGGCATGGAGCTCGAGCGCGACGGGAGAGAGGGCGGAGGCGCAACGCAGGGCACGGATGAAGATGGGAGGGAGGGCACCGGAGATCTTTTCTTTTCAATCCAAACCCTCCTTTTCTTTTCAAAGACGTGGACTACTGTAATTTTATAAATATTCAAGAGGTTTTTCGCAAAATACCAAACGGACTACATGTTAGTTTTATAAACATTTAAATGTTTTTATAAAATAATCAGATAAAAAAATTTTAGATAAAAAAATATTTATTTTATAAATAATTATAGATTATAGATATAGATTATAAATTACAGAGGAGGAATCCTTGCGTCGTACCCACCGGCGAGAGCGTGGTCACCCTGACCCGACCTACTGCCCATCGCCTCGTCCATGTTGGACGCGTTATCCTCTGCAATCTGCATGCTCTGCAACTGCAAGCCAGCTCAGTTGATTTACGGGTAAAAAGAGTAACAGCCTTTTTGGCCCCTTGCACATGGTGAGATTGTGCACCGCTTCGGCCTTCGGCGCGTATATACACAACACTGCCAACAGCTATTTGCTCAAGTAGCAGTAGAAGGAATCCCCTTCAGAAAAAAAAATATGCAAGTTACATACGTGTTGTAACTGCTTAGGTAAAAGTTCACAATTGTCGAAGAAAAAGGTATATACTAAATGTTATTTTTGAGACGATGTTCTTGTTGAAAACATCAACAAGTATTATCAGTAGATTTGAGTGGTCAGTTTCTTTTGTACTCCTAGCACTACTAGTAGAGAATACGGTTATGGCTACGGGAATACTAAGGAGTACTACGTAGTACTAGTTGGCGTGTTCACCGTAGCTACGGAGGTCTCGCAAACCGTACGTACTACTGTACTGTACTAACACTAGGAGCGTATAGAAGGCGACAGGTCGGGACAGGGGGAGGGAGGGATGGACGTGTCGTCGCGTCAGAGACATGCTCGCCGTGCGCCCGTGCCGGCAATGGCACTAGATTCCGCCTATCTATACACGTACCAGGGGTCCAGGGGCAGGCTGGTCTTTTCGATGCGATTTCCTCACACGATTGGGCCACCTGCGGAAGTTACATCGCCGCTGATAGGAAACGATAGGCAGACAAACAAGGAACAACAAAAGATCAATCAAAAAATATAAGATTTAATGTAAAAAAACTTTTATAAGATAGGTGAAAAAAATTATGGATGTCAGCTAATAAATTTTCAAGATTACAAACGTTAAAGGTTTATAATATTTTTTTTAACGATGGCTTGCAAGAAATATATAATAAAGTTGAAACCTGAGCTACGATTCATGCCGTGGGAGGCTCCACCCTCTCCTGCCCCTCTTCCCCTCCTCTCTTTCACCGTCTGCAAAAGTCCAATATAATATTTATTTGTGTGTAAATAAATTTGAATCATAACATCGATGCCATGGTCCCCTGCCTTCGCCCGGCAAACTCTCAATGTTCATCGCCCCGGCAAGCACGACGACGATGACCACCACCACCTTTTGCGGTATGTAAAGATGGGTCCGGCCGGTGAGCCGACCGGCTCGGACGGTGTGCTCGCCGGTGGTGCACCGGCGTCCGGGCGGCCTCGGGAGAAGGGTGGTCAACGTGTTGGATAGCATGTAGTACTGTGCAGAGTGATCTATACATCGCTTTGAGAGGAGAGTGTGGTCGAGCCGTTAGTTAACGAAGCTCGGAGCTTAGCCATCGGAAAATGCACCGGCAGGTGTAAAAAAAAAAGGACACGCGGGTGGATAATCTAATCCCGCAACAACGAAACAGTGCATCAATATGTTCCATTTAAATGTAGAGAAAATGGAGCCACAAAAATGGTCATGTCCTTTTTAAATTTTTGCACGTAAAGAGGATTGAAAGAGATCAACATCTCATCTTTTTTGGGACGACAAAAGCTGGGGTTTACGACCCAGCAAGATCCATAGTTTCTGTACTAGTAGTACTCATAAAATCCCAACTTGGAGCTATACACACGTCCTTTTTGTTGTTTTGCTCACTCTGTCACCTCCTCCTAATCTCTACTGCATACCAATAAATAGATATCGTTTGTCCCCGTGCGAGTAAACTGCAACACTACATGCTGCAGCGTTCAAGTGTGGTTTTGGTGCTGTTTGTTAATGCAGCGGTTACCTCCAAAAGTTGCGAGTAACACCAATGCAGGATTGCAGGGCTAGCTACACGCCAAAGCTTTTCTAAAATCGTGTAGAGGTGTACCCACCTGATCCTGTACTGTAAATTTAGAGCAAGGGCATTTGCTAGGAAGATTCCTAAGTTCACCACCAAGAAACAACCCACATGTACATGAGGAGTAACATAAGGAGATGTCCACACGTATAAACAAAGAATGCTTGTCTCATCCGTTTTCTCCCCCCACACTCTTATAAGATCACGGACTATGTACAAGGATGTATGTATAGCAGATCAAAATTGTTTATTTACACAGAGAAAAAGACGAAAATGTAAGTGTTAGTATGAAATGCCAACAGTTGAACATATATAAATATGGGCCATGTTCGTTTATTCGTATCAGTCAGTCTTATCAGCCATTCAGACAGTATTTTTCTCTCACAAGAATCACCCGGCTTGTCTTATCGGCCGGCTTATAGATCTCTATGCACCGAATACGCCCATGATTGGTTAAGTAATACAGCCAGCTAACATGAAAAAAAACATCATCGAAAGAACAAGAGTGCCTTGGTTGCTTTCGACATTCTATATTGTTGAATAATTAGTGATTTTATTACTGGAAATTGTTTTTTATTGGCGCAGTCATATTATGTTGCAAGAAGTAAACTTTTTACAAATGCTTTAAAGCTGTCATGTGATACTTCTATAAACACTCTTAAGCCGCCACATTGCATGCTTTAATCTTATCATTGATTTTTACTTAAATTAGTGGACGTCATTATTTTAAACCAATAGATTAAACTTATTATTATAAATAATACTTTTTCCTATATATAATATACATATATACGTATGATCGAAAACAAAGCTTACCTACTATCGTTGGAAGGAAAAAAACTATACACACGTATATCAAAAAGACAAAGCCAAAAAAATGTCCATAGTTTGGGAAAAACGACGGTCTTTGAAATATGATTTTTCTACTATACAAAGATAAAATATATTACTTCAAAAATATAAATATGTAGCTAAACAAAGATCTATAATGAAAATATAAAATATCCAATCAACATTCTTTAAACCATCTTTTAAATTATTTTTGAATTATATATCCAATTTGTGATCCTGTTATATTTCTTAAATTAAATTATAAAATTTATATTGTGGTCCTAAATACATGACAACACATGGGATCGACATATAACAATTAGTTGTATGATAATTTTTAAAAAAATTCACATCATATTAGGGTGTGAAATATCACTTCACAAACATGCGATACTAATTTAAATCTACTTATGTAAAAAATAAAAACAACATAATTTAGTTGTGTTTTTTCAAGTATATGTGAGATTTAATTGTAATTTGTTTGAGATAATCTCAAAAAAAGATTTGCTATTTTTAGAATTATTTGATTGGTATTTGAGAAGGGGAAAGTATACATGGTACATAGATGTGAAAAAATTATCGATGATATTTTCAGCCAATGATCTTGCTATGATCCATCATGATATTTATGGTCACATCTTTGCCAAATATTTTTGACACAAACGAATAACATGCATAATAAACTACTCATGATATGTTTTCTTATACTTAAGGAATTTTAATATCTCAGGCATAACTGATTGATATTTGTCATAAACTCTACTGATGTGACTATAAGTGTACTCCAACGGATTAGTTATTGTAAGTTGGGGAAAATAAATATATTCTTCAAATTAGTAAAAGTATCTCATGTGGTTATGAACAATATGTGTTAAAAACAAACTAGGCGCTAAACTATAGTTATATTTGTCAAAATATAAACAATAATATATGGTGGTTTGGATATCATCGTGATGACATGTCTCTTTAGCTATATGTTTTTAAGTATCATCGAATGATTAACTCGCTCATTATCAAAAGAAAGTATTCTACCTACATCATAAAAATTTGAGTAGTAATGATCAACACCATAAAAAATGTGTCTACACTATATCACAAATCTACTAAAAACATTAAAAAATTATCTTGATCACCTCCATCTTCTCTTTGTCCTTCCCTAAAGGACATAAGCATGAACAAATAGAGTTTGCTACGGTGCCATAATTATAGCATGGAACATATAGCTAAGCTGACCCTAGTATAGGCCATCGTCGTTAATAGTGCTCAACCTCCTACTTATCGATCTAATACTTTATGAATGTACGATAATGAATTAGGCATTAAAATTATGCTTCAAAATGGTCTTGAAGAGTATGGCTATATTGTCGTGGGAACCATGTTTGAAGGCAATAGAGAAAAAAGTCTTAGTGGTTATGATCGGCTTTACCCATTAGAATAGTATTTATGTTTAACTTTAATAATGTTATCTCATTAATCGATAGAAGTGGTCGTATTTTCATAATATTAATATATTGATTTAGAAATAAGTGAGGCATGAAACCTAAGTAGTGAAAATTTTAGTGTATTGATGATGTATTAGGTTTATTTTATTGATACATATGTAGTTTCATCTATTAATAGGTGCTCAACTTTTACAACATAATAAGTAGTAGTAGTGACAATAGGTGAATTTATATGTTATTCAGTCAAAATGTTTTTTAAACAGTGAGATATGACTTTTTTAGCATTGCTTTTATAAAACAATTAACAATATACCCGCACATATGCACGGGCTTTCGCTCTTTCACTAACAAATCTGAATTATTTTGAAGAATAGAAGGATAGACAAAATTATAATGACCATAAGACATGATTCGATCTGGCGTTGAATAATAAAAAATTTTTCTATCTTTTTCACTAAAAGTATCCAAAAGTTTATGTCTTGTCTCTCATCAGCCATCAAGAGGTCAAATATATACCTTCCGTCCACAACAAAGAATAAGTATTCATGATCCTTATGAAGTGAAAAAAAGCTATACTAGATGCACATACTTACACTTACAGACAATATTCATAAAATGGTTTGTTTTTTTAGTCGACGTTAAACCGAAATAGTCACTAGTCCGCTGTCTACATTTCTGGTGTAGAAAAACGTAAAAATTGTCTAGACCAGAACCAGGAGATTCTAATTTCTAACACACATACTCTCCTACTAGCCACAAACAGATTCCACCGTGATCAGAGAAGCTCCCTCCCAAGTAGCCACTGGGAAAAGCCGCATCTCAAAAAACCATTGCACATCCATCCCCACGGTTTCCCCTCTGTATCTCGTGCTGTCCCGTAGCTGTACCGATCCGGCCGGTGACGCCGTTGCAAAAATAAACCCACGGAAACCGACGAACACACTTGCCTCTGCGCGCACCTGGAACGGCAACGTCCAAAGGCCGGACTTTGTGTTTGCGTTGCCGCGCGCTTCCGCGAACCGGGAGACGGTCGCCAGATCGAAACATTTCGAGATTTTACTACCTTACCCAGCTTATATATACGCCTTTACCCGACTCACACCTTAGCTCTATCTATCCAGTGACACACACACACACACCCCATCGCCCATAAAAACCAGCGTGTGATTAGTACCGTACCGGCAGTCTAGTGAGATCGAGTACCACGAGATATACTACTTCTTGTCGTGCTGCTTACCGTTGATGCGCTTAGCCGCCGCTTGCCATGGCCTCCGCCGTAGCGAGTAACTTGCCTGCAGCTGCGCCGGCGGCTGTCATGTCGTTCGGTGTCGGTGGATGGCACGGTCCCCGTGTCTCGTTCAGCCGCGACGCCGGGGCTGAGGAGGCCGCCGCCGTGGTCGCCGCGGCGGTGGCGACGACGACGACGACGACGCCGGAGCCGGCGATATCGAAGGACTTCATCGACTTCGAGTTCAGCCTCGGGGGCTCCGCCACCATGCTCCCGGCGGACGAGCTTTTTGCCGATGGGAAGCTGCTCCCGCTTCGGAAGGCGGCGGCGGCGGCGGCTGTGCCGGAGCTGGATGCGGTGGCACCACGGCCGCCGCAGCCTGAGGCAATGCCGGCGCCTTCGGAACCGATGAAACCACTCCGGGCGGCTGCGGCCGCGGTTGATGCCACCGACCCGTACGTTTTCTCCCCGAAGGCGCCCAGCTGCTCGAGCCGGTGGCGGGAGTTGCTCGGGCTAAAGAGAGCGGCAGCTCAGAGCCCGAAGCCATCGCCGTCGCCGTCGTCTGCGCCGGCGAGAACCCCGGGAGAGCGATGAACTCGACGGCGGCGAGGTCGCTGAAGCTGCTGCTCCAACGGAACAACGTCCGCTCGTCCGGCGCCTCCGCGTCGGAGCTCGCCTCTGCGCCGCTCCTCCGCGACAGCTCCGACTCGGAGGCATCTCTGTCCCTCGCCTCCTCCCGCTTCTCCCTCTCCTCGTCGTCGTCGTCCTCCGGCCACGACCACGACGACATCCCGCGCCTCTCCCTCGACTCTGCCGCTGACCCCAACCCGCCTCGCATTCGCCTCGTCCGTTCCTCCCACCGCCATTCCACCTCATCCTCCTCCCGCGCCGGTCGCAGCCCCGCCCGCCGCCGCCCCTCCCCGCCTCCGCCGCCGCGCTGCCTCTCCGTCGACTCCCGCGCATGAACTCCTCCGGAAAGATCGTGTTCCAGGGCCTGGAACGCAGCTCCAGCTCCCCGTGCAGCTTCCACGCCGCGGCGAAGCCACGCTCCCGCGCCGTCGACCGGTCATACTCCTCCGGCGTCCGCGTGGCGCCGGTGGTGCTCAACGTGCCGGTGTGCTCACGGCCAGTGTTCGGGTTCTTCAAGGACAAGAAGGACGCCGCGGTGAAGGACGCCACGGCGGCGAGGACACGGTCGTCGCTGGGGCGGAAGACGGCGGCGCCGCAAGGGTGGAGCGGCGAGCTGGGGAGATCTTGTGGGTAATTTGACTCTTGTTTGACCGGTTAGTTGTTGGGCTTTGTCTTGTTTGCTACCGGTACGATGAGTGCACGGAAAGGGAAAGGGGGCAGCCATGATGAGATGATAGTTTGGTTTTAACTGATTTTGTTTGTTCTTTGGAGACGCCTCTTGGAAGGTCTAATCAATTGACTGTTGTTTTTTTTTCTCCTTAGAACTGTATATTCCGAATTTTGCTTCTGTCTCCTATCATCAAAGTTGATCTTATTTCTCCTTTTAATTGTCTCATAGTATTGTTCCTTGCAACAACTGGTAGAAGTAAACACTGTCCAAATGGTGTTTGGTGGAAAGTTCAAATGCTGTAAAAACTGCAATACATGCAAATGATGGGGGTGGCATTTTTAGGGCAGAGCAAAAAATTGATCTCACTTGATGCAAGCACAAGCACAAGCACAGCCCTAATAGTTTGTGCTTATCTGCATCGGAATCAGCAACGGTAGCCAGTAAGTAGATGCCGGCCGGGCCAGAGTTCATTTTAAAAACAGGAGGTCGAGCCAGCCAGCCAGCCGGTCTGGTCTGTCCATCCAATCCACGGTCCACCACCGGCTTGATCTGCTCTGGATCCGGCCACTGGGCCGCATGTGCTCGCCTCTAAATATTCGCGAAGACGAAGAGAGAGAGAGAGAGAGAGAGAGAGAGAGAGAGAGAGAGGGGGGAAAACACGAAATTCTCGCCTCTCGCCACGGAAAGGCGTCGTCACCGCGATGGGCGCGGCCGAACGCTCCGTTTTTGCTCGCGTGCGACACCCGCGGCCACGCACGTCCATGTGGTGGCCGCTGACGCTGCGGCGGCCTGCGATTTCTGCAAACGCCACGCTCCTCCCGCTCCGCCTCCGCGCTATTCTGCGCTCTGCGCCGCGACCTTTTCTATACCTGTATACACGCGAGGCAGTTGCCAGTGGCACAACGCTGCAACGCTGCTGCTGCCTGCCTCTTCCTCTGCCACGCTTTGCACTTGGCACCCTCTGCTCCTCGCGAATTCCGGATCGTATGCGTCGTCGTGGCGGGTGGAGGGTGGAGGGTGGTGGTGGTGGCCATTTTCTCTGCCGTTGTGGGTGTTTGGATTTAAGGACACATTTTATCAGTGTCACGTCAGATCAAAGGTTTAAATACCAACTTAAAAAACTAAACATAAACTAATTAGGAAAGTAATTACAAAATTAAATAATAATGTGTAAGATAACTCTATTAAAATTAATTAATCTTTATTTATAATTAATTCATATTTAATTTTTTATCTTATGTGAAAAGTTTAGTTCGGAACCCAAACATCCGACGTGGCCATTTTCCCTGCCGTTGGCTTGCATCCTCTCGGGTCTCTCTGCTGCTGCTCGCGCATGGGCGCGTTGCTTGTTTACGTCTCTCCTCGCCTGCGCCCTGCAGCGACGCAGCAGACGCGTAGGTAGGGCAGAAGCACAGGTTGATGATGAGTATGGGCCGGGGCCTACACTGCCACTGGCAGTGTTCCAGAGAGACCAGTGGTGCCATGATGCTACAGCTATCACCTTTGTGCAATGGATGTAGGAGTAGCAGGAAAAACACATGCAATAATCGATGCTGCATAAGCAAAGGATGCAGGACTCTATAATGCAAGGTTTGCATGAGTACTTGTAAGTTAAAATTTGCATTTCAAAACTTACTATTAAAGTTGATTCGGTGGTTTTTCATCGTAGTTTATTTTAACACATTTAGACCCCTTTTGATTCAAAGGAAAAAGAATTTTTTATAGGATCTTTTCTATATGGTTGCTCTTTGCATCAAAGAAATGAACCCTAAGAAATTTCTATGGAATGACTCATTTCATTCAAATTTTAAACATGATGATGTAGAACCTCGTGAAAAGTTTTTTGTTGAGTTTTTTTATCTCTCCTTAAAATTTTGTTTCCTTACGCTCTAATCAAACGGTAATTCTTATGTTGTAATTTTCTGTTTTACATCTGTATTTTTATCAAAATTAAATGTTTTTTCTATTTTTTTGTTTTTTCATTTCCACGATTGTCCTTACTTTTTTAAATCTGTAAAGACACGTATATAAAAGTTAATAACTTTTACGAATAAGCATATGTGTAGACGGAAGGACGGGCTAATTGTGAACGCTCTCTCGCTTACTGGTGCTCGATGGTGTGTATAATTGGGCATTGGGAAAGGGAGGACAAGGAAAGGTGCTCATCGAATAATTACTGAAATGTATGCACATCTTGGCATGTAGTGAAGGCTGACAACGTTTAAAAGCTAGGGGGAAATCATGGCACGGAGAAGGCTGAGGCGTCAAAGCAAAACTTTGTTGAGCGAGCGTGAGTTCAGCAACGAAAGCCGCCAGAAAAAAAAGAGAGAAAAGCAATGATCTCCATCAGAAATTCATCACACCTGTAATCACCTGCGCCGTCTGATGCGACTCCAAGCAAGGAAGTGACGGCCATCTGACGGCTACCAATGCGTCGTGACTTCCTGCGCCACACTAGGGAGGCAGCCCTCCTGACGACCTGCCATAAAATACTCTACCCCCTTGGGCTAAAAAAACATAAAAATTAAACAAAAAATGGATTTGATTAGGGATGGTCCTAATCCTGGTTTGGTCTGATGCTGCATGCGATTATGCTTTGATGGGGAAATCGACTAATTAATCTCTTGTTTATTGAACGCTAGTTTGGACTGTAGTGAGGGGCCAAAGGACGACACCCTGTACTGCCTCTCTGTACTGTGCTGCTGAACCAAATTTAATCACATCTGGCTGCTGTGTTTGGTTATTTTTTTTCTTTTGGGTAATGATGGCGAGGGATTTGGACGTTGTGTTCGGTTGAAATAATTTAGCTTCAGACCGTTTGCAGTTTTAATCATCGCCGGAATGAAAACGTTTTTATCGTGCCAGGTCGAAGCAGAATTCAGATGATGTTTTATAGGTTTTCTCAAATTTTTTGTTGAAGCGTCCATGGATGGTGTAGGTGGACCGATGAATCTGGGACGTTGGTTTCGATACGGACGGATCTGATCGCGCGTGTGCATTAGCCTTATGACCTGCGAGGCTAACGCAGTTCGTTTAAAATCTTGCCTCGTCCTGAAACTTTCTCCAAATGCTGCAATTTCACCGCATTGCTGATGCCCATCTCGTACTGTCGGAGTTTGCTGTTACGCATGTTACATTATTACATCATACAACATGCTGGTTTTGGTAATGTTTACATGGATTATTGTATAAAATTAGTGTCATACTTGGCTTATTTGGATAGTAAGGCTCAGTTGAAGTGCTCAGATTTTCCGAACAGCCTTAATTTTGATATGAAAAGGAGCCCCCCCTTTCTTCCCTTTCTCTTTTCTTTCTCTTTTCTTTTGCAGCAGTAAAATCTGTATCTTAATCAGAAAATTTAAAGCTAGTAATTTTGATTTCACGTGTGATAATTTATCAATTTACTTCCCTGCAGCCTCAGAAGGAAAAAGAAATATAAATTGTGCGTTCAATCATTTTTATGTTAAACATAAGCTGAATTAGATTTAGAGATTTTTGTCGCGGCTATTTTAGGTTGAGTAATTATCTAACTCCTGCAGTGCTCTCCAATAGACCAATATGCTGAAGTTATAGTCTTGATGTTCTGGATTAATTTATAGTCCAATCAACAAAAGAAATGGAACAAGTTGTTGTGTTGAACTAGTTGCTTATGGTCCCCTAGCTATATATGCTACATTTATAAGAAACATATGCTACAATCTCCTTTTTGGCTACTAGGGAACCCAATTCTTTCATACTTTTGTCTCGTTCTTTTCTATCAAGATATATATTTTATCTTGATTTTTATTAGCATTTTTTAAAAAAGGCAAAACTGTATATTCCGTACAAAATTTTCTATATAGAAGTTGGATATTTCTAATTTTCAAGTTTAAACTAATCAAAATTCAATTAATCATATGCTAATGATTTTTTGTTTTACGTGTTCCTACTTAATCTTCATCTTCAAGTGGAGCTATTCAATTTTGGGTTGAAAACGACCTGGTCAAATTGTTAATAACCAAATTTGGTAAGCCAAATCTCCAAGTTTGAAGTTACAATCGAAGCGAAATTGGAGTACGTGATTCCCGGGAACAGAGTGTGCGTCGGCTGAGTTTGAATCGGCTGAGGGATCGGTTGGGAGACCGAGTCGGATGAGCATATCCGACATAGCCGATTCCGATTAGGATAACATATATGACCGGTCTCGGAAGGAAGATATGAAGATCATCATTAGATTCAGTTTTCAAGTGCTTTAGAGATATTGCTATCTACGGATAAAGTTTTGAAAAGACAACTGTATCTTTAATTTAGAATATTTTATATAGTTTCCTTGAGAATCACGACAGGAGGCTCTGTCCCAGATATTTGCCTGGCGGAGGTCGATGTACGGAGGCCGCGGAGGCCGACGAGGAGGGGTACGGAGGCCGGACACATGCGGCGGAGAGAAGGACGATAGCGAGTGGCGGCCGATGGGTAGAGAGATGGGGTTTTGGGCATGAAAAAGGTGGGGCTCCAGCAGCTTCTTGATCCTCTTCGTTTCCGTCGTCGGCATCCTCTTCATCTCCATCCTCCTCGCCTACTACCTCTTCCTCACCATCCCCTCCGCGGTAAGGTAGCAGCGACAGTGGGCGGCCAACAAGGAGTGTCACAGCAGTCCGTGGCGGCGGAGGAGGTGAGGAAGAGTAGCGGAGAGGTGGAAGACGGCAACGGCGAGGAGGAGGCCAGGAGCTTTTGGATCCCACCTAAACCAATGTGGCGTAGTCTTCCTCCCCCGATGCACCTCTCTTTCTTAGTCGTCGTTGTCCGTGGGCCCATCGCGTTGGTAGCCGGCTACTCTAGCCTCTCCATGCCGCCCGCTGCGCACCGTCCTAAAGATAGAAAAAGATAGGAAGAGAGGTTTGATGGCGAAGGGTGTGTCCGGGGCAGTGACATCGGGGTCAACGCTGGTGCTGGCGGGGCTAACTTTGACGGGAACATGGATGGTGATGGCGTTGATTGTGGCGACGTCGCCATTGGTGCTCTACAGGCTCGTGCTAGTGCGGGTCGCCGTCGTGGCGTCGCTACTGGTGGCCAGGTTCGCGTCCTCTATCGCGGCGTGCTAGCGTGGATGTACTGCCCGCCGGCCTATCGACCTCCTCCCTCCCCGCTCGGCTCCCCGCCTCCTCCCTCCCTAGCCCGCTCATCGACCTCCCCACCTCCTTCCTCTCTGCGCGTGCTCATAGACCTCCCCACGCACTTCGGATGGCTTCAGCTCTGTTAACGTTAGAATTTGGTAAGCTCCGGAGCCTGAATCGGCTGGGTGTCCATCAGCTGATGCCGAATCGGACAAGGCAAGCCGATGTAGCCGATTCCGATACGACAACATTGGAGACACCGTCGGATCAAGATGATGTGCTTCATGAGGATTGTCATATAAAGATAGAGTCCTAAAAAGGTAATTGTATCTATTAATTAGGAAGAGTTTGTTAGTTTCCTATTTTATCTTTAGGAAAGTGTATTAGTGTCCAATAAAGACTCGGTTTGTTTCCTTTTTATCTTCAGAAAAGTTCAGGTTGTAATCTGTTAGGATCTTTGTTAGCCTATGAGTATAAATATGTAAGCCCGGAGTTCATGTATGATATCTCTTGATCAATAAAATTCGGCGCATCGTCACCATTTATCTTTTCTACTTTATTCATCACACGGCGGGATTTGGCACCCAACGCAGGGCTGCATCGGCCTCGATCTCCGACGAAAGGGTAAGTCCAATGTTCCGCCGCCCAAGCAATTGTATTGGCTACGTCGGCGTTGTCCAAGGCTGCATCGACATTTGACCTCTTGGATTATTCCGGTTTGGTTAACATGTTTGCCTGCCTATTTATCATATGCATCTGTTAATCTAGTCATGGTATTTTAATTTAATTCTATCGGTTGGCTCTCACTTTAGGATTTCTGCTGATACCGGCTAAATTGTTTACTAGATTAGATTAGCTTATGCATCTACCACCCTGAAAATCAGTCAAAGGCTTAATTGTCTAGATATTGTGTTTCTTTTCATACTTAGTGCTATAGAAGTCGTGATTAGAACCATAATCTCTAGCCTCGCCCGTTGGTTGCCACTAAGGGTTTCGTTGGGGTTTCACCGATGAGTTATTTGGATATTGCATCGGCTTGCAAGGAATGTACACAAGTTGGATCTAGCCGATTGCAGCAGAGACTTCATTGGATATTTAATCATTTGGATTTAACGACATCGGACTTCCAGCCGATGTGTGTTTTAATCTTTAAATCAATATCTATGTTATCATGTGATTGCTTTGTGCCATAAGACATTGCTATATCATCATGTTATTATCGACCGATCACCTTTTACGTAGATGTTTGCTCGCGTACCCGATGGATTGAAACCCTAGCTGCATCGGGCGCGCATCGGCCGGGATCGCGTCATCGGCGATTGGCCGATCGACTATATTGGTTATTGACCTATTAGCCGATATGCTTTACTTCGGATGCTTTGTATATCTTGTCTCGTGGCAGGATCAAACCGATCGGCACGCCCACGATTCATCGATTCTAGGACCTGCACCGGAGCTAAGCGATCTTTCAGCCGACGTGTTGATTTTTCTCGTCAACACGCTCGTTGGTGAAGAGAGGAGATAAAGGTAGAGAGGGGGAGGTGGACGAAGTGAGACCCACTAACATGTGGGTTCATTTTTTATCTTTTTGTTTGATAGACATGTGGGCCCTGCATATTTTTTTTAATTTTTAATTTTTAATTTTGCTCCTTTTATTTTTTGATCAAACTACCACGTAAGCGTCACGTTATTGCCACGTAGGGCGAAAGCCTAGTCAAAGGAGCCGCGTAGGTGTTATGTTAGACAAAACTAGGAAAATACTGTTGAGGTACCTTTTTTGCACTGATTTTATATGTTGGGGGACTTGTTGTTTCTGGTTTTTGGGTTCGGACAAAAATCGGACTCGCTGTCAAGTTTTAAGGAACCTCAAATGAACTTATTCCTTCATCTGAAAAGGCCATGACTCTTACCGTTACGGCCCACCTAAAGCCCATAATCTGTCCACCTGGCCCATAAATTTACAGACCTGACCAAATTAAGGCCCACGGATCCAATCAAAGCTCATAACCTTTTGTTCCGGGCCGACCCAAGGCCCAAAACACTTTCGCCACGGCTCATAACCTTACAGTTCCAGCCCACTTATGGCCCAAGATTGTCAGTCCCATGCCGGCCTACAACATTTTTCATCGCCACTTGGGCCCTCGTTTTGACGCTTTTTCTAGGTGGGACACGTGGAAGCAATCGTGATATTTTGATCCAACGGTCCAAACCCTTCGAGATACTCATAGAACTGACGAGTAGAGCGGTAAAAAATGTGAAATATTTTTTTTTGAAAAGAGGATTTTTTTTTGAACAGAGAATGTGAAACATTTATCAACCAAACAGCTAACTGTGCCCAAACACAGCTGCTGGTATTTCCAAACATTTTTGCATTCCACTGCCAATTGATCGACAATATTAAGACAAGAAACAGCTCATATCATCGGAATTTTACATGTTGTAGTATCTGTGCAGATCTCACCACATTTCGATGTATGCCACCACATGATACAATGCACGATACCAGCAAATCCAGCATGATCACTCGTGTTAAATTCAGCTACTTCTACCGCGGTGCTGTGAATACCTGACATACTCTGTCCGCAGCATGTTGAGCACATCATCATCAAGCTTCTCCAGCTGACCGGAGTCCCGCAGCTTGGGGTACAAATGGGCGACGCTGCCGACGGCAGCCTCCACCATCTCCCACTGCCCCAGCTGCGCCGCGAAGCCGACGAACTCGACGGAGGTGGCCGTGATGGTGGAACTCAAGCAGGAGGTGACCACTGACAGGCTCTCCTCCTTCACTCCCTCCAGGAACCAGAATTCAGACAGGGATGATAGCTCTACGTAAGGCCTTAGTTGAGACAGTTGCTCCTCGCTGTTCAGGTTTCGCCAACAGCAGTCAGGGACGATTTTCGGTAGGTCACCGGAGTAGAACCAGTGGATCAGTTTGTCCAGCGCTTGCCAGCCCAGTGGAACATTGATAACTTCTGAGAAGCTGCATGAATGGTTATTATCGTTCATTTGAAGGATATGTGAAATGGTGTTGCAATTGCCAACATAATGCATGAGGGTGACAGTTAAAACAATGAAACAGTCGAGAATTTGCAGCAGTTTGAACAAGCATGGGTTGTCAGCAAGTAAAAAAGTTACCGACAGAAGGCACACCTCTCATGCATCCCAGATTGAAACAATGCCCGGAGGTAATCGCAGCTCATGCTCAGTACAATTTTATGGCAGTGAACGTGCGAAGTCGAGAGTTGGCATGAGCCATAGTAGCACTTCATTTCTTCATTTGACTGAGCCTCCAGAATTATGTCCCTGTAATTATTATGGATTAAGGGGGCTTCAAGACAAGTCAACAAGACTAGACAGGACAAAATGCAAGGTAGTATCCGTTTTATATGCCAGGTGTTGTGTGATCTGTTCTGACTTCTGACGCGCTAGTAAACAGAAAAAAGAACTCTTCGAAGTAGCTAAAGAATGAAAAATTACTAAGACTAGGACAGTGCTAAGAATAACCAAAAGAGCTCAGAAGGCATATCAGACTGCCTTTTGGCTCACAAGCTGGAATCGATAAAAATAGCGATTATAGGAAGAACTTACGAGAATGAACATTTAACTGGTTCAAGTGCTGCAGTAAGATCATATCTAGGACAATCAGAGTTCCACCTGGGCTGCTCTGTTTGAAGCATCTCTTGTAATGATTTCAAGTGACAATACTTTGCAAGTGTCCTTACTGGCTTAACATTGTCATCATCTACCATGGCAAAATTTGTGTATGCATATTCCAAAATTTTCTTCAAGCCATAACTATCTACACGATCAGACATTCGAACATGATAAAATGATCTGCCCCATTCATCAGTAATTTTTCCATCACCATCAAGGGATTTTGCAGATGGCAACAACTTTGGACACCTTACTGAAATGATGGCTGTATGAGCTTTTAAAGATTCACCATCTGAAAGCAACAGTTCCAGATCAGCTAGCTCATTATCATCTAAGGCCCTTCTCATCTTTCCTCCCAACTTGCTTGGAAAACCGCATAGGCCAAACAAACTCAGTATATGTGAAATGTACAACTTCGGTCCTGGGCTCAAGTTTTGACATAATGCATTTTGAAGAACTCTAATCAGACCTTCACTATAATGATCTCTGCAATCGCTGCACACAATCCCCACATCCAAATTCCTTTTACAGTGGATACAAGCAAAATTGGTGCTCTTTAGCAGATTAAACAACACCATGAGACCATAGAATAAAGCAATATTCTCACCTTCCCACTCTTCAACATGACTACAACATGAACCTCCATCCAAACAAAATTGCAGATGAGAAGCAACTTTTGACCTCGTGATATGTATATTGTAATGTAGACATTCCTTGATAATGGTGGATAGTACAGCAACAGCCCGTCTCGTGTTAAGGAGATTATGGGAAGGTTGTAACATCACCATGCCCGCTAGGCTCATGAGGTTGGACATAATTTTGACATTGTCAAAAGATGCGATAATGCTTCTTGTAGTATTTGATTCTAACGATGTGAACAGAACATTCAAACAGTCATCACCTAAAGGTAAAACTTGTAAGAGTTTAGAACTTGCCTCAGACAAAATGTATCCACTGGGTGAAAGAAGCATCATCAGAACAGCCCTCAAAGCTGGCTCATGCACAGCCTTAGACAATTTCATGGTGTTGCTTTTCTGCATAGCATCTGCTGCAAGTGAGCTGCAAAAGAGCAGGACAGAAAATGTAAATCGGCACACAGAGAGTCATCTATAAATTCATAATAGCACTCGAGAAAACTATAGCAAGATGGGAGAATATTAATACCTAGTACCTACCAAATACAATGTATTAGTGCCTGCAAGGCAGAATCTTGCCCTTTCCTAACAGAGAGATACTCATCTTTGCAATGTACGGCTAGATTTCCAAGTATATCCCACACATAGGAATGTATATCCATAAAGTTGTTGGAAACCATATCGAAAAGCTTGTCATGGCACAAAATCTGATGGGATTTATGTGAAGAGATGCAGCTACCAGTAAGAATCTTATATAATACATCATCAATAGCATGAGACCAAAAGAGCCGATGATGATCCCCAGCATAACGAAGGACCAGCAGTGCAGTGCGGCAGCCCTCTATTGTTAACAATCTTTCATCATCTCTAGACATTGCATTGATTGTGTCTTCAATAATGTGAGACATTAACAGACCGTGCCCCTTTGAAGATCGCTGCAGATCACATTTTGGTTTCAAATCATACAACATATTTCCAAAAAAATCAATTGTATTAATTAATCGTCAATTTTTAATGCTCTTACCAAGAGAATCTGATAGAATTTCAATGCTTCAATTCTAGCAATAGATGGACTGGACTTCCTCACAAGCACACCAACCTTAGACATTAACTCTTCATTATTCAGAAGGACCATTGCACCATTCCCACATAAAGCTGGATTACAATAATATTTGGAAGATAAGATGAAACTAAAGGAATAGAAAAAAGATCTATGCAGATTTTAATACAAAGGTCAAAGAAGGTAATTACCAAAAAAGATGTACCTAAAGCAGCATATAGCTTGAGGACTCTAACCGCAATATCCATTTCAGAGGCAACACAGTATTGTGCTAGCTTTCCCATCAAGTTGCGGTTACTCCATACATGGTATCTCGAAGATGGCCAAATCCACAGTATAATTCTTAGCAGAGACATCATTTCCGTCAGATAGTTTAATGGATGGACATCATGGGAGTAATTCTGCAGAGCTGAAATGACACTAAAAATTGCATTGGTTTTCTCCAAAGCTTCCCAAATTTCTGCACGAATCGAATCTCTTGCTGTGACTAGGGTATCCAGTATGCAGTTCAATGCACTTGCAGATGAGACAACTATAGTTATCTGGTTTGCAGAGAGCTGACTCGCGAGGCATGTAACGACCTCTAAAACCGGGTATTGGCGAGCTAAATTTCCTATACTAGAAACTAACTTCAAGCTCACATCTGTTGCTTGGATCAGAACTGAAACATTCTTGGACTGAAGAATACCTTCTAATGCTATGAGTATATCCGAAACTGACTCCTGGTTATCAGAAAAATGAGGAGTACTCAGAATTTCACTACTACCATACCAGTCAGCAAGAATAACACACAGCGAAAACATAAAGGAAGATCAAAGTTTGGCTAGACCGTGTTATTTATAGAGATAAAAACAAGGTATACCTTTATAGGAGGAAGCCTCAGCATCTCATTAGACAAACAGCCAAGAAAGGCTGCTGCTGCTTTGAGCACATGAGACTGTATTCCAGCATCAGTAGACTGCCATTTCTTTGGATCTCCATCACACCTGACAAGCATACACACAAGATCTCAAATGGAATACATCTTTGCAAAATCGCATCCTTCTAAACTTTTTACACGGTACTTCTTTCAGATTATTTCTCGTCAAATTCCCCTTTTCCTAGTTAGTAATACAAGCAACTCCTTTCTTAAACAAACTAGAAAAATCGCAGGAAGCCACCGGGAGAGAGCCGAATAAATCATCCTGCTGCTAGTCTGCAACTACTGAAGAGCAAGCAATTCCAGGGAAGAGGGGCGTGGTGAGTGAATAATTAATTACTTGGCGAGGCCGAGCGCGAGGGCGTGGTGGAGGCGGGCGCGGAGGGAGAGAACCTGGTCGGTGAGCAGCTGCTCGCCTCCTCCGCTGCCCTTCCTCCTGCTCTTCTCCTTCCCGGCCGCCTTCGAGACCCCGGCGGCACGCATCGCGTCGCCGGCTCGCCGCAGTGGCCGCACTCGCCTCTCACGCCCCCACTTTCTTCGGGAACTTGCGTAAAGCGTCTCGACTCTTGGGTGGGGTCTCGACTGGAGAGAGGTGAAAAGAGAGAAAATTTGATAATATGATTATGTTTTAAAATTCATATTTATGAGGATGAGAGGTGGATCAGGATGTCAAATAATCAGGGGTTCTGGCATATTTGCTTTTATTTTGTGTTGAAATTATTTTTTGTTTTTGTTTTTTTGATTTTGTGAATTTATCCTTGTGTTTTCAAAACAAAGCAAGACGTTGCCCCTATTCTGATATGTTGATTTAACGGTGTTAACTTTTTTAAAAAAGACCAAAATACCCATGAGCTTTAAGAAGGCAATGCAATTGCTACAGAATCAAACAACCGATGCAGATTATTTTAGTCTCGCTAAGACATACTGTCAACCTAGGTTCCAATCATAATTCACAAATCAATTAAACATTCCGGCTAAACAAATCATATAAGAAATAGATTTTTGGGCAATTTGTTCTTCCAAAATTGACTGAATTTTCTTTAAAAAGAGAATTCGAGTGGAGTTGGGCGAGCTCAAACTCCTCCAGTGGTCGCAGAGCTAGGCCGGCGGCGAGCTTCTCCTACCACCATTACACCAGTGCACTCCTACATGGAGTTGCTTCACCCCGGGCAGCCCAAGCCCCGAGCCGTCACCGCCGCCTCGAGCCGACGCGAGCCAACGCCACCATGCCGCCGCCTCCTTCCCGAGCCGTCGCCGCCGCCGCCGCGCTCCCCGCCCGCCAACGCCCCGAGCCGACGCCGCCGCCGCGAGCCGCCGCCACTGCCGTGCCCTAGCGCAAGCCATCGCGTGCCCTGCGCCCGTGCGTGTGAGTGGAGGAGATAAAGATAAAGATAGAAGGTTAAGATGGTCTTTTCACAGTTATTTACATATATGTGGTAATTTTTTTAATTCGTTTGTTTAATATCGCCTAAGAGCCATCCAAACCAGAGCAAACGACACTTCGTTTCAAATTCGCGAGGGCAAAATCACAAAGTTAAAAAAACAATGGTAAAATTATAATTAGACCGATGGATGAGGGCAAAATTATAATTATCCCAATAATCAAAGCTCCCATTTTAAGAAGTGTTAAATTATCAAATCTCTCGATGAAAGAGAGACGGGCGAGCCTACTAAGCGAGTTGGAGTTGGGCTAGAGAGTCCGGGGGAGGGCTAAGTTGGGTGGGGTAATTGGGCCTTTCGTGGGCTTCATTTTCCCTTTCCTTCGCTTGAATCCGCATGAAATTTCGAATTTTTGGCATTTATAATTTTATTTTTTAAAGATTTACAAAAATAATTTTCGGATTCGAAAATTTACAAAACTAGTCGCTTCCCACTCTCTTGGAGGGCGTGATTGGATAAAACGCCCTCCCGAGGGTGTATTATCCGACGTGGCGACGGCCATTGGGTGCCGTCGCGCGGCGGATATTTTGCAGGCGGCCCCCTTCCCGCCCTAACCAAGGGCGTTTTCCCTATTCATACAGGGGCCGCCGCAAAAGGGCGGCCGCCCGGCTTTTTGCGGCGGCCCCTTCCCGCCCTAACCAAGGGCGTTTTTCCCTGTTCATACGGGGCCGCGCAAAAGGGCGGTCGCCCGACTTTTTGCGGCGGCCCCTTCCCGTCCTAACCAAGGGCATTTTTCCCTGTTCATACGCGGGCCGCCGCAAAGGGCGGCCGCCCGGCTTTTGCAGCGGCCCCTTCCCGCCCTTCCGGAGGGCGTTTTTGACCTTCCCGCCCTCCGGAAGGGCGTTTTTAGCCTGGGCGTATATAAGACTAGAGTCAAAGGATTTTCTCTCATTTGCATCCTCCCAAATCCAAAAAAGAACAGAGAGAGGGTGAGGAAGAGGAAGGAGCGGCGAAGCCCCGCCGGATTGCGTACTCCATCCGAGGTAAATGCAATATCCCGTCGTTATTTTTTTGTTAGTTAGTATGTAAATGCAATATTAGGAAAAACGCAATTTTTTAATATTTAAATAGTTATTGAATATTTTGTTATAGATTTGTAAAACAGATGATTTAATTTAGATCAACTTAGATAATTTAATCGACGAACATAGGTAGAATAGATGGATCAACAAGGATAATTTAATGGACATTAACATAGATAGAATAGATAGATCAACTTAGGTAGAATATATCTGGATCTATGTGTAAATTATGTCAGTAGATGGTAAGCACTATAGATAATCGTACGTATAATTTTGTTGATAATCAAAATATGTGTAGATATAAAGTACGATTTAATTTAATTTAGTTTACAAAATTTGTCAAATTTAAATGAACGAGGTACAATTGGCGATAGATGAAACGAACAAATCAATTCGGGATATCTTAAGATGTAGACCAGAGAACATATTGTTAAAGAAATTAACTTAGACACGTAATCATCTAGGCAACATATTCGTAGTATGGAATAAACTCGCTTTCAATTTGTTTGTCGTGCACTATGGCAAGTAAGATCATATTTCGATAGTTCACGGTGAAGGCAACGTTAGATACGGTCCGAAGGTGTAGATCCGTCGAATTTAGGATGAAATCGAAGGGCATCGATAGGCCGCCGAGAAAACGTTTGAGTCGTGTATAGTTGGTTGCTACGTGGATTTAAAGTGGATACAAGAGTAAACACAATGTCTCTATCCGTTGTAGTAAGTCGTGCAATGTAAGGATATTATTGGGAACTTATGCCTATAGATAACACCGAGTCGTGGAGACGTTATGTGAACATGGCACTTGAAAGGTCATGTCCCCTTGTTATTTTTGTGGCATTGCACGAAATCGATAGCGATAATACAATGCAAACAGAGTATGGTGAAGGTCCGAGCAATGAAGCAAGCTTGAAGGAGGTGATTGGCATGGCGGACGAGGGGAGAGAATCGAAGCAATTGTTGAAGAAATGAAGAGGGAGGATTCTGAAAATGAGCAAAGTGAGGGCGATGAATCATCTGACGATGAAGAAGATGTCATGCCCGTCGATTGGGAACAAGCTGATTTCTCTCGCTTGTTATCTCGGAAGGGCAACATGTTTCATTTGAATACAAGGATAACGAGGTCATCCAGGGTGCTAGGTATGCTCATAAGGAAGACATGAAAGAGGCAGTGAAGTATTGGGCAGTGTCTTTGCATAGAGAGTTTAGGGTGGTGAAGTCTACGAACTATGTGTATGATGTGAAGTGTATGAAGGATGATTGTCCGTGGCACGTTCATGCATACAAGGGAAAATGGAGTGACTATTGGAAAGTGAGCATTGTTGGTGAGCACACATGTCTGTTGCCGGGGGTAGATAAGTACCACTGCAACATCACCTCGGCGTTTGTTGCCAGTGAGATGTACAGCCATGTTGTTAAAAACACGGATTTTTAACCAGGCTCCATTATTAAGCACATTCAAAGGAGGTGTGGATTCACTAGGTGGATCGACAATGTCATTCCCCAATATAACAGCCTAAAAGTAACTGAATGTGAAACTCAAAAGGAGTACAACACCGAGAAGGAAAGAGAAAATTGATGACAAGCTTATCGCCCTTGAAGGTTCCATAGGTAGCCGAGCCTTGACTCGTCGGGGATGAGTTAGTTGTATCATGTATGAATAAGACATTTGCCATGTATTGTATCATCCATACCTAATGAGTTATGTAACAAAGGTGCAAACAACCGCTTAACCATTGCTACTAAGTTAACTTTGTTAAAACAATATGTTATGATAACACGTAATGCAAACAACATATGTACGATACCTCGAATATTTACATTTGCAAAAATATTTACATTTGCCACAATACGACGATAAAACAAATGTTCATTACACAACATATTTACATTTGCAACAATACGACGATAACATTTACATTTGAAACAATACGGATCGGTTACATTTGCAACAATACGACAAATCAAATGGATCGGTTACATTTGCAACAATACAACGATAACATTTTACATTTCAAACAATATGAGAAAGGGTCGGTCGATTAGGGTTTAGGATAAAAAGCCTTTCCGGAGGGCGGGAATGGCAAAAACGCTCTCGGAAAGGCGAAAAGGGGGCCGCCGCAAAACATGCAAAAACACCCTTACCAAGGGCGAAAAGGGGCCGTCTCGCAAAAGCCGGGCGGCCGCCCTTTTGCAGCGGCCCCCGTGAACAGGAAAAACGCCCTTGGTTAGGGCGGGAAGGGGCCGCCTGCAAAATATCCGCCGCGCGACAGACGACACCCAACGGTCATCTGCCACGTTGGATAATACGCCCTCTGGGAGGGCGTTTTATCCAATCACGCCCTCCTAGAGAGCGGGAAGCGACTAGTTTTGTACATTTTCAAATTCAGAAATTATTTTTATAAATCTTTTAAAAAATAAAATTATAAATGCCAAAAATTCTAAAATTTCTGGCCTCCCGCTAATAAACACATCTGTGTAATTGGTTGGAAGACACCATGATCGTGTCACTGCTGAGGAACATTATAAAATTAGTGCAATTGAGTGCAATTGGCTGTATAGCTCCAGAGGTATTATTTTATAATTTTGTGGCAAAAAGTGGAGATAAAAATTTAAAAAAAACAATTTTGCCCTTGTCTGCTAGCCAGATCTACCCCAAATCAGACCCAGTCACTCTCCTCTTTCAAAATCCTAACCCTAGCTGGAGCCGACGGGTCTAAGTTCGGTTGGGTTAGATACGCCAAGCAGACAAAGGCAAACCGGTCTTTTCTTTTATTTCTCTCTTCACTTTTTGCTAAAAAGAATTACAAAATAATCTATTCAGTGTTATACAACCAATTACACTATTTATTTACCCCTTATCAGTGACACAATTTTACAGGTCCCTCAACCAATTATATTATATAAATTTTAGATGTTTTGTAGCAAATTTTTCTACTATATTTAGAAAGAAAGCAAAGAAGCTTTAAAGTGTTACTAGAAAGTCTTTGAGATGCCTTGCCAGGTGATGTCATTTGATTTGAAAATAACATGTTTTTATATTCATAAAGGCATCCTCAATGCTTAAGATCCATAGATCCCTATAGGTCATAAGGTGAGACGACCCATAGTCATACGACCTTCTACTAATAGCTTGCGCTAATATGTTTATAGTCTCTTCTTGACCATAAGGTGGGACCCACTCAGAAAAATATTTTCACCTTTTAACATGCAGGATTCAAAGACCAACATGCATATTACAAAGGTACAAAATAATATTTTATTTCTTATGGTCTTAACCTTAAGCTTAAGGTGGCCCACAACAATATTCTCTTCTTTTCTCCCCAATCTCTATGCATTTTTTTTAATGTCATCTTTATATATTATAGATGTCCTAAGAGAAGTACCGTAAGGAAAGAGACAAGTTACATGGAGAAAAAGAGAAGACAGACCAGTGAAACCAAAGCACCAACTCGTATGTCCCATCGACCCTTTTCATTCCTCAAACACTAAACACAGGTGTGATGCCAGCGAAATTCCTGCATCTTGTACCTATTTGATGGCGTTTCAAAGCCAAATTCCCCAAGCCTAATTCTTCGGGAACCTGCATATATTGATGCATGAAGTCGATGTAACCAAAGCAAAGGACGTGAGGGACCCATGGTCGATGAAGCCGTGCATAAAAAAACCTTGGTCGGAAAGCTGATGTTGAGGTAGGCGAGCCACATGGCATGCAAGAGGCGCCAAAGGAGTGATCATAGGGGCGCAAGACAGCGCCATGGACCAAGGTGCGCGAAGATGCATTGTACACAAATAGAGTGATGCAATCACAACAATTATTGAGAAAGATGACGTCAACCGTAGAGGACGAGACATCACACCGGGTTTGCTAGACTCGTGGACAACTCGGGACGAACACGCTCAACGGTGGCGTGTTACCAATATTATGCGGGCGAGGTAGGAGACCACCATGAATCATACATCAATGTAGAAGACCAGTAGAGAAGGCCTCCGAGACGGTCGTGGCGTGAGAACGACGCAGAGAGAGAATTACCGGAGCAACGCGCAGTTGTTGGAGAAGAGGCGAAGTGTAGTCAAGGAAGATACAGCGACATTGGCGATGAGACATGTTGGACGAAGGCGAAACAACGTTGGTAGCCATGTGTGGGGTCAGCTGGACCAATGACCTAGAGCAGCAAGAGTGGAAGCCTGGAGATGCAGCGACAATGCTCAAAGTAGATGAAGAAGAACCCAAGTGGCTGACGATGACCGCTGCGAACGACGAGGGTGTCAAGACACGAACTGTGACATCCCTAAAATTTACACTTTTAAAAATGTCAAATTTAACATAGAAAATTTTTTCGACAAGTTTATTGGTTGCTCCATTTCAAAACATTTAATTTCTCTTAATTTTTGCTTACATCTTTTATTTTATTTTCCTTATTTTAATTTAAAAATCCTAAATTATTAGTTTTTTTGCCCTTATTTTTGAAAAATCCCAATTTGCCATTTTTATTCAAAAGAAATCCCCAAAAATTGAGCATAGTTAGTTTTGAACCCTAGATCACATTTCCTTTTATTATTCTCCCCAATTTTTATTTTCTTTTCCTTTTCTTTTTTCCCCTTTTCCTCTTTCTTCCTTCCTCTGCTCAGGCCGACAGCGACCGTCCCTGGTTCAAGCCGCCGGCACTATGGGCACTGCCCCGTCCACCGAAGAACCAAGCCATGTCGGCCACCGCCATACAAGTGCACACGCACCACAACCCCATTGGGTTATCGTCGTCATCGCGCCTATCCTCCATGCCAAACCGACCTGCTGCCACCGCCATTGCGCCATGCGCAACCGACTTAATCCTCTATAAATTGAGAACCCCGAGACAAAAATTTGCATGCAAATCCTCCTCCTCACTACTTCTTATACTTTCCTAAGATTTTCCCCAAATTTGTATGCCCTTAATCGCCATCGCCAGGCAAGAAACCGAAGAATCATAGTTCTAGCCGCTCGAAGCAATTCTCCAAAATTCATCACCCTCGGTCAATCTCTCCCCAAAATTGAAGGTACCATTGTATTCTACATGTTGAGAGCTTCAATTCCCCTAACTTTCCCGAACCAAATATTCGTCGAAAATCTGCCACCAATGAGCTGCCACACTTCCCCTGCTTCGGTCGTCGTCGTGCGCACGTCGCTAGCCTTCCTCAGCGATATTCCGGCCAAATCATTGCCTTAGCTAGCCTCCCCACACACCATAGATACTCCTAGACCTGTCGTCCTGGTCGGGCCGTTGCGAATCGCAGCCGCGACGAGCGTCGCCGCCCCGGCTCCTCGCCTCCCCGGCTCGGCCGAGCTCAAAATGGGTTTACCGTGTTGCGTAAATGGGGACGGACCTCCTTGCCCCGAAGTCTGGTCGTCCATTGCTGCCGTTCACCTCACCTTCACCGGTAGCCGACCCTGGAGAAGGAACAGAGAAGAGAGAAAGAGAGGAAACAGAGAAAATAGAGAAAAAGAAAGAGAGAGAGGGAGAGAGAAAATATAGGGACCCAAAAATAATTCCTAGCAAATTAAGTTATTTTTAGTTGACCAATTAACTCCTTTAATTCCTTTCAAAATTTTATGTTAATTCCAAATTCCTCCCATTTTCCTTTTTAAATATTTTTAAATATCTCTTCCAACTCTTTTTATATTATTTTATTTTAGTCAAGCCGAAATTTTAAATTTTAGGATTTAACAAATAACCCTCCTATTTAAACTTCAAAAATCATCTTTTAAATTCTTTTTGGAAAATTTTATATTTTTTGGCATTTATTTGGAATTGTTCATTTGATTTATTTTAATTGATTATTGATAGATCGCGATGTCGAGTTCGTAGAGGAACCGAGCTCGACCACAACATCGACGTAAACGCCTTCGCTGCTATTCAAAAAGACGAAGGATTTGAGACCACCGACCCCGAAGGCAAGTCAAACAATCTTTGATCATATGTCAAACTTAAAAATAGTTAGATGTCTGTTTTAAAATAGTATATTTATTTAGAAATATCGCATGGGCTAGGTTATTTAAATAGAATAATAATAACCTATCATTTCATGTGATTATAAATATCCTTTTAGTCTCATATGCTATTATTTCATGCACTGTCATATTACCTAAAGTAAAAAGAAGAGTCTTATCATCTTATGAAATGTAAAAGGGAAATTCTATTATTTTATGTGATTGGGAATACCCTTTTTCATTATATTTATAACACCTTGATAACTTTAGATTAAATGTGAATTATAACATGACTATGACTGCATGTACGAGTCATAGGGAGTCTTATTATTTATGTAATAAAAAGGAAAAAGGTTCTATTATTTCATGTGATAGAAAAATAGTAATTCTATCATTTCATGTGACATAAAGATGATTTTGGCTTAATGCCAGAAAATATAAAACTCTTGTGCCAAAATAAGGACATAGTTACGCCCATCCGATGGATCGATTTTACCGGCTTAGCAAATACATTTCTCTATCTAATCTCCCTGGGGGCTTACCTTAATGGTACACAAAAACCTTATTGGTAAACAACTATGTAAATAGCGGATAAAAAGCCAATGCTAACCAGATTGGTACCGACTGTTAAGATAGTCTGAGGTGTTACCAAGCCAGGGCAAGTGTGTGATAAACAACTATAAAATATTGGGATTAAGTGCCATCGCTGGTTAGGATTGGTGCCCATATTAAGATAGCCTACCGGTCTTATCACACATAAAGAGAAGTTAGAGTAATGTAAATGCTACGTTACCCTTAGCCTTGCAAACTAAGGTTAATCCTCGGGTAAAGTTGGGCAGACGCTGCAGAGCTGTTTGTATTCGAATACACCGTACTCCCGGTCAATGGAGTTGTGTCTATGGGTAAATCCAGTATTATGACATGAGTAATTTTCTAATGCTATTATAAAATGTGGAGGTTCTGTTGATGAGAAAAATCTCTCATGCACTGGCCTGGGAGATCTGCTTAACTCCAGTGCAGGTCCCTTTCTCGGCTGTCTGATGTAAACAGGCGTGCCAGTTGGTTTGATCTGTCAACCAACAAGAAACAAACAGATATGCGTTAAGGTTAAGGTTAGATCCTACCGGATCGGCTAAGGAAACAAATTTACATATATTTGCTATCCCAAAGCATATTTAAACTAAGTGATTGGGATAGATCGGCTACACCGAGACAATATAAATCACTTAATCTAAATATGCACTAGGATAATAAATATATGCATTCATGGCCTAGCCGATACTGTAGACCTAACTGTGGATCGGCTAGTACTCCGATACTTCTTATGACAAGATATTAATCTAGCCTAAATGAGTTAAACCTAGATCAATCGGCTGTCCGCTAGTGCTGACAGATTGATACCAATTTAAAGTATTTAACCAGATTAATATCTTAATATAATAGCCAACTCTAATAAATCTAATAGCAAATAATACTAAAAGAAATATTAAAACAGGTAAGACCGGCTGAAACCCGGCACTGTCTCTACAAATTTACATCTAGCCGAATAGATCATAATACTTCTAAAAGCGACTTAACAGATCATAGATGATGCAACATTAAGTACAAAAAGATAGCATCAGATCTAAATATACCAATGTAAACCCTTCAAGACGGTGGATACATCATATAATTCAGACCAACATCTAGATCTAGCTCTATCGGCTACTGCTTCCTGAGAGGAACAAGCCGATGGCGAGATAGATCTAGACTGCTTTTTTTGCTTTTTAGCCCAAAACTTGAAAGATTTTCACAAATAGACCTCTGGCGGTTTGAATTCTAGAAATGGACCCCGATCTCGGCGCCAATAGTGATGGCACCGAGTTTAAACTACTCGGCGCCAATACTATTGGCGCCGAGTTTTTTGCGCCACGTAGGAGCCGGGTCCGACGTGGCAAATCTCGGCGCCACGGGGCTGCGACGTGGCAAACCTCGGCGCCATTTATAGTGGCGCCGAGATCTGCTACACGTGGGGTCCCATCTTCCTTGTCCAGTATTGTACGCGCCCGACGCCGCAGCCCTCCGCTCGCCGCGCCCGCGCACTGCCCGCCGTCGCCCGGCCGCCGCGCGCGGCCGTCGCCGCCGCCGCACAGCCGCCGCACAAGCCGCCGCCACCCCGCTCGCCCGCGCCGCCGCCGTCCCGCTCGCGCGCGCGACAGAGACGGCCGCCGCACGCCCGCCGCCTCCCGCCCGTCGCGCACGCCCACATTCGGTCGCCGCACAGCATGTAAGTTTATTTTTGAGTATGAAATGTAGATCAAATTAAAATTTATAATGTGCAAATTAAGAAATTCAATGCATTTAATTTAGAATAGACAATGTAGATACAATTTGAAAATCAGTAAAATTTAGAAATGCAACATATGTGATTTCGGATTGGAATGCAACATACTGTAGTTAAATTTTTTTCTCTAATTATCCCACTATATAACATAAGTAACAAATATATATCTATGCATTTAGTTAGACATAACAGTACACTACTATCTGAAAGGAAAAAAAAGCAGGAGTACTTGCTACTACTTGTCACTACTAATGCAGAAGACGTTATCAACTTGGACAGTTTCACTTCTCCAGGAAACCATTAGTCCTCTATTACTTTTGATTTAAGAAACAACTATTAGTACATACTCTGATCCTACTTGGCATATTAACTCGTACTTATCCGGACAATCGATTAATGCGCTATTATATCCGGGATTGGATTAGTTTACGCGAAGGTAGATCTCATAAAGAAGAAATCACAGGATTGGATAATTTCGTAAGGGCTAGAGTTTTTGCAAAAGTTTGTATGTTTTGAAAACTATAGTGGATTGGACAAATTTAGTAGTATATAGCAATTAATTTGGACTGAACTAAATATATTTGTAATTTTTTCGAACTACTAGATGGACAACGTAGTGATCATATATCATGGAGGCACCGTGGCAAGAGATTGTTATGGATATATCAACTTTGTTGACATGCAAAGCGAGCCTGTTATATTTGATGAGAAGCCAACATTTAGTGATTTGCTTGAAAGGGCTCGGGAGGAGCTACATTGCTCGGAGATGATTCCATCATAGTTGAGGGTGTACTTCACGTAGTATCTCCTTCCAACATCCTAAGGAGGTGACCCTAATAGGTTGTGCGGATAAGTGGGAGAAGTATGTGAGATATGTTATGAAGAGTCAACTCCCAAGCTTGGAGGTGGTTGTGCGTCGGGTGGTGGTTGAACCCATTCGTCGTGAGGTTTCCCCATTGATGCTTGATCACCCATACCTTGCCATAGATGTTCCGGAACCACTTCGCTTGCGGAGGCGTACGTACGGTTCCGGATGCTCAATCTGCCCCCAATGAGGTTGAAATTGTTGAGACATATGGAGATGCATGTCCATTGGATGGAAATGTGGCGAGTCCTCCTCGAGAGATCCCTTTGACACGAATCATCCTAGTAAGTTTGAATATTGGATCGTTTCTCGTCATCATCCACCCTTCGTTCTCTACGCTAATATCTTGCTTTCATCATATTTATGCATATGTTGCGGGGATATTCCCGACAATGTGGTGGACCTTTTTTGCCCAATTCCGGGACTCAAACAGTGTTGAAGTTATGAATGATTTAGAGCCTTATGAGGTCGCAAGAGCTATTGATTCGATGATGATCGACCGGTTGGAGAACCGACGGAGAGTGACATTGAGATGTTAAGGCGTATCTTCCCGGCCGTCGTGATCCTAGAGTTCACGAGTTCGGTGATCTTACTCTTTCCGATCGGGCGTTTGCGAGGACGTGATGATGAGCGATGGAAGCTCCGGAGCGGGTCCTAGCATGGAAATTGTCAAGGACGGGGTTTTCAATGACCTTCCGCATTGAAGCGTTGGTTGCGGGCGTTTGCGGTGATACGGAAGAGTCCTTACAAGGTCCCGCACTCCTATGCGAGCGATGGTACACGGTTGTCTGTGAACAAGAAGGCTGCCCATGGAAGGTTTGTGCTAGGAAGCAAAAGGTCAGCGGAAAATGGAAGATAACAAGAGTTGTGGGGCCTCACACTTGTGCCTCACTTGAACTCAACACGAAGCATCGCAATTGACATCTATCCTCATTGCCAAAAGGTTGATGGGAATATTGCGGGAGAGCCCAACATGAAGGTTAGGACAATTATCGGGACGGTTAGCGAGATTTACCGGGGATATGTGATAACTTACGGTAAAGCATGGAGGGCTAAGCGGCGGGCGTGGAAGATGATATATGGGGATTGGGAGGATGGTTACGAGCAGCTACCAGTACTTTTCAATGCAATCAAAGCGGTGAATCCAGGAATGCATTACGAGTACATCCCTAGACAAGATGCAGGATGAATTAGTGAGGTCGTACTCGTTCTTTTATTACATTTTATGAACGTAAATAATAGTGGATCACGCTTGTACAGTGTTTACTTTATAGTTCATTGCATACAATAATTTTAATTTGTCTAACATATTTTGTTTTGCATGATGGCGCAATTCCACCTTCTGGATCCGGCGTACGACGTGACCCACCGAGGACGTCTCGTCGCGGAGGGGCAGGTACTATATTCATCTAGCTTACTTGCTACACATTAAGTTAAATATGAGATCAAACTGATGCCTACTTTTTGGACCACTACAATATTGTTCATTCCACAGAATCAAGAAACCATCCCATAAATCAAGAAAATCAAGTGATTTTGAAACCTAGCCATCTTAGTATATAGTAGTATTAGTTTGTCTGTAAGTTTGCCAGCAAAAGTTAAATGATAAGCATTTTTATGCATGGAACTTTACTGTGTAAATGACTCGTCCTCTTTCTGCTGGGACAAATGAACTAGCAACAAGATGGTCCAGGCACAGGATGGTCCAGGCAGCCGCTACCATGTCTCAACTACATAGTTAACAGCAGGAATTATCTCTGATGATCTACAAGTGCATTTGAGTTAAGGATTACATCTGTATATAGTTCTATAAATCAAGGTTCAGTAAAGCCTTCATAAGATGAATCTTGAGTGCATGCAAAGTAAGAAACAATCATTGTTCTATTAAACCTCAAGAGCTTAAGATAAGATCAATATTGTCCTACTACCAAGTTAAACAATCATAGCATAAAGGGGTAAATAGTGTTTTGTTCTCGGTACAGAAATTAAATGGAGCATCGAGGATTCATTAACAGAACCATAGGTCTAAATAGCAGCTCAGCTAACAGAGCAGAGCATGTTTAGAGAAAAGAATGACATCTATTAGTGTGCACAGATGTATCTTCAGTTTAAGTATATATATATCAATAGCAGTTTATAAAATCATCAGGAAGCATAGTAGCTGAATAAAACCATAGCTTATAGTTAATTCATCAATAAGTCTAGTCTCTCCCTGCATTAACAATTCGAAGCAAGTAAATTATACAGAGATGACAGTCAGGACATATAGTCAGTAGCAGTAAATCCAAAGAAATCAATTACCATCTATCAAGACCAGGTATCATGGGTTATATAGTTCCACTATCTATAGTACATATCTTGCCATGATAATCAAGAATAGAACCATGTAAATTAATGCATCATTCAATAAGATTTATTTTAGGATCTGATCCTGCTAATATGTCACTAACTTCAGAAAATCCAGTTAATTCAACATGTATGCATATATAAGGACCAATCATGTTAGTGTGTTTACTAGTCCCAGTAGTCGATCACTTATACATGCAAGTAATATAAGGACAAATCATGTTACTATGATTTTAATTCCAGTACTGCACTTTCATTAGTTCAGTACTGCACTTTCATCAGTTCTGTCTTCTGTGAGTATTTCATTTATTCATCCGTGAACATATTGGCATAAACTATCCAGATTTCAGATTTCACGATGGAATGTGGACGTCAATGAAGAGCCGCACTCGAACATGGCATTCAGGCAGTACCAGTCTTGGTACCACGGTGTGACACGTACACGGCTCAGACTCCAGTGGTCGCAGGATGACTATGCCGACATTGCGTCATCCGACGATGAAGACACGACCTACGACCAAAGTACGCGGGTTGGGAGCCAAGTGGAGGCTGGGCCAATCTTGGAGAGAGTGGTATGTCATCTGACTTGGTTCTTATGTATTAAGTTGAATAACTTGATGGTCTAAGTGCGAAATTTGTTTTAGGGGAACACCCTCCGAACCACGGTCGTGGAGATGACGCACTTTCGCGAGAGAGTTAGCGACGATGACACACGCAACTTCCTCGATGTAAGATTTTCAAAGATCTTTGAACTTTACATCCCTTTGATATTGCAATATGTGACATAAGTACTGAGTTATGTGCAACAGAGAGTAGTACGTCGGCTACGTCGTGCGGCTGCACGTTGTGGTTGCAGGACAATCACAAGTCAGGACGTGCATGTGCCGTCTCCTTCCCCAGGAGTTGGCGGTTCCTCAAGCCAGGCACGGACGGCCTCCAGATGCACTGCCTCCGATGAGGACGACGACACCGACGATGAGGAGGATGCGCTCCGGGGACATGATGAGATTGGCTCATCTCAGCTACAGGACGCTCCTTCGACTCAGCCTACGCAGGACCTTGGGACCAGGAGAAGGAACCCACCGGTCCATTTTACTCCGAGCGGTGACACTCTTGGACACAAGGGCAAGGGTAAGAGTAGGAGGCGGTGAACCTAGTTGTACATATTGTGCTACATGTATGCAAAACTTTGATTGTATGGAATATTATTATGTCTTGGATGGACTCTTCTTTTATTGTCATAACTATTCTGGACTTTACTGATTGTTATGAAGTTCGTGATATTTTCGTGTTGTCATGTATATGGGATGGGGATGAATGTGGCATATATTCTCGTGATGTTATATGCTAGATTGATATTTGTGTAAGCTTTGAGTACATAAATAGGGGAAATTACGCAAAATTTTCTCCTCGAAGTTTCTAACGTCAAAAATTCAGAAAAATATGGAGTGAGTCCCTAGAATTACTTCTAACAGCTAGAGTGAAATTGACTGTATACTTCAATTACAATTTACTCATTCAAAACGACAAAATGACACACATATTATTGCTACCCACATGTTTCATCCTTCATACTCGCTCATGCTCTGTCACAATGAACTTTTGGCATGGCACATATTGTCACATCCTTTCATGTTGTTCGCTGGACGATACTCTTAAAAACGACAAAAAATATTTCGGCGTGCGAGAGACGTGTATGATATGTCGTGTCAACTTTCGGCGCGTGAAGGATTCCCCACTCAACTATCGGCGTGTGAATGATTCCCCACTCAACTTTCGGCGCGTGAAGGATTCCCCACTGAACTTTCGGCGCGTGAAGGATTCCCCACCGACCTTTCGGCGCGTGAAGCATTCGCCACGACCTTTCGGCGCGTGAAGGATTCTACACTCACCTCCCTCCACTATATATTACTTCAATCCGAATACGAGCTCTTCATATCTTCATTACATTTTCTACACTTACACGTACAATGAGCTCTTCATTTCGTCCTTTCGTTGAGCGTCTCCACGGCGACTCCATCCTTCGAGCGGTTTCATTCCACCATGGTGTGACCGTCCGTTATGCCATTGTGGGGATGCTTGCATACTTACGTCGTCTCTCTCCTCACGGAAACCCGGGAAGGCGATTTTCCAATGCGCCAACGTTGATTGGGTATGGCTGATCCGCAATGCTTTCTTCTACAAAATATTCACATAGAAAAAGCTAACTTTAATAGTGTATCACGTTAACACATCATGCGGGCATATCGTCGGGTCGCAACTTCCTTGAGTGGATAGATATGGATAACCCACGAACCGATGGAACACGGTACTACCCACTAAGCGAAACAATGTCGGACTACCTTCGGCGAAAGGCGAATACCAACGTCAAGTTGGTGCTGAAGCTTTGGCCGGCCTATGGATCAGCTAGCACTACCCACATGGCGGAAACATCCGAATGCCATTGTGGTCTCCGTTGCCGTGGTAAGATCCATAAGACAAGCAACTAGAGGACAAAGATGCTTCGTGTGTCCCGAGATTGTGGATGACGATTTTGTCGTAAGTACCGATTTTTCTTGTTCAACCTATTCACTTATTCCATTTTCTAACCTCGAACATCACAAATGAACATACGGGAGGATGTACGTCGGTGTCCATACGAACGGTGGATCGATACGGTTAGACTCGCTTCAATTGGTCGGACGGTAACGCAACCTAAGTCGACCAACAATTCCTTCGGGCATGGATGGAGTACGAACGTCGAGTGGAAATCACAAGCTTAGATTGGCGGAACAACCCACTTGGTTTCCCAAAATGGTCGGAGCGTCCCATGTGCGGTTGTAGGGATTGTTGCAAGATGGCTACCTCCTTTGAACCACGAACCTATGGCGGAGATATTTCATTTGCCCCAACTTAGACAACGACTTCATTGTACGTCTTTCGTTTTATCAATCCAGCTAACGTCTTCCATCTACGGCTCTCTAACCGATAACATGTGTTCTTTACCGGGGCATTCAAAGGAGGTGCGGATTCACTAGGTGGATCGACAATGTCATTCCCCAATATAACGGCCTAAAGGTAACCGAATGTGAAACACGGAAGGAGTACAACGCCGAGAAGGAAAGAGAACATTGAAGACAAGCTGAAAGCCATAGAATTGATCTCGTATGATACATGAGACTCAACTCGTCGGGTCCGATTAATTTGTATCGTGTATGCATGGCATACATTCCGCGGTTTAATTATGTGCAATTTTCCTTATGAACCATATGTCATGTATTATATCATTAATATATGCTGAGTTATGCTTGTATTACTACAAAAGTTTTCTACCATGTCAATTGCTTATACAACAGAAATACGATAGCTCAAACTCACTTTTCCACGGTCTTGAAAATGTCGATTCGTGACGAAGGGTGAAGATTCGTGACGAAGGGTGAAGGGAACACGCGACGAGTTGAATACGACGAGATGAAGAGAAATAGGAGAATAGGAATGTGTTCACGGGAGGAAGAGGTCCAGGAGGTAGGCGCCACCATAGTTGGCGCCGAGGTTGGCGCCACCATCACTGGCGCCGACCTAGGCGCCACAATCACTGGCGCCGAGCTCGGCGCCACTATAGCCGGCGCCGAGATTTGCCACGTTGGACCTGGCTCCTACGTGGCGCAAAATCTCGGCGCCATCACTATTGGCGCCGAGCTCGGGGTCCATTTCTAGAATTCAAACCGCCAGGGCCTATTTGTGAAAATCTTTCAAGTTTTGGGCTAAAAAGCAAAAAATTCGATAGATCTAGACATTGTTCTAGATTATACGTCGTATATGATAACTTGTGCAGTCTAAAGCATCAAACCTAGAGTATCATGATGATGGAAGCACTAGATTCGACGAGATAAACCACTAATGACAATCATTTACCTTAATCGGGGTTGAAACGATGCAGCCGAAGCCGGATCAAGAACTCGTCTAAAAGAAAATGAGAGGCGTTGTGCCGAGATTGTATTGATTGTGATATATCATTTACAAAGGTCTCGGGTCCTATTTATACCCAAGAATAACATTATCCGTGTAGGACATGGTTTCCATCTAATCTACTATTCAAAATATGACAATATCTCGGGATACAATCCCATGTCGCATTACAATAGGAATATCTAAACAAATCCCTAATTTACATATACAATTGCCGTTATAGGACTCTATCCGTGGATGGCAATATCTTTAACGCACAATTTGGGAACCGAATCTATCATTTATCTTCAATCTTTCCATCGAAAACGGTCCCATCTTCTTCTCTGAGTTGGAATCGGCTATCGGCTGTCCTAGTCCGATTTGCGCCTAGCCGACCGACTCCGTAGCCGATTCTGTTTCCGCCTCTTCACAGATCACACATCTTTCTCGTTCTGCTCCAATCTCTGCTTCAAACCCGGAGATTTGGTTACCCAATTTTGGTCGTTAACATGTTCATATTTAAATTATACTTGGGAAGGGTAGGATATTAAAATCATGATAAGGTTAGGATTATAACCTATACTTTCTTTAAGGTACCATGCATGTTTATTTATATAGTTTGATTCAGTTTGGCTTCCTGAGTACTATCGGTACTCATCCTTACATACATCATCTTCAGGAAACCTCGAAGCCAAAGAAGAAACTCCTAGTACCCTAGTGGACTGGGAGGAAGAGTACGAGTTCTAGGTCGACTCTACACTTGGGCTATCCCCGTGGCGTGTCGTGGCTTTTTGTATATTAAAGTTTGTACTAAACCTTATCGGTTTGTAATAATCAACGAAGTTCTTGTATCTGTACTATCTCTCGCACAACCAAATTCCTGAGAGGTTATGTGATATTGTGGGAGTTGACCTCTCTGGAGGAGACCCCACACGAACAGCAATGAAGAGGATGAGAGTGGTGACGCTGCGGTGAGAGAGGACAACACAACGGTAGTTGCATGTCGATGCAACGACAGGATCTCCACCAGCGGTGAGGCCACGCTGAGGAGAACGCCTCTCATCACTGCAACAACCAGTGAAGGTGGACAATGCACGGCGAAACTGTAACCCAAGGGGGAAACACAGTGGTAGCGCGAAGCTTGATGGCATAGACGCATACTCGAAGACGATCGGTCATAGAAGTCATCATGTCTGTGCGCTTGATCGGGTGATCAAGCCGAAGTTGCGCATAGCAGGATAAAGTCGAAGCAGAGTCGATGCCGATGTCGGAGACACGCAGATGTCAATAAGGCGGTGGGCAACGCAAACACACTCTTTGAACGGGAGAAAAATAAAAGATACATCAAGCAAACAACAGTTGCAAGATAGTAGCAAATCGTCGTTCCCATATACTTAGCCAGCCAACATCAACCTACTCCCATGCCCAGTCAAACCAATCAATTATTTCCTTCCTTGCTATCTACTTTCTTCATCCCAAAAAATCCAATCTAAGATAGGATGTGACAAACTTATCTTAGGGAAACGAATCTGAACAAGCACTTGTCCAGATTTGTTGTCCTAGGATAGGTCACATCCTATCCTAGGTTGGGTTTTTTTGGGACGGAGGGAGTACACAAGTGCAGACAGGTAGGAAAAGGAAAAAAGAAAAGGCCGAATGAGCAGAGAAAGCAGGGGGCGGCAACACGTCGGACGTGTGGAAGCAGACGGTGATAGGGCTCCCCGTTGGCGGTGTAGCTGGTGGAGGCAATGGGGCCCTCGGCCAAAGGCAACCCAATGGAGGGCGCAACGACGTCCTTGGAGCTGGCAGCGCAGACGTCGGAGAAGAAGGTGGCGCTCGGCGGCCTCCATCCGAAAGAAGAAGGCGACGATCGACCGTGGAGTAGGCCCACGACACCAGCATGGAGGATGAAGCCTGTGGCGACCCGGGTGGAGTAGATTGACAAAGTCGACAAGCGGGGCGACGGCTCGACGAAGCGGCCCTATCACACCGGAGGTGAAGTCGAGGAGGCCATAGGCATGGAGAAAGCAGGAGGTTGGGGCTGGTTGACGGAGACGTGGAGTCGGAGGTAGGGGCGCGACACCAGGAGCCAACGGCCATGGACCAGCAATGACCCGGCGACTATGAAGGGTTACGCGGTGGCTACGCTAGCCGAAAACAAAAACTTTTAACCGCGCAAACCAGGAACACTTGCAAGTAAGGGCCGATAGATCGTTACCGATTGGAGTAGAGTGCGGAATAGCCAATCGGGCAATCCAATCCGGAACAGTGTAGCCGATTCCCGAAGACAGCCGATTCGCCAATCGGCCCGATTCGAGTCGTCCGGCCGCGTTCTCACGCCTCGCTCCGATGCGCCCGACCGCGCCGATTCCACCACGCCGATCGCTCCGATTGCGGCCGATCCGAAGCCGATCAACGGCGCGCAACGTAGCAGCGCCTCTACCGGTATCCACACGTCCGGGGACGAACACCGAACACCCGTGTGCTAGCACGCGATGCAAGGCTAGGGTTTGGCTCGAAAGTGGGGAGGGTTTCCGTGGAGATTGATCTCGGCGACTTCATTGCACGCGATGCAATTGACGTCCCGCAGCTCTCTACCCTCCCTCCTTTATATAGAGTTGGCCGACGGGACTAGTGGCCGACTAGGACTCTATTTTGAATCGGATCTCATCCGTATCTCATAGAGTTGGCCGCCCACACGTCGTAAGCCCATAGGACTCTATCCGATCGAATACCTATCCGATCGAGCCGTATCCGAGTCCAACTCGAATATCTATTCTATCCCCTTAAGCGTGCGACCCTGTAGGTTCAGGTATACTCGGTTTCGGCCATAGTCTAACTTAGCCGATCGTCGGCTCGAGTCCAACTCGCCGACCGTCAACGGCGGCGCCTAGCAGGCACATATTGACACCATAGTATACAAGAATAATATCGGCTCGAACTGTAATGTGTACACAAATCCCTTTGCCTCACGATACCGGTTAAGCTATAGGCAAGATGTGTGCCATCCCTTCAATAGCTTAACCATTCACTCGAACCGTATTGGATTATCGTCTTTGATTGACTCCTCAATCAACTTAGCATGGCCATGCATTTCCATAATCCATCACCTCGAGGGCCCGAGAGATATCTCTCCAAAGGAGGGGCAAATTCCATCTTGATCACTCACATCCCACTTCATGTTTTCATAGCAAACCCGAAAACTACCTTTATAACTACCCGATTCTGAATAGCGTTTGGTAGTCCCAAAGTAGGCTACTACACATGTTGGAATCCATGGTGATCTCGAGGTCTAAGGACTTTGTACCAACACTACCCGAGACCAACTAATGGCACATTAATTCTGTAGTGTCTCATGGTGGGTCTATCCAACAATGTGTTCTCCAACACATATGTCCATGTTTATTGATTTGGTATCTCCATACCCATGATCTATGAGACATGATCATCAATCAATAAACATGTCGATCTTAGAATCATATTTGTTCCAACAATATGACATATGATCGAGGATCGTTTAGAAATAGATTCATACATAAAGAGTCTCATAAATAAGTCACGTACTTATTGATCAATACAAGATGTCTATTTCATGGAACTGAATAACACTTTATTCATTTATTCATAAACATTGACGTGATATCCAACATCTCCATGTTGCCTCTAGGGCATATCACTAACAAGTGGGCCTCCGGAGACGGGGTCCCGTCGAAGCGGTGCTGATGGCCTCAATTGGCGAGGACGGCGGGGCCGGAGCATAGGTTGGGGACATCGGCGATGAGGAGCCCACAAGCTGAGACCGGGGACGCGACTGATGTTGCTGCTTGACACGACGCGAAGAACTAAGCCCGCCATATGAGATCGAGATCAATCCCTCGGGGCGAACCACAACGGCTCGAACAAATATGACAAGGAAAGACGAAAAAAGGGTGGCTGTCCCTAGGAGCAAGATCCCTCCTCCAGGGACGACGTTGCGGAAGCGTGAGCAATGGGCTATAGGTCACCCACTCTAATACCATGTTGAATAGTATAGCAGATATACTGCAAATGTTTGGACTCCTTATATTGAGTTACAGGGACCGCTATATAAGAGAATGCATGGATAGAGATAAGAAAAAAATTAGAGATAAAAAACTATAATACAAATAAATCCTATCCTAATACATCTCTAACAAGCATACTCTAACAAACAACACTTCTACTCGGTTAGCTATGGATAGGATCCCAGGCATGCTGCTGTGAGATTGTGGGTTTGCACAAATCTTGGTGTTGATCTGACAATCTATAAATCGACCGTTTCCAAACCAAAAATCTGTAGATAATTTTTTTTAGCAAATCCCCTTTTTTTCTTCGTCGCTTGTTCAGCATTTCCCGCGGTCTCTCCCATCTATAAACTACCTCATAAAGGGTTGCACCAGGCATCCACATAGCCCCCTTGGCCCGTTTCTCTGCCTTCTCCACCCGAAGTCCCCAACCAACAATGGCGTGCTCTTGCAAGCTTTACGCCTACACACGGGATCAATGGCGAATCCGGCAGCTACTCATCCGTACATCCCTGTTGTTGCAGGCCTGCGCCACAACTACATCGCCCCTGCAAACCGCAGGCCGGCCGCTTGGCGCGCTTGACTGCTGACCATCAACTCCGGTGTCGTATTTCTCATCTCCACCGCCGGATCCATCATCATCATACACATCGCTAGTAACTCCATCGCCATCGGCGATCCTGCCTACGCACTCGTCGTATTCGTGCCTTTTCCTCCTCGGCATCGGCTCCCGCTTTTGCCATCGTCGTCGACTAGTTCCCACAGAGCCGCTAGGGTCGCCGTGGCCATTGCCGGGCACCGGAGATTGTTGTTCGGGGGAAGTTGCGTACGACCGGATTTTGAGGGAACCGGCGCATGGTTTCCAATCGGCGCTTTGTTGATGAGGGTCGCCGATTGGTGTTGAACATAGTCTCCACCGCTCCTAGGACACGTCGGGACCTCGTAACCGAGTGCGAGGTTGTTTCCTGATCGAACCTTGGGTGGCGGCCTTGTAGCCGATGATTGGACATTCGGCTGGATGGGAGCCGATCCCGAGGCAGTCGGCTGCCCAATGGGAGGAATCGACAGTCCTTGTATCGACAAGGTCCTATAGCCAGGGAATCAGCCATCAGGGAGAAAAACTGGGCCCCTTGGTAGATGCTCGGCTATTCTGGAGTCCACCACTGTGCTGATCATGTTATTCAAAGTGTTAACTAGTATCCCAGACTGGTTGATAAGAGCATGGTGGACGGCCGAGTCGATTCTGTCCTGTAGTGTGTGGAGCTCCAAGCTTTCTCCTTCCTGTTTGATCTCCTTCATCTTTTGTTTCCCTTTGTCTTTATTGGGGCTCGACTCGGGCTCGTCTTCTCCTGGAAGCTTTATCTTGTATCTTTGGACAACAGTGCCCGATTGAGTCTGGACGAAGGAGTGCAGATATTGATTCTGCAACTTATTCATCATGTCCTTAATTTCAGCCTTCTATTTCGGAGTTAGCTTATCCAGCGTGACTGGGATAATGTTCTCTTGATCAATGTCCGAAGTCTTGATGTCGACCATTGTTCCTGACGTGAGTGCTGCAAAGGTCCCACCGGATGTGCCAAAAGCGTGTTGATGAGAAATTTCTCACGCACTGGCCTGAGAGGTCTGCTTAACTCTAGTGCAGGTCCAAATTAAATCACCTTTGGTAATTTGCAGGGCGTGCCAGTTGGTTTGATCCTGTAACCAACAAGAAACAAAGAATAGGCAATTAAACCGGGATTGATCCTACTTGATCGGCTATAAATATCCATAATACATAATTACTAATCCTAAGCACATTTAGACTAAGTAATTGGGATAGATCGGTAATATACAGAGACAGTATAAATCACTTATATCTAAAAATACATTAGAACAATAATAATATATATTTATAGCTTAGCCGATGTCGTATATCTAATGTGAATCGGCTAATACTCCGATACAATTTCATGCTAAGATATTATTTCAAGCTAAATATACTAAACAAGGATCAATAGACTATTAAGATGACTTAATAGATTGATACCAAGCTTAGCAGATTTAACTGAAGTAAGATCTTAATATAAAAGACAACTTTAACACATCTAACAGTAATAATACATAAAAGATGGCTAAAGCAGGTAAGATCGGTTGAAACCCTAATACTATCTCTAAAGACAGTCATTGAACCGAATAAATCTAGATGATTCTAAAAGCGACTTAATAGATCAAATTGATGCAGCATTAAGTACAAAAAGAAGCATGAGATATACATAAGCTAATGAAAGTCCTTCGAGATGGTGGATACATCATATAACCTAAATTAACCCCTGGATCTAGCTCCATCGGCTATTATCTTCAGGGAGATGTTAGCCGATCATGAAATAGATCTAGACATTGATCGAGATTATATGTCGTATATGATAAATTAAGCAATTTGCGACATCAAGATCAGAGTATCATAATGATGGAAGCATTAACCCCGATAGCACGAACCGCTTGTAACAAGAGATTACCTTACTTGGAGATCGAAACCCGATGCGGCCCAAAGACGAGGCAAGAACTTGTCGAGATTAAAAGTGAAAACAAAAAGTTGACGATGCGCCGAGATTGTATTGAGTTGTGTGTCTTTAATTACATGGTCTCGGGTCATATTTATACTCAGATATACAACGAGTCCATAACAGACATGATTCTTATTACAGATTGAATTACAAATATTCTAAACAACCCGACATTATCTATAAGAAAACCATACAAAATATCCTAATTTAAAGATATAATTGTCGTTGTAGGACGTTATCCGTAGATGGCAATATATTCACAGCATTTGGAAACCTAATCCAATAATTATCTTCACGCTTTCCTTCCGGGATAAATCTCATCTGCCTTTCCCAATCGGAATCGACTATCGGCTACCCTAGTCCGACTCGGACTCAACCGACTGGTTCCTTAGCCGATTCGGACTCAGCCGATGTAGCCCCTGTTTCCGAGAAACGTGTTCTTCCTTTGATTCCGCTTCAATCCTTGCTTCAAACTCGGGGATTTGCTTACCAAATTTGATCGTTAACAACATGGCTAGTAACTCCGCCGCCACGGGATGGAGAAATAATGGACTTTGCCCGCTCTGTCGCAACTCTCCTGAGACGGCTCTGCATCTTGTTGCCACCTGCAGATACTCCGCTAGAATATGGAGCTTGGTTGCCAACTGGATTGGACTCCTGCAACTACAACCGACAGCGTGGCAAGATGCACACATAGTTCATCAATGATGGGAGAACATGACTAGCACCCTAGGAGTCCCAAGAAAAGAAATGCAATCCTTGATCTTGCTAGTACAATGGAAGAGATTTGGAAGGAAAGAAATAGACGAATCTTCGACCACAAAAAAGCTTCTACGGCGCAACTTCTCGCGATAATCAAAGAGGAAGCAAGACTCTGGGGCATGGCGGGAGCCAAACATTTAAGAGAGTTGTTTTCTAACCCTGTATAAATCCTGTATAGACTGCTCGTATAACTCTTTTTCTTTTTTTAGGGGTGTATTTTTTCATCTATGGCCGTTTGGGACTGCTCCACGAACTCTGCTCCACAAACTCCATCATGGAGCAGCTCCACAAAAACTGGAGTTTGTGGAGTATCTCTTTAGGGGCTCTCACAACTCCCCCTTTTTTTTGAAGCTGCGTGTGTGGAGCTGAACCCGTTTGGCTAAAAAACATGGAGCAGAGCTAAAAAACAGAGAGCGGAGCAGTCCCAAACAGGCCCTATATACAATAAAAAGACATCATCATGTCGTTTTTCCTTAAAAAAAATAACTCCGCCGCCATCGGCGATCCTACCTACGCGCTCGTCACATTCGTGCTCTTCCTCCTCGGCATCTGGCTCCTGCTTATTGCCATCGTCGCCGACCAATTCCCACGAGCCGCTAGGGTCGCCATTGCCAAGGCACTACAGGATTACATTATCGGCGGCAACTAGAAGCTTCCTTCATGGCTCCGCGCATTCCTGGTATTGTTTGCTAGATCTTGTAGCTCCGTTCTTGAGGTTTCTGGGACTTCTAGTGGTCTATCGTTTCTTGCTTGATGCGAGGCCCGAAGTGAAGGGTAAATGGGCCGGATTTTGCACCAGTTTGATCAGCCCAGTAGGCCTTTACCGGAAATTTAACAAATTGATCAATTTAAAAAACTTATTTGAAGAATAAAGAGTGTCAAAAATTAATTGTAAAAATAAACCGTCGACTCGGCGTCAACCCTGTTAGGACCGAGATTTTTGCTGAGCTGGCCGGCGTTCATGTACAGGCTAAATACACGGCGTTGCAAGTAACAACTAGCGGACCAGTGGTGAAATGCTTAGGTCTTTTGCTGGTCATCCATTTTCATTCTTTTATATATATATATATATATATATATATATATATATATATATATATATATATATATATATATATGTGTGTGTGTGTGTGGGGGAGGGACTTTTTGAAAAACCATATGAGTGTTTAAAAAATTAATTCACAGTTTCAATATTAAAATAGGCCTCACGTGAAAACATAGAGAAAACAATATAAAATAAAATTACATGAGACTTAATAAAATGACGTTCGTTACAACGCACGGGCATATTTACCATATATATATATACAACTATCTATAAAACAAATAGTGTTTTCACTCAAAATTTTGTTTTGCCGACTATTTTACACAAAACCTTTTGAGTTTTTCGAAATTAAGCTGCGTCCCACTGCGCCACATCGTGTAACGCCCGAGGTCAGCGCTGCGCCCCTCCCTCCCGTTCCCATCCGCGTCGCGCCCCAACTTCACCCGTTGCAACGCACGAGCACAGTTGCTAGTATATATATATATATACATATACATATATATGCACATATATACATATACATGCACATATATACATATACATATATATATATATAACTATCTATAACAAGTAGTGTTTCTACCCAAAATTTTTTCCGCCTGACTATTTTGTAGAAAAACTCTTGAGTGTTTATAAAATTAACCCACAGTCTTAATGCTGAAATAGGCATCAGGTGAACACATAGAGAAAAAAATATAAATTAAAATTACATGAGACTTTAACTTTGAAATAATTATGATAAAATAAAATGACGTCCGTGGTAACGCACGGGCATATTTACTTCTATATCTATAATTCTATAATTATCTATAAAGTAAGTAGTGTTTCTACCTAAAATTTTCGTTCGCCTGGCTATTTTGCAGAAAACCCCTTGAGTGTTTATAAAATTAACCCACAGTTTGCCTGACTATTTTGCAGAAACCCCTTGAGTATTTATAAAATTAATCCAAAGTCCCAATACTGAAATAGGCATCAGGTGAAGACATAAAGAAAACAATATAAATTGGAATTACATGAGACTTCAACTTTGGAATAATTATGATAAAATAAAATGACGCTCGTTGTAAAGCACGTGTATATATATATATTATTAGCAAAATGCCATGCGTTGCAACGGGACGACGATGCAGGGAGAGAAAAATGCTCGTGCGTTGCAACGGGACGACGACGCAGGGAGGGAAGCAGGCGGAGGGCAAAAGTCCAGGCGGCGGCACGGGAGCTCCGAGCGGCGACGGGAGGGAGGGCGCAGGCACGGCGCGGGTGCGACGCGGATGGGGACCAAAATTTTCGTTCGCATGGCTATTTTGCAGAAAACCCCTTGAGTGTTTATAAAATTAACCCACAGTCCGTCTGACTATTTTACAGAAAACCCCTTGAGTATTTATAAAATTAACCCAAAGTCCCAATACTGAAATAGGCATCAGGTGAAGACATAAAAAAACAATATAATTGGAATTACATGAGACTTCAACTTTGGAATAATTATGATAAAATAAAATGACGTCCGTTGTAACGCACGGGCATATTTACTTCTATATCTATAATTCTATAATTATCTATAAAGCAAGTAGTGTTTCTACCCAAAATTTTCGTTCGCCTGGCTATTTTGCAGAAAACCCTTTGAGTGTTTATAAAATTAACCCACAGTCCGCCCGACTATTTTGCAGAAACCCCTTGAGTATTTATAAAATTAACCCAAAGTCCCAATACTGAAATAGGCATCAGGTGAAGACATAAAGAAAACAATATAAATTGGAGTTACATGAGACTTCAACTTTGGAATAATTATGATAAAATAATATGACGCTCATTGTAAAGCACGGAGATATATATATATATGTCGATGTCGCAGATCGACACGCAGGGATCCTGGGGACCCCCTTTTTGGTTCGGCACGGGGAGCCGTGTATCCTGGTTCAAACTCGTAGAAAAAAATGAAGTAATGCAGATGAGGCGGGGGTTTGTACAGGTTCGGGCCACCAGCGCGGTGTAATACCCTACTCCTGTTTGTATGCAGTATATGGGGCAAGTCGCCAAGAACAATGAGAATGTTCCTCTCCCTTAGACTCAGTGGTGGATGAGAGATTTCTGCCGGCTAGCTGGAGAGGCAGAACCCTATGTTCTCTATGAAGAAGCTGAACCTATCTTTTTAGAACGGAACAGAACTAGAACCCCCTTCATGAAGGACTTGGGTCTACTTTTATAGAACAAGAGAACACCACAGTAGTCCTACCCTTTCTCTACTTCACTCCACATGAGGGAGTGGTTTTTGCCTCGTCTTGTCGGAGAAGCCATTCCATTCCTACTCCTTCCTGTTTGCTGCGTCATGGAAAGCGGAAAAGGGGGTGGTCGTCGTGGTAGCCATGCTGCTGACGCGATGATGGTTTGCCTAACCACTCCGACGGGTCCCATCGGTCGGCGGCCCATTCCACAGGTAGGCATAGGCACCGTGCTTCCCACGCGCGCACCATCTCTCTCCCACGCGGCCGCCCATGCATTAAATGCGACTAGACAGGACGTGCGGGAGGCGTGCGTGGAGTGGGCGCGCGGCCATGCCGCGGTCTTTGTCAAAGACTTTTAGCCCCCTTTGCCTCGTGATAGGCAAAAAGGGGTAATGATGGGAGCAACTGACAGCCGCGTCTCACATCGCAATTAATGCGATGGGGCAGGCGTTCAGCTCCCCTCCTTTTAAGTATTAAATGGGTTGGTTGGTAGTTGGATTTGCCCTTCTCTCAGAGAGGTGCGGGATGGAGGATGGGGGTCCGGGTGATCCTGGACCCTACCAACCAGGGGTCCGGGAGATCCCGGACCCCGCCGTTTGGGAGTATGGTGGCCTCCGGGCAGCCTCGGGCGGCCCCGGGGCGGCCACGTGGCCGCCGTGGCGAGACTAGTCTAGCCTTTCGGGGCATGACTTTGACGCTCCTTGATGGACAAGGGCGTCTTCCTTTTCTTAAATGCCATGCCCCGACATACCCCGGCCCATATCACCGACAATATATATATATATATATATATATATATATATATATATATATATAAGCAAAATGCCGTGCGTTGCAACGGGACGACGACGCAGGAGGGGAAGGAGGCGGAGGGCAAAGGTCCAGGGCGGCGACGCGGAGCTCCGGCGGCTACGGGAGGGAGGGGCGCAGCACGTCGCGGGCGTGACGCGGATGGGGACGAAAGAGAGGACACCGAAGGTCTTTTTTTCATCCAAGCCCTCTCTTTATTTTCAGCATTGGAACTACGGGTTAATTTTATAAACACTCAAGGGGTTTTCGCAAAATAACCCTCTTTTCTTTTTAACTGGGTTTTTAAATAGTCGGCGTTCAGGGTTAATTTCGGAAAAACTTAATGGGTTTTCTGCAAAACAACAGAACAAAACAAATTTTGGGTGAAAACACTATTTGATTTATATTTAGTTATAGATTATATATATATATATAGACAGACGTATGTACGTATGTCCGTGTGATGAAACATAGGCCAATGAAAAAAGTTAAAGAAAACTATGTTGCCCTAGCAAGGAATTAAACCGAGGATGTGTTCCATACCTGACTCCACTCCACATCACACCATGCTAGCTAGACTATATTTGCATACTAAATTAGATTTTTCCTATTGTATTAGTTAACTGGCACATGAAATCAGCATCAATGTCGGCGACAAAGGTATCGGCGTTGCGACATCATAGCTCAGCAGGATCGCTCGTAGGTTGAAAATGTCGTCCCCTCGAGGCTATGAAAGGACAGGATTCTGTGTGCGCGCCTCGCTCACATGTAGAAAACGTCATCCCTCTCTGTGCGCGCGCGCACGCACACGGGGGCGACCACCTATATATATAATTGGAATTTGGAACGACATTCCTGTGCAAGCAGAGCACGCAGCACCTATACAGAATTGGCGAGGAGAAGAGAGATGGCTGAGAATCAACAGCAGAAGCAGCGCCGGGAGATGGAGATCGTCCCCGCGCCAGTCGACCGTCGTCCTCTGCAGCTGATTCTCGACGCCGGCCGCCTGCTCATGCTGTTGGGCGCACTGGCCGTCGTCTCCGCCACCGTGGGGAACACCACCACCGCGCACGCCTTCATCGGCTTCCTCGCCTGGATCCTCGGAGTCTCCCTCCTCGCGCTGCTGCCTGTGGCGAGCAGGTTCGCGCCAGCACTACTGGTCGGCGTCGCCTTGGCCAGCTCCCTCTTCAAGTATTTCTTCGCTCCCATGGAACTAGCATGACCGCAAATTCGCAATTGCAGGAATGTTGTTCTACCCTGTCAGGCTGTCAGCGTGTCTGAACTCTGATTTCGTAACCTAGTAACAGTATCTTTTCGTTGTGTGTCACTGCTTCGCTATGTACTGCCCTTTTTTCTTTTGTACTCTCAGTTTGTCTTTCATGGTTGCTTTGTTTTCCCCTTTGCTCTGGTGCTTCAGGTATAATCTACGCTGCCGCGAGATGTTGGTGTTCCCTGTGTTTCTAACCATAAATATTCTCCAAACTTTAGTTTTTGGGATTTGATCGCTCGTTCTGCTCGATAGTATCTTTTCTACTGCTAGTGCTATCAACAGTGAAGTTAACAGTTACCATGCAGAAATAATTAATTGACACATCGACAAGCACATCATCCCTTCGCGTTTCTATTGTCGTTCCAACCAAACTCGGCCATACTTCTGCGGTTAGTTCAGGCCTGCTAAGAGGCCTTTAGGAAGGCCGGGTCGACAAACCACGGTTGAGTTTTGAGCTGCCTGGACTTGGGAGAAGAATGTGATATAGCTTACGTTATTGGCACCGAAGATTCTGAGTCACACTGTTTTTCCTCAAACCAAACTTTTATAATCTCTCTATTTTTTTTTCAAAAACATCGTGTATACACTTACGTCTATAAACACACATGCGCACCGTGCTCTTACAAACATTTTGAGAGGCTGAATCGATAATCTGATTATGTACCTTATTATCGATGATACGTCGTCAACTACTTAAAAAAATATAATAGATGTAAATACGAGTACCCATGTTAACTTTAGAAAATGTTAACGGACGGATCACACCGTAATCTATATCTATAATCTATAACTATCTATAAAGCAAATAGTGTTTTCATCCAAATTTTGTTTTCTGCCTATTTTACGAAAACCCCTTGAGTTTTCCGAAATATATACCTATTTATAAAGCAAGTAGTGTTTTCACGCAAATTTTGTTTTGCTGGCTATTTTACTGAAAACCCCTTGAGTTTTTTTGAAATTAACCCATAATCCGTCGGCTATTTAAAAAATCGTTAAAGAAGAAAAATAGGTTATTTTACGAAAACCTCTTGAGTGTTTATAAAATTAACCCGCAGTCCCAATGCTAAAAAGAAAAGGAAGACTTGGATGAAAAAAGACCTCCTGCGTCCTCTCTTCCGTCCCATCCGCGCCGCGCGCCTCCTCTCCGTCGTTGCTCGAAGCTCCCGCATCATCGCTGGACCTTCACTTTCCGCTTTGCTTCTTCGTCCGTTGCAACGCACGGGTATTTTGCTATATTTATTTATTTATTTATTTATTTATAAAGCAAGTAGTGTTTCCACCCAAAATTTTGTTTTGCACTGGCTATTTTGCGAAAAAACCCATTGAGTTTTTTGAAATTAACCCGCAGTCCCAATGTTAAAAAGAAAAGAGGGCTTGGATGGAAAAAGACCTCCTGCGCCCCTCCTCCCGTCCTCATCCGCGCCGTGTCCCGCGCCACGCCCGTGCCCTCTCTCCCGTCACTGCTGAAAGCTCCGCGTCACGCCGCGCCACGCCTCCGCCCTCCCTCCCGTCCCCATCCGCGCCGCGTCCCAACTTCATCTGTTGCAACGCACAGCACAATTGCTAGTATCTATAAAGCAAGTAGTGTTTCCACCTAAATTTTGTTTTGCCTGGCTATTTTACGAAAACCCCTTGAGTTTTTCAAATTAACCGAATCCACGGCTATTTAAAAACCCAGTTATACGTACGATATAGCTTATCTTAACTACTTAAAAATCTATAACTTTTCGATCATCAAATTGTTTTTCGTCCAAATCTATAAAATTTTCGATCCGTATAACCTCTCGCTCCATTGTTGCCTCACTTTCCTCACCTCCAACAGACGAGCCCGACTCACGCGCCTCTGCGTCGCCGTGCATTGCCACGACGCGGCGAGCACACGCGCACGCGTGAGCTAGCGCGCCGTCGTCGATATACATGCAACTTATCCTATTCATCAATATACTTTTCTAACTAATAATATCCGAGTCGTAAATACTTTAAACTTTTACCAAATTTCTAATCGTTTAAAGTATCGGTAAGTCAATATCTATTTTCATTATATTTTTGACTTAATTTGGTGAAATTAAATTAACTTAGACTAAATGTCTATCCGATACTATTTCTTAATCAAGTCTGTGGTACATAAAGTTGAAGATATTCTTACTTTCAAAGTTATATATATATATGTATATATATAACTATCTATAAAGTAGGTAGTGTTTCTATTTAAAATTTTCGTTCGTCGGTTATTTTGCACAAAATCCATTGAGTGTTTATAAAATTAATCCGTAATTCTAATGCTGAAAAGAAAGGGAGGGCTTGGATAAAAAAGACCTCCTACATACCTCTCTTTCGTCCCCATCCGCGCCACGCCCGCGCCGCGCCCGCGCCCTCCCCGTCGTCGCTCGGAGCTCCCGCGCTGCCGCTGCACCTTCGCTCTCCGTGCCGCTCGTCGTCGTTCGTTGTTAGTACGGGGCATTTTGCTAGTAAGCCTAAGTAGAGCTATGCTTAGTTTGGTTATAATCCTTTTGATTGCACCCAGTGGTAGATCCAAGTGCCAATATTTTTTCCCCATCAAAATAGCTTGAGTTTTCGCCTTTTTTTAAATTCATCAGCTGTTCCTATCCATAAACCCCCACGTCTTCCAGAAAGCCTAGGTGTATAGATGAACTGAAAGTGACTGAAATTATAGATGACGTCTATACTCTTTTTCCCATCGACGTGATGTGCTTTTCCTCCCTACGATTTCACCATCTTGGGGTATATGGTCTATAAAAGGAGCGTCCTCTTCACTCATCACTGTCATCACTCATCGTCTATACTGTTTTGCCCATAGACAGCGATGAGCTTTCATTCGGTGCTTTTCCCATCGTCTGCAGTCTATACTGTTTTGCCCATAGACAGCGATGTGTTTTCATTCGGTGCTTTTCCCATCGTCTGCAATGTGTTTTTTTACTCTGTATTTGGTATATAAAAGGAGCCTCCTCTTCACTCAGCAGCTTCAAAACCGCGCCACCAAGTTCCCCTAATTTGGCGGCCTCACAGTCACAGGCCATCCACCTCGATCTCTAGCTTGAGCCTTCCCGATCCAAATAGAAAACAATGGAGAATCTGGCAGGTGCCCATCGCTACATGCCCGAGGAAGCGATCGACCTCGCCGGCCGCGCTCGCCATGTTCGGCTTCTCCTGACCAACTCCGCGCGCTGTCCTCTTCACGTCGGCGGCGGCGTCCATCGTCATCTACGCGACGGTGATCAACCCGTCGGCTGCCACTCCCGCGGACGTCTTGATTGGGTTCGTCCTCTTCCTCCTCGGCGTGTCGTTGGCTTTGCTGGCTCCCGTCGCAGACCAGTTCCCGGAAGCGGCAAGGATCGCCGTGGCCGTGGCGGTGGCTCTCCGCGCCCACCTGTTCGGTGCCAACTAGACCGTACTTTCTTGCGTTGAAAGCGTACCAGTTAACGGTGTCGATAAACTTTTGTTTGAGCGTGTGTGCTATCAACCGCCCAGTCGGTCAATGTCAAATATACTCTCTCTGTCGATGTCTCTCTGGTTATTCTTGAACAAGGTAATTTTAACTTCTCCATTTGGTTAGATTCTTTGCTCTTACCCGTTTCAACTGCTAAGTTGTTGTTTGACTTGTTTTAACGCTCGAGGCGATTGCTCTGGTTTGCTCACGTACTCTATGGTTCAAATAAGCTTGCAGCAACTTAGGCCTTCACATCAAAAACTTTACACATTTGTTATATCGAAAGTTTGGATACATGTATAAAGTATTAAAAACTAATAATTATAGATGTAATTTACGAGACATATCTTTTAAGCCTAATTAGTCTATGATTTGATAATAAAGTGCTACAATAGCACTTGTGCTAATGCGATTAATTAGCTTAATAAATTCGTCTCATAGTTTACAGACGGATTCTGTAATTTGTTCTTTTATTAATATCCGAATACCCCATGTAATACTCCTATATAACATCCGATGTGACATTCAAAAACTTTATGGCCTAAAACTAAACAAGACAGTGAGCTTTCTTAATTTATACCTTGTTTTTTATGTGCATGTTTTTCAAACTATAAAATGATATATTTTTTATAAAAAAATATATAGAAAGTTGTTTTAAAAAATTTTATTAATATATTTTTAAGTTAGTTTTAGCTAATATTTAATATATCATGCGCTAATAAGTTGTTCTTTTTTCGGAGGGAAGGTTCTCAACTCACGAAAAGAAAGCAACCTTAGAGCAAGTGCTATAATGACTCATATGTTGCCTCTAAAAATATCATAATAGAATTGAATGATAAGATGGAGGAGAGAAGTGAGGAGAGAGATGATGAGCCACCCTATATTAAGAGGCAATCTTCACACAAACTTTAAAAAATATATAAAAGTATTAGTATCATTGGTATTTATATATTAGAGATGATATATTATATATATTGCCTCTTAATTTATGAATAATAACATAAAAAATTTACATCTATTATAGCATTGTCTTTATGTTTTATAGCAACCGCGTCCCGTGCATTGTAATGGGTGAAAGTGGGGCGTGGCGCGGATAAGAACGGGAGGGAGGGGCGCAGGCGCAACATGGGGCGCGGGAGCTCCGAGTAGCGACGGGAGGGAGGGGCACAGGCGCGGTACGGGGCACGACGCGGATGGGGACGAGAGGAAGGGACGCAGAAGATCTTTTTTTCATCCAAGCCCTCGTTCTTCTCAGCATTGGGATTGTGGGTTAATTTTATAAACACTCAAGGGATTTTCTGTAAAATAGCCAGGCGGACGAAAATTTTTCCCATCCAAGCCCTCCCTTTCTTTTTAACATTGGGACTACGGGTTAATTTTATAATCACTCAAGGGGTTTTCTACAAAATGGTCAAGCAGACAAAAATTTTGGGTAGAAACACTACTTGCTTTATAGATGCTTTATAGATAATTATATACAAGAAATATACCCGTGCGTTGCAACGAGACGTCATTTTATTTTATCATAATTATTTCAAAGTTGAAGTATAATTTAATTCTAATTTATATTTTTTTCTTTAGACATATTTTAGCATTAGAACTGCGGGTTAATTTTATAAATGCTCAATTAATTTTTTTGTAAAATAGCTAGTCGATTGTGAATTAATTTACTCAAAAGATTTTTTACAAAATAGTCGGATAGACGAAAATTTTGAATGAAAATATTGTTTATTTTATAAATAGTATAGATATAGATTATGTTTGATTACGTGGGATGGATAAAAAGTGAGCCGGGGAGGTTCCTTTAGGACGAAGATAGTAGGAAGCATAACGAGCAAGAGTCATATTCCGAGAAAAAGAAAAAAAATGAAAACAAGAGTCATATATGAGTGAGCAGGCAGCATCTCTAACACATGAAGACGACGATATCATGGGCCGGGCTTGTAAAAATGTCCCATGAAAAGCCCCTTGTCGCACAAGGTGCTCGTTGACATGCTCCTGTGAAAAATCGTTGAGGAAAAGACACGGGAAGGGACATGAGTTTTTACGTTGTGCTGGGCAGTTGGGCCTAACTTGGGCTTCTGTGGGCTCCATTTTTCCTTCGGCTTGAATTGTCAAGAAACTCCGAATTTTTTTGTATTTTTAATTTTATTTTTAAAAAAATTAAAAAATTAATTTTTCGTTTGAAACAATTGCAAAAATGGTTTCCCACTCTCTCGAAGTACGATTTTCAAAAATCGATCTCTCGAGAGCGATTTTTGTGACGTGCCGTGAGCCGTCAACGTTTGGACGTTTTTGAATTTGCAAAAAATTCGAGGGTCTAAGTGCAAAAATCGCGCGGAGGTAGCATGACAGCAGCACAGGACGGAATTTTTGCACTTAGACCCTCTGATTTTTTGCAAATTCAAAAAACACCCAAAACGTTGACGGAGGTCAACGGCATAAAAAAAATCGCCCTTTGGAAAGTGTTAACGCCAGAATTTGGTAAGCCCCAGAGTCCCAATCGGCTGGGTTCATATCGGCTCAAGCTAGTATCAGCTTAGAGTTCTGCATCAACCGATTGGGGGTTTTTTGTTATTTTTAGCAGTCAGATTCTTGTTAAATTCGGTTTGAAAAGATCTTATCCAGAAGACACCGAGTTCAAGAAGTATACGGCTTGCATCTATTAATTAGGAATAGTTTGTTAGCTTTCTATTTTATCTTTAGGAAAGTGTATTAGCATCGATCTGATAAGGACTCGGTTTGTTTCCTTTCATCTTTAGAAAAGTTTGGATTTGTAATCTGTTAGGATCTTTGTTAGCCCGTGGGTATAAATATGTAAACCCGGGGTTCATGTAATCTATCCTCACGATCAATACAATTCGGCGCATCGCGACCTTTTACCTTTTCCACTTTGTTCATCATTCGACGAGACTTGACACCCGACGTGGGGCTGCATCGGTTTCGATCTCCGGCGAAGGGGTAAGTCCAAGGTCCCGCCGCCCGATATATTGTATCTATCTTAGTTTCATTACCGTTCATAGATACATCGGTTTAGTTAGGACTTTCTCGATTAGGTTCGATATTCGATCAAGTCGATGTTTCGTAAACGTAATCTCACTTTAGGTAGATTTGTTATATCCATCATATCGGAGCAGTTATCGGCTCCTCGAGTATTAGATTATCATATACAATCTCGTGCTGCATCGGTTAGGTCCGACCTACTAGATTGTTATCGATAATCTAAGTCTTGTTAAGCCGATAGATTCATGCTAATGTTTCACCTAGGAAGGTTAGCCGGTCTTATCATATGTCTCTCGTTAATCTAGTCCTAGTATCTCAATTTAGCTTTATCGATTGTCTCTCGCTTTAGGGTCTCTGTCGATACCAGCTAAACTATTTACTAGATTAGATTAGTTTAGACATCTACCACCCCGAAAATTAGTCAAGGGCTTGATTGTCTAGATATTGTGTTTCTTTTCATACTTAGTCTTTGTATCAATTCAGTTTGACCTACTAAGTTGTGATTAGAACCATAGTCTTTAGTTTGCGTGATACCTACCAATAAGGGTTTCGTCGGGGTTTCACCGACGAGTTATCTGGACATCGGCATCGATTGTAATCACACAATTGGCTATCAACAAATCGATTGTTTTGATAATCGGCCTATCGACCGATATGATTTATGCTCTGTTGTTTTACATATCTTGTCAATGAAAGGATCAAACCGCGGCACGCCCGCGCTTTAATGATTTTAGGACCTGTCGAGTGTGTGATTCGACGTCAACACATCTTTTGACACACCAACGACGTGCGGATTTGACGTCAACGAAATGCGATTTTTGAACTATTTTTGCAATTTAAAACGGGGCATTATTTTTATAAATCTTTAAAAAATAAAATTAAAAATGCAAATCTGATATAGTTTTCAAAATAAATATTTAACTTTAAATTTTTATATACTACAATGTTTATATAATCATATAAAATAAATTTAAATGATAATCTAATAATATTATTTTTATGAAATAAAATTTAATTTATAAATTATTTATTGGTTAAATATTTAAAGAGTTAAATTTTAAAATATGTGCGCGTCTTAGGATGAGACGAAGAGAGTATAACACTTCCGGTACGTGCATGCACAGATTGAAATTAGCAGGTGCTCCGTCCGAACGAGAACTAATAGAGACTGCATGTGCTAAATCTAATAACTGATTACGCGTTGATCCAAGCTCGCTGTATCGCGTGTACAAAATGTTAGTCGAGTCATGCATCTTATCTACGCATGTGATAATAGTTGGTTCCGTTGAGGTTAGAGAGAGAGAGTTAGGTTTCTATCTCCTAGTTAGTTTTCTGGTTGTTAACACATTAATCCTTTTGAGATTGTGCGGGTTACAACTGATCTCAAGGAACATATGTAACGCCACGGTATGGGGCTATTCCTACCAATATTAACGCGTAGGCGATGCAGGCGGCAAGGGTGTGATCGTTTTTGCCAAAATATCACATGGTATCAGCCTGATCCAATCTAGGCTATGTTTAGGAATGGCGTCGTCGTCGTCCACCTCCGCGGGTGGCGCAAATCCTCTCCAAGGTCATCCGGTTAGTGAAAAACTCGGGAAGAACAATCACGCATTATGGATGGCGCAAATCAGCGCCGCTGTGCATGGAACGTGCCTTCAAGTCCATCTGACTGGCACAACGAAGAAACCAGAAGCGGGAATCACCGTTACCATTGACGGCAACTCGGAGAAGAAATCAATCCAGCTTACGAAGATTGGGAAGCCTCGGATCAGCAGGTCCTGAGCTACTATTAGAGAAACCATTATTGATTGAAGTGACAAAAATCACGGTAGTCCCGATTTAAGTTGCATCCGGGACTAAAGATGATCTCTAGTCCTGGTTTAAAAAATCTACGGATTTCTAGGAACATTAGTCCCGGTTCGTGTCACGAACCGGGACTTCGAATCACCTCTAGTCCCGGTTCAAATGTTGTCGGAGCGTGTCGGAGCGTCGGACACCTTTAGTCCCGGTTGGTAACACCAACCGAGACTAGAGGTAGCATCTCTAGTCCCGCTGGTGTTACCAACCGGGACTAAAGGTGTCCGTGCTTTGACACGCTCGAAAACATTTGAACCGTCACTGTAGTCCGGTTCTTGACACGAACCGGGACTAAAGGTCCTAGAGAGCCGTTGAATTTTTAAACCGTTGCCTCGGGACTAGAGATGACATCTCTAGTCCCGGTTGATGTTACCAACGGGACTAGAGATTTTACTTTATATACTCCTTTCTCCTCCATCCCGAGTCAGCCACACTTGTATATCTTTAAAATTTTTCTCTAGCTAGAGGTCCGAGTCTGCCAAGGTTAGCAACTTCTTTGGTGATAATACACAAATATTTGCTATCTACAAGGTTAGCAACTTTTTCTTCTTATAGATTTACGGTTGTTTTCTATACATTTTGCTATCTACATGTCATGTGCTATCTATAATCTTAGCACTTCACATTTTGCGGTTATTTTCTATACATTTTCATCTCTAAATTTGTATGCAAACATGAGGAGAAAGAAAATTTTGTTTGTACTAATTATAAAAAGGAAGACAAGTATGCTTAACACGTTACATTTATGTGTACAGCCACCTCATTCCGTGATGGCTCCCGTGATTTAGAGATGTTCTCCGCCCACTGAAATTCACCTCTAGTCCCGATTGGTTTAAAAACCAGGACTAATTATTACATCTTATTTGTTATATTGTGTTATATTCATATATAATTATAATTAACATATGTTCATATATTCATATATAATTAACATATGTTCATATAATTAAAAAATATTATAAATTGAAATAATAACATATAATTAACATTTGTTATATTCCAAAATTTTTAAAATTTAAATAATAATATATAATTAACATATGATCTATTTGAAAAATATTTTAAATTAAAATAATAACATATAATTAACATCCATAAACCTAAACCCTAAACCATTAACCCTTAACTTAAACCCTAAACCCTATTTTAAACCCTAAACACTAAACAAATCCGAGAAAACACCATTCCTTTTCGATTAGAAAAAGGAGAGCATCATTCTTGCATTGATCCGAGTAGAAAGAAAAGAATCATACCTTGTAAAACGTTACTTTGCATGACAAGAGAGCGAGATAGCATGGGCATCATCGTCGCTGAAATCCCTTGCTCCCATCTCCTGCACGAACGGCATGGCGTGGAAGCGCAAGAACGAAATTGGTTGGGAAAGAAGACGATGAGGCGATGATCAAGAAACCAAGTTAATACGTGCTGAAGTTGGGTCAAGATACTATTTCCCACCTTCTGAAGACTCTTAGGTGAGCAACATTGAGTGATTACACCAACCTCTGTTTCATAAATTCGTTTTATCCTTCCTACATATGTAATGAGAGATTACACCAACCTCTGTTTCACAAATTCGTTTTATCCTTCCTACATATGTGAAAGATTATGAAGCAAAGGGAGAAAAATTATGAACTCATTACATATTTAGGAAGGATAAAACGAATTTGTGAAACAGAGGTTGGTGTAATCTCTCATTACGTATGTAGGAAGGATAAAACGAATTTATGAAACAGAGGTTGGTGTAATCACTTAATGTTGCTCACCTAAGAGTCTTCGGGAAGGTGGGAAACAGTATCTTGACCCAACTTCAGCACGTATTAACTGGCTTCTTGATCATCGGCCTCATCGTCTTCTTCTCCAACCAATTTCAGTTCTTGCGCTTTCCACGACCATGCCGTTCGTGCGGGAGATGGGGAGCAAGGGGATGTCGGCGACGGTGATGCGACGGGAGGCTGGAGACACTGGAGAATTTCGTGCGCCGATGGAGCGGAACCCGACGGTGGAGCGACGGAGAAGACAAAGAAGCCGAGGCAAGCGTGCTTCAAGGAGAATTACAAGCGGAGGAGGATTATCTAAGAAAGAGCAAGACAGAAAGATTGTGAAGCAAAGGGAGAAAAGCAAGAAAAAAGACTAAGATCGGGATCTTGACATGTTGAAGAGACCAAGATCGATGAAGAAGGCTACTACGATGGATCATGACATGTTGAAGAGACCAAGATCGGTGAAGAAGGTAGAAAGAAGGCATCGGGGCCTCTTCACGGATCATCGGGAGCATCTGGATGCGGATACGGATGAGACGACTAAGATAAGCTATTTCATTGATCCCGACTCATTGGAGTGTGAGATTTGTTTCATGTCTCTCGAAAGAATGGAGCCCACCAAGAACATAGGTAAATGCGGTTTTGTCTTGCATCATGCATATGATTAACCATGCTCATCGCGAGAAAATTTTATAGAAGTAGCTTCTTTTGGCTGCAAGGCTCTTTGTTTATCTGTTTATGTGTTATTGATCTAACCTTTTTTTCATGAACTAGTGGTGGCCTTATTGCACTAGCCTTTGGCACGATAGTTACCTTTGAGGAGGAAGTTCTCTTTTCCATATCTCCTTTCCGAGCTTCCATCCACCATTCTGCTCTAGTGTCATGCAAAGCAACGTTTTACAAGGTATGATTCTTTTCTTTCTACTTGGATCAATGCAAGAATGATGCTCTCTTTTTCTAATCGAAAAGGAATGATGCTTTCTGGATTTGTTTAGGGTTTAGGGTTTAAAATAGGGTTTAGGGTTTAGGTTAAGGGTTAATGGTTTAGGGTTTAGGTTTAGGGTTTAGGGTTTATGGTTTAAATTAGTTTTAAATACGACAAATGTTAATTATATGTTATTATTTCAATATAAATATTTTTCAAATAGGCCATATGTTAATTATATATTATTATTTAAATTTTAAAAATTTTAGAATATGACAAATGTTAATTATATGTTATTATTTCAATTTATAATATTTTTTTGTTAATTATATGAACATATGTTAATTATATATGAATATATGAACATATGTTAATTATAATTATATATGAATCTAACACAATATAACGGGCCTTTGTAATAATTAGTCTCGGTTTTAAAACTAACCGGACTAGAGGTGAATTTCGTGAACGGAAAACATCTCTAGTCCCGGTTGGTGGCTTCAACGGGACTAGAGATGGCCACCTACACGGCCACGTGGCTGCCCGCCATCTCTAGTCCCGGTTGGTGGCTTCAACCGGGACAAGAGATGTCGTGCCTATATATAGCAAGGGCCTCACTGGGATCCAAACACTTAGCCGTTTTCGCACAACCGCACAACGCATCGTCTTCTTCGTCGTCGCCGTCGTCTAGCACCGGACGCCGCCGCAGCCGTCGTCTCCGCCGTCTTCGTCTTCGTCGCCGGAGGACCGCCGCCGCGCGTCAACGCCGCTGCCGCGGGTTAGCCGCAGCCACCCCTTTTTCTCCATGATGCGCGCTAGGGTTTAGGCCGCCGTCAATGCCATCGCCATCGCCGCCATTGTCGTGGCCGCCACCGCCGCCGCTGTTGCTATCGCCGCGCCCGCTCCTCACACCGCCCGCTCCCCTTGCCGCCCTCCCTGATCCCCACGCCGGCCGACGCCCCTAAACCCTTTAAACCTTGCCTCCTCCACGCCGTCGGCCGCCGCATCCTCGCCGCCACCGTCCCTCCTCCATGCCGCGCCGCCATCGCCCGCCGCTGTGCTATGTCCCTGCAAATTATGTTTAAATTTGCAAATTATATGAATGTGAATGAATGAGTAGGATTTGAATATGATTTCGATGTGTATGTGTAAATTTGTGAATATGATTTCGATGTGTATGTGTAAATTTGTATGGACTTTATATGTAAATGGACTGTTTATTTAAATTTTAATGCATGAATATGGTGAATTGTGAATTTTGAATGTGTATTTAAATTTAAATGCATGAATAGATTTAAATTTGAATGTGTATGTGACTTGTGAAGTTTGTATCTTTGAACGAACGAGAACGATAAAATCAACAAACGGATGTGAACGGACGGACGAACGAACGAACGAGTGTTTGTTCGTTCGTTCGTGGACGAACGGACAGACGGACGGACGGACGTGGATGAACGGACGGACGGACGAACGAAGACTCGTTCGTTCATTCGTTTGGTAGGTCGTTCGTTCGTTCGTGGACGGACGGGCGGACGGACGTGGACGAACGGACGGACGGACGAACAAACACTCGTTCGTTCGTTCGTTCGTTCGGTCGTTCGTTCGTTCGTTCGTTCGGTCGGTCGTTACAACGTACATAGGCATGCAACGTCCTCTCTCTCTCCTCTCCTCTCCACTTCCTCTCCTCTCCACCTTATCTCCCTCACATCATTCTCCTCTCTTTCTCTCCTCTCCTCCGGATGGTCGTACTCACGGACGTCAACGAATGTTAGAACGAACGGACAATAGTTTAGGATTTGGGTTTGGGTTAGGGTTAAGGGTCCGAACGAACGGACGTGAACGAACGATAGTTTAGGGTTAGGGTTAGGGTTAAGCATCCGAACGAACGAAGACATGAACGAATGGTTGGTCGTTCGGTCGGTCGGTCGTTTGGTCGTTCGGTGTGGATGTAATCCAGAAGTGACTTCGAAAATATCACCATTGTGAATGTGCACAATTGGATCTAGTGTCTGTCGGATTTCATCTATTTTTTCATCTTCTTCTTTTTGTCTATGTTTTTTACGTAGACATACATGATATTCTGAATAATTAATACATGTATTAACCGAATAATTTTTTGAATTCTTTGATTAAGTCCTCAACCCACAACAATCAAATGGCGGATCATGATTAGGAACAGGTGTCTCCATGATGAGATCACACGAGGAACGAGTTTTACAACGAGGAGGGAACGAAGATCCGGATCGGTGCCTCAACGAGGAAGGGAACGCGGGGAGACGAGCGAGGAACGAGGAGGGGAATGAGGGCTCCGCCTCCGCCTTTGCCTCCGCCGGACGGAAGAGGCCACGCAGCCTTAGCAAGAAAATAGAGGGTCGACATGTCATAACGGAGGTGGCACTGACGGTCGACCAATTGCCCCAGAGGACGCCGCAAGGAAGTTTGTGACCCACAACAGATGGATGGTGAGGGATCACATGCCCGTAAGCGTTGCCAACCGGAGGCGGTCAACCAAAGGAGGAGAGGAGCGAGCTATCTCCCGGACTCGAGAAATAGATGCGTGGACGACAATGCTTGCGGAGCGTTCACCATCCCGACTCGGATCGGGCAAGGGTCAAGGAATGGATATTGAAGAAAATGGCGAGCTCTTCGGGAACTACAAGAAACAATTACACAAGAAAGATATCCGAAGGGCCGGACACGAGACTTTGATAAGTTCCCAAAGCTCGAGATCATTGGGATGCTTTTGTTGAGCACAAGACTAGTGAAGAAGCGCAAGCTATCATAGAAAAGAACAAGGCCAACGGAGACAAAAAGAAATACCATCACGGGCTTGGGTCGGGCGGCTATAAAAAAGCAATGGATGGGAAAAAATGGAAGCCGACCTAGAAGCACGGGATATCGTTTCGGGCACAACAAGCGCGAACGATCAAAGAACGGTTCTATGCTCACGGCGGCTCACTTAATCCCGTCGATGGCACAGTGATCTTTGGTGATGAAATTCAAGAAGTCGGACGAAGGTTAAAGGAGGCGATGCAGGCCGGTTCCTCGGGCGCGTTCGGGCCGATAGAGAGAAGGACGAGCTAACGCTCGTCCTCTAAAACCTAGAGCACCCGGGCGCATGCGAGGAAAAGGCGTCGTCCCCGAAAATACGGGTTCCAAGCGACATCGATACATACATGAGCCGAATGAGGTCAAAGCGAGAGAATGATGCTAGATTCGCGAGATGGAAATGAAGCTCTCGCAGATCGATCGATTGTCGACGAAAGGGTGGCCCTAAGGTTGGGCGAGGAGTGGAGCCGAGTGGGTTAGCCAACCGGATCCAAGCAACAACCGCATAACTCCAACGCGGTGCGGCGCGCGCGTCTATTGAAAATGAAGGCGAGCCGGCCCCATAAGCTCAACCGAGTCCGCCATGCCCGTGGATGACATCACACGGCGGACCCCGTGTGAGCGTACATCCCCGAAAAACATAACAATAAAGGTATGTTCGTACTTTTATGTTGTACGCATATTTTCTTGAATAACTTGTCAATCAATGTTCATTACTAATTAATAAGCAATCTTCTCGAACAGGTTGCGTCGGGCATGGCTATTCCGTAGCCCGAGACGACACCTACCACTCCCGGCCCGTTCCACCTTCGTACTCGAAGGTTGAAATTGAACAGTAGAATACGGCTATGAAGATCTGGAGTGGATATCCCGGAGGAGACGGGAGATGACGCTAGGAGAAACGGCTCATGGAATATTTCTCGGAGGAAGATCTTCATAAAATTCCCGAACGAACAGCGTCTCCTATCGTTCCACCGCCCTCGCCTCCACGTGGGTCGTCTCCTCCACCTCCTTCGCCGCCTCCGCCTCTGCGTCGCCTCCACAAGCACCGATCCTAAACGGCCATCTCCAACTCCACCGCCTTCCAACCCTCCTCCGTCGCCACAACGAGCACCGACTCCTAAACGGTCATCATCAAAGACCGCGCCGTCAATATCAGCGGTCGTCCAAGAAAGACTCGAGAATTGAGAAGACGCCGCCACCCGCACCAAAGCTTTCCTATGAGAAGACCGATGACGTCCGGACTATTCGAAGGCTGGCGGCGGGCAAAGAAAGCGGACAAAGATGTACCCCACTTGGCATGCGGCCACGAAGCCTGCGGAGTTCAGCACGATTCCAAATATTAGACCTTATTTAAGACAATTCATGGAAGATGCTTGGAATTAATATGGATCAATTACACGGGCGTGCACCCCGGCGAAGGCTCCGCTTAAATACAAGTTCAAACTTGGAAAGCCTCTCGTCAAGCGGATCAAGTGAAAAGGCTTTCAACTCGGATGTACCGCTTCCATCGGTGGTACATGCAACGATCCAAGCAAGGGTGAAGACATGATAACATGCAAATATTCAATTGACTACTTCTTCGATGGAGGTGACTACCTCTATCTCCGATTCGAAGATATATTCGACTGTACCAACTTGATGCCCTCGACGTCTCACTTCTAACCGCGCGGGTTTTATAAGTATCACCATGTTATTTCCTTTCTTACCTCCTTGAATTTAGTTGACTAAAATTCTTTTTAACCGTTGTAGAATGGTTATCCAATACGCAACAAGCACGAATGCACCAAGCATGGATTCATGGATCCACGCAAAATCAACGGCCCATTGGTTGAACAGGTTTCCTAATGACACCGTGGACAACATATACAACGCGCTTGTGCGGCACCACTTCGGTCCTTCATCCTTCGCCCTACAATACTGCGTAAGTTTTTCTTTCTTTCCGAACCAATTTCAATCCTGTGCATACATAAAGTTTCATATGTGTCATCCAAACCAATTTGCGATTCCCTTGGATTCGTTAGTACTTGACATGGGTCGATCGAAGATCCATGTCTTTGACTCAATGGATAAACCGAGTCCACGTACTCCAATATATTTGAACTGTTTAACGAGTAATGCCATATATCTTACTTGTTATTGCTTGTATGCGGTCCTCGGATAATTACTAGCTAACTTTCAACGCACGTAGGGCATGGGAACGGCTTCGGGCGAATGTTCACGAAAATTGGAAAGATAAGCTCTTTGTGCGGATGAAGTTTCCAGTGAGTAACATGCCTGCTCCTAATTTGAATTGAATCATTATTATGTTCTAAAATATGAAACGCATATTAAATCTGTCGGCGTTTCTCTTTTAGTGTGCAAAACGATCCAGGACACCAACCTATGTGGATATTACGTCTGCGACTACTACATTCACGCTTTGTGACCGAAGTCAAAACTATCGATGATCTAGATGTACGTATAACGACAATTCATACATTACGTCTCGATTTCTTATTCACTTCATATATTTATTTCTCATTTATTCTAATTAATGATAGCTTATGCGAGTAAGAGACGACCTCCCCACGAGACGTTCATACAAGCCGCTCGGGAAGAATTGATTGGATTTATTAACGAGCAAGTCGTTGATACCGCAGGGAGTTCTTCATTAGTTTTAGTAGCCAAACCACTCCATCCATAGCAAAGTAGATTAGAGATAATTTTTTATAAGCTAGCTAGGAAACATGTATGAATATTATACATATTTTGGTAATATATGTATATTTCCTTTCTTAAGTTCATTTAAATATGTGTAAATTATATATTTATACATATATATGCATGTTGCATATATATGTATATGTGTAATATAATATATGTGTGTAATATATATATATAGCGATCTCTGAAGAAAGGGCAAATTAAAAAAATAAAAAAATCTTTAGTCCGGTTGGAGCCATCAACCGGGACTAAAGATGACGAGCCGCCACGTGGCTCTGCCATCTTTAGTCCCGGTTGGTGGCTTCAACCGGAACTAAAGATGTATCTCTAGTCCCGAGGTCGCCCATCTCTAGTCCCGAATTTGTCACATCCCGGGTTTTTCCCTAATTCATTTAAAATAATTTACCCAAAAATAATAGGAATTTCAAAATTTTCCGGAGTCAACCTATAATTTTAAAATGAAATTAATAAATGGAAATGACATGGTAGGATTTTTCTTGAATTCTTCATGTCAAAATACGCTAACAGGATTTTTCTTGGAATTTTTAGAGCACTCTAAGTATTTTTAATCAATTAAATAAGAAAACGGGAATTTAATTAAGTCCCTAAATCCCTTTTTAATTTTCTTTTTCTTTTTTTTCCTTTTCCGTACCGGCCGTACGGTTTTCCCGCCTCGCAGTGTCGGGCCGTCGGCCCGACACTGCTCCCGCCTAGCCGAGCACCCGCGCCGCGCTCCTCCCCGTCGTGGGCGAGGCCCACGGTGCCGGCCGCGCCGCGCAAAGTCCGCGCCTCCCCTTGCGCCGCGGCCACCGACAGTGGGCCCCTGTCGGAGCCGCCTCCTCGCGCCGGCCGCCCAACCGATCCGCCGCCGCCATAGCCGCGCCGCCCGCCTCTTTCTCGTCGTTTCCGTGCGCCTCGCGCGCGCTGGGCCCCACGCCGGCTTCGCCCGCGCCGCCGCACCCGTGCCCGCTTTCCCGCACGCCAAACGGCCGTCGTCGCCCAAACGACCGCCGGATATCTCTCCCTCTCTCTCGAGTCCGAAAATGCCGGCGACCTTATCCCCGCCGTATCCGTGCCCGATCGGTCTCTTCTCTCCCCCTTTAAAACCCCTCGAGCTCCGCCGTTTCCCCTTTGTTCGCCGTTGGTTCTAGCCCGGATCGCCGCCGTCTCCGTCGTTTCACCGTCGGTGAGCTCGCCGTCGTTCCCGGTTTCTTTTGTTTCTTTTGTTTTCTTTTCTCTTCCACGCGCGTGTCGCCGGGCTCGCCGCCGCCGCGCGCGCCGCTCGCCGGTCGTCGCGCCGTCCGCCGCCGCCGCCACCACCCGTGAAACCCTAACCCTAGCCCTAGCGCCGCTCCTCTCGTGCCGTCCGATCTTGCGGATCGGACGGATCCACGCCGTCCGATCGCGACGGATCCGCGCCGTCCGATCGCGACGGATCCGCGCCGTCCGATCGCCGCCGTCCGGCCGCTCAGATCGCGCCACGTCGCCGCAATCCGGCCGCTCGGATCGCGCCACGTGGCGGCAATCCGGCCGCCGCGCCCCGCCTCCCGCGTGTGCCGGCCGTGCGCCGACGTGAGCCCTAGGGCTGACGCCAACCGCCGACGTCGCCCGAGCCGCGCGTGGATGACGTCACCGGGGACTTAATTGCGCAATAAATAATTTAATCTTTTCTGTTTAGTTTAAAAATCGCAATTAAACTTCTAAAATTCATATCTTTTGAATCCGAGCTCCGTTTTAGTCCATTCAAATTTCATTAAATCCAGAAAAATGTCAAGAATCCATTAAAAATACTTTTCAGTGCTATTTCAGTAGACTTTTTAGGGTGTTTGTTGAGTGCTTTGTTTGTCGTGTAGATCCCGAGTTTTCCGACGAGCCCGTTCTCTTCAAGTAGTCGCCGAGGTTCCTCGGTCTCCGAGCAAGGCAAGTCATACCTTACATTGACCATATTGTACCTATTTTATGTAAATACCTCTATTTCATTCAAATACTGCATATGTTTTAGAATGTCATTTCATGGGATGTTTTATACCTATTGTACTCAACCATAGGATTGTTTACCTTATACCATTGATAACCTGGGATCCAATGTGACTAGATGATAGTTTAAGGTTGCTTAGTCATGCTTAGCGCAACTAGCTTACTTAAGGGAATCACACTAAGTTTAATGCTAAAGTTGACCTCCGTGATATTAAGATATGACCTTGTTCTTAATAATATTGAATTATCGAAAAGGTGGGTCGTGAGCACATGGTTGGACTTTGGTTAGCGTGCTCATGACGATTAAGGACCGGTTCTCGGGAAACCCCGAAAGAAATGCCGTGCATACCACAAGCCGGCATGGGTAATGGCTAGGCCCGTAGCGTAGCTGTCTCTAGTTAACGTATCCCGAGAGGGTGAGCGTGATGGAGTTGGGTCGGCCCGGTTTTAAGGGTTGATCGGCTTCCGGATTCACCGCGGCACTAGAGGGCTGCCCATTGCCCGATGGGAATGGGGGCGAAACCTTGGTGTGGTACGATTGATTAGAGGGGTTATGTGAAGGGTCTGTCACAATTCCTTTCCGGGCACCGTGGTGGTGCACCGGCGCACGGTAACGTGTTGTGGGATTGTGTCTTGTGGGTACGATTGTACACCTCGATCGAGTAAAAACTATTCGAATAGCCGTGCCCACGGTTACGGGCGATCGACGATTCACCTTGATTAGTCTCATTTATTTATTCGAATGGAATGTGGAAGCTTGACTAGTGCGGGTGGATGGATGGGCTGTTGCAACGTGGGTTGAGCGTTGGACAGCGTTTATTTAATCTTGCTTAAATATTACTACTTTTTCTTGTCTTCAAATACTATTATTATATACGCAAATGCTTGTTTATGCAAATTGAGCCCCTTAACCCTTCCTTGTTATTTATCTCGCATCATGTACCCTTTTCCTGTGACTTGTTGAGTACGGTGGTTGTACTCGTCTTGCTTCTTTTTCCCTTCGGTACGAGGTTGAGATCGAGGTCTCAGGAGGTGTAGGCTTGTTCTCGTCAAGGTTTAGCCGTGGAGTTGGTGTTTCGCTTCGCTCGGGTCAAGTTTAGCTTAAGTCGGTTTTATTTTCCTTTCCGCTGCATTTGTGTAACTCTTTTATATTGTTTCTAAGACGAGGATTACGTATTATCAATAACGTCGATTTGTGTACCTCGGGATTCGGACGAGGATGTAACGCACAAATTAGCTAAGAATTGGAGTGAATTTCAGGCGTGACAAGTTGGTATCGAGCCTTCCGTGACGTAGGACAAGCCAACTGGAAACCTTAAGAGCCCTCGATTCTTTTCATGTGCATATGTTTTGAAAAAAAGGGTGTTTTGAAAAGTGGAGTCGAGTCTAGGGTTTAGGAATTGCAAAAATGGGATGTGGGTCGTGGGTTTTGAGCATGTTTTGATTTTTTCCACTCCTTTGTTTCTATAGATGGCGGGTTCCCCGACGCTGCGCGGAAAAGGGATGACGGGTTTCGTGGCGGAGGGCGCGTATGGCCCTTGCGGTTGGATATCCCGAAGCACCGAGTATACAACGGTTGCGCCTCTCGGTGGCGAGTTGCCATACCGTGTTCGGTTGGAGGTTCACGGGTTTGTGGGACGTGTCTTCCCAACATGGAGGTCACGGCTTCCGGAGGCACGTCGATCACGCTTGTCAAGAAGCCGCCTACGATGTTGGCCGGGATGAGGAGGCTGCATGACGCCGACCTTCGCACCTCCTCCTACCGCTACCATCCCCGTCGAGGTAGTTCCTCCGAGGTCGGTGCATTCAAGTCTACGGCGAGAGGAGAATGACACTACCTTCGGTCACATGTGCACCGTGCTCAAAGGACTGGATCGGATGCACTCGACCTACACAAGGCGACCAAAGAGGCGAACGACAAGAAGATGCCGAGGATCGCGTGACTGCGGGACGAAGTGGTTCGCCGAAGAAGGAGGTAGCTGAGTTGAAGGGACTCCCGCCACCGGTTGGGGTCGAGACTCCGCACTACGCCTCGGAAGACCACCACCGCGCTGTCCGTATCCAGTGGCACCTCGGATTCCACCGCCTTCTCCGGCTCCACCCGCTCTAGTTCCGGGCCGGTTCCGGTTCCTCTGCTGCGGAGTCCCGCCCTCACCTTTGCTCCGGCTTCGGCAAATCAAGGCGGAGGTGGCGTTGGTTGGATCTCCGTCTCCAGTGACTCAAGCTCGATAATTCGGTGAAGACATGGACTCCGAAGAGACTCGAGATTCCTCGGAGGGAAGAGGCAGGATCGGTTGGGCTACGGCAACCGATTCGAAGAGTCCAAGTTCGAGGTGACGCCCGAGGACTCCAGGAGCCGTTCGGAAGAATGGGGATCTTCGAAGGAAGCGGTTTCGACTCCTCGTCTCGTGGATCGTTCTAGTTGCCCTCTTTAGTTTTACCGTTTAAATTAGTTTATCTTCTTGGTAGTTCTTGTGTGTTAGGCGTGTGTGTGGGATAGCGCGCGTCGATATCAAGTGTGATATGACCGACCGATTAAGGATGTTTGGTGCTTTTCCTTGTTTTTAGTCAAGATCGAACAACGCATTTGAATTTAAATAATAAAGATTAGTTCTAAGTCTGTCTGTTTTTCTTCTTTTCTCTCTCTGGTCGATCGTCCCCTTCAGATGGTAAACACCAGGACCAGCGGGGCGAACAGCAACAATGGGCAGTCAGGTGCCAACAACAACGAGGCTCACGACGCCAATGGCAATGCTCCTCCACCGCCACCCGAGAATCCCACCATTGCTCAAGTGCTCGCTTCACAGACACAGATGATGGGCTGCAATGATGCAGCAAATGCAACAACAACACCACCGGATGCAAAAGCGAGATCTTGCAACAAATGCGGCAACGGCGCAGAACAATCGGTTGCCGCCCCACCACCCCAGTCAAGCTGCGAGTTCCTTCGTGTCCGACCGCCGACCTTCTCCAGCACCACTAATCCCATGGAGGCTAATGATTGGCTTCATGCCATAGAGAAGAAGTTGGATCTGCTGCGGTGCACGGATCGGAGAAAGTCTCTTTTGCCACTCATCGATTCATGAGGTCCCGCTTCGACTTGGTGGGACAACTATTTGGTTACTCGCCGGCGGGAGCAGTGATTACTGGGAAGAGTTTCGTCGCGGTTTCGGGACCGCACATATTCCTGCGGGAATAGTTGCATAGAAAAAGCGTGAGTTCCGTTCTCTTGAGCGGGGTAACGGATCGATTCGAGTATCTGCACGAGTTCAATCGTCTTGCCCGTTATGCTCCGGAAGATGTGCGCACGATGCGAAAGGCGGGAAAAGTTTTTGGTGGTTTGGATGATGAACTCACGGACAAGCTTATCTCAGGAGAGTATGCTAACTTTGAGAAGCTGGTTGACAAGGCCATTCGACGGGAAGATCGGCGCAACAAGATGATCAAGAAGAGAAAAGTATTCCGGACACGACCTCCTCAACGGAAATCGCGAGGCGCGTTTCATGCGGAAGTCGAGTGGACCTACCACCATGATTGTTCGTCGGCATCGATCTTATCACCCGGGAATTTCCAAGCGCGGTAGTGGCGGTGGTCGGCAACAGACGTACTCCGGCCCGCGCCCTCAACACGCCATCCCGGAATATCCACGCCACCACCTCCAAGGAAGGACTCGGGAGGAAAGCCGAGTCTGTTTCAACCTGGTGACCGGGGCATTTTGCGGACAAGTGTCCGAAGCCAAGACGCGCTGGGCCAAGGTTCATCCGGGCTCGAGTCAACCATGCGTCCGCCGAGGAAGCACTGCCGCTCCCGAAGTTATACTGGGTATGTTTCGTAAACTATACTCCTACCACGGTATTATTTGATTACGGCGCTACACATTCTTTTATCTCAAAGCAATTTGTTGGGGCACATGGGTTGTCGATAGTGGGACTTAAGATACCTATGCGGGTTCAAACCCACGGAAACCACTTGGAGACAACTCGATTGTCCCTCGGTGACCATAGAAATCCAAGGGTCTACGTTTCTAGCCAACCTTATCCTCCTTCACCAAAGGCATAGATGTCATTCTTGGGATGGATTGGTTGTCCAGACATAAGGGAGTAATTGATGCGCTAGTCGCACCATTACTCTAATTAATACGAAAGGAGAAAGAGTTGTTTTTCGCTCTCCCATGCAAGTCAAGACTATAGTAAGTTTGAATTATGTTTCCACCGGGAATCGTCAGAAATGGCGGCCAAGCCCCTGTGAAGTTAGAGGATATCCCCATTGTCGAGAGAATACCACGAAGTTTTCCCAGGGATTTAACTCGATGCCGCCAAAAGGGAAATTGAATTCGGATTGACCTAGTACCAGGACCGCCCCAATACACAAGAGGCCATATAGGATGGGAGCCAACGAGTTGGCCGAAGTAAAGAAGCAAGTGGATGAACAGTTGCAAAAAGGGTATATTCGCCCGAGCACGTCGCCTTGGGGTTCTCCGGTGATTTTTGTGGAAAAGAAAGACAAGACCAAAAGAATGTGCGTGGATTATCGAGCCCTCAATGAGGTTACTATCAAGAACAAATATCCCCTACCCGGATTGATGACTTATTCGATCAACTCAAAGGGGCCAAGGTATTTTCCAAGATAGACTGCGATCGGGCTATCATCGGTTGAGGATTCGGAAAGAGGACATTCCCAAGACCGCCTTCACCACCGGTATGGACGTATGCGAGTATACGGTCATGTCTTTTGGTTTAACCAATGCACCGGCTTTCTTTATGAATCGATGAACAAGGTGTTTATGGAGTTCTTGGATAAATTCGTGGTGGTGTTCATTGACGACATTTTGGTCTACTCTAAGTCGAGGAGGATCATCGGCAACATCTTCGGACGGTGCTCGAGAAGTTGAGAGACCATCAACTCTACGCCAAGTTTAGCAAGTGTGCTTTACGGTTAAAGGAGGTACAGTTCCTCGGCCACATTGTGAATGCCCAAGGAGTAGCCGTGGATCCAGCAAATGTGGAATCGGTTACTAAGTGGACCCCGCCTAAAACGGTTACGCAGATCCGAAGTTTCCTTGGACTTGCGGGTTACTACCGCCGCTTCATTGAGAACTTCTCCAAAATCGCCAAGCCAATGACTCAACTGTTGAAGAAAGATGAGAAGTTTAAGTGGTCGGCGAATGCAATAGGAGTTTTGAAGAGCTCAAGAGGAAGTTGGTGTCGCACCGGTGTTGATCTTGCTGAACCAAGAAAGGACTTCTAAGTTTATTGTGATGCATCTCGCCAAGGGTTGGGATGTGTGTTGATGCAAGAAGGCAAAGTGGTCGCATATGCATCTCGTCAATTGCGCCCACATGAAAACAACTACCCCACTCATGATGCGGAGTTATCCGCGGTGGTTCATGCATTGAAGATTTGGCGACACTACCTAATTGGTAATCGTTGTGAAGTGTATACGGATCACAAAAGTCTTAAGTACATTTTCACCCAACCGGATTTAAACCTCCGACAGAGGAGATGGTTGGAACCGATCAAAGATTATGACTTAGGGATACATTACTATCCCGCAAAGCTAATGTGGTTGCGGATGAGCCGCAAGAGTTCTTGCACCACCCTCGGTGTCGAAAGAATGTGTGACCGGTTGCGGCGGGAATTCGAGAATCTAAATCTACGAGTGGTGGATTTTGGTTTTGTGGTCTGCTCTGGAAGCCCAACCCACTCTCATTGATCAAATTCGGGCTGCTCGGGCGTCGGATCCCGAAATGGCCAAACTCAAGAAGAACGGGAGAGTCGGAAAAGCTCGTGGTTTTACGGAAGACGAACATGGCACAATCTGGATGGGAAAGAGATTGTGTGTGCCGAAAGACAAGGATTTGAAAAGACGATCCTTACGGAAGTTCACCAAACCCAATACTCAATTCACCCGGCGGTACAAAGATGTATCAAGATCTTAAAGAAAGGTTTTGGTGGGTCGGCATGAGGAGGGAGATAGCCGAGTTTGTTGCACTTTGTGATGTTTGTCGGCGAGTGAAGGCGGAACATCAACGGCCCCGGGCTTTTGCAACCACTTGATTCCAGTGGAAATGGGAAGAAATTGGAATGGATTTCATCACGGGTTTACCCCGCACAACATCGAGGATATGACTCAATTTGGGTCGTGGTGGACCGACTCACCAAGGTGGCCCACTTCATACCGGTACATACTACCTACTCCGGAAGAAGTTGGCGAGCTTTATCGGCAAGGATCATGTGTTTGCATGGCGTGCCTAAGAAGATAGTGTCCGATAGGGAAGTCGGTTACTTCCAAATTCGGAAGAAGTTGCAAGAAGAACTCGGTACCGTTTGAATTTTAGCACGGCCTATCATCCGCAAACAGACGGTCAAACGAGAGAGTGAATCAGATTTTGGAAGACATGCGAGAGCATGCGCGCTCGATTTTGGAAAAGCGTGGGACAAAAGCTTGCCCTATGCAGAATTCTCTTACAACAACGGTTATCGAGCCGGCATTCAAATGGCACCGTATGAAGCACCGTATGGACGGAAATGCCGCACACCCCTATTCAGGATCGGACGGGTGAGCGCCAATTGTTTGGCACGGAAGTAATAAGCGAAGCGAGAGGAAAAGGTCCGAGTGATTCGGGAAAGGTTGAAGATTGCGCGATCCGACGGAAGAGCTATGCGAGATAATCGTCGAAGAGATCTCGCTTTTGAAGCGGGGATTTTGTGTATCTTCGCGTTAGACCACTCCGGGAGTACACCGTTTCCAAACCAAAGGTAAGTTGGCACCACGTTTCGTGGGACCATACAGATTCGGGAACGTCGAGGAGAAGTGGCCTATCACGGAGCTTCCTCCAACATGACTGGTATTCACGACGTGTTTCATGTGTCCCAGTTAAAGAAGTGTTTAAGGGTACCGAAGAGCGGGCGAGTCCGGACCGGATCGAAATCCAAGAGGACTTAACCTATGTAGAGAGACCGGCACGTATTCTTGAGGTCGGCGAGAGAAGGACGCGAAACAAGGTTATCGATTTTGCAAGGTTCAATGGACTCATCACTCCAGGAAGAAGCTACTTGGGAACGAGAAGATGAGCTAAAGGCCGCGCACCCGCACCTCTTCGCTAGTACCTCCGAATCTCGGGTCGAGATTCCGTTTAAGGGGTAGGTTGTCACATCCCGGGTTTTTCCTAATTCATTTAAAATAATTTACCCGAAAATAATAGGAATTTCGAAATTTACCGAGTCAACCTATAATTTTAAAATGCAATTAATAAATGGAAATGACATGGTTGGATTTTTCTTGAATTCTTCATGTCAAAATACGCTAATGAATTTTCTTGGAATTTTTAGAGCACTCTAAGTATTTTTAATCAATTAAATAAGAAAATGGGAATTTAATTAAGTCCCTAAATCCCTTTTTCTTTTTCTTTTTCTTTTTTTCCTTTTCCGTACCGGCCGTACGGTTTTCCCTCGCAGTGTCGGGCCGTCGGCCGACACCTGTTCCGCCAAGCCGACACCCCGCGCGCGCGCTCCTCCCTGGTCGTGGGCCGAGGCCCACGGTGCCGGCCGCGCCGCGCAAAGTCCGGCGCCCCTCCTTGCGCCGCGGGCCACCGCAGTGGGCCCCCTGTCGGAGCCTCCCCGCGCCCGGCCGGCCCAACCGTCCCGCCGCCGCCATAGCCGCGCCGCCCGCCTCTTTCTCGTGCCGTTTCCGTGCGCCTCGCGCCACGTGGGCCCCATGCGGGCTCGGCCCGCGCGCCGCACCCGTGCCCGCTTTTCCCGCACGCCGAAACGGCCGTCGTCGCCCAAACGACCGCGGATATCTCTCCCTCTCTCTCAGAGTCCGAAAATGCCGACGACCTTATCCCGCCGTATCCGTGCCGATTCGGTCTCTTCTCTCCCCTTTAAAACCCCTCGAGCTCCGCCGCGTTTCCCCCTTTGTTCGCCGTTGGTTCTAGCCCGGATCGCCGCCGTCTCCGTCGTTTCACCGTCGGTGAGCTCGTCGCCGTTCGCCGGTTTCTTTTGTCTCTTTTGTTTTCTTTTCTCTTCCGCGCGTGTCGCCGGGCTCGTCGCCGCCGCGCCGCCGCCGCTCGCCGGGTAGTCGCCGCCGTCCGCGCCGCCGCCACCACCCGTGAAACCCTAACCCTAACCCTAGCGCCGCTCCTCTCGTGCCGTCCGATCTTGCGGATCGGACGGATCCGCGCCGTCCGATCACGACGGATCCGCGCCGTCCGATCGCGCGAATCCGCGCGTCCGATCGCCGCCGTCCGCCGCTCGAGATCGCGCCACATCGCCGCGCAATCCGGCCGCTCGGATCGCGCCACGTGGCGGCAATCCGGCCGCCGCGCCCGCCTCCCGCGTGTGCCGGCCCGTGCGCCGACGTGAGCCCTAGGGCTGACGCCAACCGCGACGTCATGCCCTAAGCCGCGCGTGGATGACGTCACCGGGGACTTAATTGCGCAATAAATAATTTAATCTTTTCATTTAGTTTAAAAATCGCAATTAAACTTCTAAAATTCATATCTTTTGAATCCGAGCTCCGTTTTAGTCCATTCAAATTTCATTAAATCCAGAAAAATGTCATGAATCCATTAAAAATACTTTTCAGTGCTGTTTCAGTAGACTTTTAGGGTGTTTGTTGAGTGCTTTGTTTGTCGTGTAGATCCGAGATTTCCGCGAGCCCGTTTCTTGAAGTAGTCGCCGAGGTTCCTCGCTCCGAGCAAGGCAAGTCATACTTTACATTGACCATATTGTACCTATTTTATGTAAATACCTCTATTTCATTCAAATACGCATATGTTTTAGAATGTCATTTCATGGGATGTTTTATACCTATTGTACTCAACCATAGGATTGTTTACCTTATACCATTGATAACCTGGGATCCAATGTGACTAGATGATAGTTTAAGGTTGCTTAGTCATGCTTAGCGCAACTAGCTTACTTAAGGGAATCACACTAAGTTTAATGCTAAAGTTGACCTCCGGTGATATTAAGATATGAACTTGTTCTTAATAATATTGAATTATCGAAAAGGTGGGTCGTGAGCACATGGTTGGACTTTGGTTAGCGTGCTCATGACGATTAAGGACCGGTTCTCGGGAAACCACGGAAGAAATGTCGTGCATACCACAAGCCGGCATGGGTAATGGCTGGGCCGTAGCGTAGCGTCTCTAGTTAACGTATCCCGAGAGGGTGAGCGTGATGGAGTTGGGTCGGCCCGGTTTTAAGGGTTGATCAGCTTCCGGATTCACCGCGGCACTAGAGGGCTGCCCATTGCCGATGGGAATGGGGGCGAAACCTTGGTGTGGTACGATTGATTAGAGGGGTTATGTGAAGGGTCTGTCACAATTCCTTTCCGGGGCACCGTGGTGGTGCACCGGCGCACGTAACGTGTTGTGGGATTGTGTCTTGTGGGTACGATTGTACACCTCGATCGAGTAAAAACTATTCGAATAGCCGTGCCCACGGTTACGGGCGATCGACCGATTCACCTTGATTAGTCTCATTTATTTATTCGAATGGAATGTGGAAGCTTGACTAGTGCGGGTGGATGGATGGGCTGTTGCAACGTGGGTCGAGCGTTGGACGGCGTTTATTTAATCTTGCTTAAATATTACTACTTGTTTTCTTGTCTTCAAATACTATTATTATATACTGCAAATCTTGTTTATGCAAATTGAGCCCCTTAACCCTTCCTTGTTATTTATCTCGCATCATGTACCCTTTTCCGGTGTGACTTGTTGAGTACGGTGGTTGTACTCGGTCTTGCTTCTTTTTCCCCTTCGGTGCCGAGGTTGAGATCGAGGTCTCCGAGGAGGTGTAGGCTTGTTCTCGTCAAGGTTTAGCGTGGAGTTGGTGTTCCGCTCGCTCGGGTCAAGTTTAGCTTAAGTCGGTTTTATTTTCCTTTCCGCATTTGTGTAACTCTTTTATATTGTTTCTAAGATGAGGATTCGTATTATCAATAACGTCGATTTGTGTACCTCGGTGATTCCGGACGAGGATGTAATGCACAAATTAGGCTGCAGAAATGCAGTGAATTTACGGGCGTGACAGAGTCGTAGTCCCGGTTTGACAACCGGAACTGCGAGGGTTACCAACCGGGACTAGTGTGGCTTTCTCCGGTATATATTGTCATCTCTCTCAAGGGACATCCTCATGCAGGTCGCGACGTGCGAAACAACGGCGAAGCATGGGCAACAAGCGAGCGAGATGTACTCGACCAATACCGGCGCGATCCATCAACACCGGGTTGCACTCATCAACACAAGAAAGGGAAATCTATCCATTCCAAACTTCTTCGTCAAGATGAAGGCGCTTGGGGACGAGATGATGACTAGTTTAGGACAGCCAATTAATCGAAGAAGAAGACATGATTCAATATATTATTCTTGGACTTGTTGAGGGAAGTGGTTTGGTTGTGTGCGCATGACCTAAACCGATGACTATGGGAGAATTATGTCATACCCCAAAATTGTTCCCGTAGTTCTAAAATTTATTTGAGAAATTACGAAAAAATTTCGGGAATTAACATAGAGAGAAACCCTATTAAATAAATCCATTTAATAAATGGAATGGGCTTGGTGGAATTTTTCTTAAATTTTCCATGTCAAAATTCATTAATATGATTTTTAGTGAAATTTTCGAGCAAAGAAAATAGTTTTAAAAATTGATATAAAATTATTAGAATTAAAGTAATCATGGAAAATCTTTTTCCTTCTTTTTCTTTTTCCCTTCTCTCTAGGTCGAGTGGGCCACCCGCCACTCCCTTCGGCTGCGCCGCGCCCCTCTCTCCTTCTCTCCAAGTCAAGGGCCGTCCCGCCCACCATTCCGGCCCGCGTCGCACGCCCTTTCTCTCCCCTCTCGCTGGGCTGGACCAAAGCCGTGCGCCATTTTTCCCTCTCTCCCCGTGCGCATAGAGCCGAGGAACGACCGGATTCGAAAATCCTAGCCGCTTGTCCCTCTCTCTCTCTCCCTACACTACCGCCATTTTCGTTGCCTACGGACCACTTCCACCTCCCTCATGGCTATAAAACGCCGTCCCATGCGACGCTCATCCATTTTCCCAACTCAATCAAACCTCTTGAGCTCCTGCACGTGCCCATGTCCTAAAAACCTAGCACCGTTGCACTTCTCTGCTCCGCCGCTCAATTCCACCACGCCGCCCATCGCCAAGCCGTTTTGCCACCACCGTCGGCCGCAAGCTCGCGAAGAACCCCGCCGCCGCTCGATCTGCCCGCTCCGCGGAACCCCTCTTTCCTCACACACGGTGAGCACCTCCATTAATCCCATCTTCGATCGACGTTTCCCGCCGCCGCAAGCCATCCCTGCCCTCATTTCCCTTCCTCACATTCGCTCGATCGTGCGGGACCTCGGCCGCCCTCATTTACACCGGTTCGCCACCGCAATCGCCGCCCCGTCGTCTCCTCCCTCCGCATCGGTCGATACCACCATGGTGAGCCCCTTTTCCTCCTTTTCCCTCTCTTCTCTCCCTCGGCCATGCCCTACCTCTCGCTCGCACACGCCACGCCTTCGCGTGCCGCTTCCTCGCGTCGCCGGCGACCATTTGGTCCTGCGTGCCACCGCATCCGCCGCACCACCCCGCCGATGAGCCGTGTCACCCCTCTCCCGAGCCGTCGGATTCACCGGCCATCCACGCGTCACCCCAATGCCGACCCGCATCGGCGCCATGTGTGCGCCACGTGGTGCACGCGTGCACCTTGGCCCGTGGACTGGTCCACTGTCGCCGTCCACCTACGCGACACCGCCGGTAGGTCCCACCTATGGGCGCCGACCACCACGGTGACGTCACCCTAAGGCTGATGGCACAATAAACCGCTTAATTTCTTTTTCTTTATTAGTAAAAATAGTGAAACTTTTAAAATTCATAGAAAATTCATCCGAACTCCGCTTGAGTCCATTCAAGTTGCAGATGACTCATTAAAATGCCTAGAATCCATTAAAAATAGTTTTATTGCTGTTTTAATAGGCTTGTAGCCTGTTTTTGTGGTGCTTTGTTTATCGCTTAGATTCGACGCTTCCGACGTTCCCGTTTACTTTGAAGTAGTCACAAAAGTCTCTCAAGAGCAAAAGCAAGAGAAAGGAAAGTCATGTATTCCATATTGATCATATTGTACCTAATTGCAAGGTATCTCGCTTTTCTCTTAAATTGTATTATTTTCTAATGTCATGTGGGATAGGACCTATAGTACTCGGCCAGTTTGATTCACCCCGTGTCATTGATAACTTGGGATCTAAAATGAATAGATGTTGGATTAGGGAATGGTTAGCCATACTTAGTTCAACTAGTTCACTATGGAAAATGTCACTACTATCTTATGACGATATTAATGAGGATGGTCATGGATATGTGACACTATAGTACAAGTTCAACTAAAATGTGATTAATGGTGGGCTATGGATGCATGGTTTTGATAGACACACCCATGGCAATTAAGGACCGGTTCACGGGAAACCTCGAAAAGAAATACCGTGCGTATCACAAGCCAATGTGGGCAACAGTGGGCTTGTAGTGTAGCTTTTCCCTATCCAACGTACCCGGACAAGGGTAAGCGTGATGGAGTTTGGATGGGTTGGGCATGGCCTCGCAGCGTCCGGATTCACCTAGGCACAAGAGGGCTGCCTACCTTGGATTTAAAGGTACAAGGTCGAAACCTAAAGTGTGGTATTGCTTGGTCGGGGAGGGTTACGCGAATGGTTCGCACGGTTCCTTTCCGGTATGCCGTGGCGGCATGTCGGCTCACAAAAACATGTTGTCGATCGTGTCTCTTGGATACGGATGTACAACTCTAATCGAGCGAACTATTCAAATAGCCATGCTTGCGGTTATGGGCGATCAACTAGATTCATCGTGATTAGTCCCATTTTTAATAATTTGACTTAATGGAACTGGCATAGACTAGATGGATGGGTTGGAGTCCGTCCCAACGTGGTGTAGCGTTGGACAATGATAATTAATTTTGTTTAATTTTGTTTAATTAAACCTAACCGTTTTCTTGCTTTCAACTACTGTCTTCAAAATGCACCTTCTGTGCAAATAACCCCTAGCCTTCCTTTGAAAAATACTTGCATCATACCTCCCCTTGGTATGAAATAAAGTTTGAAAATTTTGAAAGAAACAAAGTTTGGACCTTGGTAGTGTCTTAGATTTTAATGTGATTGGAACTAAATGAGTTTTCAAAAACAAACAAGGCGAAGATGATTCTATTGTTCGAAACAAAGCCGGACTAGTTGCACAATGATTCACCCAAGTTGAGGGCTTGGATTTTGAAGAAACCTTTGTGCCGGTTGCTAAATTAGAAGCTATTCAAGTCCTTTTGGCTTTTGCTTGCTTCTAAAGGTTTCAAAATTTTTCAATTGGATGTAAAAAGTGTTTTCTTGGTGGAGTAATTGGGGAAGAAGTCTATGTCAAACAACCTCCTGGTTTTCAAAAATCCAAAATTTCCAAATCATGTTTTCAAACTTGATAAAACACTATGGTTTAAAACAAGCTCCCGAGCATGGCATAAAATATTGCAAACCTTTTTGCTTCAAAAGGGTTTTGAAATGGGAGCTATTGACAAAACTCTCTTTACTCTTCGTAGTGGCATTAACCTTCTTCTTGTTCGGATATATGTTGATGATATCATTTTTGTGGCTCTTCACATGCTCTTGTTGCCTAGTTTTCGGATGTGATGAGTAAGGAATTTGAGATGAGTATGATGGGAGAGTTGACCTTTTCCTTGTCTTCAAATCAAGCAAATCAAGGAAGACATCTTTATTCATCACACTAAGTACTCCAAGGAGCTGCTGAAGAAGTTCAAGATGGATGACTACAAGCCCATCGCCACTCCCATGGCAATTACTTCATCACTAGGTCCGATGAGGATGGTGAAGAAGTTGACCGTGCGAGTATCGAAACATGATCGGCTCCCTCCTCTACTTGACTACGTCAAGGCCGAACATCCACTTCTTTGTGTGCCTATGCACAAGGTTTTAGCTCCTCCACGAACTTCACATCTCCAAGCTATAAAGCGCATCTTCCGCTACATCAAGTCTACACTTGAGTATGGTATTTGGAACTCCTACTCTTCCACTCTTACCATTCGAGCCTTTTCGATGCTGATTTTGCGGGATGTAAGATTGATCGAAAGAGTACATCGGCACTTGTCATTTTCTAGGAACTTCCTTGGTTTCTTGGTCCTTTCGTAAGCGATCTTCGTTGCTTAATCAATAGCCGAGGCTGAATACGTTGTGGTGCCATCTTACAGTCAAGCTATTTGGATGATTTATGCTCGAAAGATTATGGCTTGTCTTTTACGGTGTTTCTTTGTTTTGTGACAACACCGGTGCGATTAACATTGCTAAAAATCCGATTCAACATTCAAGGACCAAGCACATTGAGATACGATACCACTTTCTCCATGACAATGTTGAGAAAGTTACAATTGTGCTAGAGTTTGTTGAATCGAGAAACAACTTGCTCATATTGTCATGAAACCTCTTGATCGAGCCCGTTTTGAGTTCTTGTGGAGTGAGTTAGGGGTGATCCACCCCTATGGATTGCTTTGAAAGGGAGTTCTTTGTTGTTGCATGCATATGTATCATATTGCATCATGTTTATTACCTTGCATTGTATTATACACTTGTTCACTAAAAGAGCTTTGCTTGTTATCTACTGGACATCTTTATAATATTTATGTCTTACTTTTATGCTAGCTAGATCTTTTGCCTAGGTTACATGTGCTTGAGTAGCTTGTATATTCATGCTATGATCTTCGAGACGCATTGATACTTGCTTAAATTAAATCTACACTTGAACTAAAGTCAATATGCACTGACTTGCTCTAGAAGATTGTTTTTGATGCGGTATCCTTCTCATAGAGATGCCATGTCTACATCCTCTTAGCGGTAGCTTTTTGTACATACTATTGAATGCTCATGCTTGATTGTTCATGCTTAGTATCAGTCATGCTCTTTATCGGTTATGCTTTATGTGATTTACTTCGCTTTTGTCCGGGCTCGAGTGTGTTTACGCATGAGTAGTGTCGAAGATAGCACTAAGGCTGCCTATAATGGGACCTCTAGTGGAAAACCTTATTGAAGTTAGATGACAATGTTTGGAGCTCCCATCACTTGCCGACGATACAATCGGCGTACCATCATGATTGTGCTATAGTTTTGTTTCAAAAATGTGTAAAGAAATAAAATGAAAGAGCTAAAAGCTCATGTTCTATGTTTACCATGTTGATACTAATCTGAACTGGACATTAGCATATTAGCATGGGTTCATTGCTTTGATGATGTAGATCTTGCATGTTTATGAGTTGGCTTGCTTCTTCTTAAGCTTCTTCTAGAAATAGCTTTGCACACTAAATTATCAATTCAGTTGAAAGCTTTTTTGCTTGCTGGTGATATAACCTTGTTGCTCATACCATGTTTCATACTTCTTTTGCATATGCCTAGCTAGGCTTAAGTTTTGGTTCGCTTATGAGTAATCCATGCATTCATCTTGATGTCTCTAGATAACATCCAAAGCTTAAATTAAAACTTGCGAGTTGCATTGTTTGCATCTTTGAATCATTTTTTGTCTTGATGTCATCATTGTCAAAGGGGGAGAAAAATACAACAAAATGCACTCATTGAGAATTTAAAATTTTGCTTTAGGTCTTGATGAAAGGAGTTAAGCACATAGGGGAGCATTCTTGCAATTGCATCACTTATCTTCTTTGTCACTTGGTTTTGACTTTTCATTTGTTTCATATTACCTTAGTTTGACTCTTGCAAAATTGTTTGCTTTAAAATATGTATCAAATTCTCAAAAATTTTGCTGATGTTGCCAATGTTTTCATCAAGGAAGAGATTGTGAATCCAAGTATGGTTTTGATTCAATTGTGATGGAAAATTGGTGATTGCCAAAAGTATAGGGAATGTGTGCGTACACGATGTGGGTCGGGTTGAGGTATCTATGCCCGAAACGACTATTTGTCTATATGCGTGCGAGTGATTGAGGTCAATTTTGGTTACGGGCGGGATCGGGACTAAACTCGGGGAGGAGTTGAGGTCCGAATGATCGAGGATGCCGGGTGACAAAATTAGATACAAGGTGACACATGATAGACGAACACCATGTGGGGAGGTCGTCGCAACGGGCTTCACAAGGTCAAGTGCGCAAGTGCCGGACTCGCGAAGAAAAATCGAGAAGGAAAGAGTTGCTACAGTACTAGGGCTAGGCAGATTGGAACCAAAAACAAAAAAAGGAACCGCACCGAGCCGAACCGAAGTTCGTGGTTTTTTGGTTTTCGGGTCGGGTTCGGTTCATGGTATTGCATAAACCGAATAGTTTGGTTCGGGTTTGGTTTTAGATGGATGAAAACCGAATTACCGAAAAAACCGATGTGGACGAACCGACGCCATATCTCCCTCGCGAGTCGCCCCTAGTGCACGGTTCTTTTTCCCATCTAAAATCAAGAGCGAGTCAAGGAGGAGGCGGAGTCGCCGTCGGTTTTGCACGAAACCCTAGCCCTAGAGCGAAACCCTAGCGAGCCACCGCCTCCATCCTCCTCGCCGCGACACGCCGCGCCGTCGCGTCGCCGCCTCCGCCTCCTCCTCGGCGGCACCGAGCCGCTCCGCATCCGCACCGCCGCGGCTCCTCCTCGCACCACGGCGGCCTCCACGCCGCCCCAGCCCCAGTGGCCTCGGCCTCCTCCTCCCGGCGCGCGAGCCGGATCCGCATCTGCGTCGCCTCGGCTCCTCCTCGCGCTCGGTGGCCTCCACGCCGTCCGGGGTTCCCTCCTCGTGCCCCGGCCCGGCGACCTCCGCACCGTCCCGACCGGCTTCCTCCTCGCACCACGACGGCCTCCGCTGCCCTGTCCGGCTCCCTTCTCGCCGCCCGGTCGGGGCCTCCGCGCCACCCGAGCCGGCATGCACGCAGACGCGAGCGGTCCTCTTCCTTCTTAGATTGATTCGGTCGGTGCGGTTTTACCAAGAAACCAAACTAAAAAAAAAAACCGAACCCTGCGGTTTCTCATTTTGAATGAAACCGATCGGTTATTATTCTTTTAAAAACCAAACTCCATGTAACCGAGCCAAACCAAACCGAATCCTCGGTTTAAACCGAATGACCAACCCTATACAGTACTCAAAGTAGAGTACTGTAGCATACCGTATGTATATGTACATGTACGGAGGCTGGCGTGTATCCGATCTTGCAGCCAAGCTAGCTAGCTTGTGGGCTGTCACATAGGCATATGGCCCAATGAAGAAAGGAACAAGGCCATGCAATATCAATGCATGTGTGGTGACTCGGTTGGCGGGAAGCTAGGCCGAGCTGTCCCTAACGATGGCCCAAGACGACATGCAGACGCGGCTTGGCTAGGCCCAAGGTGGCAATTTACGATATAAGCGAAGCACACGGAGTTTGAGCGGCTAAGCGGGAACCAAAGGCGCGATGTGGCGGTGCCGATTGGATCGGTGGCTGCCGATGGATTAAATCGGAGCTATTCCTTTTGAGGAGAAGGAAGAATGGATGACGAGATTGAATATAGGGTAGGGTTTCGTCCTAAGGGCAAATTATACTTTGTCAAATTTCAGCTATCTTAGCCTATAAATAGAGAAATGGATGCTAGGGTTAGGTACCCCTTTTAGAGAGATTCCTTGTATCTCTTTGAGAGAGATGGTCTATAGGGCCTTTGAGAGTTTAACTTAAAATCCATGGAGACGTATATTTGAGTGTTTTTGTTTCATCTCTTTCGTAATGAATATTTTTTGAGTTTGTGGAATTTAATTTCAGTTATTTGATCCTCTCTCCTTTTGCAATTTAAATACCATAATTTAAATTTCGTAGTTTGGATGTTTTATCTTGCCATGAAGGGAGAAGCAACCTCATTTGTCTTCGGGCACTTGGAGAGGTTGAAATCCTCAAACTAGCAAGATTTTTCTGAGTTCTTCTTAATTTCTTTCCAGATATGGCTAAAGAAATAGCTACGGTCTCAAAAAATTTTGAAAAATATTTTTGACGAGTATTTAGGGAAGAATTTTGAGATGTTGTATTCATCCCCTCCCTCCTCTATCCTCTATAGCAAGTACCGTTCCTTTATGTGTGTGTGTGACAAAACCACGGATAATAGAGAGAGCGATGAGCTGGGCGGCTGGCAGTGGCAAAAAAGCCAAAGCTGGATGAAGACTAGCACTGATCTGCAGGGAGAAATTGTTTTACTTTGGTTGAACCACCAGAACAAAGAGAAGCTTAGTTAGGCCTTAGTTCAGATAAAACTATAGCATTAGGTGTGGACGAACAGTGATTCATATATAAATTACGATCCAATTTACGAGCAGGTTAGTTAACTTTCACGTGCTTTGTTAGAGCAGGTTAGTTAACTTTCACGTGCTTTGTTACCTCTTAATACACGCAAGATGCTGGAAAGTAGATCCTCTGATTCAGCTATGCAAGAGAGATGTGGCTTCGGTCTGGTCGTATGCATGTCCCAATCCCTTGACTAAGTCAAGAACGACCGAATTACATGCCTGCAGGCTGCCCAGTTGCTACTGCATGCTTCTATCTTCCTCTTCTTTTTATTGTGGACTCAATGTATTCTAAAGTTGATACACACCTAACACGATCTTTCTCAGGCGATTTTCGTTCATACTTTTCCTATTTTATGTTATAAAACGTTTTGAATTTTCGACAGATTCCATATATATATATATATATATATGCTTAATTAGTGAATAAAAATAAAAGGTCAAACATCTTATAATATAAATTATAAACCAAATGAAGTGTTTTAGACGTGATATGCACGCAAAAAGCATGATGGTGCACAACCCTGTGCTGATTTGGGCGTAAAGGTCTTCATAAATCAAAAAATATAATAATGAACGTCCATTTATAATCATGTGTTGGAACTAGATCAGTCATATGCTAGATTGCTCATGTATTCTCTTTGTCTCAAAATTATAAGCATTTTTATATGAATTTGAATAATTGTATATCCACATTCGTAGTCAAACGTAAAAGTATATGTTGCTCTTTTCAGGAGTACATACATGCTACTCCTATATATGCACTCCTATATATGCAAGCGAACGTTTATGTTTGTTTGTGGGGGTTAGGAACACTTCTCCTCAGTGACGCAAAACGGAACGGCCAATCCTAAAAAACTTTAAAATACTTTAAAAATAAATTAATATGTTTTTAAGCAACCTTTCTATAGATTTTTTTAAAAAAAGTAATACGTGTTGTTTAACCGTTTGAGATACGTGTGCCAGAAGTTAAAAAACATAGCATAAAGTACGGCCTAAGGAATGTTGGTTATATTTGCATAGCCAACAAACTTTATGTTTCCTTGAGATGGCGTGAAACTGATGCTAATTAAGGCCTAATTTGTGCGTACTGATCAAGCACAGACGAGCGTGTCTCTCGAGTACTTGATCCAGGAACACAATGACAAAAAGACGTGATCATTTTTTGAGGCGTGTGTTGGGTATCCTGGTGAAAAGTGAGGCGTGTGTTGGGTATCCTGGTGAAAACGTAAAAGGGAAAGAAAAAGAAAAAGGATTAGCATTAGGAGTGGCCAGAATGAGCTACCAAGGTAAAAGGTGGGCGAAACGGGAACATAATAAAGACAAAGGTGTGTGGCTATTAATTTAGTACCTTGCATTATTAACTTATTAGCAAAATACCCATACGTGGCAACAGGACGACGACGCGGGGAGAAAAGCGGGCGAAGGGCGAAGGTCCGGACAACGGCGCGGGAGCTCCGGCGGCGACGGGAGGAGGGCGCGAGCACGGCGCGAGGCGCGGCACGGATGGGGACGGAAGAGAGAGACACGGGAGATCTTTTTTCATCCAAGCCCTCTCTTCTTTTCGATTGGGACTACGGGTTAATTTTATAAATCATCAAGGGGTTTTCGCAAAATAACCTCTTTTTCTTCTTTAATTGGGTTTTTTAGAAAAATAGTCGGGTAGACTGCGGGTTAAATTCGAAAAAACTCAAGGGGTTTTCATAAAATAGCAGGCAAAACAAAATTTGAATGAAAACACTACTCGCTTTATAGATAGTTATAGATTAGTACTTGCCTATGTGAGTGGAACTATGATCCCACACCCTAGATTTCATCTTTTCCTTTCCAATAAGTTTTACATTTTTAACAGAGATTTTTGGTGGACATTTGTACAATATTGTATTACCGTATCCAAATGATATGTACCAACCACCACCGGTATTTGCAGAGAAAGGATGTGCTTTAGATTTTGTATATGTATAGTGTGCATGTGGCTGAGTCAGGTATTGATGGGGACTTACCTGACCTGAGTCAGAGCGGCTGAGTAGGATTGACAAAGGACGGTAGCCTCCCAGGGCTTTGGCTATTGGACCAGGATGTGGATTTTAAACTCTCGAGTGTAAACGTCTTTATGTCATTCAAATGTCAACAAAAAAATTAAAAAATTCAACAAAATATATTAATATATGAAATATTATGTAAGTTAAAATTGAACTCCAAGTTAAAAAAATCATTTTTATTAAGTTAACTTTAAGTTTATGTAGTGATTTATCATATATTAATATATTTTATTAATTTTTTAAAAAATTATAATTATTTATATGATATGATATGCATAAAATGAAGGAATGTCTGTACGAGAGTTCCGAGAGTCGATGGTTTTTGTATATAAGCCAATGTCGGCCGCTCCATTCTCTCGACCATCGCCACACCAGTGCACTAGCTCAACACTCCACGCAGCCACGGTGGTGCATTTTATTCCTATCCTATATATATTTATAGCTCAACTGATCTTACCGTAATACAAGAGCGACACGACGATGTGAGATGGCCAACCACCGGCCGCGTGAGCACGAGCAGCACGGCGTGGCGGCGGTTGCCATCGACAACGACGTCCCAGATGCTGCTGCTGCTGCTGCTGCTGCTGGGCTAATCCTCCTCCACGCCGGGCGCGCGCTCATGCTGTGTGGCGCGCTTGTGTGCGTGGGTATCAACCACAACCATCACCCGGCGGACGCAGCCAACACCGCCGTCCGTCGTCATCAGGGCGGCGCCATCGTCGGCGTCCTCCTGTGGCTCCTCGGCGTCTCCCTGCTCGCTCTCGTGCCAGCGGCGCCGGCCGGCCGGTTCCCACGAGCCGCCCGGTTCGGCGCCGTCGTCCTTGCCTACTTCTTTCCTCCTCCTTGGTATCGCTCGCTCTCGCTGCATGTGGAGTATATATGCGCTGTACGTGCTCGTGCATCCACGGAATGCGTGTGTCGTTTCGTTATGCATGTTCATAAATAAAGAGCACTTTAGCAGCATGTCTGTCAGTCTGGAAGCAGCATGTCTGTCAGTCTGGCTCACGTCTTGCCCCTTTAATTTGGATAAATTTTAGTTTAAACCATCTTTTATATATTTTCGATGTTTTAATTTGAAAATTAATGTTTTCATATAAAATCAAATAATTTTATCTTTTATGACACTTTAAACCATAGTAATAAAGAACTACATGGGTACAATTGAACCATTGAATATGCAAGATGGTCCTCCTACGCCACTAGTCGACGTCTTTCCTTGCGCCGCGGCTGCCTAGGCCTCCACTCGTCCTCGATTCCATCACCTCGCCCATCGCAGACTTCGACGCTGGTCAACACGCTCTCTTGTGCAAAAGGCACGGGTAGGAAGTCCGGTGTACTCCTCGTCTCCGATGTTAGCTCGAATGCAATTTCGCGAAAGCCGATACAAAAACCACAAAATTCGGTCATTTCGGGGTGCGACATGGCATCTCCGTGGTTTCGTTTAAATGATTTCGTGAAAATTTAAAAAATTTAAAAAAATTCATTTTAACAAAAATATATATTTTTATAAAAAAATTATAAATTTCGCGACGTTTGCCACGAAAACCGCGGTATATGGCGTGGTTTTCACGCGGTTTTCGTGAAAACCGTGGTACGACGTGGATTTCGATTTGCTTCAAATTTAAATTACGTTTTCCACGGTTTTCGCGTGTTTTGCGCGGTTTTCGCGTGTTTTCGCGTGTTTTGCGTGGTTTCGCGTGTTTTGCGCGGTTTCGTGGTTTTTCACGCGGTTTTCGCGGTACGCACGAAATCGTTCAAATTCAAATTTGTTCTTGTTCATTGCCGCCGGTTTTGCGAATTTCGACGAAATTCGCCGTGCTGCCGAGGGGCGGCACGGCATATGCCGCCAGCATTGCAAACCCTGGTTAGCTCAAGCTCCAACGGGTTCGGGTGGCGTGACGAGAGCAGTCCGAGTTCCATTCAAGGATGACGATGATAGGGTTTGGAGTCGTGCATATGCAATGGTGATGGGGACGGCGCACGTGTCCCTCTCCTCAAGATTCACCGGCGAGCTTGGCATATAGAGTGATGGGTGGCGAGCTCGGAAAGGAGAGGTGGAGGAGAAATGCTGGTGATACCTCGTTGACAGGTGAGGCCCATTTTTACTGGTTAGATTGCAATGTAAGTATCACATATGATAAAACCATTGTCCAAACCGTTCTAAGAGGCTTAATAAGCAAGTTCTGATAGTTGAGAGAGCCTCCACACTCGGTTTTACAGTTGAAGGATACAAATCAAAGTTAAGGGACGCAAAATAGACACTTTTCATTCCTGTTTGGTCCATGACCAGGTGCGTTGTATATGATCCCTAATGGGCTGATTGGGCCGTGGCATCCTATACAACATTCTACCCGGCCCTGTGCTGTGCTGCCCAAAGGGTAACTGTTGAAACAATTCGTCTGCAATGACAGCGATCGATTTGGATATCACACATCACACTCACTGCCTCACACATCACGGGCCTCCTATTCGGGATAGACATAGATTATCCGTATGTACCTAAGCATGCCTATTGGCCAGTGAAGAGAGTGTGTTAGTTTCATATAATTTAGTCTCCATCTCGACTTGTATGCACCACATTTAAGAATTACTAATTGATAGATGGTGACCTAATTAATTAACATGTGCCAGCAACACCACTCACTAGATCGGAGAATTTGATTGGTGCGAGGCTTCAAACCGATCGAACTGGATCAGTCACCACGGGCCGCACATACTATACGTTAAATCCACTCCCTAGCTAGTTAATTTAGTCGCTCGCTGTGCTGTCTCTTCAGTTAGTTACTAATCAGGAGTAGCTAGCTATGGCTCTCTCAAGTCTCAAAGTATTCTCTTCCGAGGTCAACTACTCTTCATGCTGCGCCGATGCCGAGCTCTCTCGCCTAAGCTGAGCCGCCGCTCGCCCGCCGGCGGGCGCCGGCGGGCGCCGGCTGCGCAGAGAAGACATGGATGGCCTCCGCGCGCGGTGCCAGCCAGGGCCAACACGTCCGACGACTCGCCCAGGTAAATACGTATTTTTTGTGAGTTGTTCTACGCGGCTTCGGTTTGAGGTCTATTGTGCTTGTTAATAAGCTATTATCCCCTCTTTTAATGTCTTACTCTCCTAAACAGACATCTTTTAAAGATCAAATTTTTAAAAATATAGATATATTTTCGATATAACACAAACATATTATCAAAATATATGAAACTAATTTTGGTGTTGTATATGTTATTAATTTTTTATATATTTGATCTAAGTCTGACTTAAAAAAATATAACGACTTATGAAATGAAGGTAGTACTTCTTTGAAAAAAAAAAAGAGGTCGGCTCACGTTCCGTTGTGCGTGCATCTGTGCTTCACTCTTGTATATATGTATGCACGGTGGGTGGCTGCCTATATATAGCAGGTAGCGTTTCATTCAAAATTTTTTGTCCGCCTGACTATTTTACAGAAACCCTTTAAGTGTTTATAAAATTAACTCGCAGTCCGCTTGACTATTTTGCAAAAAACCTTTAAGTGTTTATAAAAATTAACCCGCGTCGCGCCCCATACCGCGCCTGCGCCCCTCCCTCCCGTCGCTACTCAGAGCTCCAACACATACCTTACTGTTGAAGAAAGTTCTCCATAGTCTTCTTTCACATTCATTAGCTTTTCAAGAGTGAAAACTGCATTCAAATTAAATTAAACTAAATCCAAATCACTTACAATCATGTTTTGTATTCTAAGTGTGCTGGACAATAGACCTCAGGTAAAAACATAAAGAAAAAATATAAATTGGAATTACATGAGACTTCAACTTTGAAATAATTATGATAAAATAAAAATAACGTCCGTTGCAACGCACGAGCATATTTACTTATAACTATAATAATAATAACTATATCTATAAAACAAGTAGTGTTTCTACCTAAAATTTTCGCTCGCTTGGCTATTTTACAGAAAACTCCTTGAGTGTTTATAAAATTAACTCTCAGTCCCAATCCCAATGCTAAAAAGAAAGAGAGGACTTGGATGAAAAAAAAGACTTCCTACGTCCCCCTCCTGTCCCCATCCGTTCCGCGCCGCGCCTGCGCCCCTCCCTCCTGTCCCCATCCGCGTCGCGCCCCGACTTCACCTGTTACAACGCACAAATACAGTTGCTAGTATGTGTGTGTATATATATAACAAAGAAAACACATGCATCATTGCTAAACATGAAAAATAAAATTATGCATGATAGTAACTAAGGCATATTGCTAGATGGAAATGCCATCACAACATGCAGGATGTGGCACAGGGTAGTTTGGAGAAAACGACTAGGATTTCGGGTCAGAACTAAGAACTCGCAAGGGAAGAAAGGTGAAGATGAGAGAGCCTCTAAGATCTTTGAAACAAAAATGTTTATTCACATCACATTGCCTCTTCGACACAAAATTATTCTCCATAGTGCTACGGCCCAAATATTTTAATAGTTTCTTTGTTTTGTGTTGAAAATATTGCTATATTTTTTTATGGATTTGGTTAAACTTAATTTAAATCCATAATATAAAATAAAGGTAGTATTTTGGTTAAGGGATACGTATTAGAATGAATATATATTGGAGGGACTTAAAGTGGACTTATTCTATCTTTTTTTTCTTATTACATGATCACACAGCCCATGTGTCTAGATCTACTGTCGATGTCCTACTGCTTGGGCCTCTTTATATGGGCCAGCCACGTTCCGGCCTACTAAGGCCCATATAACTATATTACGTAAGCCTACCAGAGACGTCAGGAGTTTCTCAAAATGAAAAAAATAAAAAAATAAAATAAATACAGACACGTCACATCTGACGTGTCAATGTACGTAATGGTGTTTTTTTTTCTACTACTCCGTGGACAATTAATTATGTGCAGGCAGAGCGTATGGATCAGTGGACGATGGATCATTCTCTGGTAAACAAAATCAGGCCGCTAATCCACGGGAGGAGCTCACACGTATACGTGGTGACTCTCAGTCTAAGAGACACTCGGAAAGTACTAATTTTCACCGCTTTTTTGTAATAAATATCAGATTTTCACTCTGAATTAAGAGAATATACCCAACAACGCGTCGTTACTCGTTGGTTGGTGGTCAAGGCGGCGCAAGACAAAGTCATCTCCTTAATTTCCTTCTCTCTCTCCCCTTAATTTGCTTCTCACTCTCTCTTCCTCTTTCTCGTTCTCCCTCTTTTCCTTTCTCTCTCGCACATACCTCTCGATTCTCCTTTCAGTGTGTGTCATGATCCGAATCAGGGTAGCTTTGATGCTCTTCTCCCCTCAGCTACATCTAGCTAGCTAATTAATTAAGCTCTTGCCTTAAGCTAGCTAGATCCAAAAATCTGACCTAATATCCGATCAGTAAGCTTGTTCTTCGATACTGAATTGCATCTGTTCGTTCAGGTGAGCTAAGCTATTCCCAAGCGCTTCTGATTGCTAGTTTTCTGATTTTCTCATTGATTTGGATTTTTTTGGTGTGTAAAATCCTTTTTTTCTCTCGTCAGTTTTTATCAGAGAGCACTGAGAAGATCGAAGGATAGAACTCCACGACCAATCGAAGGTATTCTGAGGTTGATCATGGCTAGATAGCTAACTATACCTTCCTATGCTTTTTCAACTAGTTAACCTCCATTTCTTTTTTTCTGATGATCTGAGATGGGCGAGGCGGCGAAGGACGCGGTGGACTTGGAGAAGGCGATCGACATCATGGATGCTGCTGTTCATGTTGATGCGAGTGGAGGCGAAAAGGAGGACCTTGTTCCTGCAGATCTTCGCGTGCAGGTAACTAAGCCTACGACAACTTCATGTTGTTCATCATGCTACTTTCTAACTTCTCTCCCTTTTGGCTTTGATTTCGTTCTTCTCTTTCTTTCTTTTTTACTTTTCTTGTTCTTTACCGTTCGATTCGAGTTGTTCTTGCATGAGATCCACACTCAATTAGTCCTGCTTCCTAGCTCATAATAACACCAAGAACCTGTGTACTTGGAAAATATGCCTAATACACTAGCACTATACGGAGTACTTTTTTCTCTGTATATATTGATTTACAAGAATTATTAAATCTTGCCATCAATTAACAACTTATTATAGTAGATCCTGTGCAACAAATATCAGCTAGCAATTTTCTTTTAGAGTTAAAGATCATCTAGCAATTATGTAATAGTAATAGGGGTGCAGAAGTTCAGTTCCATTGATTCGTTTGTCTTTCATGGGTAGAGATTATATGAAGAGTAGTATGAACAAATTGAGTGAGTTTCATGTCTTTCATGTGTTTTGTTTTGAAGCTCACTTGCTTACAGAAAGAGCTCTTCATATATTTTTTTCTCTCACTAAATAGAAGGGAGAAACAGTAACTTATGAATCTGCCATGTTAAGAACAAGGCATCCTTCTTCTGTGTAAAAGTTAAAATACATGTTGGGCACACATGACTTAAAAATTTGGAAGCACTAAGGGTCTGTTTGTTTAAGTTTAGATTTTTAAATCAGTTTTTTTACTTATATAATTTATAAGCCGGTAGATTTAAAGTTCTAAGTTTAAACGAAGTAATTTTTTCAGAGTCATAACATTATTTCTACGTTCATGTTTTTATAACAAGGTTAAAAGTATGGTCAACTACTAGTTAAAATTTATGATCAATCTAATAGCTCACATACAATAAATGACTATATATACTACTATTTCATCAATATGTGGCCAATATCTCACACATAATTTACTATTGAAGCTCGAGCTATAGTTAGCCACAAATATATATAGCCCATTTTTCTCTCATCTTTTCTCTTCTTCACCTGAGCACAAAACTAACATAACAACTCTTATAGCACGCTTAAGTCATCATATTGTCTTCACCCTTAGTTCTCTAGCTAGATTGTAGCGCAACATATAGCTGTTTGAGCATATACTTTTCGCTAGTATATATTATGTGATTCTAATGGCTATGATATTGTTTATGAACAATAATAATTGTATCTGTAGTATCAACATGCACAACGAGTTCTGCAATTTTTGTCCACAAAGAAATACAAGAGAAGGATGTCACCATATATAATCTCTAGCTTATCTATCCAGAGAGAGATACATCGCGCATCACTAGCTAGTCATCTTTACAGGTAATATATTGGTAAAGTGCGTAGTACGTACTTCCACAATATCCTAAAAATACAGTAACTACTTGTATGCTATATCACATATTACTACGAATCGGATCTGAATGCATGGATTGGCTCTTCTTTTCGAGTAGCTAGCGCTAGGTAGGTCCTTCATTAAATTTCGTAATTAATACATACTACTACACTTAATTAGCAAGCTTAATGCACTCCCTCCGTTCCAAAATATAATAATTTTACACTCAAAAAATTATTATAAAATATTTTTTCCCAACCAATTATAACCCTTCACCATTCATTTTCATTTGTTAAGGTACATTTACTTTTCAACTAATCACAATCTCTTCTTATTTAATTATATCTATATTTTAATAACCGTATTTAACTCTAAAACTTCTAAAACTTCTAAAGGTAATAAGTAGCACATATAATACTCTCTTCGTATCCTATGATATAAGACGACACAGTACTATAGAAGAAACAAAAGTATTACCATTTTTTATTTGGATCACCCCAGTAATTACAATATATTCACTCAATGAAATTAGAAATCTTAAGAATAGAGGATTTTAAAAAACGAACTTAAGAAAATAAAAGACGATGTTAGTTAATTACATACAATATGCATGCATTGTGCTTTTTTATTATGAAGCATAAAAAATAGTTACGTACTATATTTTATATTTTATAATGGAGGGCCAGGACCCGTCCATACATTGTATAAAGACTATACTCACTAAAAAGGCCAACTTATGTTTAATAATCATCATGCAAGCATGCATGCAATATATATGTAAGCACTCCATAAAAAAACAATTTCTTGCTATGATATAGAAAAAAAATTTCTTGCTACAATTCTGGATATTGCACGCATGCATGCACGATGATTGTTCTGGCTTTTAATTTTCCGTGTGCATGTAATAACAGGTGCAACGCGATGCCAGTGAGCTGAATAATCAGCATGCCCGGAAGAAGCACTGGCTGCTGCTGTGGTTCCTGATCGTTGTTTGGGTGATGATTCTGACAAACCATTTCTTCGTCGACGGAGACCAACAAAACGATGATGCCGAATCCGACAACCCGTATTCCACGCTCCCCAAGTTCATCGGCCTCCTGAGTGTCATCTGCCTCATGTTTCGCGCCCTTAATTAAACGGGTGATGCATCATGTGTATCACTGGCCCTGCTATCTGCGCGTCACTTCTCTTATACTATATATGTTGCAACGTAATTAAAAGTACGACTTATGACTGTAATAATGAATTCACAGGAATTACTCTGTACGCTGTCAGCGTACCAAACCTGCAGAGTTTGGCTTAGCTATTATACTTTCCCAAGTGAATTGCACTTTAGGTCATTTAGGCTATTGGTTATTGGTTAGGTTATGTTTGATGTTTTCACTTTGGATTGGGATTTGTTACCTTCTATTGCACATTGGACCATTCTTGTGTTCCTTGCCTCTAACCTACTTTGCTGCTACTCACTCCTTGATTTCCTTAGCTCACCAGCAACTAAACTTCCAATACTATCCTGACCATCCAGCACCTTGATTTTCTTTTTGGCTCTTTTTCTCCCACCAAAATCATGTGAGCTGAGAAAAATCACTTGATTGTGAGCTCACAGGCAACAGCTGACACAGCAAGCTGCCCTGTGGCTTGATTTCGTGAGTTCGAGCTCAGGAACGGATCCGGGAGAAGGAATCCTTGTCATGTGCTTGCTCGGGTTGATCCATGGCAGCATCTAGATGGAGCAAAAACCAGAAGGAGGAGAGATGGAGAAGATGCCCGGTCTAGTTTTGGAACTTTTGTAAAACCACCTAGTACAAAGTGAAAAGATTAGTCTATCCCTTGTCCAAAATGAAACTGGAGTAAAAATTACTAGCCTAAAGTGTAATTCACTATACTATAGTACTCCAATATAGTACTTATTATATATTACTTAAAACTGTCAGATTTATAGTATTTTGATATTTAATAGAATACTACCATGCTATTATTTTAGGACGAATGGAGTACTACTGCTACACGAGTTTGTTTGTGATTATCGATTATCAGGTTTTGATTAAAAAACTACCTATACATTTGTTGATAATTTTTCTTCCAAAAATTTAATTTATTAGATGTAATTATACTATAATAGTGATGTAGTTACATTGTAATATACGCCCTCCATAAAAAAACTAACTTCTAGAAACAAATCTAGATAAATATATGTTTAGATTTATTCCTAAAAGTTATCTTTTTTTGACTAAGTGAGTATGTAACTTTCAAATTCCTTCGTAGCATGCTATTTTCGTGAAACGGAGGTAGTGGGACCAAATCCTCTCACATATGCATGCATTATGATTTTTTCTTCCTCACTTGTACGAATCTTAAAACACATCTAATAGCTCAAAGTTATATGACAATTACATATAAATCACAATATGATTACACTACTATAATTACATTCATCAAATTTTATGACAAAACTTGTTGACAAATCTATACTTAAAAATTTCGTAACTTTTCGATAGTACTAATATGCTTTCATCCATTGTCATCCGCCTTCGCCCATCACACCCGTCGCCCCTAAATCTTGATTGTTCCTTTGCATCCTCAGAATCGGAATTGGAGAAAGGGAAACCAAGTCATAACAATAGAATCCTCATAAGAATCCAATCTTACATAAGCACTTCCCAAAATCAGAGTTTCATAGCTTCCATACAACCAAATCAGATGCATAACACCACAAGGCAAAAACAATAACTGAAGCTAAAAAACCCCAATCTTTGGTCTACCTGTCACTTGAGATCAAAAATCCTCTTCAAAAACCCCAATATTTAGTCTACCTCCACCAACCTGAGAGGCACCATTGTCGTCACGTCATCACCTACCAACCGCCAAACCCTGGCTCCCTTCCTCTGCCACCACAACCACTAGCTATAGAGGAACCAATGAAGGCCGCGACGACGAGGCAAGATAGGGGGTGATTGCCATTGCAACATCCAGAAGCGTCATTCTGGTCCAGCCTATTCTCTCTTCTGGTCCAGTATGTTCTCTCTTCTATTCCAATCCATGTGTCTTTGGCGATCGGCCTTCCAGCCTGGGTGATTAAAGCCATCAACAAGAAGTGTCGTGCCTTCCTGTGGGCGGGTAAGGACTCGGCTCATGGGGGGCAGTGCCGGGTGTCATGGTCGAATGTATGTTGTCCCAAGGACCTCGGTGACTTCGGAATTTATGATCTCAGGATGACAGGGTATGCTCTGCGTGTCCGTTGGCTCTAGCTCCAGCACTTAGGGCACCCCTACTGGGAGGGCCTAAAGGTCCCTGTCGAGCAGATCGTTGCCAATTTGTTTGAGGTGTCCACCTTCTCGTGTCGGGAGATGGGGAGTCCTTTCTCTTCTAGTCCAATCAATGGATCAGCAGTCACTCAGTGGCCTCCTTGGCTCCAGACTTCCTTTTCGTCGTGCCCTAGTGTGTCCGTAGTTCACGCACGGTTGCCTCAGGCTTGGTGAACAATTCCTAGGTTTCTGATATCCGTGGTGCCCACATTGTTCCGTCATCTCCTAGTTTCTTCTAGTATGGGATGCGGTGCTCAATATACAACTCTCGCCTGGCATCAGAGATCGTATTTTTTGGTGCATGACAAGTGACCAGCGATACTCGACGCATTCGGCGTACCAGGCGTTCTTCCTTGGCCAGCACCCCTTGGCCTGTGTGTCTGTCCTCTGGCATGCAAAGGGCCCTACAAAATGCAACTTCCTCCTCTGGTTTGCACTTCAGAAGCGCTGCTTATCTTCTTCGAAAGCGCAACATCAACAATCACTCGGCCTGTCCTTTTTGCACGCAAGAGCTTGAGTCGGCAAACCACATCCTTCTTGACGTTGTGTTCGCCTGACAGGTCTCGCTTCGTGTGCTGTCATCTCTTGGCTAGGCGGCCCTTCTCCCCAACGTGGCAGCTGGCTCCAAGACTGGTGGTCATCCTCCAGGACCCGTTTGCCTGAGCACCTCCGTGCAGGCTTTGACTCCCTGGTTCTCCTAGTCTCTTGAAAGCTGTGGAAGGAGCGTAATTCCAAGGTTTTTGACTTGGCTCTCTCCTCGGTCTCAGTGCTCCTGGCCTCAATCCGCTGAGAGGGCCAGTTGTGGTCTTTAGCGGGCTATGTCGTGTTTGGGGTTTTCCTGGGAGTTTAGCATGCTCTGTCCCTTCCCGTTGTTCAAAGTAGCGTCTTTCCGCCCAAGTAGTTCCTAAGTGTCGGTTTTTTTACCTTTTCTTCCCCCTTGGCATAAGACGGTCTGGTTGATTGTGTTGTGTAATTACAACTTCGTTTTCTTTCTAATATATTGATGTGCAATCCTTTTGCGTGTTCGTGAAAAAAATTGCAACATCCAGAAGTGCCTTGGGATGGGATCTGGGAAGGGGAGGGAAGGGGAAGGAGAGATGGGAAGGGAGCTGGGAAGGGAATGTGGCCGGGGGACGAGAGTGGCGGAGCGCTGGTAGTGCAAGGGCAAGCACAGGGATTGCCAACGAGGAGACGATGTTAGGACAAAGGAGGAGGAGGAGGAGGCACACGACACGCTACACGGAGCAGAGGTGGCGGCGTCACGCGATGTGGAGTGGGGAGAGGCGACGGCGTATGATGCGATGGAGGGGAGAGCCAGGAAGTTAGGGTTAGTTTTAGTTGGGCTGCTTGAGTTGATTGGGTCTATTGGGTCAAACTCGGTATCTTTTCTTTTTCTTTAGGATCCCGGATGTAGCCATTTGAGTGGTGAACCGGGTTATCAAAGTAGCAAGGAATAAGTCCCGTAATACCGACAATCTTGACCTCCAACTTAAAAAAACGGTTTAAAATTCCTGAATTGTAGTATGGATGATTGGTTTCGTTGATGTGATATCCTAGTCAGCAACATGAAAATAAAAACATGTGGGGCCTAATCAATCACGTTATACCCTTTTTTAAGTATCGAACAAACCGATTTAGCTAGCTAATTTTCATGTTACCAAGATTAACAACCTACCTTTTACTTGATTTTTGACGTATTTATTTTAGGATTTGAGCTAATCAAGTTGCATTTTTTATTTTATTTTTAAGTATTTATCTCGTGATTTGAGGTAATTGAGTTGTTTGAGTTAGCCATGATGTTTTTGCTGATGGTGTGCCATCCACCACGAAACAATTCTTGGCAAACATCCTACTTTCAATTGAAGCGGTAATGGTAATTTTCTTTCCTGGCTTTCACTACTACAAAAACATGCATAAGTGTCGGCCTAATAGGTGTCGGTACAATAAAAACCGACACCTATTAGAACAATAGGTAACGGCTTTAAAAACAAACCGGCACCAATACTATAGGTGTCGGTTTTTTTAAAAAAACCGACACTTATAATATATTATAGGTGTCGGTTTTTTAAAACCACCGACCGCGCGCCCCTCCTCTTTAATATCAGGCCGGCCTTATCCCCTTCTCCACCACCCATATCCTTATCTTTTTCTCTCTTTCTCTTATCCCTCTCACTCTCCATCTCATTCATCAAGGGGCAGCGGCGGGAGACCGGGGCAGCCGGAGCGGCCGGCGCCACGGGAGCGGCGCGGCGGCGGGCGGTTGCGGGCGTGCGGGAGGCGGCGCGGCCGTGCGGGAGGCGGCGCGGCCATGCGGGATGCGGCCCGCCGTGCGGGGCGGCGCGACCATGCGGGAGGCGCGCGGCGGCCGTGCGGGAGGCGCGCGGCGGCCGTGCGGGAGCGGCACCGGCCGTGCGGGAGGCGGCGCGGAGGCCGTGCGGGAGGCAGCGCAGCCGTGCGGGAGGCAGCGCCGGCCGTGCGGGAGGCGGGCGCCGGCCTCCCTCTCTCTCTCTCTCGCCCCTCTCTCCCTCTTTTTTTGTGATTGATTGATACCAGTGTATGAATTTGTGTTTCTTGTGAATGAATATGTGAAATTTGTGTTCTTGTGGATTGGATCTGTGGATGTGGATGTGGATTGGATCTGTGAAGCCGGTTCAAACCGATGCAAGCCGATGAACCAATTTTTTTTTCTGATTTGTTGAATCGGTGTCGGTTTTTAAACCGGCACCTATTAATTTTTGATAGGTGCCGACCAATAGGTGCCGGTTGGAAAACCGACACCTAAGTGGGTTTTCCAACCGGCACCTTTGTCGGTTTTCGTAGTAGTGTTTGTTGATCTATCATAAAAGGTAGATCTGGCACCTATGTTTAGATTGATTTCTTTGTTAGTGATGAGCTCTAACCGCGTATTTTTATTTTTAGAAGAAATATCATTTTCTTAAAATGCTCACATCACAAAAATTAATCATCTTATGAAATTTGTGTGTTTTCGTTGGAAAGCATAAACACTTTGCTAGTATATAGCAAAATTGAAAAAAATGCTTCCAAATTGATGACAGTTGCCAAACCTAGTGCCCATATATGCACGGCCCAAGATAATGTGGTGGACAAAGAGAATCCAAGTCTGGCCCATACGGATCGCAAGATAACGTCTGCCTTGGACCCACAGAGCTGTCGAGCCGTGTCGTGAGACCCATTGTGCGTGGTGGGCTGAGCTCAGTAAGGGTGTAAGTGGCTAACCCGCAAAACCCACTTATAGGTCAAAATAAGCCATGAACCCGCTTACACCCGTACGAGCTCGCCGCCGCTTCCCGTCCGTTGCGTGAGGCGTGACACGTTCTCTCTCTTTTCTCTCGTTCTTAAATTGTAGCACCCCCTAGATCTATCCCTTCTCTCCCGATTGTCTCTGTTCGATTTCTCCATATGATTTTGCGGGTGATTAATTTAGATGAAAATATAATAGTTTTTTATATATTCTCATGCCCATAGATCCGATCAATCCGTGTGGATCGTTGTATGTTGTTTTTTCAAATTTTTTTATAATAGAAAATCGCAAAAATAGTGGCCGCTTGGATTTATTCGCCAAAATAGGTGGTTGTCAAACTACCGTAGTTCGACAGGACCATATCGAACGACCGACGAGTGGGCGGGCTGATCGAATGGCTGTGTTTTGGCGGCCCTATCGACCAGCGGCGGTTCGACAGTCGGGTCGTCAAATGTCGGTTGTTCGACAGGCCCAACAACATGTCGAAATAAGTTTATTTTTAAATATTTGGTTGTCTTGTTAATTTGATTAACAGTTTTTTAAACTTGTTAATGTTTGTTTAATAAAAAATACATTGTATTTCTAAATGATAATTTATTGGTTTACAGATTCTTTATTATTTTCATCGGCTTGTTGGTTTCATGTCTTTGTCGTAATTTCTTTGCCCTTGTACGACAACACCAGTTGGTTGATGTTACCCCTAGGAGATGGCGGAGAAAGAATGCGAGGAGGAAGACATTGCAGCGGTAGCAGAAACAAACTTTTATCGATGAAAAAGGAAATTAACCATTAGTTTTCGATTCATGATGCACAGACCAACAGAACCTATTCGTGACGCATACACCAACACAAGAGAGTTAAAAGTTGCATAGATGAGCTATAAGAAATTGCCGGTCATGACGAATCAGGCTTGAGCCTTTCTACGGACCCCTTCTACGTCGTGCAGCGCATACTGCAACTTCGTGCTCCTTCATTCGTATATATTTTGTTTGCGTTTCAGCTTCAGTTACTCTTCCGCCATCATACGTCAGGCTGACCATGTCGATCCACAAAGTGAATCCGCACATTCTTGGATTGTCTTGAGGAATAAATCTAATTAGTGAATGTGATCGGTATAATATGGAATTGTGAGCGAAAATGAAATAAGTAATCAAGCATTTGACATACAACGAAGTCATTGTCTACATTGGACAAACGAAATATCGCCTTGTAAATGTCTCTTGTGAAAAGGATGTAGCCACCTGGTAGCAATCTCTACAACCACATTTTGGACGGTCTGACCATTAAGGTAGACCTAATGGATTGGTTCTCCAGTGTAAGCTAGGAGACTGTGCCCGTCGCTCGTACTCCATCCATGCTTGAATGAATTGTGTGGTCATCTCAGGTTGTGTTATTCTTCATCGATGGAAGTTATTCTCGTTGGATCTATCCACTTTACGAAGCCACATTTCGTTACGTCTTTCTGTTTGCGCAGATTCATTACGACTGATGACATATGTAAGTATATGAAACTAGTGATCGGTGGGAGTAAGAACCTAACAATACTTACGACGAAATCATCGTCGACAATGTTAGGATACACGAAGCATATTTGTCCTATAGTATCTTGTCTTACGGACCTTATCACCTGGCAACGGTCTCCACAACCACACTCTGGATGCTCCAGCCATATGGGGAGTCCTAGGGGATTTACCTGCCATTTTAAGAACTCTGCAGCAATTCATCGTTTGTGTTCATCCTTTCTCTTTAGGTAGTCTGATATTGTTCCAATGCGTGGATATGTGCGTGTTCCGTCATGTTGTGGATTTGTCGTATCTACCCACTCAACGAAGTCACACAAACTATGGTAAGTCTATGAAAGATTGTATGATTGTCCACAAACAGTTAGCGATGTATGTACTCAGTATAGGTAATTGAAGTAGATACAAATGATTGTTACTTGATAAATGTTTGGGCATTGGAAGAACCTCCTACCATGGATTTATGAAGTAAGGGATGTCATGAGTATACATCGATCACCGCAAGCGTAGAACGGATGGTCGCAACACGGTGGAAATAGACCAGCGAAAGGATCCCTTCTCCAGTCAAGATGCTTGCAAAATGGAGCTTCCATTCTCTCGAGATCGATGTGAATGTGAAAGAAAAATATAGGACCAAAAGAACTTGCGGAAGTGTTTTGCCAAGGTCTGGCCATATATAGTGGTGTAGCAATTGGAGGAACTGTAGGTGTCAAAAGTCGATAGTAACATGAATAGACATGACGCTGTGTCAAAAGGTGATCGTGACTACTAGAGCTCGCACAGTGTCCATGTCGTAACTCATTCCACGATAACGGTGATTGTGACAAATGAGCATTGTATTGTCAGTGTGTTAGATGTTAGGACAACAAAATGACATAGGCGCCACGTGTTGTAACCACGCGCGACCACTATTAAGTTGATAGCCACTATTTTGTGTAAATCTTTTTAAAAATTATAAGTATAAAAAATCATGAAAATGTAGATGATCGAATAAATGTATCTCATGACTCAGTTCATAATATAATGTGACATAACTATTAGGTGCAAAACATAATAGTTCACAATATAGCTCAGATAAAAATGTCAAGGACGATTTTATCTCGCACGCTTGCTCGGCCCCCTCTTTCGTTGCCTTATCTATTTAGTGTGATAAGTCAATTATCTGGTGGGTATCTATGTCGTGTCGACTGTTGTGGAGTGGCATCCTTTGGGTGCACGGACTCCCTCTCCTATGTTGGTTGTGTGACCGAAGGTGCAACATACCAATAGTCTATCCCAACTTATGCATCCAGTGGTTTTGTCGTGAAGAAATTATCCATAAATTGTGTCCGAGGGGAGACAACAGGTATTGCAAAATGCACCTAGGAAACCATAGTCATCATATGTTTTAAAAAAGAGCGAAACCCAAAGTAAAGTAGTCAGTAGCGATGCATAAAAATAGAGAGAATGATGATGCTAAGTAAATTTTTAACACTATTTACGCATGTGTTGTGTATGCCCTGACTCCGGCGCGCATGGAGTCACATAAAGTTCCCATCCCGGTGTGTGTGTCAGGTTATCCCCTGTCGGCAGGTAAGGGAAGTTTGCCGCCGTAGACGGTCCTGGGGTATGGTAGACTGGAGGTTAAGTATGGTATACCTGCTGCACCTCTCGACGTGGTGGTGGCATGCTCAACGCCGGTACCCCAAAGTGAGATGACCTCCCATGGTGGATAGGTGGAGGGGTCTCCTGAGGCGAAGGATGAATGTATGATGGACCGACGGCGTCGTAACTTTGATGCAATGTGGAGGGACCCACATGATCCACACTAGAACATCGTGGTAGTGGTGATGATCTCATCCATCAGGAAGGCTGCACAACATCAGTCGTGCTCCATCAGGAGACACGACGAAGTAGTGCCGCAACATGGGAATGGAAAGTGCGAAGGACACTTGCCACCTCGTCTGGCCTGACGACTTAAGGTCTCGTCTCTAGTATCCGCAACAACTTGTCCGACTCGAGGTGAACGTGCTCAACGAACTCGGACCGTTCAACAAATAGGGAAGGCCATTAGAACGATTAAATTAGTTGCACATTTAATAACAATCAACAAAACCAATGATGTACCATTGAGTTGTATGCAAATCGAGGCTTTGTGGCAAACATGTCCGTGATCGTCACCTGGTGGGGGATGGAAGTATCCCCTTGTGGCGGGAAACACCTCCAGTGCGTAACACTTCGATACCAATGAAGGTACGACCCGTATAAAGCGTCATCGTCTAGAGGTGTTTGGAGCAACAAGTTTTTAGCCGCATGTTTCCACTCGACAACAGTCGGTTGAATTGCTTGAACAATGGTCGCCTCGTAAGAAAGAGCCAGTCCCTTTCGGGAGTACCTACACACGATGAAATAGGCAAATAAGAATAACACAGAATGAGACAAAACATAATAATTGAATACAATTCTCATATATAGTTACTTGTGGAGGCTAACATACAAAGGGTGACCACCTCTAGGAGGGAAGTCTTGGTACATGCCGAGCTATTTAAGTACCCTTTGGACGTTGTATGGCTCGACATGCACGTCCAGCACGAGGTGACAAGTAGTCCTCCACAGTTGCACATCTTGCGTGCAAAGCTAGGCAAGACCATGTGGTGCACGTTGAACGACATCGTGATGCGTGTATGGGGTCCACCGAACACGGTCTGACGTAAGCTGGTCGAAGTCAGCTACAAAGCGTGTGTACACACGTTGCGTCGTGTTGCTTACCCACTTTAGCTACAATACCAACAAATTTATGATTAGTATGAATGAGATAGTGTTATTGCAAATGAATTAAAAATAATTTACCCCACGGTGTGTCCACAAGGATCTCATGGTGGGACGATCGTCGTTGTTTTCCACACCAGACTTGTACATCTCTTTGACACTATAGCTTGCGTACAACGCAAGGTATGGTCTCCCAATGTCGAAGCGCTCGTGTGCCCATAACATTAGAAGCAAAGGGCATCCTGTAAGAGAACTTTTCTTACTATTCCTTATGCAGACATCACAAAGTTCAGCATACGTCGCAGCAAGTACCGCAGACCCCCAACTATACCGTGGAATCTCCTCAACAAGTAACTCGGCGATCTGCTCCGCAAAGTGGATGAAGTGCTTGACCACGGAGTCAGCGTGAGTCCCCGTGAACATAACCCATCCAAACAACCACAACAGGTACGGGACTAAGTGGCAACGCACGATCCAGTCCTCCTGATCATCAGGGAAAACATCCTGATGAAACTGCTGCAACCAAGTCTCGTAGGATCATGCCCATCTTTGAGATCCTAAATTGGAACAGCCAACACCCCATCAAAACCAGCCAAAAGACCGTTCGCCCATCCAACATGAACCAATGTCAGACCAACTGCTGCGCCAGCTATCGACAGACCCAACAAAAGAGAAACATCCTCTAGAGTGGGCACCATCTCAAGTGGAAAGTATGTGTCTCGGGCCTCCATCTATCCACCAAAGCACTCAGAAGGGCCGCATTAGTGTTGAACGTGGTGACCTTCCACGTGAAGGCTCTACCAATCATGCAAAGGTCAACAACCCAGCGGCTCTCAACCTACAACATGTCAAATTGAAATTATTAGTAAAGAAAATATTGTAAATGACGGTGCTAATAACAACGTATTTTCATGTACCTTGGAACCCATCGTGGATCGATACGCTAATATTGATTTGGTCCTCGCATTTTCAACACATTGCAGAAAGTCTCTCGACTAAGTCGTTGCGATCGATGGTGCTTATCGATCACCTCATTGATCAGCGGTATGTCAGCATCCTTAGCCATACCTACAAACTGATAGATGTATTAGTATAATGAATATAACAATGAAAAAAATTACATTCACGATAAATTGACATTGCAGAAATATTACAACGCAAAAGTATAATACGACAAGTACAAGACTAACAAATTCAAATACTAAAATTGCAGTACATGCGAATACAAATATTAGAATCTGAACTGATAAATTCAAATATTACAAGCCCAGTACAGATAAATTGAAATATTACAAGTGTAGTACAGATAAAATTAAAAATTACAAGTCCATTAGAGATAAATTCGAATATTACAAGTCTAGTATCGATAAATTTGAACTAAGTATTATTTTTCTTCTTTGACTTCCGTGTTGGAACACGATGAATATCGGCACTTTCTGTGTCTTCGCCTACATTTTACAGGTTGCAATCTTTACAGGCATGGTCCCCGCCGCATAGAATGCATGCTTTCTGCCGACGAGAACGATCCTTCGCTTCAGCTTTATCCATGTGGTTCTTGATTCTACGCGTCTTGCCATGACCCTTAGTATCAACTAGTAAATTTGAGTCAGGCACCCAGTTGGCTGGTCCTGGAGGCGGACGAGTGAAATCGCATACGGCACGCCAACCACACAATTCGCCACGCCAAGTTGCCTCTCATGCTTCTTAGTAAAGTATGGAGAAATGAATATGTTTGCATCAACACCTCCTTTTGCAGAAGCGGCAAGGACATGAGAACATGGCAGGTGTCAAAGAAAAGGTTTGTTGCAGTTGCAGCAAGCATGATACTCTAGTCACAATGTGCATTCCAATGTGATGTTGGTACTCCCAATGCCAACTCCACTCTTGTCACGGAGACGTATCTCAAATAACAACTCTCTATTCCCAGCAAGTCAGACTCTGTGCATTCCTTCCTTCTGGCTTTTCTCATCCATGTACCGTGTAATAGTCGGGCTATACCTAACATTAGGTTTGTTAAGGTTAACACTAGCCATGGCGTACCTTTTACATAGATACTTCTGTGTACCCCTTGTGATGCCCTCCAGGAAAGCAACAAGTAATAGAGGACGTGTATTTTTTATCACCCAGTTGTATACTTTAGCAAGATTAGTTGTAATCACACCATACTGTGAACCATTTGTATCGTACAACAATGATCATTTCTCCCTTGGCTCATGTTCTATCCACTTAGTGAAGCACTTCGTAGTCCTCTTGTGTTTCCTACACCAAGTAAAACTTGTTGATTCATTTGGAACGGGTTCTAGGCCCTCCAGCTCCTCTTGTTGGGCAACAACGGGCTTTTTCTGAACCTCTTCCATGTGAGTAGTGGTTAGCTGATCCAGTTGTTCCCATATAGCGTCGAACTTTCTTTGTTGATTCTGCTTGCACAACTTCTTGAACAGGTCCATCAACCTCTTACTCCTAAATTGTCTGTAAAAATTTGCATCAAGATGTCGCATACACCATCTGCAATGCAAATCTGGCCATGGCAATTCTTATGTGACATCTTCCTTTAGATATGTACCGCATATAGCAAACCGACATGTCAATCATGTAGAATGCACACATTCGATCTGTTTTGAACTACACACCTTTTAATGTGCTGCAAGAACCAACTCCAACTTGGTGTGTTCTCTTTCAACAAAAGCAAAAGCAACAAGGACGACATGGCTATCCGCGTCGACTCCGATCACGGTTAAAATAGTTCCTCTATACTTGCCTGTCATGAAAGTACTATCAACACATAGCAACATAATGCAATTTCTGAAGGCCTCTATCATGCAACCAAATGACCAAAAAGCACGATGAAGTACATTTTTCCTAGTTTCATTCACCTCATCGAGAATAGCCATGTATGTGCCCGGGTTTCTTGCCTGCATCACCTCCAACAATGGAGGAAAATTGTGGTAAGAATCCTCGTAACTTCCAAACCTCATATCCAGTGCTTTTTGCACTAGTACAGAAGAGCGCATAGGTGTCGGTTGGGAACCCCACTTAGGTGTCAATTTTCCCAACCGGCACCTATTGGTCGGCACCTATTCGAAAACAAATAGGTGCCGGTTTAAGAACCAGCACCTATTAGGTTCCAGGCATCAAAAAAATCCGGCTCAGCTTGCAGGCCGAGCCGATGAATCCACAATATTCCCCAATATTCCCCGCCGCCCCTAATCAAGAACAATATTCCCTACCCAATAATCCATTTCACAGATCAACGAAATCAACAACAATAACATTCACAGATCCATTTCATGGATAAACGAAATCAACAATAATAACATTCACAGATCCATTTCACGATAAATAAAATCAACAACAATAACATTCACACGATCAACAAATAAGTAGTGCACAAGAAACAAGAGTCAAGAAAAAACATGCATGCGCCGCCCGTGGAAGCTACCCGACGTCGGCCACCGCTGCCTCCCCTTGCCAGATCCGGCGGGGGAGGGCTCCTCCACCGCCGCCTCTCCTCGCCAGATCCGGTGGGGGGAGGGCTCCTCCACTGCCGCCAACGCCTCCCCTCGCCAGATCCGGCGGAGGGGAGGGCTCCTCCACCGCCGGCGCCGCCTCCTGTCGGCGCCCTTCCAGCCGCCGCCCCTCCGGCCTTCCACCGCCTCCCGCCGCAGTGGCCCGGAGGGCTGCGCACGCTGGTGCTGGAGTATGAGCACCGGGTGCCGAAGATCCTGACGCCGAAGATCCCGACGCCGAAGATCCCGACCACCGAGCGCTCCACCGGAGCAGAGCACGAGCACCGGGCGTCGAACATCCGACCACCGGGCGCCTGCCCCTCCAGCCTCCCGGCCTGGTCAGTGAGAGATGGATGAGATGGAGACTGAGAATGAGAAGAGAAGATCCCGGTGGAGTGAGAAGAGAAGAGAGGAGAGATAAGAAGATAAGGATGAGAGGGTGAGAAGAAGAGATAAGAAGAGATAAGGATGAGAGGCTCTCTGTCCCACGGCTGTGCCTCGGCTCATTTTGTTAGGTGCCGGTTTTTTAAAAAAACCGTCACCTATACTATAGGTGTCGGTTTTTTAGAAAAACCGACACCTATAGTATAGGTGACGGTTTTTCTTTAGAGCCGCTACCTGTTGTTTTAATAGGTGTCGATTTTTTTTGAATCGACACCTATTAGGCCGACACCTATGCATGTTTTTTTAGTAGTGTTGCTTTGCCTCCCAAGACTTATCGTACGACGTCTCATAGCCGTACTCTTTCTTTACATCATGCATTATTGTTAACGGTGACAAAGAGGTTTTTTACAACCTTTGAATACACCATTTGTGTCACAAATGCAGCCGTCATATTCCTATATACCAAAGGGGTATTGTCCAACAAACAGATATTATAGATTGAATTTAGGGCCCATTCTAAACTGCATTTTGGCTCATCTACTTATTTGTTTTCTGTTAGCATGCTTTTGAAACTGCTAAACAGTATATAGTAGTTACTTTAAAAATCGAATAAATTTATTTTTCATGTTTTTAATAGTTAATACTCAATTAAATATATTCTAATCAATTTTCCTTTTTTACATGCGGCTGATAAGCCGTTTTCAAATGCAATTTAAAACATAGAGACTCGTGCTATTGTAATCAATGTTATCCTTTTTAAAAAAGAAAATTATAGTTATTTAAGCTGCATACAAATAACTGATGCAAATGTAGGTGTAAAAATCCCTGTCCTATAGCTCTATATTTTCACAGCCGCGACCCGGCCTGTACATCATTATTTACATCACTGTAATAACTGAAGGTAATTAACACCTATACTTGGAGGCTAAGAAAGGTCGGAGTATGAACACGCGGCGGACGCGTGACACATACGCTAGCAAGCTCCCCTCGCGTATGAGTCCCGGCCCTTCTTCTCTAGCTAGCTATATACTAGCTTTCAGTTCCAGCTCCTTTCCCCTTATCTTCTTGTAGACGTCTCCTCCTCCTCCTCTCCAATTCAATTGATAACGACTTTGATGGCCTCCTTCATATGCAATTTCTCCAAGTAGCAATATAGTTCAGGTCAAGTTATCTGCCGGGGAAGAAACAACGATCGAGTTAGAGGTACCGTTCATCTCAAGAGATTTCTTTTTTTGCACTTTATCTCAGATTCATCTGCTTTCTTAATTCCTTTTTGCTGCGTGAAACAGGACGATGGACTAGCACAAGAGAAGAAGAACGCCATGGTGGCGCCATGGAGAAGTCGCGGAAGTCAACGCACGTCGTCAAGGGTGCTCCTGCTCAAGCTGCGATGGCCGCCGGAGACGAAGAAAGGGAGCTGCACCCTGAAGTAAGAAAACAAATCCCCTCCATATGTATGTACATATGTGTGTGTGTATCAACTTCTCATCGATCGGTGGAACTCCCCAAAAGTTTTGCTTCTTTAGCTTCTAAAATCTGTCAAGTAAAGAACAACTCATACAAGTAGCAAGCTAAAATTCATAAACCCGAAAGCTATCAGGCTAGCTACGCACCTGAGATTCTGAAATGTTGTGTACAAAAGATCAGATCGGTGAATTTTCATATATATAAGTTCATATCCAGATCTCATTATTATCTTTCGCTCATGCAGCCACTGCAAAAGATGGGGGACTCACAAGACAAGGAGATACAGGGCGTGCAAGCTTTTCTGAATCATGGGGAAGATATAGAAGAAGCAAGAGACCCATCAAACCTGCCAGCTGAGGTAACTCAAAAATCCTTATACGATTGATTCTAATTTATTGTTTAGTAGTAGTAGCTGACTAGGTACATGCGATCCCCATCCACACGAACTCATTCTCTTGCATGATTTTACATGTTTTTAACATTTAGTTCAAAGCTAGCTGCATCAAATAATCCTTGATTTGGTTCCACTTTTAATTATTTTCCATCTTTTTTGCCTCTTCATCTTCTCTGTCATGAAAAGAAACAAGCTAGTTGGATGCAAGTTCTAAGTACGCATATAAGCTTTGATGTTATTTTTATCCCAACACTATTTTCTGGCCTCAAAGATTCAGTTCGTAGCATAGAAGCCAATTACAAGCATACACTTTCTGGATATTGTTAGCATGAAATATCAGTGTAATTTTTCTTGCGGAAAAATATCAGTGCATGCATATACTAGTACTAAGTTAATTCTACTGGATATCCATGTGTGTATCCCCAAGTTTTATATATGATAAATAAAAAACCTGCATCCATTGGATTTTGTATGTCCTTAATCAGTACGTCTGACGTTGCAGAATGGATCAGCGAGTACCATTGCAAGAATAAAAGAGGGCAAGCGCCTGATGCATCACTACCTGAAACTTGCATTGCTCCTCGTCACAATCTCTACAGTCCCCCTGATTGACATTCTATTTCTTCGTGGTTCTGCACCCAAACTTCCACTTGGACTGAAGTTCGCTGCCTTCTTCTCGTTCACGGCCTTTGTCACTGCCATTTCCCTCATGTTCCACACCCTGAAGTTGATGACAATCAAGCCAAAGCACATCATCATCGCCATCAATAACCAACTCAAACTTTCCATACTCCTCTTGGCTATCTCTATATCCTCCCTTGTTTTGACTTGCATTTCCATCACTTGTTCTCTGCTCCCTAAGGCCTATTACTTCCTGCCCATTTCATTGGTCCCTTCAGTCCTTTTTGGTGTCTTTCACTTCATTTATAACCACAAATTCGATGACAGAGATGTGAGTCCTCAAGAGAGTAAAACTCTGAAGAAAGCCCTAAAGAGTGCAACTCAGCTCACCTTATCTTTGGTGACCACATCATTCTCTGGCTTCATTGGTGATCTCCTTGGAATCTATCACAAGACACAAAAATTGGGTGGCCAGTATTCATACGCCAAGGTGTCGATCTTCTTCATGCTTGGTGCCGGTCTTGCCGGAATCTTCGCGTTGCTCCTTTGCAGGCTGCTGTCCAACAGTGAAGATCACCGGCGCCACCAGTCGCGGTCGGGGATATGGTGGGAGAAGACTGTACTAGTCATCGCCAACGTCGTCATGATCGCGATGCTGGTGCCGGCGCTGCTGCTGATCGCCGCGACAATCCTTCACGGGCTCCTCGTTCCGGCCCTCGTCTTCCCTGCTGTTGCCGGAGCTGCCGCGTGGGTGTTCATCGAGTTCTGCACCGCGGCGGCAGGCGAGAACGACGACGGCGGCCGCACGGAGGAGGACGGGAAGGCTGAACTGGGCACCATGTACGCCATCGCCGTGGCGGTGGCATCGGTGTCGTTCGGGGCCGTACTGGCAGTGTTCGGCGGGCTGCTCGGCGGCGTGGTGGGCAAGGGGCAGCTGAAGGTGTGCACGTTCTTCCTGACGTCGGCGTTCGTCGCCGCGGTGAGCCTGGGGGTGGTGGCGTCCGTGGCGCCGGCGAGGAAGGCGAGCGTGGCGGTGGCGGCGACGGTGCTGGCGTGCTGCGGCTTGGGCACCCTCGTGCTCGCCGCGCTCGCTCTCTTCTATCAAATCGGCGCATGATGGAGTACGTGATCCGCGCCATGCCGGCAGTTCACCAGTGCGCGCATGTCGGACACTTGATCTGGGCTCGTAAGGTGGAGGGGACGACGGCACTGTGGTCTGAAGGAGGCATGCGATGCATCTCAATTCTCAAGATATCTAAGAGGAACTAAGTTGATCGATGTCAAATCAATAGAGAATGAAAAGAAAATACCTAAGTTGAACCCAAGAAAGAAGGGGCGTTCGTTTCGTACCTATGGTGGCAGGAATACTATGATTTTAATTCATTTATGGAGAGAATATACTTTAGTTGTTTGTGTATTATTTAAATAGTTAAAAATTTTAAAAAAATTGGTAACATAAATTAATATAAAATATATCACTGATCAAATTCGACTTTTATAAATTAAAAAATAAACTAAACTAAAAATAGTTATCGTATTATTAGTATATCTCGTTAACTTGCATGTTATTAGTATATCTTATTATTTTTAAAAAAATTATGACTGTTTAATTAGGTGACATGCACTTAACGAGAGTATCCCTTCCAATGAAAACACTCTTCCGGAATATAATGTTAATGTACTCTCTCTCACGGTCATCAACTGTGATGCACGTAAATAAATAAGCTGATAAGGGAACTGATGTAAATTAATTTGGTGGGTTAGGGAGGAGAATGTGTATGCTACTGCACCTAATTAAGTGTTTTTATGTCGTTTGATATATATACTTTGTATACGTACGTTGTGTACTTGTGTGTTCCGTGTGTGTTTGTGTGTATATCTATACACACGTAAAATGCTTAATTAGGTGTCCAGACTCTAGATAAACTGCATGTAAGTGTAGTAGTTAATTAGCCTAGTCGACAAAGGCCATTTGGTATGGGCGTCCTGATACTGGTATATATGAACATGAATCAACCCTTGTCTATATTGTCTACATGAGAATTAAACTCCGCAACGACTCAGGAGTATATGAATACACAATGTACCTACAGTCCATACACAACACGACTTAAACCGTAGATACGTCCGCTTTACTACTACTGTTTATTACTTTAATTTATAATCCAATATAGAGTATCTTAACCACCACCATGATTAATTATTGGATGTTCAGAAAAAAAGTGATAGATACCATGTATATTTGTCCTTGTCCTCTAACTATATTATGTCGACATCTCTCGACATAATTACCTAGCTAGCCGCAATTTAATTAGCTAACTGTTACGTAACAAAATAACTCAAACAACAAGGTCAGGAAACTCATATTATTCTGATTTGACTGCGCTGTGGTCAGATCAGGATTAGCTGCCGCCGACATTGCCAAGTACACCAGAAAATAATCCATAGAAACCCTTGTCCAATTGTCCAGGATCCGCGGGGATGCAGATCGATCAGCTAGATTATAGATATGCAGAGGTTACATGCAGACGGTTATTTGGGCTTGTAAATTATCGGAGATGTAATTCATCTTCCTTAATTATATCTAGAAAATAAAATGAAATCTGAAATGGTTGCACAAAAGAGTGGCGCACTGGTGCATGAGCCTTTTTTTAACGCCAATTTTATTGCTTTTTTGGACTCAAATGCAGGAAGCTTTCGATTTTATAGTACATGATATGTCCCTATTTCATCGAACTATATATACTGACCACTGTGCAAGAAATTGATAAGCAATGGATCAAAAAACACTGCAAGCTACTAGTATATACGGTATATACATTCAGAGCTTATTTTCAGTACAATGATATTGTACTGAAAAGGATACGATGTCTATAGCTAGCTTCAAAACTTTTGACTATATACTAGTACTTGTATAACTGCTAATCGAATTGACAGCTGCATGCGACTGGTGGCTGAATTTAGTCTCTACAAGTAGTATCTGATATTATCTGAATCTATGTACTACGTACGTCCTAGTAAGCGTGTTGAACATGCCGTCATCCCACCGACTTTTTTACTAATTCTAAAGTGACTAGTAATAGGCAATCATTCTGTGTACTGTCGATCTGTCCGTACGAAGTACGACCCCGTCAATATATAATGGCACAATTAGCACGCGAATTCGCTGAAAGATGCATAAAGTCATACACCTAATAATGTAAAGAAATTTTACAGTACGTAGTAGCAGTATGTACTGCTTGTACGTATAAATTAAATATGATTCAAGGGTACAGATTAGTTTATCTACCAAAATTGATTGTTAAAAAGGATAAATTTAACTTCCTATAATTTTTTATGTGAAGACAATTTCATAAATGCAAAATATAGCGCAGTGATATGGACGTATTCCCTGCTCGATCCCATTCCCCAATCCCATCGTCATCCATCACGATCGTCCATGGGCCACAGCGAGATGCTGCCAGCCACTGCAACACATTCGCCGGCGGCGGCCACCGCGAGAATGCTGCACCTCTCTCCTCCTCCTCTTGTCACCTTCCAACCCACCCAAAACCCTTGCTAGCTCTTCTACCTAGAGAGGAGGCAGTAGCCATGACGCCTATAGCTCCCCATCCTCAAACACCACTAGTAAATCAAAACGGGCTTAACGTTGGCTTAGCATGAAATACAGAGTTGCAGAGTCAGTAAAGCAATGAAGATTGAATGTATGTCAGCTAGTATATCTTAAAAAGAATAAAGACGATAGCAGAAAAAAAGGCTTTCAATGTGGCATCTGAACGACCACATATAAGAAATACCTGGTCTACTAGATAGCTATAGCTCTAAAGGAATTTTTGGTCACTAGATAGGTACACCTACGGCGCAGTCTGCAGTGCAGTGGTAAGTTTGGACACTCCAAGGAGCGGCCGGTCGGTGGAACTGATCTGTAAGATTAGTTATTTACTCCCCCGTCTCATAATATAAAATATTTTAGTTAAGTGAAATATATCTTAGTACTACAAATAAAAAAATATGTTCCATTCATCTTAAAATATAAAATATTTTAGGTAAGTGAAATAAAATATTTTAGTTAAGTGAAATATATCTTAGTACTGTCTCATTCAACCAATATCTTTTGAGTATAAACTAGATATCATCTCCACTGTCCACTGAATTAACGGCCTGATCGATTGATGTGGATATATAGAGTATGTTTTATCAACTATACGCGTTCTTATGATATGATCTTATCTCCTCTGCACGTCAAGCCGAATTTGATGACGCGGACGAGGATGGAAGCTGCTAGTCTGCCTTAAGTTGTTCAAAACTACGTAAGCATGGATTTGATAAAGTTCAGAATTCAGAAACACTTATCATATCATCTCTCAATACGTCCCAAAATTAACGGTATGAAGCTTCTATACGCTCGAACGAAGCATCCAAGAAGCTACGTAGACGCGCTTCCACGAAGCTTCGTCAGGGCATGCCCTTTTTCCTCAAAAGAAGTAATTAATAACATCCTATATAGGGGTCAGGGGAACTCTAGCTACGAGCTACGTACGTTGCCAAGACATGAGCTAGGAGCAATTTGCATAGCGAGATCGAGGAAGAGGGAAAAAAAAAGATCGAAGCCGGCCGGAGGAATTCAGGGGCGTGGCTGGGATCGTCGTCGTGGAGCTCTGTGATGCAAGGGGCGAGGGACGACGACGGTTGTTTTCCGGCGGGAGCAGGCGGCAAAGGGAAGGCTCCGGCCCCGCCACCGCCGCCGCCTCACCACGAGAGCGAGACCGACGGTGGGTTGAGGCGGCGACGGCGGAGGAGGAGGCCTGTCCGCGGCGAGGTATTCGCCGTCGGCTTCATGGTGGCTGGCGCGGCTTACTTACTTCTTGCCGATGCTCTCGCGGAGGGCCGGGACCCGGCAGACGGCGACGGCGACGGCGACGGCGCCGGGTGGTTCTTCGCCGCCTACATGCTCTGGATCACGGGGCTGAACTTGCTGTATTACCTGATGAACTGAAAAGCATATATACGTACGCGCGGCAACGCCAACTTGCTACAGTCGGCTGCTTCACATACGGTAAACCCTTTTCGATCGTCGGCAGCCGCTACCACCCCGGCCGGCCGGCCACCCCAACCACAACCCAACTGGTGGACGTACGTACGAGCGCATGCATGCACATCGCACGGCCGGCCACAGCCCACTTCGATCCCGTCGGCGATCGATCCTTCCTCCACCAAACTTGACTGATGATCGGGCAGCTAGCTAGTACTCGACGGATCGTTGCTCCCGCCCTAGATCTACCCTAGCTTATTATCGGTATATACGACTAACCCAGTTGACATCTCCAACTTGTCCTCAAAAAGAGAGACAGATCCACCCTCTCCTTCCTCTTGATCATTCATTCTACTGAATAATCTTGTACTAATACGCATGCAATTTCGAGCTTGCGTCCGTTTCTACGACTATCCAGCTAATTGGCTGGAAGATATCTCCCCTCAGGTGTATATGACAATACAAAAAGCTAGGATCGATTTGATGGAAGATTTCTCAAACACCACAACTCCCTGCATATTTCCTTGTGTTTGGCTGTTATGGTTACTTTGTGTGTGTTAGCTATTGCAGTCTCGTTGGATTGAACTTACGTTTGTGTTCAGTCTTTTGTATGTTTGCTGTGTGACCCATGTAACGAGGGAGTCTATGTGCTAGCTCATGTATGGACTTGGTCGGCTCCTTTTGGATGTAGAGGCCCGGGTTGTGTGTGTGTGTGTGTGTTAAGATGTTTCTACTTACGAATTTATTGTGATCTCAAGACTAATGTATTAATTGGCTTTGTATCCAAGTGTACTACAGTAGTACTCTCTGTTATGATGAGATCTACCGCCAAATTAATCCGTGGGATTTTGCAGTTGCTACATATATGGATGCATGCCTAAATTAAACGAAATTGTACTCGTCAAGAAATTACAGCACATACATATATATATACACTCATTGTATGTCTATAATGCGCTGGGTGCATTCCAGGTACAGAATGCATCCAGGCCACTGACCCAACAAATCAGGCGCATCAATTCATATGCAAACCCACCGGTATTCCAGGTACAGAATGCACCCAGACCAACCGACCCAACCAATGAGACGCATCAATCCATATGCGAACCCACCGGCTGATTCGTCGGGACCGACACTAAAGAACCGAATCTCATTAGAATTCTAAAGTTAAGCGTGCTTGGACGAGAGTAGTACTAGGATGGGTGATCTCTTGGGAAGTCCTCCGGCGGAGTTGCAACTGGTGTTTAGATGAAGTTGCAATTGGAGTTGCAACCAGTTGTAATTGGACGGTCGGTGATATTTGTGTATCGCAACTGGTGTAACAAACTGGTCATAAGGTCACCCATCCTAATACTACTCTTGTCCAAGCACGCTTAACTTTTTTAGAGTTTTAATGGGATCCTCTATCTAGTGGGATCCGATGGTTATGTGATTGGTTCAAGCGCACGCATAAAGATAAGGTTTGGGTAAGGATATGTGTGCATCATGTCGTGCCGCGGCACGACTCAGTCACGCGCGCGCCTGGTTGGTCTGCCTGGCCCCTGTGCAACGTAGGGCTGAAATGCACCTAGGTGCATTTTAGCCCTACCCTATATATATATATATATATATATATATATATATATATATATATATAATATATATATAAAATCTATTCTACACCACAAAATAGAATAATTATTCTACACCCCTGCCGGAGACGAGATCCCCAGCAACGAAGAAGTGAGGCCCCCCTTTGAAGATTCGGCTGGAGGGTGTCCTGCACGGAACGAGTCAACGCTTCAGGTCAATAGGGACAGAGAGAGAGAAAGATGAACACGAAGCAAGTATGCAGGTTCGGATCATACGGATGCATAACACCCTACTCTTGTATGTGTGGGTTATTTGCGAGAAACTCATATTACAATTAGATATGGGACTTATGTGAGCTCCCAATGTTCTCCGTCCACCTCCTGCTAAGTTGCACAACTCCTCCTTTTATACTTCGAAGGAGAGCCCGCATTTACATTTTGCATGGGAACACGTCTATGATTAGTCTTGTCATTGTATCCCATGACAAACTAGTCGGACGTGACAGCCTTGCTCTCTGGTTAACACATGACGCAAGAATCGAGCAGTGTCTACTTAGTCACCATGTGGCCCATCAGTCATTTCTCGTGACATGGAAAGATGAAATGCACTGAGGTGCTATGGGCATGGCGCGTCGCAGACATCCTATTCTTTCGGTAGACGTGGGCATGCAAGAGGCTGCATGTAGCGACACGTCCCTGAGATGAAAGTAGGTGAGCTGTTCTTCGAATGCCTTCCTCCTATAACAGCAACCATTACGTTTGGATGGAGTTAAGCCCCTAGGCCCACCTAGTAAGACGGAGAGAATCCCTGCGTGAGCCCGGGGCAATGGGATGTGCTCGAGCACCAGCCTGAGGCCCCTAGCCACTTGTCATGTGCCCCGGGGCAATCCCTGCTCCTCAAGGCAGCTGCCTACCCTGGGCATGTTCCACACCCGAGGCCCTTAGGTGTACCCGGGGCCCAGGCGCGCTCCCTTTGCTTTTTTTTACATAATGTCTCGTTGATTTGGACGAGCTTCTCGAAGATGTCAGAGACAAAGGAGTTCATGATGGACATGGCTTTGAAGAGCTGCCAATGATTCACCCCAAGCACAACCCACGGAAGACGCGCCCAGGTCGGGTGTGCCCCAAACACCGCCCACAGAGGGTGGCAACCAGGGGCTATGCCCGAATAGATATGCCCAGAGCAGTCACGCTCGGAGGCGAATGTGCTCCAAGCACAACCCACAGGAGGCTGTACTCAAGGAAAAACTGATAGATGTGCCCCGAGCACAGCTCACGGGGGGGCACTGTTAGTGATATGCCCTAGAGGCATATGAAGATGTTGGATATTATGGTCAATATTTATGTATCAATGAATAAAGTGTTATTCAGTTTCATGAAATAGACAGCTTATATTGATCAATAAGTATGTGACTTATTTATGAGACTCTTTATGTATGAATCTCTTTCTAAATGATTTCTGATCATATATCATATCTATGTAACAAATATGATTCTAAGATTAGCATGTTTATTGATTGATGATCATGTCTCATAGATCATGGTATGGAGATACCAAATCAATAAATGTGAACATGTGTTAGAGAACACATCGTTGGATAGACCCACCTTGAGACACTACAGGGAATGAATGTGCCACTAGTTGGCTTCAAGTAGTGTTGGTGTAAAGTCCTTTGACCTGAGATCATTATGGATTCCAACATGTGTAATGGCTCACTTAGAGACTACCAAACGCTATTCTGTAACTGGGTAGTTATAAAAGTAGTCTTCGGGTTTGTTATGAAACATGTAGTGGGATGTGAATGATCAAGATGGAATTTGCCCCTCCTCTGGGAGAGATATCTCTGGGCCCCTCGAAGTAATGGATTATGGAAGTGCATGACCATGCCAAGTTGATTGAGGAATCAATTAACAGATAAATAATCCAATACGAGATCGAGTGAATGATTAAGCTATTGATAGGAAGGCACGAATCTTGCCTATAGCTTAATTGATATTGTGAGGCAAAGGGATTTGTGCACACATTACAGGTTCAGCCGATATGATCCTTTTGTATACTTTGATGTCAATACATTCTGCTAGGGGCCGCTGTTGACAGGTCGACTGAGTTGGACTTAGGTCGGACCCAAGTATACCTGAGCCTACAGGGTCACACACTTAACGGGAAAGAACAAGCATTCGAGTTTGACTCGGATACGACTCAATTGGATAGAGATCCAACCAGACAAGGAGTCCCTATGGGCCTTTAGGCCCAGTCGACAATCCTATATAAAGGAGGCGAGGGGTGAAGGGTTTAGAGCGCAACATACAGCCGGACAAACCTTATCCACGGAAACCCTCCCACGTCCGAGCCAAAACTCTAGCCGTGCATCGTGTGCTAGCACACGGGTGTTCGGAGTTCTCTCTCTGGATGTGTGGATACCGGTAGAGACATCGCTACGTTGTGACGTTATTCGGTGGCATTGAATCTCGTCAAGATCCAATTAGCTGAATTCAATTCAGCGATTTTGGTCGGGGTCGGCAGGTCTGAGGGCCGGGCGGCAGCATCGGGAACTGGCACTGCATCATTAGTATCGGTGGATCCTAACGCCATCAAGCAATCGGGCCGCGCGCGTGGAGTTTGGCGGGGTTGGGTCAAATGGATCGACTCAGCGCCGTCGGGGTCGGGCGAAATGCGCCGGGGTCAGCGGGTCGGACGATTCGTTCCCGGGGTCGGCTGCGTTCCCGAGGTCGGCAAGGTTTTCCCGGGGTCGGCTGGAACGTTTGCGAGGTCAGCAAGACCTTTTCAAGGTCGGCTAGCAACAATTTGATTGTTTCCGCTACAGTGCACGTCAACTGGTAACATTCTATGGACCCTTACTTGCAAGCTATCCTGAATTGCGCGGTAGAAAAATTTTGATTTATGCTATCGTAGCCTCCACATTTTTTTCAGTGGTATCAGAGCTAGACTTGCGTAATTTGGGTTTTAGATTGGATCTGGAACAAGTTGAGCACACGGGTTGATTAGATCAATCGGTTTTAGGGTAAGGTAGAGGAGAGTATATGGAAATTGAGTTTCTTGAGATAGTCTCGGATCGATATAATGTGATTATGTCGAAGCGGTTTCCATAGTACTCGGTATGAGTATGAATCGAATTCGGGATGGCGTTCCTTGAGAGTGTCTCGGATCGGTACAATGTGATTGTGCCGAAGCTATCTAGTAATCCGATCATAATTGCCGCCTTGCGCTTATGCAAACCATGTCCCTTGATAGTGTATCGGGACGGCATAATGTGATTATGCCGATATGGTTTTCATAAGCGATTTTGTAGATTGGATCTATAAAATTCATGTGGTGTTCCGGGCGCTGTCCGGAAGCCTGCGAGGGGGCGGCTTTGTTGTATGCTATAGCTTTCTTGTTTTCTTGTTTTTCTTGTTTGCAATATTAGTACACATGGTAAAGAGGAACCCAAGTTCACAGTTCATGTAGTTGGAATTTATCATAGAATTCACTGTAGCAAATTTTATATCACTGAGAATAATGCCATTATTTGGGGCACTGGTTTATGAGTACAAACATGTGCGGTATTCCAGAATAGGTTACCGATTTTCAGCCTTTTTGTTAAATTTTCGACCGTATTGGTTTGTTTCCATAGCATATTCCGATTTCGTTTTCGAACCCGATCCCGTTCCCACCAAAAAATATAGAAACAAAAATAGAAATGAGGGTTTTCCGCCCGTTTCCGTCCGTTTTCAACGGTACCCCCGGGTTAGCACCCGGGGGCTGTGCCCGGGTTGGTATGCCCCGAGCAATCATACTCGGGGGTCGATGTGCCCTGAGCACAACCCACGAGGGCCATGATGGTGGATTGGTTGCAGGAATGCCACATGTAGCCGGTGATGGGGACCTTGGTTCTCATTTCTCCAACAACGCCCCATTCCCATGGGCCAATCCCTATCTCCCCCACTCTTCCAAGGGCCCAACCTTACCTCCCACCTCGTTAAAGGGCAGTCAAAGTGTTAACACGATGATTAATATGTAGTAACATGACTGCTTTTTCAGTAACAAAGTTAAAATATAATCATGATGGATCTTGTTTTGTTAAGCATTATTTTATGGATATCATGGTGCAAACAGATTGAAAAAAATAGTGCATGTTGTGAGAGATATTGTTCTCTAAAAATTAAGATTTTAAAGTTTAGCTCACATAAAAACTGGTACTACAGCAGTGTTGTTGCTACTACATGTTTTATACTACGGTTTTATGATGTTACTACCAAAAATGTACTAAAACATAGTAACAAGTTATGGTTTTTAGTGATTTGTTCTCGCAAAGTTTGAATAGAGATATATACATAACAAGCAAGTAATAATCCCTAATCACATAGTACCAAAGGATGAATTGGTTAGGAGAGCTTCACAATGAACCATGATGTCATGGGTTGAAGTCTTGATTTTGTCATTTTAATTTTTAATTTTCTCTTCAAGTTGAAGCTGGTTTTCTTGGGAGAAAAAAACAGGATAAAAAACAGATGGAGAGTGCCTGAAAAAAATTAAAAAAAAGGAATTGGGAGAGGGGGTGGAATATATATATATATATATACATATATATATATATATGTATGTATGTATGTATGTATGTATATATGTATGTATGTATGTATGTATGTATGTATGTATGTATGTATGTATGTATGTATGTATGTATGTAGAGAGAGGGGGGGCATTTTCCTTTTTATCTATCTTGTCTGCCAGATGTTGCAGGTAGTAGCACTTTTGATATGACACGGTCGTTTTGAGTAACGAAGATTTTGAAATCAAAAGACGCTTAGCATAATCTGGAAATTAAGTGCAACAATGCTATCAGACGTCCCGAATATTATGAACTGTAACCAAAAATGTCAATGATGATCCATCTCTATCGAAAACACCCAACATTTATTTCTGATTTTCTACAGAAAATCACATTTCTGATTACCCAACAAAAAAAGATGAACAGTTGACGCGACTAGATATCCCACCGTACAGCCCAGCAGACAATTCAATAGGCCCAGATAGATACATGGTGACTGGAGAACCTGTATGGGCCTTCACGGCCTCTTTAAAGAAAATATATTCCGGCAGGCCGGATAGAAATTTGTTTTAACAAAAATATCTTTAAATGGATTTGGGCCAGATATCTTTTCCCTGTGTGTAAATACTCAAGTTGGGCGAAAACTCTCTATGTGGAATAACTCTATCTGGTGTAATAAGACGGTGTTTTTTAAATGTTTTTCATATACATTTTTTTAAACTGTTAAATGATATTTTAAAAAAAATATAATTTTTTTAAATTTATATTAATTCATATTTATTTTTTACTAGTATTTAATTAATTATGCACGAGAAAAGGGTTCCAACCTCAGTACCGAACGCAACAAAGTTTGGTCCACGCATAGAAAAAAATTGATCTGTTTGGAGTAATATCTTCGTACGGGAAAATTCTTGTGGCCCAATAATACCTACTTGGTATTATGCAACTAATTGTCAAGACATACCTAGTGACTAGTGAAGTACAAGTGTACAAACCATTAAAAAAACTAGTGCTGTACATCGATCATTGCATCACTAGTGTTCGGCCGATTTGAAACATGGAAATCTCATCTTAAACTTAAACAGCTGAACTATGAGCATGTCCTCCCGTTTGCTTAAAGCCTAGCATCCATCAACACTCAACTTACGAAACCATAATCCATGGACGACCAATCCTACTTTCAGTAGAGAGTACAAGCTAAGACAGAGATGACAAACAATCATTTTGGTCTAATACGTACAGGTCTTACATGTAGGGAAGACAGCCTCGTACCTGTTTGTGAGTTAGGGCCTGTCAACATGTGCATTATGTGTAAGTGCATAGCCAAACATCATATCCTGTCCAAAATTCTGAACCTATATAGCTTGTTGTTACCTGGAAAAGGCAGAAGTGCTAACAGAAGTTAACAAGACGCTACATACACATATAGATTACACAGCGTTGAAGAAGGAAGTGTTAACCAGTCGATCGATCATTGCCCTGCAAGGCTGCTGCAGAAGGAACTGAAGGGATCCATGAACTGAAGGTAAACTAAACTCTCTAAGCTAGCTTTGCTGGTAATGGATTATGGTTGTGGATGCATGGACAGTGCATGTTTCGAGACTATACTACCTCTGCAGTTTCTGAATGGCCATGGCTCTTCCAGCTCTCTCCAGATCTGCAATGCAAGTCGTCTATATGTCATCTTGCCAAGTCAAGGTCAACTGGTGAGCGTCTTGTTTATAAATAAAAATTTTAAAAACAGCACTAAGACGAAGTCTCCACTACATTAAGCTCTTGCGTATCCTCTTCGTTTCTAGGTCTGGCACTGACAATGGGCCCATCAGGGGGACCAAACCGCACGCTCCACCTTCTGTCAGTGACTGTTTTCCCACCTCTTTGCAAGTCTTCGCTGCGTCAGGGCGGCCGGGCGCGACCTAGTCAACTAATAGTACTTTTTTTCTTAAAATATATAGACATGGTTGATTTTTCACATAACTATTTAATAATTTAATATAATATGTAAAATCATAAATCAAAATTATATTTTATTTAGAAAATAAAATAAATATATTTATTAATTTTTAAATATGAATGATTAAATATTATAAAAATCAATAATATTATATATTTTTAAATGGAGGTAATAATACACAAGCACGTTACTGGTAGATGATCGACCCCGCTGTTGGAATTATTCGTGAGCCCACAGAGAGAATATTTATTTGTCGTTATTATATCCACTCGGGCCGATATTTTTAGTCACCGCAAATTACTATTTTGTCCATGAAACAAGCAGACGAAATCAGGGTTTCTAATTCCGTGGATTTTGCCATGAAATCCATGGTTTTTGACAGTTTCACCGGTTGACGTAGATGTGCGAAAAAATTGATGGAATTCGAGAGAATTCAAAAATTTGGAGACTTTTATTAAAAAAATAATACATCAAGTAGATTTCGATTTTGTATTTTGTACATGAAAATGTTTTTGACCCTTAAAAATCATTTTTTGGGAAAAAGAAAAGGGAAATTACACTGTTTACAGAGGCCCATTGAAACCCATCAACTTTTCCATCTGGATAATATCGGCTTATTCCCGCACCAACGCTTTTGCAAGTTGCTTTCGCATCCGAGTTGAGCGAGGAAAACTTTGGCGCGCCGATCCGCGTTTTCCGCGGACGATGAAAATCCGTGCGGAAAGCACGGCTCAGCACAGTGGAAACCTCGAATAAGGTACGAAGTTTGTTTCCTTTCGGTTTTATCACGGTTTTTATCAATCAATTATATTAATTTAAATAATATACATAGTTATCACTATTTTTGTTTTTACTACATTTTAATATTTTCCTTCCGTAATTCATACAACCATACTTATATCAATATTATACATATTAATATAAATTTTATCACATAAATATATTAGTGTAAATATCATAATTATGTATTCACTAATTTTAGTGTTTTTTCTAACTTTTTTGACATCATTTACATATTTTTCGCGATGATTTGGCTATTTTCCGCACTAATCTTCACGGTTTTCACGCGAATCCACGAAATCGTGAAAAGCACGAAATTCTTCAAATTCAAATCTGTCACTCTTCATCGTCGCGGCTTTCGTGGCTTTCACGAATTTCGTACGAAATTCGCCGTGCCGACGATGAGCGACATGGAAACCCAACGGAATTAGAAACCTTGGACGAAATTTCGCAGTTGAGAAGAGATTTTTTTAACAAAAGAAAATCGGGAATTCGCAGTGGATCGAGAAGAGATAATCTAGGCTAAAAGATGGCCCCCCCAATAATTGCAGCCCTAACTGAAAACTATATGGGCCATAGAACTCACGGTAGCCCACAAAATATGGGCCCAGCCCATCACTCAGGAGGAGTAGGAGAGAGAGTCCAGTCCACTCCGGAAGCTTCCAGAGACTGGATGGTGGGGTCGGACGCTGCGTGAGCCGTGACGCGACGCAATCGAGACGGTCCTCGTGTTCTTCTTCTTCCCAACCCTTTCCCAATCCAAAGAATCCAAATCCCCTCTGACACAAATCGAAAAATCGTCCGATCTGAAGCAAGGCGGCCGCTCGCAATCTTCGTCAGGTATGTATGCGGCAGCCGCTCGATCCCTACCCCGTAGTTTCTGTTCGATTTTTGTCACGATTGACAACGTGAAGGCGAAGAAGATTCAGGACAAGACAAGGAAGGCATTCTCCCGGACCAGCAGCGCTTGATCTTCGCTGGCAAGCAGCTTGAGGATGGCCATACCCTCGCACACTACAACATCCAGAAGGAGTCCACCTTGCACCTGGTGCTCCGCCTCCGTGGTGGCCAGTAGGTGTTTCCCTTTAGTCGGGGTGTGTGTGGTGGGGGGAGAGGGAGGGTTGTCCCACCCAACGATAACATGATTACCGTATACGGTATGATAAGTAAAAAAAGTTTGAAAAACCCTTTTTTGTTATTTTTTTATAAGACGGTTATCTAACCACGTAATAATCGTAAAAATCAATTTTTTTCATAAGACGGTTATCTAACCACGTGATAATCGTAAAAAACTATGTAATTATCATGATGTGTACTGTTAAAAAAATTAAAACCATTATCACACGTGGTAACCGTGATAACACGCGGTTTGGTAAACATTTGCGATAACCGTGAAAAACCATATAAAATTTATCAAAATTTTAAATTATTTTTTAAATTTATTTAAATTTAATAAGATTATCATAATTTTACCCTTACCGTACCTAGTCTTCTGTGCCGGTTGGTTCAGATGTTTGCTACGTCTGGTGGGCGGTGGCTTTGCGCAAATGAAGTTTGTGATAGTGTTAGTTTCAAGTTCCCATTTGTGTTTCAGTCATCGTCGTGTCCCGAACTGCCGATATATGTTAGAATAACTGAAATTAGCATCCTGCTTGTTCTTGATACTTTCGCCCTTATTTTCAGAAAAAGCAATCCTGCTTATTCTGGATATGCCTCCTTTATTTCCAGAAAATGATGTGTTTGTTCCTTTAGACTTTGCTCAAGGCAAAAGAGGTTCTAGAATTTCAGTGGCATATTGGTACTATCATTGCCAAACTAGCCTATTGGTAGTTTGGTACCATTACTAGTCATCTGATCACAATCACCTGAAGTAAGTAACAGGCCTAAAATTTGACTGGCTTATTGGTACCATCACTAGCATTTGTATCATTATAACATATTTCTTCACTGATGTCCACAACCACAGATTTCAGTGGCTGTAGCATTACTCGAAGCTTCTTTCTTTTGCCTCAAGCGAGATGACTAATGTAACTATATCTATAATCTATAACTATCTATAACTATCTATAAAGCAAGTAGTGTTTTTACCTAGATTTTGTTTTGCCTGGCTATTTTACAGAAAACCCCTTAAGTTTTTTTGAAATTAACCCGCAATCCGTCTGGCTATTTTTTTTAAAAAACCCAGTTATACGTACGATAAAGCTTATCTTAACTACTTAAAAAATCTATAACTTTTTGATCATCAAATCATTTTTTCTCTAAATCTATAAAATTTTCGATCCGTATAACCTCTCGCTGTATTGTTGCCTCACTTTCCTCACCTCCAACAGGCGAGCCCGACTTACGCGCCTCTTGCATCGCTATGCATTGCCTTGAGCGGTGGCCGAGCACACGCTGCATGCGTGAGCTAGCGCGCCGCCGTCGATATACAAAGAACTTATCCTATTCATCAATATACTTTTCTAACTAATAATATCCGAGTCATAAATATTTTAAACTTTTACCAAATTTCTAATCGGTTAAAGTATCGTAAGTCAATATCTATTTTTATTATATTTTTGACTTTAATTTGGTGAAATTAAATTAACTTAGACTAAATGTCTATCTGATACTATTTCTTAATCAAGGTCCAGTGGTACACAAAGTTAAAGATACCTTGCTTTCAAAGTTATATATATGTATATATATAACTATCTATAAAATAAGTAGTGTTTCTATCCAAAATTTTCGTTCGTCTCGGTTATTTTGTAGAAAACCCCTTGAGTGTTTATAAAATTAACCCGCAATCCCAATGCTGAAAATAAATCCCTCTTCCGTCCCATCCACGCCGCGCCCGCGCCGCGCCTCGCGCCTCCCGTCGTCGCTCGGAGCTCCCGCGCCACCGCCCGTACCTTCACTCTCCGTCTCGCTTTCCTCTCTGCGTCGTTCCGTTGCAACACATGGGCATTTTGCTAGTAGATATATAATTGAAAAGCCATGGGTTAAGCCAATTTAGCTATGGATTGTTGACTGGAACTTATATTTTACTGATTGTTGATAGAATCTATTTTCTTTATATATATATATATATAACAGGTGAAAGTGCGAGCTAATTAGACCATTTTTCACTTATATATGGATCCACAGTTTGGAGCTCCCACGATGACAATGACTCAGCCAGGAGTAGCTTCCACTACTACAGGAACCGCTATAGGTGCCGGTTGAAAACTGGATATAGGTGTCAGTTTCTGACCCGACACCTATTGGTCAGTACAAATGACTTTAGTCATTGGTGTCGGTTCTTTACCCGGCACCGAAACAAAAAACACCACAGTCGAGAGCGCGGGGAGCGGCATGCGTCCCTCCCTTCCCAACACCATTCAGAAACTCCACCATGCCGACCTTGGCTGCACGCACGAATCAGGCCTCCAAATCCAATCAATCACAAAAAAACAAATCCATAGATCCAATGATTTATTCACATCAAACAAATCACAAAAAAATTCAAGATCCACAGTTCGACAAAAAAACCTCTGCGTTGTCGCGCCGCTCCCCGGGCCGTCTCCCGCCGCCCCCGGTCTCTCGCCGCGCCCCCGCCTATGAGACTAAGAAGAAGAGAGGAGAGTGAGATCCGGAGAGATAAGGACGAGAGAAGCGCCTTCCCTCCTCCGGCCGCCTCCCCTCCCGCTGCCCCTCTTCCGGCCACCTCCCGTCGCCCCTCGACCTCCCGCTGCCCTGTGAGAAGAGAGCCGCCGCCCCTCGGCCTCCCGTCACCCTGTGAGAAGCCGGCCTCCCGCCGCCGTGAGGAGGTCGCCTCCCGCCGCCCTGAGGAGGCCGTCTCCCGTCGCTCCTTGGCCTCCTGCTGCCCTGAGGAGGCCGCCTCGCACCGCCGCTCGGCCTCCCGCCGCCCTGTGAGAAGAGAGAGAGAGTACGGAGACTCAGAGAGAAGAGAGAGAGTACGGAGACTCAGAGAGACGAGAGGATAAGGCTAAGAGAGAACAGCCGGATATAAGGCGGTCGGCATTTTTTAGGTGACGGTTTTTTAATAAAACCAACATCTATAATATATTATAGGTGTCGGTTTTTTAAAAACTGGTATTAATAGTATATGTGTTGATTTTTTTGAAAAACCGGTACCAATAGTATAGGTGTCAGTTTTTCTTTAGATCCGATATCTATTGTTTTAATAGGTGTCTGTTTTTGTTGAGCTGACATCTATTAGGCCGATACCTATGTATATTTTTGCAGTAGTCCTTAATTTTCATAATCCTATATGGGTTTACTTAGCGGCAATCGTTTTCAAACAAACCTAGGTTAGTGACCTATTCATTGCCAGATAAACACACACAAAAACGAACCCAGATGATCAGTTTCCACTTGTATGAAATCCCATGGTCACCATAAATTTACAAGAGAACTTATATATAAGTACGCACACATATGGATCTCTACCAGATGACGGCGTTGTCCTCTAAGAGCAAGTATTATAAATATTATAAGTCATTTAACCACTTGTCATTGCATGCCATATAAACTTATTTGATGAGGGGGTTGATAGAAGGAAGGAGCGAGTGAAGAGCCATATCTCCATATCTCATGTAAAAAGACAAACTTTACACAAACTTTAATAAATACCTATGAGAATATGTTTATATGTTAGAGATAATTTATTATATAAGTTACCTTTTAATTTAATTTATAAAAAGATGATAAAAATAAAATTAAAAGCGACATTCATTCTTATTATAAAACTTAAACTTGCTCTAATCGGTCGCGATGTGCATGCCGCGCGGGGCGATGACCGAGATATCGATGGTGGAGTCGGCGATGGATTAATTAGAGGGACAGCGCCTGCCATGGCTGCACCAACTCCTGCCTCTAGCGCTCGTGGCTTGATCTCGATCGTCTGCTTGGCTGCTGCTCTCGCCGTCGTCCATTCGTCCCTGCCGAGCAATTCCTAGACGTGACGATTATGTTAATGTTTTTTCCTTCCTATTGCTTTTGTTACTCTCATTATATTAGTGATGAACAATCGGTTTAAATCCAAGACTTTGGTTTGATTTTTCCCATACGTATAGTTTAGTTTAGCATGAAATAAAAACCGATCGGTTCGCGTAAATACGGTAAATCACAAAATTCAGATTTCGTTTTTCGATTCGATTTTTGGTTTTTAAAAAAACTAAACAAGCAGCGGCGAGGAGCTTGGAGGCGGCACGGAGCGTCGGGCGGAGGCGACGGGCCGGGGCGGAGCGGAGGCGGTGCGGACGGCGGCGGGCGAAGGCGCCGCGCCCGCCATCGCCAAGGCTAGGGTTTCGCTACCACACGCTCGCCGCTGCCGAGGCTAGGGTTTCGCCCGCGGTTTGCTGTGGCTGGTTCAGTCTTAGTTCTTTTTGTTTGGTTATTAGACGTTAAAAACCAGAATCGAATTGAATTACTCGTTTATGCAACACCACGAATCAAAACCGAAAAACCGCAAACTTCGGTGCGGTTTGGTTTTTTCTGTTTTTGTTTTAAAAGTGTCTAGCCTTTATATATATTTATATTATATATATATATATATATATATATATATATATATATATATATATATATATATATATATATATATATATATATATAGAGTCGGATTGAATGGTTTGCTACTCTTTAGTTTAGAGTTCGGTTTCATCAAATTTGCCACTACATCCATGAGACTGTTTGTTGTGTACTAGGTTTCAACAGAGGAGAAGCTAACGAACGATCGTTGCTTGTCAGTCATCTATTTAGTTAGGTCCGTTATTCTGCCGCTAACTAGTTTAGATATTTTTACCAAGTAGTTAAAAAGCAACTCAAATTAAAATTTACTTTTTATAAAGACCAGCTCAAATTCAATTTTTCATCCACTTGAATGCAATCTAAAACCCCCTAAGGCTGTGTTCATATTTGTCAACACGTAAAATAATGTAACAATTTAATACATAGAGTAATTAATTATATATTAGCTTAAAAATTTGAAAACTGGTATGATTTTTTTAAACAGCTTATTTATAAAAAATATTTTTGCAAAACACTATATTTAACAAAAGTTGGAAAAACAGCCTGAAACCCATCTTATGACAAAACCAAAAGCGTCAAACCTGTTGCTTATGAGATGGAAGATGGAAGATGGACGGTTGAGATCGCTCTAAACAGGGGATGAAGGGAGGCTTACGAGAGAAGGAAACTCGATCCGGAGCGAGGAAAGCTAATCATCCTTTCTTTTTCCCCTCTTCTCCGCGACGCATCAGTGCGCATCTCCACTCCTCCCACCTCCGCGCCGCCACCCATCGCGGATACTTCCCCGCCACGCCGCCGTCCCTCCCCCAGCCGTCACCACCCTCGTCTTCTCGCCGGTGAGCCCCTCGTTCACCGCGCGACCGATCGATTCGATCTTCGCGAGACTTACCCGTCACGGTCCTCGTCAAGGTACGCAGCGGAGCAACCCCTTCGATCCATTTTTAAGTGCTGTTCAATCTGTTTGGGATGTGTATGTTACGTATGTCGAGCTTCGATTCGGTAAGCGGATTTTGGGGCATGATGAATAACGCAAAACGATGGCTATGGGTTTTATTTCAATAAACCTTAGAGCTCGAGACGATTCCCTTTCGGCGCCTCTCTTCTCGAGCGATGATCCATTGATCGCGTTGTCTGATATTTGAAAGGGGATAAGGGGAAGGAAGGGAGAGGGAAAGGGGAGGAAGATGAATGGGAATGTGGGACTGACATGTATGGCCCACCGGTCAGTTCTTAACGGAGACACGGAATTAACATAGGCGAGTTTCGTGAAGTAACATATTGCTCAAATCTAATGTTTAACCTTAAAACCTGGTGATTTGTGTTATCCATAAGCCTGTGATATTCAGAAATTTACTCAGATATTATATACGATCTCATATCGAAGATCATGTAGATCAGTTGATGTACTATCTGTCCCCCTTTTGGTGTTATGGGCTTCGTTCTAGTAGTTATGCACGTGATTTGGCCGACTGATAGCTGCGATTTTGCTATAATACTGTTGCTATCTTCTGTCTTGCATGCCACAGTGGTGAGTTCGGACTAGATTATTATTGCACAGGTTCACATAGAGTTTTGGCAGGATGGATGTTTAAAGAGAACTCGTAGTACATTACTTCTCATATGCCCTCATTGTGATTTGTCCTGATTTATTTCTCCATCTGCATGCTAATTCTTATCTTAATTCACCACTTCTTTACATTAATTGCTATCAGTTTCATCCATATCCTAATCTGGTAGTTTAAGGTACATCCTCACAAAATCGGCCTATATGTACGTGCTGGTTATTTGCTATGTGTTTACTTGGTGTATCACAAGTTCACAGCAGCTAGATTATTATCTTCTCACGGTTCTGTGCCTATCAATGTCTAATATTCGCAGTAATACTCCTCTCCCTATACTATTCAACACTTTTATATCGTTGTTTCAGCCATAACTTGAACACTGAAATCTAGCCGTTTAAGTGACATCCTAACACAATCGACCTATTTGTATGTGGTGGTTGTTTGCTAGTTGTTTACTCGATGTTTATCACAACAGAAAGATTATTACAGTCTACAAGCTCTGTGCATATCAATTTCTGTGTATAGTTGTGACTTCTCGTGGTCACTCACCATGTTTGGTTGTTTTTGTACGTGCAGATGCCGATACACATCGTGCACCACCTCCGTGGTGGCCAGCTTGTTGATCTCAACAGGGTGAATGCAGGCCCTGAACATAACCGCGGGGTGCCAGCCAATGGTGCCCAGCAGTTTAACTGGTCAGGGTTCAGTCTCATGCTGTTCGGTGCAGCCCAGATGATGGTTTTGGTTTGGCAGGTGGTACATGTGCCATGGCCTCTACTCCTTCTTGTGTTGATGACCTGGTTCACCGGCTGCCTCAAGCTCTATGGTTTTCAAATCGCTTTTCTTGTACATTATCATCAGCATGGTGGCGACAACCACCCAGGTGCAGCAGTGCCAGCAAGCGCAGGACGGTAAGACACATTCCACTACTACTTAGTACAGTATGTTGCAAGCCATCTTGTAAAAGTAACAGGAAATGCATCAACCGTGACTTGTTGAAAATTTTAGAACACAGGAATACAGGATGCGATAGTTGTTCTAATTCACATAAAATTGATTTTGTTCTTATAGAACTCATGTGTGCTGCCCTTAAATCCCCAGTGTGATGTTCATGCCATATGGGGTCCGATGCGAGTAAACAGATTCATAAACCATTGACAAATTGGATTGTGGCTGTAACCATCTGAAACTTTACATAGTACTCTTACTACGTGCAGGGATGGAATGGTGAATGATGCGGAGATGGCGGAGGAGAACGCCATTCCGGATGAGGGCAGTCTGGCCTGGAGCGGCTACGCCCTGATGGTCTTAGCAGTGTTGGCTTTGTGGTCTGGCTTCGTCAGTGAACCGGTGGCGGTCTTCCTGGCATTCCTGCTTCTGCTGCTTGGGTGCGGCTTTCTTCACCTCGCCATGCTCGCACCGTCCAAGCCCAAGATTCTCTGATCGATCACAAGAAATTCCTACACGGCGATTCTATGAATTTTGGGTATTGTTACTCTTGTTACACGGCGATGTGTTAATATGTTTGAAAAAAGAAAAAGAAAGGTTGTGTGTGTATGGTATGTGCTTCATAGAACATTAATCTTGTGTGCATATATCTGTACTTGCGCAACACTGTACAGCGCCTTACTGCCTTGTATACATAGATGATAGAACCTTCTCTGAAAGATGTGTTATTACGTGCTGGTTCATTTTATCGTCACTGTCAATCCTACCAAATTTTAGTGTTACTAAATTTATCGTTATTGAATTTATTTTGATAGAATAACAAATTAAATATAAAATTTTAGTGTTGCTAAATTTTGATAGGATAACAAACTAAAGATGACTTTACCGACGTCATTCTACTAAAATTTGGTAATTCTAAAAGCTTTATCTCACAAAAAAACTACTGAAATTTGCAAAGGTATCAAACTACACATTCAACACTATCAAATTTGGTAATTCTAAAAGCTTTCTCTCACAAAAAAAACTACTAAAATTTGGTAATTCTAAAAGCTTTCTCTCAAAAAAAAAACTACTAAAATTTGGTAATTCTAAAAGCTTTCTCTAAAAAAAACTACTAAAATTTGGAAAGGTATCAAACTACACATTCAACACTATCAAATTTTGATAACATCAAAATATGTTAAAATTGGTAAAACAAGTCCAATATCCATCTGGTCCCCGTGATATGTCATAGGATTACATTTCATCATCTTGATGTATGTGTGACTTGTGTAGCTCCCACTTTGCTGGAAAGTGATTTTTATTTAGACATGTTTCGCCGTTGGGCCTAATGGATAATTGGGCCGACATTGCTATTATCGCGCCCGGCCGATAGCCCAAGTCGAGCTGATCGATCGTTCCTTCCTCACCACCTCCACGGGCTTCCAGCCCATTGGGCCTATTGGGCCGGTATTATTGCCGCTTGGCTCTCCCGTACGGCTACTCCATTGGGCGTACAGGTTCAGTTTCTGAATCTGAAACACCATTCTGCATACTGTTCAGACAAAAGCAGTTCATAGCGAGTAAGTACTAAGTAGTGCTGGATACTGCTACTCCAATTCTGCACTTCATTTTGTTCAGAAAAATTCAAGTACACTGATGCAGGTGCTGCTTTCAGATTTGATCCACCACCTACCCCAAACAAAAAAGGGTTTCACTCCAATCATTAGCCATTACAAATTCTGCAGGAGAAATGATGATAATGATGTAGCGATTCAGCTTGGAGATCATTCATCATTGCCTTTTCTCCACCACCACTCTTTCTCAACTTGAATGAATGATAAGGAAAGTTGATTGATGATAAAAAGCCAGGCCATAGGAAAGCAGAATCGCCTGCCTGTTTCAAAAGGAGAAACGATCTCCATGTACGAGAGAAAGAGGGGGCACTTCTAGCCATCCAAATCGTGCGGCCCTCTGAATGTTCAGAGATTCGGATTCTCTCTCTCTCTCCTCGTTTTTCTCCCACTGGGGGACGTAAAGAGTATCTCCAATAGTATGGTTTTTTAAAGACTTAAGCCAACATTTATTTATAAAAAAATATTATAAAATAAGTAAAATGTAAATATTTTTCTTCTCTATGGACCTTTTACTCTAGCCTCTTTGACACGAAGAACGTATTTGTAAGGAAAAAGAATATTTATATTTTAACCCCTTTAGAAAATTTATTTTACAAATAAGTACTTGCACCAATGTCTCTTTGGTGCTGATCGCTCTGCATCTCAGACTAGGTCAGTGCCAACATTGGACATTGGCGCCAGTTACCCTATAATAAATTAGTTTTCCAGGCGTCTATTCCTGAAATAATTATTTCAAGTGTCAAAAATAAATTTAAAAAAACAAAATTTTACTTCCTTCATTTCAAATATAAGTGATTCAAAAATTTCAAATATAAATGATTTTAAATGGATAAAAACATCTTACTAATACGAATCTACACAAACTGTATGTTTATTTACCTAAAATTTTTTTATATTTTAAGAAAAATAGAGTAAAAATAGGATTCATCGTACAGCTACACGTAAACAGGGAAGGCAAACGCGATTGGAATGAGCAGGTTCAGGTTATTACAGAGGCTACTACTAGCAGCAGCAGCAGCTTTGAACGAAGCAGGAGGAGGAGTAGGAGTAGTGGACAAAATATCGGTCAGAGCAAGCACGAGACACGATGCTAGAAGCGAGAAAAGGCTGGCACGCATAGACCGCTGCAGCGTACTCCTCTCCTCTCTTGCAACAGTTTCACTGAGACAGAACAAACCTTGGTTGGTTGTCGCCGTTGGATGGATCGTTGGCATGGCATGCATGGGTGGACAAGTACTACCGCTAGTAATTGATCAATAATGCAGCAGTAATTGATCGGCTGCCTTTGCCTTTTGTTCGCTGCCAAACCAAACATTTGTGTGCGGCTTACCAACACGCACGATCGCTCCCACGTGCGGTGAAGCATAGCGATCCGGTGGTATATATGGTTCGAGACCCCTATGTCAGTGGATGCTCCTCTACGAACCGTGCTAAAGATTTACTTCCTTTCATTTTAAAATAAACGAATATGATATTAGCTTAGTATAACAAATCTAAACAAAAATTTGTTATACTAAATAATATCACATTTAATTTTAGGTTAATCTATATTGGATGGGATGGGGGAGTACTTTTATGATTGGATTTGGACGGTAAGACACATGCACAATATCCAAAATACAAGACCTATTTTATATCTGGGTAACGCTACATATAAAAAATTTAATATCTATTTGTTGTCTTCTTTAACAGTTAGACTCAAACGATAACCCTTTCGGTAAATGAGTCTTCAGGAGAGAGGATATTTATATTTGGGTTGTGTCTCTTCTGATACTCAAAATATGTCTCTTATATAGATACTCTGTTGGAGGCTGATATAACACTGTCGAGACCTATTTTGGGTTTGGGTACCCATACAGATGTCCTGTTGAAGACAGCCTAAGCAAAAGAGAAAGACGCTAAATAGATTGTACTAACTCCTAGTAATAGTATTGTCATCGACGCTGCTTGGTTCCTAAGGGCTAAAAAGAGGTTTGAAATCGAATTGACAGTTGTTTTGTTGGTCTCCAAATTTAAAACGAAATATGAAGTTATATGGCGGAAAAGGTTATGTACTTTCTAGGTCATATTTTATCTACTTCACTTTTTTATGGAAAACTACTTTTTTTATAAATAACTACTAATGTACTATCTTCTCTGTCCCAAAATATAATAACTTTTGTCTATTAATTTTGACACGCAGTTGTGCAGATTGCACTAGTATAAAAAAATATTTACATATGAATAAAACGGGTTTTCGCCTGTGACTGTGCAGCCCGCCTGCACCCAGGTGTCCAAATCAACATTTTTGGCCTAAACCCTAGATCCCGATTCTCTCGAAACCCTAGCTTCTCGTCGTCGTTGTCACAGCCATCACCGCCACCATGGCGCCACTCGCACCCTCCGACTGAGCTTGTCGCTGCTTCCGCTCTCGGGGACAGGGACGACAGATCCATCCCGAGGCCGTCGGATCCTAGCATTATCGTCGCTCACAAGGACGGGGACGACGGATCCGTCCCGAGGCCACCAGATCCGCCCTAAGGCTATCAGATCTGCGCACCGACGCCGGCTGTCCCTGAGGTCACCGTCGAGGCTGCCGTCAATGCTGGAAAGTGGAGGAAGGAGGAGAAGGGGAAAGTGGAGGAAGTGCTCCGGCGCTGCCCACTCCCAAGCCGATGTCTCCGCATGCCAACACTGTCTGTCCCCAAGGTCGTCGTCGAGGCCACTGTCTTCGGTGGGAAGTAAAGGAAGGAGGAGGAGGGAAAGTGGAGGAAGAGAAGGAAATGTGAGAGGAGGAGGGGAAAGAGTGGAGAACAAAAAAAGGAGGCGGGGAGAAAGAAAAAGGGAAGCAAAGAAAAAATAGAAGGCCGAGAGCCTAGATTTGAGATGGTTAGATGGGCTGGGCCTTCCCATGCCGGCCCAGGCACGCGAGTACTGTAGCTCGGCCCAGCACGGCACGACACGAGAAGGTGTGGGCCGTGCAGGCACGAGAATGTCGAGCGTGTCGTGCCTGGGCTGCCGCCCGAGCCCGTGGGCCGGCACGGCACGGCCCACAGGCACAGCATGACAAGGAGGAAGGCGATGCACGGGCAAGGCCGGGGGCACTCGGAGGCCGGGGGAGCGTGGGTGAGTCCGGGCAACGCGCGAGCGAGGCCGGGGGCACGCGAAGGCCGAGGGCGCGCGGGCGAGGCCGGGCAACACGCGGGCGAGGCCGGGGGCGCGAGGACGATGCCGGGCGACACGCGAGCCATCATAAGCCGAGATCCTATTCTTGTCGGACATCATAAGCCAAGATCGGCCTGCCATCAATCAGCCGACGGTCGATCTCTGAGCTAAACATTTGGTTCAAGGATAATATCTTTTCATAAGAATTATCGGAGTACTAGCCGATCCATTATTAGCTTTCGAGTATCGGCTAGGTTATCAATACATGTATTTATTATCCTTTACTGTATTTAGGTTAAACGACTAATGCTCTCTCGGTATCGCCGATCCATTCTAGTCGCTTGGCTTAAATATATTTTAGGATAGCAAATATATGCTCATGGATCCCTCAGCCGATCCAGTGGGATCTAACCTAACACTTAACACATATTCTCTGTTTTTTCTTGTTGGTTAACAGATCAAACCAATCGGCACGCCCGCACAAGAGACAAACAGAAGGACTCTGACCGGAGTTAAGCATATCTCCCGGGCAGCGCGTGAGAGAAATTTCTCATCAACACGCTTCTTGGCACGCCCGTAGGACTTTCTCTGTCGGCTCAACTAGGACGCATTGATTCAGCCGGCAAGATGGTCGACTTCTAGAGCCCCAACGTTTTCCAGGACAACATCGTGCCTCGTGAAGATGGAGCGCTTATCTACCGAGCAACAGCCGATTATAAGAAGATGGTGGAAGAACTCCATGCCAACTACTTGCAATCTGTCACCCAAACAAGATCCGGGCCGTGCATCACAAGTATAAATTCAGCATGGACGATCTCAAGGCATCCTCCTCCGGTGAGACAAAAGGCAAAAAGATGAAGGAGCCGATTCAGAACAGACGATTCGGCCCGCATACCTTGCAAGACCGAATTGACTCGGCCGTTCACCACGCGCTGGTCAACCAAAGTAGCATCCTGGTCAACACTCTTAACAACATGATCGCTACCGTGGTCGATGCCAAGATAGCCGACCAGCTACAACAAGGGCCGACGTACTTCACAGACGGCCAGTTTCTTGCATACAGGACGTTGGTCACCTAGAATCGGCCGATCCCACCACCAACACAACCAGGGCCGCCAGGAGGGGTCCTCGGCTAGCCAAATCCAACTGAATCGGCTACAAGGTAATTACTATGCTGAACCGACAGCAACCGCTGCCCCAGGATCAGATTGCTAACATGTTCAATGACAATCGGCAGTCAGAGTCGATTCCCCAGATTGACCTAGACAGACGATACAACACCGGTGGCCAACAGCTGTTCCCAGGACCACCAACGCCACCACCGGCGCATCGGTCGCCTCCCGGTGATCATCACTACCAGTATCAAGGAGGTCGTCAAGACCATCACTACAGCCTCGACGCCACCACCGCGTATCGGCAAGCACCCACGCCGTATGACCCATACGAGCCGACACAACAGACAACCGGACTTGGGCCGATCCGATTGCGATGTCATGTGCGGTCAATTCAGCCTCAAGCCAAAAGATTCAGGAAACATGTATCGGTATCCCTATCCAGAGCACTTCGAGCGGATTCCGCTGCCCAACCGATACAAGATCCCAGATTTTTCAAAGTTCTCAGGGCAAGACAACGTATCAACCTACGAGCATGTTAGCCGATTCTTGGCGCAGTGCGGCGAAGCATCGGCTACAGATGCTCTGAGGGTCCGGTTGTTCCCTCTGTCTCTCTCGGGATCGGCTTTTACCTGGTTCTCCTCATTGCCTTACAACTCAATCCAGAGCTGGGCCGATCTTGAAAAGCAATTTCACAACTATTTTTACTTCGACAACCATGAGATGAAGTTGTCGGACCTTACCAAAGATCGAAAAACACAACGAATCGGTTCAGAATACATCCAACGCTTTAGGGAGATAAGGAACCGATGCTACAACCTGGTGCTATCGGACGCCCAGCTAGCCGATTTGGCCTTTCATGGCTTGATCGCGCCGATCCGAGAGCGATTCTCTGCGCAGGACTTCGACAGCCTAGCCCACTTGGCGTAGAAGGTGACGGCCCACGAGCAGCGATTCCAAGACACCAGGAAGGCCGGCAAGAACATAATTCAGTCGTTGTCGAATCGGACTACGATTCCAACGACGATGACTAAAGTAGCTGCACCGAATGGGCCAAGAACAAAAAGGCCATCGTCTACCAATGGCCGCCAAGACGGCCAAAGAGGAGAGATATGACTTCGACATCACCAAGGCCGACAGGATTTTTGACTTGTCGCTCAAAGAGAAGCGTTCACTCCCGAAAATCACGTGATCCCATCGGCCGAGGAATTAAAGAAGAAGAAATATTGCAAGTGGCACAACTCCGCATCTCATGCCACTAACGATTGCAAAGTCTTCAGGCAGCAAATCTAGTCGGCAATCGAGGCCGGGAAGTTGAAGTTTGTCGATTCAAATAAGCCGATGAAGGTAGACAGTAACCCTTTCTCGGTCAACACGGTTCAAGCCGGCCCCAGGCAAGCTGATCGACAGAACAGAATGGCGCACGGCTTAGTCAACACATCAATTGGGGCCAAAGCGAAGACGAGCCGACTTGATATCACACCACGCCAATCAATATGGTGCGCTCCGTTATCGATCGGCGACCGACGGCCGATCTATGAAGATAGCCGACACCGCCCTCAGCACCGGTTTCTGCGGGAAGAAGCTCACGATGAAGCACCTCGTCGGAGCGAGCCGAAAACCCAAAGCCGCCGATACGAGGCAAGCCACAACAGTGCCGATCCGCATTGGCATTGTGATTTTTCAGTGCTACGCTGGAATCCGCATGAGGCCGCGACGCCGGACGATCGCCCGACGTGCAACGTCGCCGCGACGACGAGCGTAGGAACTCATCGCCGCAAGCCCACCAGTTCATCCCTAGAGCCGTTCGCCTAAACCGAGGCGGCGGTCCGTCCATGATCGGCTCGGCCGATCCATCAAGACTTCTTCGTCGACGAAGACGGCAACGACAACAACCATCGCGACGACGAAGAGGCCGACGACGAGGAATCGGCCAATCCCCAATGGTGCCCGTCCGATCTCTTCACGAAGACGCAGAAAAGAAGAATCCAATGACTCAAGCGTGAAGGGAGAGAAGATGAGGTTCGACACATGATCCAAGATCAGCGCCGTCGCCTGGGTAAGATCAAAAGGCGATGGGTTTCCAAAGAAAAAACTGCCACAGCCGACGAGGAGCAAGCCCAGGAAAGTCCAGCCGACCAGGCCAGGAGTGCGGCCGAAGGGAAAGGCAAGATTTCGCATCGGTCAATATGGTGTTCATACTACTGCCCAATTCTGCTCCTAAGCCGATGCACACCATTGAAGACGACCCGGTGAATTTAGCAATCTCACCGGACCAAGCTATTTTCAACAAACCTGAGGGGACCAAAAATCAACACTTAAAGCCGTTGTATGTTAAAGGATTCGTCAACGACAAGTCGATATCCAAAATGCTAGTCGACGGGAGGGGGGCAGTCAACCTCATGCCTTACGCAACGTTGAGAAAACTGGGCAAAGGAGCCGAAGACTTGATAAAGACCAACATGGTGCTCAAAGACTTCGGCGGCAACCCATCGGATACCAAGGGCATCCTCAACGTCGAACCGACCATCGGCAATAAGACCGTGCCCACAACATTCTTTGTCATCGACGGAAGGGGTCTTACACCGCTACTCTCGGAAGGGACTGGATACACGCTAATTGTTGTGTTCCTTCTACAATGCATCAGAGCCTGATCCAATGGGACGTCAATAAGATTGAGATCGTACTGCACCGACAGTGCCGCTTAGCGTCGCGTGCCGATTTGCCGCTTTGGAAAATTGAAGGCATCGATTGTTTGTCCGGAAAATCGGCAAGCCGATTTTCTAAATGTGTCCAATTCCACAATACAATAATTGGAGATGACGAGCCACACCTGCTTTGAACAAGACATGGTGGAGGGCTCAAACGTCTTCGGCATGGACACCACAGACGAAGACGAAGGCAAGCTTGGGCAAGGCTTCACGTCGGTCGACGAATTAGAGGAAATTGACATCGGCTCTGGTGACAAGCCGAGGCCGACTTATATTAGCAAAAATCTCTCTCCTCATTGTAGATCCCAGCTTATTGATTTGTTAAAAGAATATAAAGATTGTTTTGCTTGGGAGTACTTCGAGGTATCCGGTCTTAGCCGATCAATAGTGGTCCATCAACTGCCGATTAAGGCGGGCTATCGCCGTTCAAACAGCCTCCCGGGAGGTTTAAGGCCGACATGTACGATGCAATCAAAGCCGAAATCACTCGGCTATACGATGCGGGATTCATTCGGCCTTGCCGGTACGCCGAATGGGTCTCAAACATTGTCCCAGTGTTGAAGAAAAATGGTAAACTTAGGGTGTGCATCGATTTCAGAGATCTAAACATGGCCACCCCTAAGGACGAATACCCAATGCCGATAGCCAATTTGCTTGTCGATGCTGCCTCAGGCCACAAGATTATTAGTTTTATGGACGACAATGCAGGATATAATCAAATATTTATGGCCGATGAAGACATCCACAAGACTGCTTTTCGGTGTCCCGGCGCAATCGGCTTATACAAATGGGTGGTAATGACGTTCGGCTTGAAGAATGCTGGGGCAACATATCAACGGGCCATGAACTACATTTTTCATGACATGATCGGTTCACTAGTTGAGATCTACATTGACGACGTAGTTGTCAAGTCCAGTGAGATAGAGGGTCATATAGCCGATCTGAGACAAGTGTTAGAGCGGACGAGGAAGTATGGCCTGAAGATAAACCCACTTAAGTGCTCGTTCGGCGTATCGGCCGGGCAGTTCCTGGGATTTCTTGTTCATGAAAGAGGGGTTGAGGTTACACCAAGGAGCATAAATGCCATCAAGACAATTCAACCTCCGAAGGACAAGAAACAACTCTAGTCGTTGATCGACAAAATAAATTTCATCAGGCGGTTCATAGTCAACCTCTCAAAAGATGGAGCCGTTCACACCTCTGCTTCGGCTGAAAGCCGATCAAGCATTCACATGGGGGGCAGAGCAACAAAAGGCTTTGGACAACATAAAAGATTATCTGAGTTTCCCTCCAGTTTTAATGCCTCTACAAAAAGGGATACCGTTTAAGCTATACTTATCAGCCGATGACAAGTCCATCGACTCCGTCTTAATCCAAGAGGTTGAGGGCAAAGAAAGAGCCATCTTCTATCTTAGCCGACGGTTGCTAGACGCGGAAACAAGGTATTCACATGTGGATAAGCTATGCCTACGCCTCTATTTCTCATATACGAAGTTAAGGCATTATCTGCTATCCAACGAGTGCACAATAACATGCAAAGCCGATGTGGTTAAGTACATGTATCCAACGAGTGCACAATAACATGCAAAGCCGATGTGGTTAAGTACATGCTATCGGCTCCAGTGTTAAAAGAAAGAATTGGGAAGTGGATTTTTGCGCTAACAGAGTTCGATCTGAGGTATTAGGCACCCAGGGCAGTCAAAGGGCAAGCTATAGCCGATTTCATTGTGGAACACAGAAATGATTCGATCGGCTCAGTGGAAAGTATGCCTTGGACTTTGACATTTGATGGCTCGGTTTGCACCAACGGCTGCGGCATCGGCTTAGTCAATATTTCACCCGGGGGACGAGTTTCGAATTTGCTTTCGCTATCAACCCCCACGCTACAAACAACCAAGCCGAATACGAAGCCGTCCTTAAAGGGTTGCATCTACTCAAGAAAGTTGAAGCCGACGCTATCGAAATAATGGGAGATTCATTATTGGTCATCAGCCAATTATCAGGAGAATACGAATGAAAAAATGATGCGCTGATGGTCTATTATCAGCAATGCCGGGAATTAATGGACGGTTTTCGGCTAGTTACTTTGAAACACATCCCCAGAGAGAAGAACACAGAGGGCAATGACTTAGCTCAAGGGGCATCGGGCTATCGGCCAATGTTGAAAGAAATTGACATATAAGTTGCCGCCATTACAGCCGATGATTGGAGGTTTGAAGTTTACAGCTATCTCAAAAACCCCTCTCAATCGGCTACAAGGAAATTGCGATACAAGGCCTTAAGGTATGTTTTGCTCGATGAAGATCTGTACTATCGGACGATTGATGGTGTGCTGCTCAAGTGCCTAGGAGCCGATCAGGCCAAAGTGGCCATCGGAGAAGTGCATGAAGGGATTTGTGGCACACATCAATCGACCCACAAAATGAAGTGGCTGCTTCGTCGAGCAGGATATTTCTGGCTGACAATGCTGGAGGATTGTTTCAAATATTACAAGGGTTGCCAAGATTGTCAGAAATTTGGCACCATACAACGAGCACCAGCGTCAGCTATGAACCCAATTATTAAGCCTTGGCCGTTCAGAGGATGGGGCATTGATATGATTGGCCAGATCAATCCACCCTCAAGCAAAGGGCACAAATTTATTCTGGTGGCGACAGATTATTTCGCAAAATGGGTGGAGGCAGTTCCTCTAAAAAAAGTAGATTCTAAAGACGCAATCGAGTTTGTCAAAGAACATATTATCTACTGATTTGGCATCCCACAAACGATAACAATGACCAGGGATCTATCTTCGTATCGATGAGTTTGTTCGGTTGCCGACGGCATGGGGATCAAGCTACTTAAATATTTCGCCGTACTACGCACAGGCCAACGGGCAAGCCGAAGCTTCAAATAAAAGTTTGATTAAGTTGATCAAAAGAAAGATCTCTGAGTACCCCAAACAATGGCACAGCCGATTAGCCGAATCACTGTAGGCGTATCGGATGGCATGCCACGGTCAATTCAAGTCCCTCCGTACAAGCTGGTCTAGGGGCATGAAGCGGTGCTACCATGGGAAACCGTCGTCGGCTCAAGGCGTATTCAGCTACAAGATCAGCTCACAGCCGACGATTATTATCACTTGATGGTGGACGAGTCAGAAGACCTAGTTTTATCCAGAATAAGGACCTTGGAGAAAGTTACAAGGGATAAAGAACGAGTAGCCAGACATTATAATAAAAAAGTGATGCCTAAATCTTTCGAGAAAGGCGAACTCGTTTGGAAATTGGTACTGCCGATCGGATCTAAGGATAACAAATTCGGCAAGTGGTCACCAAATTGGGAAGGGCCTTTCAAGATCCACAAATACATCTCTAAAGAGGCTTACATGTTAGAAGGTTTAGATGGAGAAGTATTTGGAAGGGCTCTTAATGAAAAATACCTGAAGAAGTACTACCCAAGTGTATGGATCAACTCATGATCCGGCTCTGATTGCTTAGTCGATTTATGACAGCCGATGTCTTGCTTCAATAAGGCATCGCATTTAGGCATTTTTATGCAACATTTTTCCCTAAGCTTTCTACGGTCGGCTAACAATCGGCCGATAGTGACGACAATGAGGTGCGCGGATGGCCAGAATTTACAATTTTGTCGACACCGAAGCTATCAACAAAATTTGGGGGGCATATACATATACGAGCCGATTGCTAAATTGGGTGTCAGGAAATTCTAAATTTTTTAAGCTTCGCGATCGGCAGTTAGTATAAAAGCGTTTTAAGTGATTGGGATCGACGACTGTAACTCAAGTGTTAAGATCGAAGGTTATGGTGTGGTTTCGGAATCGGCAAACGTGGTGTGACACGGGCGGCTAGGGCCGAGTTCAGCATAAGCGATTCAAGATACTACATGCGACCGAAGCCGATTTCATCCACGAGCACAGTTGCAAAAGATTGACAAACTATCTTACACAAAAGCCAGAGCAAATTACAAGATTTTAGCAGTTGATCAGAATTAAAGTTCATTACAAAAGTTTGGTGAGTATATTATAGGAGGCAGTAGCCGATTTCAGAATGATAAAATGTTACAAATCATTGCTTCAAGAAATCGGCTATAGCTGTCAGCGTCGTCTGCCTGATCTTATCCACCTCCTCAATAGCACCGACGTCGTCGGCCTCGCACCAGCCACCGCCGGATGCCCTTCACTGTGTCCCGAAGATGTGCCGAACCGCCTTGATGCTGCGACGTTGAGCTGATTTCGCCGGCAAGCCGGCCATGTACTCCTTATGGATGTCGACCTCGTTTGTGACTTGAACGAGATCGGCCATCAGCTGATCTTGGCGTGAGAGGAGTTGCTCAAGCTTGGTCGCCGGCTCGGTCTTCAGGCAGTCAAAGGCGGCCTTTTGGCTCTCGATGGCTTCCATGGTTGACTGAAGGGTGGCCGACCGCGCTTGGTTCTCGTGACGATCGGCTATCCGCTACCGTGCCCGTTCGTATTTGAGTTGATGGGCTTCTAAGAAGGTAGCCGGCACGATGGCATCGGCTAGAGCTTCCGGCACTGGCCTTGAATTTCCTTGAAGCGCGCGCGATTGAACCGCCGTCGACCACCAACGCGTCCAAGAGGCCTCCACGGCCTGGTTGCCGATGTCGGCCGGGTGGCTCTCGTGTCCTCGGCCGGCGTCACCAACGCCTCCTCGCCGATCTCGCCGTACTCCTCGAACTCGACAAGTCAAAATTAAGGAGGTCGGCTATGTTCGCAAAGAGAAAGATGATTAGAGAATGTTGAGTTGGCGAGCCGATCATAGAATTCACGGCTATCGTGGCACCGGAATCGGAGCGACCGGCTCGGCCGGTGCGTCGCTCGCAGCCTATCGGGGCTTCTTCGCCGACGCCGTTGCCGCGCCCCACTCAGCTCACAACGTGCTCGCCGGACGCCTAGGGGCACCGACTGAGATCGTGGGGCCGCAAAAGAAAGGGTTAGTGGTCAAGTCGGCTAAGTTCTATAAGTCAAGTTGTGAAAGGCGATTACCGATGGCGCATGATGTGGAGTGCGGCCGGCCAATTTCTTGACCTAAGAAGAATTGTTCGGTCAGATGCAAGCGATATCAACACAAGGCCGAATTTGATGAGACGAGGGCTTACCGGCCGATTTTTTGTGGGAGGACTTGGAACCGGCGTACGTCGGCCGGAGCATTGACGGATTCATGGTCGGAGCTCTCGTGTTCAGCCACCGCTCCAACACACGCCGACATCTCCTCGCGGCGGCGGCGTCAAGGAATTGCACGACGGCCGGATCCAAAGGAGGGAGGCTATCGGCTGGCGCTGCGGGTTTCTTCTCCTTCAGCTTCTTGGGGGTAGGCGCGACTGATGGCTGTACAAGGGGTGTGACCCTTTTCTTGTGGGCAATCGGCTCGTGCACTTGCCCGCGCAGCAAAGACGCCAGCTTCAGCGCTCCCCAGCCGATCGCCGACGGGGCGAGGCCGTCCCCATCGAGAACGCCTAGACGGTATTCGATGGGGCGCCCGGAGTCGCTCACCGTCGGCTGCTCCGTCTCCGTCTCCTGCAAGTCAGAGAGCAAATGTTAATCGGCTACATCAGCCGATGTTTAAAAAGGAAAAGTCATTTGGAGTTTGAAGCTTACCGAGGGATCTCTTCGGGCAGGATCAGATCGACGTAATGAGATGACCGCTGGTGGAAGATGTGTCGTTTGAGTTCAGCCCACCATCGGTCATTGGCCATGCTTTTCTTGAGCGTCAGGGTCATCTCGTCGATGTTGCCGAGGGGAGGGCCGGCTATACTCGCCAGCCTATGCATTATCAAGTCCGGCCCACCACTCCCTCGCTTCAATCTTGTCGGCGTAGTAGAAGCCGATGGGCGCTGCCCAAGACCGAACTGTCTCGCAGCTGACACCGGGTAATAAAATTCATAGCTTTTGGCCACTGATCGGCCCTGGTGGATCCCGGTCGACATGATGCAGGGGGACAACGCGGCGATGAACAATTCCCTACACCTTGGGTTGTCAGCTGAATTGATGTCTTCCTAATTTAAGTCGGCCGGCAACTCAAACAATCCCCGGTCTCGGTAAAAGTACCAGGAGCGGTTCTCGTGTGATAGCCCGTCGTACAGGGCGATGAACCATTCGGCCAGTAGGTCGGCCGATTGCCTTGAGCCCGCATGAGCAGCCGCTGCTTCTCCGTAGCTCATGTATCTGGTGGTGGTGATCTGGTTGCCGTCTTCATCTTTGATCGGCTCCAGCCTTGGGGAAACAACCTCTGTTAGAGGGAGCCGACCGGCTATTTTTTGGGTCGCCAGGACCAGCCAGATCTGTAAGAACCACCATGGGCCGCCGGTGTTGATTGGTGCGTTGGTGGCTATTTTTGCGGCGGCCTGATGCAACATCTCGATATAAGTAGCCGAGGAAGTAGTTCCCAGGCCGCAAGCTCGCTCCCGTCGGCCGGATTTTGGCTATGACTCGCCAGCTTGGCGGTCGACCGCAGCTCGATCCACAAAACAGAACTTCTCAAGCCACATCATAAAAAAAGCGGCATGCTCCCTGTGGCCGACTGGTCCGTCCTTCATATTCTGGGCGATGAAGCCGCTCCACCCGCCGATGGCCTTGGTCTTGAATTGATGCTACCCCTTTCGGCCAGTTGTTGGGGTTGGCCGACGCCGTGGATGTTCATCCAGTCGCCGTGCCTGAAGATGAAGGCGTTGAGGCCGTCATTCCAAAATATGTCGCAGCCGACGAAGCGGCTCATCCTTTTCCATGCTAGCAACGGACGTGCCAAGCACCGTGCGATCCCGGTCTCTTCCCACTGAGTGTACTTGGCCGATCGTACCCTCTTGTACCATTCAATCCACGTTGTATCTGTGGTCGGCCATGATTTGAAGGTCCCGTTCCAGTGGGCTAGGGATGGCTTGTTGGTGTTGTAGGGGACCCTGTTGGTCTCGGCTATGATGACATCGGCTGGGTCCGTGTTGCCGATGGGGCCGAGAAAATACCTTCTTTCTTGGGTCAAACTGGGGATGGCCACTTGATGTGACAGGTGCTACAGTTTGAAAGGGGAAAAGGTGCTAATCAAAAACGGCTAAAAGCAAGATGAATGCAACACACTGAAGTATGGTGGAGAAGTAAATCCAAATAAAAAGAGTTCGATCAACGGGTGTACCTCGGGAAGTCAATGACGGCGGCGGCGGTGCGGCGGCGGCGACGGCCGGTGCGGCGGTGGTGGCCGGTGCGATGGAGGCACTCGACGCGCCGGCGGTGTTGGAAGCCAAAGGTCTTGACTAAGACAAGAATGGGTCTTGATCTACGAAGGGCGTTGAGATCTGACGAAGGGTGCCGGTGAATCGCCGGAGAGGAGCATTTAGGTCAAGAAAAGAGCAGGAATTTGAACAGGCAACAAATCCGTAACACTTCGTATCATGGACTTGGGGGGCATGTGTTGACACCTAAATTTGGTAATTGAATCCCTAAGTCCTGTAAAAAGTGAAGTAGAATCGGATCGGCTGGTTTGGCGGAGAAACAGAGACCGCATCGGCTGAGAAGCGATCGGCTAAGGTTGAATTGTACAAGAGCGGCCGATAGCCAATTCTAGGTTCGGAGAAGATAAAGCCGTTTCTGGTGCAGATGTTTGAAGATAAATAAAAGATCCGGTTATCAGTTTGCGCGTTAAAGATATTGCCATCTATGGATAGAGTCCTGTAACGGTAATTGTATCTGTAAATTAGGAGTTTGTTTGAACTGTTCATTGTAATGCGGCGTGGGTCCTTCTCGGGATATCGTCGTATTTTAAATAGTAGTTTAGATAGAGTCCAGGGTTTGTACAGATAATTTTATCTTGGGTATAAATAGGACCCAAGGCCCTCTGTAATTAATATACAACACAATCAATCAAACCTTCGGCGCATCGCCAACCTTTTTCTTTAGACGAGCAATTGATTTGGCTACGGGCTACATCGTTTCGATTCCCAAATCTAGGTAAATGCTTGTCATTAGTGGTATGTTCTGCTGATTCTAGTGCTTCCATCGTAATGACACATTAGATTCAGGGGTTTATACTGCGCTAGTTATCATATGTCGCATATAAACTAGGGCAATGTTTTGATCTATCCTCCCATTGGCCAGTTCCATCAGGAACCCGCAGCCAATAAGGCTAGATCTAAAGGTTGGCTAGTTTATATGCGGTATCCACCGTCTCGAGAAGTATAAATCAGCTACAACAGATCAGGTTGTTCTTTTTATACTTAATGCTGCATCAACGTTGAACTATTAAGTCGTTTTTAGAACTTCCAGTGATCTGTTAGGTTAGATTTATATGTTTAAGAGACAGTGTCAGGGTTTCAGCCGACCTTATCTGCCCTAATATATTGCTTTTAGTATATTTATTATTAGATTTATGTTAGGGTTGCCTCTTATGTTAAGATCCTATTCTTGTCGGACATCATAAGCCGAGATCAGCCTGCCATCAATCAGCCGACGGCCGATTTTTGAGCTAAACATCTGGTTCAAGGATAATATCTTTTCATAAGAATTATCTGAGTACTAGCCGATCCATTGTTAGCTTTCAAGATCGGCTAGGTTATCAATACATGTATTTATTATCCTTTACGTATTTAGGTTAAACGGCTAATGCTGTCTCGGTATCGCCGATCCATTCTAGTCGCTTGGCTTAAATATATTTTAGGATAACAAATATATGCTCATTGATTCCCTCAGCCGATCCAGTGGGGATCTAACCTAACACTTAACGCATATTCTCTGTTTTTTTCTTGTTGGTTAACAGATCAAACCAACTGGCACGCCCTGCACAGCACAGGCAGCTGAGAAGGACCTGCACTGGAGTTAAGCAGTTCTCCCAAGCCAGTGCGTGAGAGAAATTTCTCATCAACAAAATCAAATAGAGTCCGAAAATCATGAGATTTGTCAAGATGTCACGGTATCATACGTTGAGGCCATGGTAAAAAATTGACAAGGTTTTGAATAATTTGTGACGTATGACATGTACAAACCGAAGTTTCTTCGAAGAAGAGTACTGTGTGTTGAGAAAGATCGGTAGGATTTGGAGTCAAAGTGACCGTCAAATTCAAGATTGGCTTCAAAACTTTTTTATAGGCAATAGATAACATAATTTGGTTAATGTTAAATTTTGACAATTTTTGGGTCCATTTGATAATTTTTATTTATTAATTGCATGAAATATAAATTTATTTTGTCGGGAGTAGCACTCCGCATAGCATAGCACTCGACATTTTTGTCTTTGCTGAGTGCCCGTGTTCGTCACTCGGCAGAAAGCATGTTTTTGCCGAGTGCCCACGATCTGATACTCGGCAAAGCTTGTGTTTGTCGAGTGCCCATGATATGGCACTCGATAAAGACAAAATGTTGAGTGCCAAATCATGAGCACTCAGCAAATAGGGGATTATATCCCCTCCCATAGCCTCGGCACCCATGCACAAACAGACCAAACAAAACTCCACGCCGTCGCCTTGCAACGCCAAGCCGCGCAACTCTGCCGCGACCCGCCGCCGACCCCGTGCCCCTTGCCACCGCCCTCCCTATCGCGCGCCCTACCGCCGCCCTGTCCCTACAGCGCTCAGCCCTGTCGGCCGCTGGCGCCACACCCTTCCCCCGGCCGTACCGGTTGCCGGCCTCGCTCCATCCCCCGGTCACACCAGTCCCGCCCAACCCTGCCTTCGGTATCGTGCCGGCTCCGACAAGCCCTAAGGTGAGCTCAACATTCGAACCTTCATTTTGAGCTGAGGAACAGAGTCGCATCGCGCATCCCTGCCTTCATTCTAATGCCCTATTCTTCATAATTCCTAATCATATTGTTGTTTTATTCACAATCGGCGTCACATGATGACCAACCTATCTCCTAGTTCAAGACATGGGCTTTGGCCCACAAGGGCAAGGCGACGTCCGACTACAACCCGTAGGATCCATCCTCGGCATACAATAATGCAAGCGTCTACAACTGCCTCAGTGAGTACACATCGATGACAAGGGAGGTCCATGGGCCAGAGTACGATCCAAGTACCTAGGATCTTGATGGAGAAGTCGTCATGAGGATGGGAGGAGGCAAGAAGCATGGACAGTACTGGATTGGCGACATGTACTCGACACTTCCAATACTCCAACTCTGTCCCAGATTCGAGCAAGGAGCACGAGCTCAATCCCGACCATATGCCCACGGCCGGACACTGCACAGTCCCGGATGGAGGCACTCCAGGTTATATATTTATGTTTTATTCATCATTCATTGATTTTTGTCGAGTGTTTGCTTCGCATTGTAATATTGGGATTGAATATTGTAGGCGCAGCTAGAAGAAGAGAGAAAGAAACGGGAGGAGATGGAGGCGAGGATGAGACAGATGTTTGAGTACATGCAAACTCATTCTCAGAACATGGGTCATCCTCTGCCACAGGTGGTGTTCCCTCATCCACCCTCTGTAGGCACTCATGAGAGTCACTTGACAACCTTGTAGTTTCATTTCTTATAGTATTATCTTGTCAAGTATGATGCAATTAAATTTGTAATGTTTTAGACTGTATGTTCCTACCTTATGCTTAGACAAATTGAATACTTTGACTTAGAGATCAAATTGTATGTTCCTACCTTATACTTAGACAACCATGTAGTTTCACTTGACAACCTTGTTTTAATACTTAAGACAAATTGAATACCGATGCTATTTTCTTCTCCATTTGTGCAGCCTCAATCGGCGGCATCGAATGAAGTGGCTCATTACCCTGGATGTTCATCGTTGTTTCCACCTCAGTGATTTATGGCTTGTTGTGATTGTGGATTATGATTGTTGTCAAAACTAGACTATTTGTGATTGAGATTCTTGTTTGTGGTCGTCGTTACCATGTAAAATGCATGTGATGCTTATGGTGATATTTATGTGATGCCTATTGTGATATATTGATGCTTATAATGATATATATGTGATGTTGTGATGCCTATTTTGATATATTGTCATATATGACACCAAACAAATTAAAAAGGTTCGGTATGGTCACATTGCTGAGTATATTGGCCTAAACACTCGAAAAAATGACCAAACCTGGAGGTCCTGGAAATTTATTTTGCCGAGTGCCCCTTCTTTGCTGAGTGCTTTTGCCAGTGCACTCGGCAAAGATTACACGTTTGCCGAGTGCTATTGCAAAAACACTCGGCAAAGCAACCATTTTTGCTGAGTGTTTTTGACGGAGCACTCAGCAAAAGAACCTTTTTTTGCTGAGAGCAACGCTTGGCCAAAAATGGCACTTGGCGAAGGGCGTCGTCGCCGTTTCTCTAGCTGCCGCACCTTTTTTTGTCGAGTGCCCGTCCGACACTCCACGAAGTCTTTGCCGAGTGCCCGAGGAAAAACACTTTGTAAAATAGCTGCTTGTTGTGAAGATGTTTATCATGTGAGGTATGCCGAGTGCGGCATTCGGCAAGGACTTCATCGAGAGTTTTTTGCCCTTTGCTGAGTGTCGCAGGAACTCGCAAACTCCCTGTCTCCCGTAGTGAGACACCACACATATTAAAATATTAATTTTCGGTTGAATAGGAGAGGTAAACAACATGAAATATCAAAATGCCTCTCGGTGCACTTGTCATATTCTTTCTCTTCTTATTATTTCCCCTTTCTCCCGACAACCACAACCTCAAGGTGACGGCGGCGAAGGCGAGCAGGCAAGCGGCGACGATTGTCGAAGGAAGGGGGTTGGGGGTCCCCGAGGCTTTGACAAAGACAATGAGACGTACAAGATCTATATATTCAAGATATGTACAAGATCTACATATCCAAGAGACATACAAGATTTATATCTTCAAGAGACCTACAAGATTTACATCTTTAAGATGTGAAAGAAAAGAGTGAAAACCTACAAGATCTATATCTGGTAGGTGTTGAAGGCATGGTGTGCTACTCGGCACGCCTCAATCAAGTCATATTCATGAAGAACTCCTTCAATCATCGACATCTTCGAGAAGTTCGTCTAAGCCAAGAATAAAATCTATAAAACAACGATGGGAGTGGATGCGGGTGCCTCGGGCACGCACCTTGCCTCAGACACAAGGTAGTCCCAGGCACACCCCTTGACGCGGGCATGCCACAATCCCCGGGCTCATCACAAAGGGATCTGCCTCCTGCCCCGAGGCCGCCCTATGTTTCTCCATATACCTAGGTGAGCCCGATGGTGTAACTGTCGCCAATATCATGATTAACGTTGCAGGACGGTGCAACCTGGAAAGCCATCTGCATGCATGTTCATCTTGAAAGTGACGCCACGTCGTCTGCATGCCCACGTCAATATCCCATCCACTACCCCGGGGGCTAGCCCATGGGTCCAGGGCAACCAGACAAAGACTTCCTCAACCTTAGCACCATCTGACAGCAGCCGTGGGAGAACTATCACATCCTCCTGGCATGTCAAAGGGGACATTGATAACACTATGTGTATCGATTTCGTTGGAGCGGGCCCCGTTGCTGCATACATATAGTGGAATTGTGGACTCCCCTTCGCCTATAAAAGGAGGATCCATGCCAACAAAGAAGGGGTTCGATTCTTGAAGAGTTAGATCTCACACAAGTCTCATGTCTAATTGTACTCTCATTCCACATCCATAGTCTACATACACATAGGAGTAGAGTGTTACACTCCCGAATGTTCTAAACATGTATAAATCCTTGTGTTCATTTACTCTCTAGAGGGGACCCGGGCTTGACCTGCGCATCCGGCTGAATCTTCAAAAGGGCAAGTACTCTCTTCCCCGTTATTGGAGTATCATGATCTGGCAACAATGTTCAGGTAGCACCACCGACGCGTGCTAGTAGGCATAGACCCGGAGCTGCATGGCCGTGCTTCTCAAAAAAGGAAGGGAAAACAAGATGATTGCTTTGCGCAGTAAACTATGCTTGCTCTAATAACTTGGACTTTCTCTAGTTTAAATGTGAGTACCTTTCCCTAAATCGCGTGGGCGAGGAGGTGACCAGCAACAAGGACAACGTCACTGTCACGCCCAGAAATTCAGACCAAAATTTTCGAAGCTATATGTGTATTAAGATCCCTGTCCAGGACCAGCCAGGGGTACACATACGACAATTGTTGATATTACAGTTTCACGTCTTAGAAACATTACAAAAAGATTACAAAAGAGCAACGAAAAAAAGGAAAAAGGGCTTAAGCCTAAGCTTGACGCCGGCCACGTGGCTTCAACCCTTCCACAGGCATCTTCCAGAGTGCAGGACAAAGCCTACTCAACCTCATCTTTTGCTTCGGCTTCTTGCTCAGGTTCTAGCGAAGAGGCAAGGGTGAGTATTTCCACGTACTCAGCAAGTCACACCGGAAGGGGGAGAGAATGAATGCAGGAGAGACAAGGATTTGGCTAGGGTTTGCTTTTGCGCAAACAGCAAGGGTTTTTCAAAACAATAGGAATTTAGAGCACGATCAAAACAGTAGTAATTTAAATAATTAAATCATTTTGAAACCAACACTGTCCAACGTTATCCTCATGTTGCGACAGGCCCAACCCATCCAACTATACTAGTCGTGTTCCATTAATCAGGGTTTAATAGTGTGAGACTAATCACGGTGAGTTCGATTGATCGCCCAATTACCGCAGGCACGGCTATTCGAATAATTTCTCTGATCAAAGGGGTGCAACTGTACCCACAAGACAGCCCCAGGACACGGTTTCCTATGCGCTAGAATACCACCATGGTACCCTGGAAAGAAAACTATGATAGGACCTTTCATATAATCCTTCGCTAACTAAGCGAACCCCACCAAGGTTTCGCCCCACTCCCGGACCCTAGGACGTGGGCGGCCCCGAGTGCCTTGGTGAATCCTGCAACAAGCAAGAACCCTTATACGGGGCCGATCGAAACTCCATCCTCGCTCACCCTTGCCGATGGGTTCGTCAGCTAGAAGAGACTACACTACGGGGCCCACCTTACCCATTTTGGCTTGTGGTTTGCACGATCATTCTTCCGAGGGTTCCCGTGAACCGGTCCTTAATTGCCATGGGCGCCACTAACCAAAACCATAGCGCCCAATGCCCACCATTTGTCATATTTTAGTTAATAATCCGGTTCACCAAGTTCTCCAATTATTTATCTTCCGAACAGATGTCCAGGAGATGTATATTAAGTGAGAATGACCCATTTAGCGAGCTAGTGAATCTAAGCCAAACTAAGCATAACCTAGTCCTGCATTTAGTCATGTTATTTTCCAAAGTTTAATCAAGGAGTTTGGAGTGTCAATCCTAAGGCATAAACTAGTTATACGGTGTAATATATCCCATAGGATGACATTATAAAATACATGCAATTTAATAGCGTAAAACATGTGTTTTAGCAAATTGGGAGCAATATGATCAATAATATAGCATGACTTGCCTTGCTCTTTCGCTTGGGGGATCTCTACAACAACTTCGAAATAAACCGTGTCGGCGGGACTGTCAGGATCTACATGGCAAACAAGAAATTCAACAAAACAAGCCAAAAGCTACTAAAACAGAGAACAAAACTAAAACTATTTTTAATGAATTCTTGGTATTTTTATGAATTTAATGAGATTTGAATGGGCTAAAACGGAGCTCGGATTGAAAAGATATGATTTTCAGAAGTTTTCTGGGTTTCTTTTACTAAAACAGAAAAGTTCTTAATTAATTTATTGCGCAATAACGCCCAGGATGACGTCATTGGCTAGGGCTGACGTCAGCGGACGCGGGAGTGTCGGTCCATGGTGGACCGGGTCCACGGGCCGGGACTGGTGGTGCACCACGTGGCGCACACGTGGCGCCGAAGTGGCGACCACGCGGCGTGCCACGCGGGCATGGGGAATGGACGGCTCCGATCTGCCGAGGTAGATCGGACGGTCGGAAGGCGTGCGGGCGGCACGGACGGTCGGTGATGGCGCACGGTGGCGGAGTCCGGTTGGCACCATTCGTGCGGCGGCGCGGGCGGCGGAGTGCCGCGGCTCACGCGCGGGCGGAGCGCACGCACCCGCAAGCGCGACGCATGCTCGGACCGAGAGGACGAGAAAGGGTGGCTCACCGCGAGGGCGCCGAAGGTGGGGAAGACGCGACGGCGACGGCGAAAGCGGCGGCGAAAGAGCGCGGGAAGGGCGGCGAGGGAGCTCGAGCGCCGGGGATGGAGATGGAGATGGCGGCGAGGTTCGGGGCGGCTCGGGACGACGGGGAAACGCGACCGAAGGTCGACGACGGGCTCGGGGGCTTGGGCGCACGGTGCCTAAGTGAGAGAGAGGGAGGAGAGCTCGGATGAGGGCGTGGGGAGGACGGGGAGCTCGGTGGCGGCTTTTAAAGGGCACGGGGAGGTCGGTGGCGGCGGGATAGGGGAAATTTATCATGGAGTAAAAGAGGGAGGGATTTGGGGATTTAAAGGCCATCGACCAAATCCGCCATTAGGAGCGCGGGAGCGACAGCGGGAGGTTAAGACCGGCGGGAAGGGCGGGGATTAGAGGCGGCGGGAAATGGCGTCGGGCGGCCGGCTAGAGGTGGACGACGGGCCGACAGTGGGCCCCACCTATCGTGGTCCGGGAAAAGGGAGGAATTAGACTTATTTCCGGGCACGAGGCTTAGCGGGCAACGGCCTTTTTCCGGCCCATGAGGAGGAGAGAGGAGGCACGGGCGCACGGGCGAGCTGGGCCGTCGGCTCGGGCCGGCGGCCCAAGGCCGAAAAGAGCAGGAAAAGGACGGGAGGAGAGAGAAAAAGAATTCCCGGGATTTATTAATTCCGGTTTTGATTTTAATTGGTTAAAAGTTATTTCTACTAAAAACTCTGTTAGTGTATTTTGACACGTAAAATTTAAGAAAAATCCTACCATGTCATTTACATTTAGGTTTTTGTTTTTAAAATTATTTGTTCGCTTCAGTTAAATTACAACTATTTTTTTTGTTATTTTTCTTTTGATTTTTAAAAAGGAAAAACACTCAGGGTGTGACTGTCACCTATCACCTCCGGCAACAGGCACGCTGCTCCGTGGGCAGCATTGCCAAGGCGACGGCGGCGATGGTGGACGCGGACATAGAGGCGGCGAAGAGGAGCATAAGGGAGAGGCTGTGGAAAAGCGAGGAAGGCTGTGTAGAGGTAGAACACATCTCGGCGGGCCGCGTCCATGAGCGCCCTGAGCATGCACGTGCGACACCCGAGGCAAGACTCCTCCCGAGCAGCAGCAGGTATCCCGTGTTGCCTATGATCTCGCCAAGAAGCTCATCGTCATTAGGTCCGGCGGCTTGATCTTGTGACTGTCAGGAGAAAAGGGAAATATTGAGGAAGAGGAAGAATATGATAAGTAGACCCATGGGCACTTTTGACATTTCATGCTGTTCATATCTTCTATTCAACCGGAAATTAACACTGTTCATCAGCAAATAATTACTTTTTATAGTGTTTTTCTAAAGACCGATTTTTGTTGTGCCCTAAAGCTAAAATCACAAAAATTACAGTGTCGTACACTAAAATTTGCCGTAATACTGATAGGCCCACCTCTCTCTTTTTTTTCTTTTTGAGGCTATACCGTTCGTTCGATTCAGCTATCGACCAGCGCCTTTAATGCACTCAGGGCCTCATGCAGCCAGCAGCTAGCTATAGCGATCTCCCCTCTCTATCTATCTCAGCTGGTACGCCATGCATGCATTCCCTCGGCCCATGTGCAACAGTGCACCTGTACGTACTACTTGCAGAACCTACCTCAACTCCGGCCGGCCGGGGGCCGGCTAGCTGGGCAGTCAAAACGAAACCAGAAAGAGAAATCAGAAAAGGTCCGGTTAACCTGCGACCGTGCGCGCGCGATGCGAGCATAGGAAACGTAGCCATCAACCATCGATCGATCGAGCAGTTGGACAGGCTGCACGCACGCGACACACACTCGTCGTCGTCGTCGTCGTCGTCGTACGTGCATGGCGCTTCTTTAAACCTGCTCTCTTGATGAAACCGACGACACGGGCGACCGACACCGCGAGGGAGGCGACAGACCGACGAGCCCCGTCCTGCGCGACCACGACGGACTCCTGCAACCGAACTAACCGGCACGTAGTACGGCCGCGTACTGCGACGCTGCATGCGCTAGTGGAGTACGCGCGCGGATGGAGTCGATGCCGGCGATCGCGGCGGTTTGTTGCGTTGCGCCGGTGGGGCTCGCCTCGACGAGACGTCTCCATGGCCAGGCCGGCGCGTCCATCAATGCGACGTCGCGTCGCGCGTCGCCGCAGGGAGAGGCAAGGGCACGGCCTCCAAATTACTCCTCTAAACCAAAATCACGGAGGAGAGGAGAGAGAGAGGCCAGCTACAGCTGGTGAAGTGACGGGTGAGGTGACGAGCTTTTCTCTTTTTTTCAATGCCCATGGCATCGCGTGGAAAGAATCACCGCTCGCTGGTCGCTGGCGCTGCCGCTGCCGCTGCCGCTGCCAATGCCGCTGCGGCGCTGCTTCGTCCTCTCTCTCCGGCTGTCGGCCATCACGCCCACGAGGTGGATGTCTACGTTCTGGGTCCCATATGCACCTTGCTTGTCCCTCGCACCACCCATCCTTACTTCACCTTTTTTTGTTTTCAAGAAAAACAATTAAATCCAAAATTTCACCCTGGCCGTGGTGCACTATTGGATTGACCGTTTTCTCGTTTTTCCCAAGGACTATCTCTGTACAGAAGTAAAAAACAAATAAATCTATTTCTTAATTTTATAATAGTTAATACTCTCTTTGTTAAAAAATTAAAATATCACTTTTGTTTATTCCCAGTGTATTTATCGCATATTTCCATAAACTCAAATATAATGGTTACTAAAAATAATTTTTTTAAAACAAAAGAGAATTAAAAATAAATTAATTCTAAGACAGAGAGAATAATTAATTTTTTTCTTACCGTAGCAAGCTATTCAAACCAAGACTTCGGGCGAGTTCTAATTAAGTAGTTTGAGGTGAGCTACTGAGCAGTATACGAAACAAAATAAGTCATTAGTATATAATTAATGGAATATTAATCATCTTTACATCTATTTCATATTATAAGCCCCTTCGACTTTTTAGTCGAACTACTTTAAAATTGATCAAGTTTGAAAAATATAACAATATTTTTAACACAAAATAAAATAACTTAAAAATTTTGAAAAAAAAAAAAAAAACTTACAATATGAAACATAGGACAAACTTTAAAAATAAATTTATTTAAGTTCTTTTAAAAATATAAACTTTATGTATAAAATACATCATTTATATTTGTTAGTTTAGAAAATGTGATAAAAAAAGAGGGAGAAGCCAAAAGCAAAACATTCGGACGGACCCTTAGTAGCCACAGTATCTTATATGATCTTCATGTTTCTCGAAGAGCTTAAATTTTCATCTAGATTAAAAGAATTTGGAGTTAGAGAATGCAGAAAATAAACTAGTAGCCACGAACTGAGAAGGCCGGTTCTTCCACATTCTCTCAACATATGGCTACGTTTTCTGTCCCGTAATAAGAGATTATGCCATTTCTCTTTTACAAAAATTAGGAAATTAGGAAAAAGATATGTCATGGTAAAAAAAGTTGGTATTAAGAGTAATAAACTAGTATAAAAGGTGGCATATCAGAAATAAAATATTGTTTCATGATCACAAAATATTTTAACTATAAATGGCAAAATTATTTCGATTATGAACTTAAAAGGCTTTTTATCGACTGCTTCTCAAAATTTAAACTGTCACGTAAACAAGGTTTTTGATACTGTCAAGTAGTTAGTAACTAGTGAGATTTATACAATATATATTGTAGTTTGTGGCTTCGAGTTAATTTTTTTCTATATTTATATACTTTTAGAATTTTAGTGAGAATCCGAAATGTTCTTGTAGCTGGAGATTCTAATGGAAGCTGGGCTGGTAAAAGATCCCAAAACAAAGGCGCCCGAGCAAAGTGATTAACCTGCACTTTGGACAGATGTACCTGCATGTTGTTGCCGACAGAATGGCCGGTGGTTAATTACACGGCGAGAGAAATATAGGAAGAGTAGCAGAGGAATCGTCGGTTTCAGTTTCTGAAACTTTATACGACTCCGTACCATCGATCCATACTCTACTCCGCATCTTTTTAAATATTGACACTGTCAACAAAACACAATATGAACAATATAGAATATTAGAAAAAACCTAATAATGGAAGTAATTATCTTTTTAATCTTAAACTTTTATAAAAGTAAACAATACCGTTGTGTTTTCTTGAGCTACCTACAGCCGTCGCTGTTGCAGTAACCTGGAAGTAGCAAAACTCTTAGGCCCTATTAGTTTCACATGAAAAATAGAGGAATACTGTTCCTACCGGATTTATTCCTACCACTACCATTTGGTTCACAGGATTGCATGCCAGAAAAAGTAAAAAAAAATTCCTTTGATATTGTTTGCAGTGAAAGAACGGAGAAAATTTTGCATCCAATCGGACCTCATTGAAAATTTCCTGGCGGGAAATGAGCGTGCGCGGCGTGCACTCTCGCGCCAAAACGGCAAGCGCCACCGAAAAGAATTAATAAAAATTCCATAAAGCTTGGATAAATATCTATTCCTCGCCTGAAACAGCTTTTCCTCTCCCCCTCTTCTTCCTGTGTCTCCTCGCCTGCAATCCCTCTCTCCGTAGTCGAATCTCTCCAACACCTCGTACTAGCGGGCACCTACGCCTAAGCCGTTGTCGTACGCAACATCAGCGAGGAGGACGGGACAAGCAACCGGGATCGTGCAAGGAGGAGGACGGGACGAGCTGTGGGGATCGGCGAGGACGAGCGGCTGCGGGGATCGACGACGACGGGACGAGCTGCAGCAGGGATCGACGAGAAACTGTTGATTGCAAGTCTATGTATGTTCCAGCTTTTCAATCCAAACAGTCTAAATTCAAACTTCAAAAAATATTATATTTATTCAAGCAGCACAATGTTCGTGTGTTTTTCCTTTGGAGGGATCCGGATGCACTTTGTTTCTCAATTCGTGATTTGTTTCTCAATTCCTGAGGTTTGGCTTCCTATAGGATTGGATTAAATGTGTCTCCTTAATCCTCCACTTTTCCTATCCCGATGGGTTTCTATTCCTGTGAAACGAATAGGGCCTTAGCGGTTTGTGGCTATGGCTAGCTATACAGCTGCAGCTAGCTGAGCTAAACACGTATTACAGCTACAACCTTTAGTTTGTAACTGGCAATATGTAAATATTAAACCGTTGAAATTAAACGGTCGAACTTTTTCTCAGATACAGTGGTTTGGCAACGTGTTGTTGCTTGGTTATATGGTACGGCTAAAAGTATTTTCGAATTTTGAAAGTTATTAGTAAGTGAAATAAAAATATATATCCTTTATGATACATTTATAACCTTGATAAATATGGCACAGATGCTGTATATAGTACAATTATTTGGGACGAACAGTACTTGAAGGTAAATAAAATACTTTTTACAGGACAATTTAACCCTCTGATAGGCTAACCCAGATATATGTGGCATATCTTTCTTGGTTTCCAAAATATTATAGAATACATCTCAAATTTGTTCAAACATGATGGTTAAAGTTTGACTCTTTCATCGGCCGTGCTCGGAACCCTAACATGCGTTCACATCAAGAATAATTTCTCTGAGAGACACGGCAGGCAATTTAATTTGTCTCTAGTTGTGACGGCAACACCTATTTCCCTGAAGGTATTTTGTTTATTATTGACGGGTTTTAACCGTCAGAAGTATTGCGGTTTTTGGTAGTATATGTGACATATCTATTCTTGGTTTTCAAAATATTATGGGGTACATTTCCAATTTGTTCAAACATGATGGTTGAAAGTTGGGCTCTTACATCATCTAACAAGTGGACCATGCTCGGAAAAGTGGTTGTAGCTGCACCACATCCAGTTGCTACAGGTTGAGAAAATATTCTCAAATATATGGTGAAAATCATATATTCATTAAAATCCTGAAAACTACCTTGCATTAAAAATAAACGTCTGAAATTTGTTCACGTCGTCACGAGTAAAAGTTTTACACAAATTTACTTATGAGTAAAAATTTTACTGGTGACGTGGACAAATCTCAAAGATCTATTTTTGATCTAACGGTAGTTTATAGATTTTCACTACATCTATAATTTACACCACATATTTTCCCCTACAGGTTCAGTCAAAAACCAGTTGCTAGTATGAAGCCAAGTCACCTTTCTTCTAATTGGTTAAAAAAACCTTCTTCTAATTGGGTGTGTGCAGACTGCAAATCGGAGAAAAAGATTGTATTTTTTGAACTGAAATAAAATAAACATTGTTTTTACCATAGCATCATTTGAAACTGCATTTTCATTTTCCTATAAAGATGGGAAGAGAGAAACTGAGGTGAACAAATAAGGTGTCAATTGGCATTGTATATCAACATCTTCTATACGTCAATATTAGCCCTTCTTTGTCATGGGAATAAGTACTTTTAGAGGCACAATATATGCTGTTGAATATCAAGTCCAACAAAGCAACTTGGTGTTAGAGTCAATTAATGATTAGAATTAGATTATACATTTTCAACACCAGTGGTGGACCCAGGGCCTGGCAACCTTGGGCCGCTGCCAAGGCTCCCCAGCCTGCGGGGCATGTTGGGTTGGAAGAGATGCTGAGCCGTTGGGCCTAGGCGTTGGGGCAAGCCGCTGGTCTTGAGTCTCTTGACGGTTCGGCTTCTAATCCAATCGACGCCTCGATGCCCCAGTCGATCGCGCCGTCGTCGGGAGCCAAGTGAGCACACGTCGCCGGGTTCCACTCGATGTCGCTGCCGAGAGGAAAGTGAGTGTCGTCGGGTTCACGGCCGGACTGGACACCGGCATCGCCGTCTGGTCCACCTCGCCGACACCAGAAGGGGTGGGCCGGTGGCCGGTGGGAGAGGAGAATGGTTTCGGCCGACGTTCTCTAGCAAGACCAAGCAGCACGGTGTTAACGACCAAATTTGGTAACCAAATCTCTGGGTTTGAAGCAGAGATTGAAGCGGAATCGGAGAAGATGCGCGATCTGTGAAGAAACAGAGGCCGCGTCGGCTGAGTCCGAATTGGTTGCGGAGCCTGTCGGCTAAGCCCGAATTGGACCAGGATAGCCGATAGCCGATTCTGAGTTAAGATAGAAGTGGAGCCAATCCCGAAAGAAAAACATGAAGATAAAGCGTTGGATTCGGTCTCCAAATTATGCGTTAAATATATTATCATCTATGGATAAGGTCCTGTAACGGCAATTGTATCTGTAAATTAGGAAGTTGTATAGATATTCCTTTTGTAACACGGCATGGGACTGCGTCTCGAGATATTGTCGTACTATAAATAGTAGATAAGGTAGAAACTGTGTTCTACACGGATGTCGTTATACCCGGGTATAAATATGACCCGAGGGCTCTTGTAAAACAACACACAATCAATCAACTTCGGTGCATCGCCATCCTTTATTTTATTCCTTTCGACAAGTTCTTGCTCTTGCTTGGGCTACATCGGCTTCGATCTACAAACAAGGTAATTCCTTGTTATAATTGGTTTGTATCGGCGGGGTTAGTGCTTCCATCATCATGATACTCTAGTTTCGATGTTATAAATTGCTTAATATATCATATGCAACATATAATCTAGAGCAATGTCTAGATCTATCTCGCGATCGGCTGATTTCTCTCTGAAGACAGCAACCGATAGAGTTAGATCTAGAGGGTTAATTAGATTATATATCGTGTCTACCGTCTCGAGGGGTTCTCATTAGCTTATACAGATCTATTATTTATTTTTTACTTAATGTTGCATCTAATCGACCTGTTAAGTCGCTTTTAGAACTATAAAGATCTGTTGGTTTAATGTTTATCATTAGAGACAGTGCCGGGGTTTCAACCGGCCTTACCTGTTTTAGTTATCTTCTAGTATTAATTGCTATTAGATATATTAAAGTCGTCTTTTATATTAAGATCTCAATCCATTTAAATGCCCTAATCCGGTATCAATCTGTCAAGTTACGTTGACACCCGATTGATCTAGGTTTAGTGCATTTTGGTTAGATTAATATCTTTTTATAAAATGTATCAGAGTACTAGCCGATTCACATTAGACCTGCAGTATCGGCTAGGTTATCAATGCAGATAATTATTATCCTAATGTGCCTTTAGCCTAAGTAATTTATACTATCTCGGTATACTACCGATCTGTCCCAATCACTTAGTATAAATGTGCTTTGGGATAGCAATTATATGTTTATTGATGTCTTCAGCCGATCCAGTAGGATCTAATATCAACTTAACGCATATTCTATGTTTTCTTGTTGGTTACAGATCAAACCAACTGGCACGCCCCAGATTCACCAAAGGCGACCATCTTGGACCTGCACTAGAGTAAAGCAACTCTCTCAGGTCAGTACGTGGGAATTGAATTTCTCATCAACATGCTTTTTGGCATGCTCGGTGGGACCCATTTGCGGATTTCTAGGTTCGACACGATGGTCAACGTCAAGAACCCAGAGATCAACGAGAAAAACGTCATCCCGGTGACGATGGAACAATTGTCGGCCGACCAACTAGCCGACTACAAGGAGATGGTTGAGCAACTGCAGACTAATTACCAATCCTTTACCCAGACCAGATCTGGGGTTGTCCTCAAGAAGTTCAAATTCAAGATTGAAGACCTCAACATGTCCTCCAACGAGGACAAAAAGGGGAAGAAGAAGATGGAGGACATCAAACATGAACAAGACGATTCGGGCCTCCACACTTTACATGACCGAATCGACTCGGCTGTGCACCATGCTCTCATCAACCAAAGTGGCATAGTGGTTAACACCCTCAACACATGATAAGCACTGTGGTTGATTCGAAGATAGCCGAGCAACTGCAAAGGGTGCCGACCTACTTCACTGACGGTTAGTTCCCGGGCTACAGGGTGCTGGCAACACAGGGCTGGCCGACACCGCCGCTAGGGCAGTAGAATCCACCAGAGGGAGTCCTGAGCCAGCCAACTGCGCATGCATCGGCTTCAAGGCCGCCACCCATCATCCTGACCCGACAACAGCCCCTGCACCAGGAGCACGGCGCCCGAACGGTGACCCAGGAGCAGGTGGCAAACATGTTTGACACCAATCGGCGACCTATCGTATCCAACGAGCTGGTTGGCAACCTCGTTCCAGGGCCACATCACAATTATGGCGGCCATCGGCTTCCTCCTGAACAGACACCACCACTGGCGTCTCGGCCACCTCCCGCTGCGAACCAATTCCAGTACCAATATCCGGGAGGCCGATTCGAGCAAAAAAACAAGCCGCAGACGCCACCACCTCAGTATCGGTAAGGACCCATACCATATGAACAATACGAGCCGATACCCAAAGCTCAAGACAACAAAACTTGGGCCGATCTGATTGCTGATGTTATGCGCGATCAGTTCGGCCTCAAGCCGAAGGACTCCGGCCACATGTACCGGTACCCATATCCAGAATACTTCGAGAGGGTGCCACTACCGAACAGGTACAAGGTGCTGGATTTCTCCAAATTCTCTGGGAAAGACAACGTGTCTACCTACGAACACGTCAGCTGATTCCTAGCTCGGTGCGGGAGGCATCGGCTACGAGCGCGCTCGGGGTTCGCCTATTCCCACTATCTCTCTCGGGATCGGCTTTCACCGGTTCTCATCATTGCCATACAACTCGGTTCAAAGTGGGCCGATCTTGAGAAACAATTCCACCTATTTCTATTCGGCACTCACGAGATGAAGTTGTCGACCTCATCGGCATCAGGCAGAAGCATGAGGAATCGGTCCAAGATTACATCCAGCGCTTCAGGGATATGAGGAACCGATGCTATAGCCTGGTGTTATCGGACTCTCAGCTAGCCGACTTGGCTTTTCACGGTCTCTTGCCGCCGATTCGTGAAAGATTTTTGGCTCAAGACTTTGATAGCCTGGCCCACTTGGCCCAAAAAGTGACGGCTCATGAACAAAGATTTCAAGATTCAAGGAGAGTCGTCAAGAAGGTTACCCACGTCGCCTGCACAATGGATTCAGACTCAAGCGACAATGACGTGGAGGTGGCGGAAACCGAGTGGACAAGGAACAAGAAGGCCATAGATTTCCAGTGGTTGAAAAGATCGGCTAAGAAGGAGAAGTACAACTTTGACATAACCAAAGCCGATAGGATCTTCGAACTGTTGCTGAAGGAGAAGCAAATCCAGCTTCCGGCCAACCACGTCATCCCATTGGCCGAAGAGCTCAAGTGAAAAAGTACTACAAGTGGCATAACACCACCTCCCACAGCACAAATGATTGCAAAGTATTCAGACAGCAAATCCAGTCGGCCATCGAAGCCGGGAAGATAAAGTTCGAAGAATCGGCTAAGCCAATGAAGGTCGATGGCAGCACCGAATGACATACAGTTTAGCCGAAACACAAAGATCAGTTAATGCCGACTCAGGAGCATCCTACAAAGAGCCGACTGAAGATGCAACTGCACCAATCAACATGGTTCACACCAACAGACGATCAGTCGATACAGCCGTCTGCCTGAGTCGGCATGGGTGCAGGAGAAAGAAGAAAGTCGGCGCGGCAAGCCATACCAGAGGGCGCCCGATCGACTGGATGTGGCATATTACCGCCGCCACGACGGCTATGACCCGCATTGGCAATGTGAGTTTTTCAGGTTTTGCTGGGAACAAGGAATGAGGTTGCCAACTCTCGAAAATTGCCCAGCGTGCAGTGACTACAGGGAGGACGAATACAGGGGACCACCACTGAAAAGTTCTAGCCGATTCGTCCCCCGAGCCATCCAACTTAACCAAAGGAAACTTTCCGTCCATGATCGGCTCGGCCCAATCCACCAGGACTTCTTCCAAGAAGAAGATGAAGAAGAGGCTGATGAAGAGCAATCGGCCAACCCCCAATGGTGCCCTTCGGACCTCTTTACTAAAACACGAAAAGAAAATTTTAGAGGCTCAAGAGTGAGGGAAAGGAAGAGGAAGTCCAACGGATGATCCAACAAGAACAACGTCGGCGGGGCACGAATCATTGGCGCCCCAAGAAGAAGACCACCCCAGCCGTTGAGAGCCCAGCCGATCAAGCAAAAAGGGCGGCCAAAGGAAAAGGAATAGCTTCTGCATCGGTCAACATGGTATTCGTGTTGCCAGCCGAGTTTGAGGCTACTGAGGCCGATGCAGATAACGTCGAGGAGACCTTGGCTAGACTGGTTCTATCCCCAGAACAAGATATTTTTGAAAAACCTGAGGGGACCGAAAATCGGCACTTGAAGCCACTATACATCAAAGGATTCGTCAATGGCAAGCCGATGTCTAAAATGCTAGTCGATGGAGGGGCTGCTGTCAACCTAATTCCCTACGCGACTTTTAGGAAGATGGGAAAAGGAATCGAAGATCTAATCAAGACGAACATGGTGCTCAAAGACTTCAGCGGCAACCCTTCAGAAGCAAAGGGAGTTTTAAATGTCGAATTGACCGTCGGTAGCAAGACCATGCCCACAACGTTTTTCGTCATCGACGGGAAGGGGTCGTATAGCCTGCCGCTTGGAAGGGACTGGATCCATGCCAATTGTTGCATCCCTTTCACAATACACCAAAGCTTAGTCCAGTGGCAAGGCGACACGATAGAAATCGTGCCAGCCGACAGGTCAGTCAATGTCGCTAACACCGATTTGCTTTTGTGGGAAATCGATGGTATTGATTGTCTGTCCGGTAAAGTTTGGCAAGCCAATTTCTTAAAGGTGTCCGATCTGATATACAACCCATTGAAGACGAAGGGCCTCAAATACTACTTTGAAGGCACCGTGGAGGGGTCGAGCGTCTACAACGAGGACACCGTGGACGACAACGACGACAAACTCAGGCAAGGTTTTATGTCGGCCGACGAGCTAGAAAAGGTTGACATAGGTCCAGGAGATAGGCCTAGGCCGACATATATTAGCAAAAATTTGTCTTCTCGTTTTAGGTCCAAGCTTATAGATTTATTAAAGGAATATAAAGATTATTTTGCTTGGGAGTATTTTGAGATGCCTAGTCTTAACCCATCCATTGTTGTGCATTGGCTGCCTATAAAGCTTGAATATTAGCAGTACAAACAACCTCCTAGGAGGTTTAGTGCCGATATGTATGATACAATTAAAGCCGAAATCACTCGGCTATATGATGCTGGATTTATTTGGCCCTACTGATATGCAGAGTGGGTTTCAAACATAGTTCCAGTAATAAAGAAAAATGACAAACTTAGGGTGTGTATTGACTTTAGAGATTTAAACAAGGCTACCCCTAAGGACGAATACCCAATGCCTATAGCCGACTTGCTAGTGGATGCCACCTCAGGCAACAAAATCATTAGCTTCATGGATGGCAATGCAGGTTGCAATCAGATCTTCATGACCGACGAAGACATCCACAAGACAGCTTTCAGATGCTTAGGAGCAATCGGCCTATATGAATGGGTCGTCATGACGTTCGGTTTGAAGAATGCTGGAGCTACATATCAGAGGGCCATGAACTACATCTTTCATGACCTGATCGGCTCCCTGGTGGAAATCTACATTGATGATGTTGTTGTTAAATCTAGGGAAATATAAGACCATATAGCCGATCTAAGGCAAGTTTTGGAGCGAACAAGAAAATATGGCCTGAAGATGAACACTACTAACTGTGCGTTCAGCGTATCGGCTGGACAGTTTTTGGGATTCCTTGTTTATGAGAGGGGGATCGAAGTTACACAGAGAAGAATCAACACCATCAAGACGATCCAGCCTCCAAAAGGCAAGAAAGAGTTGCAATCTCTGATCGGCAAAATCAACTTCATCAGACGATTCATCGCAAATTTTAGAAAAGATGGAGTCGTTCACACCATTGCTTCGGCTAAAGGCTGATCAAGCATTCACCTGGGAGTCAGAGCAACAAAAGGCCTTGGATATTATCAAAAATTACTTGAGCTCGCCTCCAGTCTTAATTTCTCCACACAAAGGGGTGCCATTCGAGTTGTATCTGTCAGCCGACGAAAGATCAATCAGCTAAGTTTTGATTCAGGAGATCGAAAGAAAGGAGAAGGCTATCTTTTATCTCAGCCGATGACTTCTGGACGCTGAAACAAGGTTTTCACCAGTGGAGAAATTATGTCTTTGACTGTATTTTTTATGCACAAAGCTGAGGCATTATTTATTATTCAATGAGTGCATCATGGTATGCAAGGCCGACGTATTAAAATACATGCTATCGGCTCCAGTGCTAAAAGGACATCTTGGCAAGTGGATATTTGCCTTAACGGAGTTTGACCTGAGATACCAGGCACCCAAGACAGTAAAAGAACAAGCTATAGCCGATTTCATAGTGGAACACAGAGATGATTCAATCGGCTCAGTGGATATTATGCCTTGGACTTTAACTTTTTGATGGCTCGGTTTGCACCAATGGATGCGGCATCGTCTTAGTAATAATTTCTCCAAGGGAGGCAAGCTTCGAATTTGCTTTTTCAATCACACCCCATGCAAAAAAAACAATCAAGCCGAATATGAAGACGTGCTAAAGGGACTACAATTGCTCAAAGAGGTCGAACCCGACGCCATCGAGATAATGGGAGACTCACTATTAGTCATCAGCCAGTTGTCAGGAGAATATCAGCTGATGGTTTACTATCAAAAGTGCCGAGAATTGATGGACGGTTTTCGGCTAGTGACATTGAAGCACATCCCCAGGGAGCAAAACGCAGAAGTCAATGATCTAGCTCAGGGGGGCATCAGGCTACAGGCCGATGACAAAGGGTATTGAAGTGGAGATCGCCACAATGTCAGCCGACGACTGGAGATTTGGCGTCTACAACTACCTACAAAATCCCTCCCAGTCGGCTTCAAGGAAATTGCGTTACAAGGCTTTTAGATATGTTTTCCTCGACGAAGAATTGTATTATCGGACGATCGATGGTGTGCTACTCAAATGTCTCAGTGCTGATCAAGCCAAGGTTGCCATCGGGGAAGTGCATGAAGGGATTTGTGGCATACATCAATCGGCTCACAAGATGAGTGGCTACTTCGGAAGATTGTTTCAAGTATTACAAGGGATGCCAAGACTGTCAAAAGTTTGGATCTATCCAAAGGGCACCAGCATCGGCTATGAACCCAATTATCAAGCCTTGGCCGTTCAGAGGTTGGGGGATTGACATGATTAGCCAGATCAATCCACCCTCAAGCAAAGGACATAAGTTTATATTGGTGGCAACCGATTATTTCACCAGTTGGGTGGAAGCAATTCCCTTAAAAAAGGTTGACTCTGGGGAAGCAATCGAGTTTGTTAAGGAACACATCATATACAGATTCGGCGTCCCTCAAACTATAACTATGGATCAAGGATCTACCTTTGTCTCCGACAAGTTTGTTCAGTTTGCCGACGGCATGGGGATCAAGTTGTTAAATTCTTCGCCATCCTTTTATTTTATTCCTTTCGACAAGTTTTTGATCTTGCTCGGGTTGCATCGGCTTCGATCTCCGAACAAGGTAATTCCTTGTTACAAGTGGTTTGTATCGTCGGGGTTAGTGCTTCCATCATCATGATACTCTAGTTTCGATGTTATAAACTGCTTAATCTATCATATGTGACATATAATCTAGAGCAATGTTTATCTCGCGATCGGCTGATTTCTCTCGAAGACAAGCGCTGATAGAGTTAGATCTAGAGGTTGAATTAGATTATATGTCGTGTCTATCGTCTCGAGGAGTTCTCATTAGCTTATACGAGATCTAGTATTTATTTTTGTACTTAATGCTGCATCTAATCGACACTGTTAAGTCCTTTTTAGAACTATAAAGATATGTTCCATTTAATGTTTATCATTAAAGACAGTGTCGGGGTTTCACCCGGCCTTACCTTTTTAGTTATCTTCTAGTATTAATTGTTGTTAGATATATCAAAGTCGTATTATATTAAGATATCAATCTATTTAAATGTCCTAAGCCGGTATCAATCGGTCAAGTTACGTTGATGACCGATTGATCTAGGTTTAGTGCATTTAGGTTAGATTACTATCTTTTTATAAAATGTATCGAAGTACTAGCCGATTCACATTAGACCTACAGTATCGGCTAGGTTATCAATGCAGATAATTGTTATCCTAATGTGCCTTTAGCCTAAGTAATTTATATTGTCTCGGTATACTACCGATCTGTCCCAATCACTTAGTATAAATGTGCTTTGGGATAGCAATTATATGTTTATTGATGTCTTCAGTCGATCCAGTAGGATCTAATATCAACTTAACGCCTATTCTATGTTTTCTTGTTGGTTACAGGATCAAACCAACTGGCACGCCCTAGATTCACCAAAGACGACCATCTTGGAGCTGCACTAGAGTAAAGCTAATCTCTCAGGCCAGTGCGTGGGAATCGAATTTCTCATCAACACGCTTTTTGGCACGCACTATGCTCAGGCCAACGGCAAGCAGATGCTTCTAATAAAAGTTTGATCAAGCTGATAAAGAGAAAGATCGCTGAGTACCCGAAGCAATGGCACACCCGATTAGCCGAATCACTGTGGGCTTATCGGATGGTCTGCCACGGATCAATCCAGGTGCCTCCATATAAATTGGTCTACGTACATGAAGCAGTCCTGCAATGGGAAAATATCATCGACTCAAGACGAATTCGACTACAAGACCAGCTAACAGCCAATGATTATTATAATCTGATGGTAGATGAATCAGAAAACCTCGTCCTATAAAGGATGTGCACCTTGGAAAAAGTAACTAGAGACAAGGAGCGAGTTGCCTGTCATTATAACAAAAAAGTTGTGCCTAAGTTTTTTGAAGAGGGCGAGCTCGTTTGGAAATTAATATTGCCGATTGGATCAAGGGATAACAAATTCGGCAAGTGGTCACCTAACTGGGAAGGGCCTTTCAAGATCCACAAATACGTCTCTAAGGGAGCTTACATGTTAGAAGAATTGGACAGAGAAGTATTTGGGAGGGCTTTCAATGGCAAATATCTGAAAAAGTATTATCCCAGGGTCTAGATCAACTCGTGAATCGGCTAAGGTTGTCGATCCATGTTAGCCGATGTGTTCTGACAATACATACATCGCCTTTAGAACGTTTTTACTCTATGTTTTTCCACTCTATTTTTTTGTATATCAGCTCAACCTAGCCGACAACTACAAGTCATTTGGTTTACTAATTTATCAATGCTAAGGACGTCATTGACAAAATTAGGGGGCATATTATATAACACAAGTTCAGAAATCACATACGAGAGACTTTAAATTTTTGAGGGTTTTTCAAAATTTTCAAGGCATTCGAAACTTGAACATAATTGAATCGGCAAAAGGGAATCGACAAAGGGAATGTGATTAAGAGCCAGCAAGCCGATTGCAAAAGTTGTTTACACAGAGTTAATATAATACAAGTTTCGAGAGATAAATCCTATTGCATTCCGATGAACTCGTCTATAGCCGAGATCGTTGTGTTCTTGATATCATTTACTCTGTTGACTACGGCCAAGTCTTCCTCTTCGGAGCCAGGGACCACCTTAGCCGTCTTGTGCAGCTCTTTTAGGTGCTTGATCATGGCTGTCAATCTGCTCCTTTGATCTTCAATGGCCTTGGGTAGATCGGCTAGCATTTGCTTTTCTGCGGCAATCTTTGCCCTGCATTGCTCTAGCTGCAGCAGCAGGCCGGCTTCTTCGAGCTCAAGTTCGGCAATCCGGGCGTGTGAAGTCGATGGACCGACCGTCAGTTCATTCAGCTTGACTTTTTTGGCTTCCACGTTCTTGACCGTCTCCTCGATCCTAGCTGCCACATCGGCCTGGGCTATCCTTTCTATCATCATTTCCATCGCACGCCCCAGGTTAGGCCGATGTTGGTCGATGTAAACAGCCTCTGAGATCTTGTTGGCTAGGTCTTCAGGGAGTTGGCTCTCGATCTCGGAGAACTGCGACTTGGCTGACCCACACTCCACGACCAGTCAATCTACATCAATGTCCAGTCGATTGCGGATGTCTTGAAGCCTGTTCTTGAGTTCGTCGGCTATGGTCTTGTTAGGACTGGTTGCTTCGGCTTCTTCATCGTCGAGGAACTCCTTGATATCAAATGACAGCAAATCGGCTAGGGTCTGCAAGAAAGATGGAGGGGTCAGAAGAAGAATAAAGCGGCCGATTATTCAAGGATTGAAAAATAAAAAGGAACAAGACTTACTCTTGCCGCAGGAGCTAGGGCAACTACTTTTTCGGCGACTGGACTGGTTGGAACGGCGGCCTCCTCGTCATGATTGCTAACCGAAGCGGCCACCTCCTCAATATGCTGGCTGGTTGGCCCAGCAACTTCTTCAACATCGTGGCTGCCCACAGCTAACTGAGTGCGCTCGCTCGAGACATGGGGGGCAGCCGATGGAGACCGAGGAGGCTGCACAGAAGACAAGTGTCAGTTGCGATCGGCTAAGAAGAATGAACAGAGGAAAGACAGGGTCAGAGGTCTACTGCTGAAACAGATGGGGAGTGCGATCGGCTAGCCTTTTAAACTACAAAGAAAAATTTGGTTAAGAATTGAGGTGATAAAGGTTTGTGAGCCAAATTTGACAAGAAAAGAACTTATCGGTCGTTTCTTGGCAGGAGGGCTTGGAGGAGACGAGTCGTTGGCCGGCGGGTTTACTGAATTGTGGCTCGAATCACTCGATTCGACCGCCTCCGCGACGGCTTGGAACATCTCCTCATCCATGACCTCTTTGTTGAGGAGTTCGTCGACGCTTGGGTCGATGGATGGGAGGCTATCAGCCGGTGCAGTCGGCTTCTTTTTCTTCTACTTCTTGGCGGGGGTGGCCGATGGCTTTGTAGCAGGAGCGGCTCTCTTCTTCCTTGATATCGGCTCGCACGTTTGCCTGTGTAACAAGGTCTTCAACTTCGGCGCCTCCCAGCCGATTACCGACGGAGCCAATCCACAGCCGCTGGGTAGAACTCCTAGACGGTATTCAATAGCAACCCCGGAGTTGCTCACTGTCGGCGGGTCTGTTTCTGTCATCTACAGAGAAGAAAAAGACTCAAGTGTTAGCAAACCAAGATAAGCCGATCACTTGAAGAAGGAAAATGTTCAAAGTTCAAGAACTTACCGAGGGGATCTCGTCCGGCAGCAAGGTGGTGATGTAGGAGAAAGATCGTTGATGAAACAGATGCCTCTTGATTTCTACCCACCACTTGTCATATGTTGTGCTCTTCTTATAGGACAGCCCCATGACGCTGATGCTGCCGAGAGGTGGGCCTTTTAACTCCATCAGCTTGTTCATAATCAGCTTTTCATCCACCACCCCTCGGGTTTCGACCTTATCGGCATTATAACAGCCGATGGGCAGTTGTCCGAGTCCAAACTGCCTAGCAGCCAAAACTAGGTAGTAAAACTCGTACGTCTTCACCACGTTTCGGCCTTGATGGATCCCCGCTGGTAAGATGCATGGTGTAAGTGATGCAGTAAAGATCTCTTGATAGTTGGGGTAATCAGCCGAATTGACTTCTTCAAAGTTCAACTAAATCGGCAGCTCGAGGAGTGCTCTGTCCCTATAGAAGTACCAACACCGGTTGTCCTTGGCAAATCCATCATATAAGGACATAAACCATTCGGCCAACAGGTCAGCCGATTGTTTGGATCCAATATGTGTGGTCGCTGCTTCGCCGTAGCACGAGCATCTTTTGTTGGCCACTTCACCCCCTTCCTCATCTTCGATTGGCTCCAGCAGGGGGAAGCGTGCTTTAGTTAATTGTGGCCGACCAGCTATCTTCTCTGTCATCAACACCAGCCACAGTTGGAGAAACCACCAGGGACCTCCAGTGTTGATATTGGCGTTGAAAGCATTTTTTGAGACAGCCTGGTTCAGGGTTTGATACAAGTAGCCGAGCAAAAACTTGCCTAATGGGATATCCTTCTTGTCTACCAAGGCTTTGGCTATCACTTGCCAATTTGTCATCGGCCCACTGCTAGATCTGCAAAAGAAGAACTTTTCCAGCCACATCATCAAGAACGCGGCATGCTCTCTGGCACTGATCGGCCTTCATTCATGTTCATGGCCATGAAGCCGTTCCAACCCCCTATGGCCTTAGTTTTGAATGAAAATTGGACTTTGCCTGCCAATCTGTTGGGGTTAGCCGATGACAGGACATCTAATCCGGTTATCATAACTACATCGACTAGGGTAATGGTCATTGGGACCTGTTGGAAGACAAAGGCATTCGAGGTGTTGTTCCAAAAGTAGGTGCCAGCTGACATCAGGGGTTCATCTTTTGCCATATCGGCTACAGACAGAGCAAGGCATTGGGCTATTTCAACTTCTTCCCAGTGGCTTTGCTTGGCCGGCTGCATCCTCTTCTAACATGCCGGCCAAGATTTGTCCATTAATGGCCACGACTTGAAAGTGTCTGCCCAATGACTTAAGCTTGGATCCTCATCCTATAAGGCATCCTATTGGTTTCGGCTATTATAAACTCAGTGGGGTCTTTATTACCGATTGGCCCTAGGAAGTATCTCTCATTTTGCAGCAGGCTAGGGATTACTACTTGGTGAGCAAGATGCTACAATCGAAAAAAATGTGAATTTCAGAATTGTAAACCCTAGAATTTAGATCTACAAAGGGAAACAAGCAAAAAGAAGGGTTTCAGCCGATTAGGGCATACCTCAGGGAACTTACCGGGGACGAAGCCGATGGAGCAGCGGAGGTCACCAATTAGGACGCATGGGGTCGCCGGAGGAAGAAGTCGCTGCCGCGAGCTTGGGAGAGCTGGAGAGGTCGCCGGAGAGCTCGAGGATGTTTGATGTTGCAGACTTGTGTTAACGGCGTTAGTTGTTCGGCGGGCGACAGGCGTTATATAAAGAGTTTTCACAATGGTCGAAACAGAGTCGACCTAGGGTTGCGCTTGGAATTTGGATTGTACAAAATCCGCAACATTTTCATATCGCGGACTTGGGGGCATGTGTTAACGACCAAATTTGGTAACCAAATCCCGGGTTTGAAGCGAGATTGAAGCGGAATCGGAGGAGATGTGCGATCGTGGAGAAACAGAGGCCGCGTCGGCTGAGTCCAAATTGGTTGAGGAGCCCATCGGCTAAGCCCGAATTGGACCAGGATAGCCGATAGCCGATTCCGAGTTGAGATAGAAGTGGAGCCAATCCCGAAAGGAAAACATGAAGATAAAGCGTTGGATTCGGTCTCCAAATTATGCGTTAAAGATATTGCAATCTATGGATAAGGTCCTGTAACGGCAATTATATCTGTAAATTAGAAAGTTGTATAGATATTCCTTTTGTAACATGGCATGGGACTGCGTCCCGAGATATTATCGTACTGTAAATAGTAGATAAGGTAGAAACCGTGTTCTACACGGATGTCGTTATACCCCGGTATAAATAAGACCCGAGAGCTCATGTAAAACAACACACAATCAATCAACTTCGGCGCATCGCCATCCTTTTATTTTATTCCTTTCGACAAGTTCTTACTTTTGCTCGGGCTGCATCGGCTTCGATTTACGAACAAGGTAATTTCTTGTTACAAGTGGTTTGTATCATTGGGGTTAGTGCTTCCATCATCATGATACTCTAGTTTTGATGTTATAAACTGTTTAATCTATCATATGCGGCATATAATTTAGAGCAATGTCTAGATCTATCTCGCGATCGACTGATTTCTCTCTGAAGATAGCAGCCGATAGAGTTAGATCTAGAGGTTGAATTAGATTATATGTCGTGTCTACCGTCTCGATGGGTTCTCATTAGCTTATACAGATCTATTATTTCTTTTTTTACTTAATGTTGCATCTGATCGACCTGTTAAGTCGCTTTTAGAACTATAAAGATATGTTCGGTTTAATGTTTATCATTAGAGACAATGTCGGGGTTTCAGCCGGCTTTACCTGTTTTAGTTATCTTCTAGCATTAATTGCTATTAGATATATTAAAGCCGTCTTTTATTTTAAGATCTCAATCTATTTAAATGTCCTAAACCGGTATCAATCTGTCAAGTTACGTTGACAGCTGATTGATCTAGGTTTAGTGTGTATTTAGGTTAGATTAATATTTTTTAATAAAATATATCGGAGTACTAGCCGATTCACATTAGACTGCAAGTATCGGCTAGGTTATCAATGCGAGATAATTATTATCCTAATGTGCCTTTAGCCTAAGTGATTTATTCTGTCTCGGTATACTATCAATCTATCCCAATCACTTAGTATAAATGTGATTTGGGATAGCAATTATATGTTTATTGATGTCTTCAGCCGATCCAGTAGGATCCAATATCAACTTAACGCCTATTCTATGTTTTCTTGTTGGTTACAGGATCAAACCAACTGACACGCCCTAGATTCACCAAAGACGACCATCTTGGACCTGCAATAGAGTAAAGCAAATCTCTCAGGCAGTGCTTGGGAATCGAATTTCTCATCAACACACGGCGAGGGGTCGTCTCATGTCAAGGTAATCTTGCTTCTGAATTTTCTGCACATGATGTCCTGTTAATTTTGGTTTGTCCTGCCTTCTGTCTTGTGTTAATTTCGGGGTAAATAGCCATATCAAACATTACATGCGGGTGTTTGAGATTCAAATTTTCATTTTGTTCTGTTCTTGATGTTTGGTGAGAGTGACAAGGAGTTCAGTAACACTAACAGTGAGTTCCCTCCTCATGACGACATGTAGGAGAATGGTACTGCAAGGGTGGTACCATATGTGCATAACACTAGATTGTTTCCTCTCAAAAGTTCATTCAAAATTTATTTATTTATTTATTTATGTCACTTTGATCTGTCTCTGCATTTTCATCTCTTGCTCTTCCGATTTACATATCAATCAAAGAGCAAATTACAGTAGTTTTAAGGTATAGGAAGTTTTTTAATTTATACTCTTTTTCATTACCTAATTGGTTTAGTACTTATTTTTTTTGACTTTATTTTGTAGATATATCAACTATCAAAACATTTTAGGGTAACAGTTGAAAGATCCTTCTCAGTGATAAAAATTATCAAGACTAAATTATGTAATAAAAGATTACTGATGATTGATTCAATCACTTGATGATTTGCTATATTGAGTGAGAATTATTTAAATCACTTGATAAAACTACTATCCTTCGACGGTTTCAAATATTAAGACTAGAAAGATGTAAAACATCGTTCTCGTAATCTTCCATAAGGTGTGTCTATTAAACAAGTAATAGTATAAAATATCAACAACTTTGTTTGTTTTAATGATCAATATGTTTTTGTTTTAATGATCAATATGTTTGAGACTTTGAGTGATTTTTATATGCTTGTGGTTTGAGTTCGACGGTTCGTTGGGTCCACTATTACTGTTCACCACACATATTATAATGGACTTGAGCTTTATACGGAAAAGGATAAGGATGCATGGTTTTATAACAAAACGTGCGGGGATGACGAAATTGTTTAGCTAGACTTCATCTCTATGTAATAAACGAGTTGCCATGTTTATGTTAGGACTTTATTTGTTGAGCGACGTATTAAGCGAGCATACTCGTGGATACATGCACATGATGAACTGCGTAGTTGTTGCAAGTATTATATCGTCCACATGTCGATGATAGGTTCTGGTTAAGATGCGGCTACTGGAACCATACAAAATAAATGAAGAGAAAAACAATTTAGGTAAATCTTTTACCTCTATATTATTTCTGATTAAAAAACTAATGTTAGAAGTTAGCAATAGACTGATAAAAAACCCTCAAAATTAATTCTAATTTTTTGCTGCGGCTGAAAAGACGAATATTGTTTAGTTGTTTGGGCTATTGATTTTTAGCTGCAGCTGCATAGCTAATCAGCATAATCGTTCATCTAGACATTGCAGCAAAGCACGGCTAGCCGTGGGCTGCGGCGTATTTGGCTTTGGCTGAAAAGCCAAACCAAACTGCCAAGCGATGAGAACAAGCAACCAAACAAACAATCGATAATCGATAAGGACTCAAGTAAAATTTAGCACGTATTACCAGCTAAAATTAAACGCTCAGCTCAAATCCATTAAACTCTCTATAAACGCTTCTAAACCATCACGTATCATCCTACAAACACTTCTAAACCATGTGACGCTCTAAAAAATACTAAAAATCCTGATAAAAATAAAAAATATCTAACCGCCTATTATTTTAATCATTAAATCTAAATTTTAAAAATAAAGACCCAACCACTAATGGATCCATCAGATCTATTAAAAAAATAAACTCTGCTCTCCTCCTATACCTCCTATACCGCTGTACGTAAGTACATATATGATATTATTAATTAGAACATCGATAAATATACAACAAGATTAATTAGCAAAACAATAACAGATCTGCCTATGCTTATGGTCTACGTTGACAATATTCTAATCAGCAACAAAAATCAGGACTACATATGATCATCAACAGATTAATAAAACGAACACAGTCGAAAACCGCATGATCGAGAGATAATTCAGGACTGCACATGATCCACATATTAATGCACTAACAATCAAGGACTGCATGATCGAGAAATTATTATTCCCTCCATTTCAAATTGTAAGAAATTTTTTTCATTAGCCAAAAAATTTAACCAAAATTATAAAAAATAACAACATCTACAATATCAAATTAAATTAGTCTCGTTATATAAAACAGAAAGAGTATATTATTACACCAATAAAATTAAGGATTATGTATGATCCACACATTAATACATAGATAAATTAATGTTGGACTTAAACCAAAAATCTTAAAAATCTAAAAAAAAGTGAGGCACCACATCACAGAACGATTTATTTAATTCACTCCTCTCCTCTTCCATTTAATTCACTCCTCTATTTTCTAACTAACAACTTAATATAAAAAGTCTTTAGAAATTCTGAGAAAAAACATCTAGGCATCCGTTTATGCCTAAATCAGTGGCATATTATTTTAACCATTAGGGCTCTCTTTAACATGGTTGCAGATTTTATTATTGATAGATTTTAAGTTTATATGCTATATTATAGTATTTTAAAATTTTAAATTTCACTAAAATAAAAATAAAATAATTTATCCAAATGTTATCAATGTAACAGACGCTACACCAAGAAGGGCCTAGATCTGCTTTTAAAAATAGACAACTCAAACTAATCACCCCATTGAATAAAACAAATTGTCCTCCCTCTCCCTCCCCCTCCCCTCCCCCTCCTGACTCATGCTGTACATTCCTATGTTTCTCCCTCCCCACCACTCTTCCCTCGTCTCCTCCTCCCATTTAATTGACCTCTCTTCTATTTTTAAACTAATGACATGATAACAAAATAATATATATAGTTACATAGCTAAATTATAAGTTATATTGATTTTTAATTTGCTTAAACTATTTTACAATTGTATAGCTAAATAACTCAAGATTTATATTACTCATATAAAAATTCAAATAAGTCGTTTGAACATAGGCCCCTGTTCTTTTACATGGCCACCAAACAACATTCTATTTTTAATTTGTTTATACTATTGTTTTATTTATAATTATATAAATAATTATAGATCCATATTACTATAGTTTACTATATAAAAATTAAAATTTCATTTATAACAATAAAGCATTGAAAATAATTATAATAAGTATTATGTCATCTTAAATCATTCTACGTAATAAATAAATATTGAATATCTGTCCTCCAGAGTACTCTTAGTAGGTCTCCATGTGTCATTGTTTAAAACCTAAAACAATCTTAGAAATTCAAAGTAAAAAAAAGTAAAACATTTAATCATCGGTTTGTGTAGGCAATGAGTGATTAGTAATTTTAGAGACCGATTGCTCAGCATGCGTTGAACGACTTTCTACTCCAAGTATGGATCAGTCTTGCAATTCTGACCGTATAAGTGATGGTAAAGACCATATATATGTAAGTCTTGCAATTCCATTACTTTCAACCACTAAATCTACTTTTAGGAAAACCTTAAGCAACCACATGCCACTTCTTAAAAGTTAGAAAACATTTTAGAAATATAAGGAAAAACATTTGATCATCGGTTTCACTTATATTATTTAGATAAATTAGAAAATCAAACGATTTTTTAGGTCTTTCTATAATTTTGTGAAATACAATATAATTATGGTGACGGAATTGTAGGTTTCACATAAAGATTATATAATATAAACATACTTAATTCATGCCAAGTGCAGGCTAGCTTAAAAAATTTATAGATTGGTCGGTTTCGAGTACATAATTTATATAATTATAGCATTAAACTATAATTTTTATAGAAAATATTAAATTATGGAGGCAATCATAATACATCACATTGTAAAAATAGTGATGTTTGTGTAGTTATATTTAGTCGTGTTAATACTAGGCTGCATAGAACCTCTTCCAATAGATCGTCTCCCACACCATGCAATCGCATTGGACTGTACAAACTCATATATTTAATGTTGCCTCATGTCACATCCAATCTGTTCGTTAATTAACAATGAGAACCTATATCAGTCTTAATTGGGTGACTGATTTATTTTCAAAATTGCTTAAAATAAGATTCGTATAAAATAAAACAAAAAATAGAAAAATATCAATGGGGAAACCAATAGGATACACTGAAACATCCATTGCAATATTTTTTAAGTACTTAGATAGTAATGGCTTTTATCATATCCATGGGATCATGATTTCACTACATATTATTGCATATATAAGCCACATACATAGTTGATTTAAAAAATATATTTAACTTGACTAGGTATTGTGTATATATTTAAGTTTTAAAACTAATGTTGACTAGGTAATTTCTCTTTATAAAAAAACACCATAGATCACACGCATTAGAGGAAAGTGAGGTCTAGGATATGTATATTTTTGTTCGTCTTTGTTTGAAAAATGGGAACTTGGTTCCCCATCAGCTACTTGGGGCACATTAGCTCCTAGGCATGAGACCCCCATGGACTGCTCGGGGCACGTTGGCTCCTGGGTGCGGCCCCTCGTGGATTGTGCTTGGGGCACATCTGGCCTTCGGGTACGGCTCCCCGTGGGTTGTGCTCAGGGTACGTCTGTCCTTGGGTGTGGCCCATCGTGGGGTGTGTTTGGGATACATGTGGCCTTCGGTGTGGTTACCTGTGGGCTGTTTGCTCGGGGTGTGTTTGCCCCGAGCGCGGCCTCGTAGGCTGGGCTTGGGGCACATCTGGCCTTTGTGCACGGCTTCCGTGGGCTATACTCACGCCACATCTGGTCTCTGGACACGGTCCCACGTGGGATGTGCTTGGGACACAACCGACCTCCAGGTGTAGCCCCTTGTGGACTGCACTTGAGGCACATCTGCCATGTTGTCCTCGAGCTCGAACCCCGTGGCTCACTCAGGGTAGCAAACAACGCATAGACCCAATCAAGCCTCGCATCCAATGCGAGGCGACGTATACGTACCCGACATGTGTCCGGAACGACAGACAACAAGACAACACATGCCAAACCCTACGACAAGCCTTCATCACCCCTATGGGTGAAGATGTGGGCTGTCAGGCGACACTGATGACTATCATGCCACACGTTCAGCCCACAATCATCCCAAGCTGACACACACTTGACGACCAAGCCCACTCACCAAGAAGCAACAAGACCAAACACACCTAACCCCTATACTGAGGCCCATTTGTAAGAGACCAGCCAATGTGGTATCCCCTTACGACTAAAAAAGGAGGACCAAGGCCACTGAAACAAGGGGGTTTGAACTCCGTCAAGTTAGAACAAACTCACACCTCGAGAGAAGGGGTGTTCATCCTCTCCCACTTAGAATAACATCCTCCAAAAGCTTACTGTAAATTTCACCATCACCATCCATCAAAGATCACATGAGTAGGGTGTTACGCCCCTAAGCGGCTCGAACCTGTGTAAAAAATAGCTTGCTTGCATCTCCCCTGCTTTTTATCGCGTGAAGGCTCGCCCGTTTCCCCGCACCCTTTCCTGTCCAAATCTCTAAGGGGTACCCACTTCCCCACTAGAGGAGTTTTGTACTCCAATGGTCTTTATTGTTCATATGTATGTAAGTATTTAACAAATTACATCAATGTAAACCAATTAAAAGGAGGGCTAGCATGTTGGTACAAACAGAACCCATTTGGAAGCCCCTAATTAAACACTCAACAAAAAAGGGAAAAAACACCTTATGTGTTACATATATTTTCTAAACAAACTAAATCTATCTTTCCTTTTAGAGATGATGAAGAAGATTTTAAAAGTTGCTTATAAGGATGTATTAATATTACGTAGTATAAACTAATAAATAGGTTAGAAAAAATAACTAATCAATGCTGATAAAGAAAATTTATAGAGAAATCATACTTTTTAGATGCAACCTATGCATGTTCATGCGAATGTGGCGAGCTGCTTTTCGAGTTTTTAATTAATAGTCATATAATTGCATTCGTGTGTTGATAAAAGGGAGTAATTAGTCACGTGTCGACAGAAAGTCAGTTTCTCCGGCAGGTTGGTCAACCAAAATTAGGTTTAAAAACCTAAGTTTTCGCTGCGGCTAATAAGACGGTCACTGGTTGGATATTTGGTCTGTGGACTTTTCACTGCAGCCATTGGCGTGGCCATTCAGCTCATCGGTGTAGCTAAGCGACTAACCGTGACAAATAAGTCGTGGCTGGCTTTGACCGAAAAAATGAACCAAACCATCAACAAAATGGCATAGCATAAAGAGAGCTAACAAAAAATTTAGCACGTATAACATCCGACCGAAATATAGCATTCAGGCCCAAAGTTTGATTAATTCCTGCACATATATCAAAGTTGCATTTTGTGGTGTTGACAAAAGGCAGGAGTAGTATAATGGTACAATACGTCCGTTGTCAACCAAAAGGCCAGGTTTATCCAGCAGGGGTAGCTATCGCATACGCACGTACGTACGTACATACTCCTACGCAAATACTGAACGTTGTATCGCGCACAAAATACTGATACATACGTATGCGTCACCGTACGTCCCTGTTGCACCTGCCAATTGCCATAAATGCCCCGGGTCACCACCGGTCTCTTCTCCCTCTCTCTCTCTCTCTCTCTCACTCGGATCAGCTTAGCTCCACCCAACCCCCAGACGCGTCGACTAGCTGAGCTGCTAAGCTTTCCCTTGGCTATATACTCTCTCTTCTCGCCCCACCCTACTCCTTCTAGTAGCACTAGTCCTCCTCACCTCACCTTCACCTCTTCTCCTCCACCGCTAGCTCTCCGTCGATTGATCGCGTCACGGCGGCGCGGCCAGGCCGGCGTCGTCCGTCGCCGTCAGGTGAGGGTACTACTACTGGCCGGCTACTGTTGTCTTCTTCTTCCTCCTGCTGCGGGTTCTGCAGGTCGGGTCGCGTCGCGTCGTGTCGCCTCTGATGGTGTAGCATCTCTCTCTCCGGCTTCGCGTGTGTCAGTTCTTGGCTGCTGTAATTAGCCTGGCAAGAGAGGTGTTCAGAATTCAGATCAGGCCGCCACAGCCCACCGCCTTGGGATGATGCGCACCTCTCTCTCAGGGGCTCAGGGCCACCCGTACTATAGCAGCTCTGGACCAGCGAATCCAATCGCCCCACTAGAAAACCAAACCCTAGTTATATCTCCTTGTGTTGCCTGTCCTTTGCTGGAAGCGGCGGCAGCAGAAACACCCAACCGATTCAGTTAATTTCTTGATCGATTTAATCGATCTCTGTGGCTTGCCCGCCTTGAATTTCGTTGCTTTTTTCGTCCGAAAGCTCTGGTTTTTACTGTCCTTGTGCTTGGGTCTGTTCCATCGATTGCCGAGAATTCGAGCATGCGATCGGTGTGGAGTTCACCGGTTGCGGGCTTGCGGCGATTAAAAAAAGCTGTGACTTTTTTTTTGTTCAGTTGAGGAGCTTTTTGGTTGAATTCATTTCAGGGGGGGTGATTTGATTAGCTTGTGTTGACGCATGCAGATCTGAGGAAGGTGAAGGGTTGCTGCTGCTAGGACATGCAGGGAGGCGGAGGCGGAGGCGGCGGTGGGGATAGCTCCGGCGGCGGCGGCGGGGACGCGCCGCGGCCGAGCAGGTACGAGTCGCAGAAGCGGCGGGACTGGCACACGTTCGGGCAGTATCTGCGCAACCACCGGCCGCCGCTGGAGTTGTCGCGGTGCAGCGGCGCGCACGTGCTGGAGTTCCTCCGCTACCTCGACCAGTTCGGCAAGACCAAGGTGCACGCCGCGGGCTGCCCCTTCTTCGGCCACCCCTCGCCGCCGGCGCCGTGCCCGTGCCCGCTCCGCCAGGCGTGGGGCAGCCTCGACGCGCTCGTCGGCCGCCTCCGCGCCGCCTTCGAGGAGCATGGTGGCCGCCCCGAGGCCAACCCGTTCGGCGCCCGCGCCGTCCGCCTCTACCTCCGCGAGGTCCGCGACAGCCAGGCCAAGGCCCGTGGCATCGCCTACGAGAAGAAGCGCCGGAAGCGCCCGCCCACCTCGTCGTCTCAAGCTGCCGCCGCAGCTGCTGCCACCTCCCCGGCGAGCCCAGCCGCTAGCCCGACGCCACCACCGCCGCCGTCGGAGAGATCAGCCGACGTGCGGCCGATGCCACCGGAGGGCCACTTCTTCATCCCGCACCCGCACTTCATGCACGGTCACTTCCTTGTACCAGGCGACGCCAACCCGGTCTCCACAGCCGGCAATGGCGACAACACCAACACCGGCGGCGGCGGCAGCAACGGCGACGAGATGGCGGTGGCGATGGCGGCGGTGGCGGAGGCGCACGCGGCGGGGTGCATGCTGCCGCTGTCCGTGTTTAACTAGCAATAATCAGATCAGCAGCATATAGCAAAATCAAGGTAGGGCTTAATCAAATCCGGAGGAGGGTTTAATTAATTACTCCACCTAGTTCGTTAAAACCGATCGATCGACGCATCTCATCATGATGGAATGATGGATTCGATTCGATCGAGCTATCAACGTAGCGCTACTGTGTATCTACTGTTTGTGTTCTTATCAAACTCTACTCTTTTGGTTACATTTCCTGAGCTGCTCGGAAGTCCCTGCCTGCTACTGTAGGGTTTTTAGTACTACTGTCATCATGCTTTGGCTTTCTGTAAGTTATGATCATCATCATCCATAATTAATATAATGCAAGGTTAATTAATTTATTTCAAGTGCAATCTGGACTAACTACCGTTTCTGTCTTTGCTAATAATTTGATATATATCGTGATGATGAACTGCTGGATGATATTTACATTTTGTTTTTGCTGTTTTTTTTCGTTCTATCCCTCGAATTACCTTCCAATTTAAAGTGGCATGAAATATTTGTCCGTGGCTTGCGTTTGCCATTACTACAAAGGTTACTGATTTTTTCTTTTAGTTATCACGCTTAATTAATTTCAGATAAGGCCTGAGCTATTTGTTCCCTTTCTAGAGAGACCATCAATGCAGGCCACTTTATATCGTGTGTGTTCAGACCTTCAAATTAATGCATGAATGATTATTGATGTCATTAGTCTCTTCCTTTGTCTCTCAATCTTTTTGGCCTCAAGATGATCTATGCAGAGGACATGGTCCAATATCTGGACATATAAATAATGTCAGAAATCAATTAAAGCAGCGACATTTTCTATTTTGACACAACATAAAAGTGTTGCCATTTCTTTTCTACCTTCTGTTTCAAGGTAGTTGTTGAAGTGTTCACTGCATTTGTTCTGTCCTTTTTTTTTTCTTATGAATCCACTCTGTGTGTCTATGAACATCCTTCTCTTTATCTTAAAAAAAAGGAGCTAATATTGTCCGGAGACCTTCAACCTCAGCCAACAGATCAATGGCAATGCTTGTGCGATGAATGTTCTTTTTTCTTCCTTTTTTTATGCTGTGGGGTATAATATTTTCCTCAAGACTTATATTTGCCAAAAAAAGATCAGGTATGCAAGTCCCTAGAACTATTTAAAAGCAGGTTGTCCACTCCTTTCCCGCGGTAATGTACTATCATGTTACTAATTATGATATCAACCATTGGTTTATGAGTCTTATTACTAGTAAAGAAAAGGTACTCCTTCCGTATTCTTTAATATATACATTTGTTTTAATTTTTTAAAATGGCGCTAGATCATTGTTTTATTTAAAAATTGACCATAACTATGTCAAATATAAGTAAACTTAAAAAATAACAATAAAACAAGTTATAAAAAACAATATATATTTAATAAAACTAACTGTCAAACGTCTTGTTCTGAAGTTCTACAGTCGATTATATTTAGAAGTGAAGATAGATCTACTATTAGTAGTTATAAATGATTGTATAAATAAATCCGGTCTAGTTCTATTGGGTTGAAAAAGATAAAACGATCTATATAAAATTTTCCTGCTTGTATAGAAATCCTTGAAAACTATCTCCACATTATTTTCGTCTGTAAACGAGAAGGGACAGGGGACAGACACTAGATTGATGAGCCTTACGCTAGTTACTGTTCGTATTTGACTATTTGTCAGCCTTCCGACCGAACTCGATAAAAGGTAGCTACACTGTGGAAACTTTTTCATGCCTCCTGTAATAAATTCCTGGCTCTACAGTGTGAAATATCAAGCAACAATCAGAAAGTACTGTGGGTGGCCTTAGCTAATTTTTGTACTGTTATAGTATTTTAGTAATTGCGAGGCTAATTACTACTCCACCCATTAAAAATTTAAACATATTAATTTTATAAAAACAAAAAGAAATTAAATTTATCTTATGGATAACAAAGATCAAGGAGTATATAAAGGCATCGAGCATATGAATTTTAAGATGTCTTCTTATGTTCGAATCAAACAATTAATTTATTTTATTTGAGTCTTAAATACATGAATACTATAAATATGACTAACTTATTTGAAAAAAATAAAAATAAGTCTAGTATTTTTTTATGGAGAGCGTCACAACAAAAATAGTTAACATGTTAGGGATTTTTTTAACCTTTTCAATTTTAAAAATAACTATCTTATTTTTCAAATCTGAACCATTTGTCACACAAAGTATCAGATCTGTCATTTGCTCTTCAGCTTATCAACCACAATCAAATTTGAATTTTAGACAGTTGACTTTGATGGTTTTATTTTGTAATTATTTTTAGCATTTATTTTTAAAACACTATATATATGTGTGTGTAATTTATGCATAATTTTAAGTCGCTAATAAGCATTACACACTATAATCACACTATAATAAGCTATTGACAAAATGATGGTACGGTAAAATTCAGTACACACACCACATCATTTTAAAAAACGCCAATAATAAAGATACCAGTACAGATTAAAAATCCTACTGAGAGTAGTTTCCAGCATTTTTTTAGTTTTTACCGGTGGTGACTATTAATGAAATGAGTAGATCGATTCATGGTGTGAGAAATGGCTGTCCATTTCTTCACACGTAGGAGTACGATAGCAACACATTTTTCACGTCGGATTCAGCTAGGCATTGACCTCCACCACTACAACTATATACGATCCGAACAGAGTTCTTCTTTTTTTTTTCTTGATATGATCACGAAATGGACCGTGTTGATTGATTGACTGGCCGCGAGTGCAAATGTGCGTGGATTGACGAGACGGATGAGACGTTTGCTTGCAACCATTTCATCGCAAAACAGGAAAAGCCCCCATGGTCAATGGCTTGGTTGGTGTCTCTGCGTGTGTGGCTTCGCTCGAGGTGATGATGGAACAGCCATGGGAGTCTGTGAGCTTTCTTGTGCTTGATGATTAGGGGCACTGGATTGATGATAAGAGGGATACTGATTCCCAAATCATTTGATTCCTCTCAAAGGTCTACAGATATATAGCTGGAGTAGCGTTGATCATTGCACTCATCAATCTCTCTGAATACACATTTGGATTTGATCACTGGCCATTGCATTGCATGCGTCCATTGTTTGTCTTTGTCCTTGGACTACATGTGCATACTGGAAGAGCAGTGGCTCTCTTTTTTTGTGTGTGTGTGTGTCCACAGGGAGGTCAATGTCAATCTGATGGGTGAGATCTCCAGCAATGTACTGGTACAGTGTTGTACAGTATGTGTAGGTAGGCACTAATACTGCAGGACAAAACACAGCTTATGTGTGTCATGCTTAATTACAGTACATTCACCCTGCTCTTTGATCATCATCTACTTATAAAATTTTTAAAGTTTTTTTTTCAAAATAATTAGTATATAACAAGTGTCTTTTTAAAATTTTTTGTGTAAAAAGTAAATGCTCGTTGTTAAATATATATATATGTATGTAACTAACCAAGATTAATTTTTATTGGTGTAACTACATGCAATTAATATTTAGAAGATAAAATAATATGTGGAACACGAAGCGACGAAACACCTTGCTCGATAAAAATTAATTTCAAAATTGTAGAGGTTTTGTTGTTTTTGGTCTTGAGGTCTTGTTTAGGTGATGATAAAATTGGAATGAATGGAGTAGTTTTACTCTACCTCATGTAGTATTCCACATATTATTTCCATGACTCTAAACTAAATGCTACAATATTATGTTTTTCCCGTGTAATAGTAGTGGTTTTGGAACTTTCCTGTGTTTATAGTTTTTATTGGAATGCAACGGGCATGATATATATTATTTCTGTGTTTTTTCTATTGGCGCATTTTCCCAATACTGTAAGGGTTCGTCTTACACAGATCAGATTGACCTGCTACAAACAGTGACAAATTGCAGAAGTAGTAAAAAAAACAGTGACAAAATTGTAGTAGTACTCCAGCATCAGACCGAATAAAGCAGGTTAAAGCTGCCAGAGTTTTGCATTAGAATCATGCAACCTTTTGTTTAGTGGGTTACTACTACATGGGGTAGTACACCCTCCATAGTACAGTAGTATATATCTATATTCAACACTCATTCTGGGAAATCCCAGCTTAATATTAATGTACAAGCAACATACCTGCACCTGTCTCATGCACACTACGACTTTGTATCAATTCACTCCCTCGATCTAGGGTTGAGTATTCATATGATCATATCCAAACAAAGGATATGCATGCAAGGTCCCTCTCCTTTTCAAACAGTGCTCCTATATAATCAGAGAGCATTTCTGAAACATGTTCGAAAGGTCTCACCTTGACCTTGGTCATTGCCCATATGCTTAGCAGATGCATGCAAATGGAATAGAATAATATGGGCATCCTATTGGGAAGCCTCTTGCACTGTTCCAAGCTCAGTGTCTCTCTCTCTCTTCTCTCTCTCTTGTTGTTATTGCTTGCTAGTAGCTCCAGGCCACAAGGAGAGAAGAAGGACCCTGCAGTTGACCACCAGGTACATGGCATTTGTGCATACATGCATGCAATTGCAAAGTGGTCCAATTCATGCAGATGGGGGAAGGAGCATACACAGCAATGAGGAGGACAACAAATAGTGGTGTGTGAGGCCATGGAGAGATCCATCACTCATGGATCCATGCACATGTAAGGAGAGTACTCTTACAGTGGCCTCCTCCTGGCTTGTTCTAATGCTACCAATAGACTAATATGAATCATTGATCCCTCTTACTTCATTTGGAAACATATAATTAACTCCTTGGTTTAACTACGGCCTCTTTCTCACAGAAAATTCATTCCTAGCTACGAATATGAATAAACAGTCCAGGTGTATAGCAAGAAATAAAGTTTTTAGGTTGGAGGTGGTATATGATATACTCCATCTGGCATGAAAAAAGTTGTTTTGGACTTTCAAAGTCAGTGTTTATACAACTTTAATCAATTTAAAAAATAGTTGTGTAAATGTAATACTACAAATTTGGATATGTCATTTTCATATACTACCAAAACCTATATTTCAAATGATATTTGTCGATGCAATTAACTCGTATTGACTACACGCATTTTAAAACATCTTTTTTTTACCGAAGAGATTATTCTATCTATCTATCTAACTCAAAGTTTATTAAACTTCCTTAAAACGCTCTCAAGCTGCCATGTGACATTTTAAAAACGCTCTTAAGCTGACATGTGATGCTTTACCAAATTAGACAAAATCATCTATCCCTTAATTTTCATTTAAGTTGATGGGTCCAATAGTATAAACCATTAGATTAGATTTATCTTAAACAACATTTTAACCCAACTCCATATGTGCAGTTTCCTCTCCCTCCTATTCTCCTGCTAAATTACTTAGATGGAAATTTATTTTATAACAATAAATTTTAAATAACTATAGATATTTAAATTATATGCTACTTTTATGCGCACCTTCCCTCTACGACCTCCCGTTCTATTTCCTCTCTCTTGTTAGTTAGATAGAAATGTATTTTATGATAATAAAATTTGAATAATTATATATATTAAATTATATATCTAATTTTTATCCACTTACATCATTTAAAAAATTTTAAGTAACATATTGTTTGAAATTAAAGTTTATACTATTATATGTAATGGTGTGTATTGCCTAATTTATATTTAAAAAAGTGAATCCATTATTTTAAACTATTTCTTAGTAAAAATATTTTCCCATCGATTTTTATTTAAACTAATAGATCCATTATTTAGTCCATCATATCTATCCTTTTTAAACAAAGCCTCTTAAGACTTCTCTTTGGTCCTCCGCACAACGCATAAATACAACTTTACTTTCCGCATGCATGAGAAAATGTCGTACCTGAGATAGCTAAGGTGATTACGATAATAAATTTTAAGCAACTCTAAACATTTTAATCATATAACTAAGTTTTATCCACTTACATCATTAAATATTTTCAAATAACACACTTTTTAAAAATAAAGTTTACACCATTATATTATCTACATTGACTAATTTATACTAAAACCAGTGACCCGCTATTTTAAACTATTTTGTAACAAAAAAATAGTTACACACCGATTTTTCACTTAAATCGATGGATCCACTGTTTAGACCACCAAATCTATCTTTTGTTAAAAACAAAGTCTCTGAAGACTCCTCTATCCGACCCATTGGCCCTCTGCACAACGTGCGCGTGTGCTTTGCCTTTCACACACATGACGAAGTGTCATATCTAAGGCAACTAAGGTGATTTACCAAGAGGATCACGACCATTGCACGCTACCACTTTATCAAGGTGAAGACAGATCAATTCATAAATTAATGACGAGTGGTTCTATTAATAATGTGAAAATAAGTTGAAGGTGTGATAGAGAGAGAAAAATTAACCATTGTGGGTTAATGTTTTGCAATATGTAGATTCATGTAAGCTTAAACGGATGGTTGACTACCTAATTCTATGTGTATTTAGATTTTGAACTCATATAGGTGAATGACATTATTAAATTATGAATGTGAGCATAATATTAATCAATATCGACCTTTAACTAGAACAAGGGTATTTTAAGGGAGTCTTAAGGGTTTTTTTTGGTTTTGGGTTTTCATTTGCACTCTTCCCAAGTTCTTAATGATGTATTTCATAAACAAATAAGTATAAATTTTCTAAAAATGCTTTTGTACAATGAGTTTTTAACCTTGTAATAATTCATTCGTTTATACCCTCGAATAGCTATCATAGATAATTCTAATAACAAATTATAATCTTATGTTTCAACGATACGGATGTCCGTGCATGTACGTGGGCTACCTTTTTTCTAGTTAGATAAAAATGTGCAAGGTTCAAACTATTTCCATTACTAGATCACCCTTAAAGTCGTCATGTAAGCCATACAAGTGGAAACAATGAAAATGTGCAAATGGTGCATGCATGATGCAGCTTTGTTGCAAAGAGCAATGTGAGCTATAGCAGCTTTTCACTGCATCAGCATGCGGTGCATCTTCTAGAATCCAATTCCAAATGATGAACATTGTGCATGTGTGTGCCTTTGCATCACATTGCAAGCACACCAAAAGGGCAAAAAGAAAAAAAAAGACATGTGGTAGATCTTGACCACGCTTTATCACCTCCCTTTTATACTCATTTCTCCCCTCTTGTCTTCTTCTCACCACTGTACATTGGCTGCAGCAGGGGGTCCGTTTAATTATTGACATATATTTGGCATGTCAAGTATGGGGCAGAGGAGCTAATTTGGATTTTTGGTTGGGTTAATGGGTACAAAAACTATGTCTAAACGGGCCAGGCCAAGGTACGTTACGCCAATTGTTTTGGCACAAAGGTAGGGCACATATAGTTTGTCCTTGTCACGTTCTTCCAAAAACCTACTGTTCGGTTGATGAACTTACTAGAATTAGTAGGTAGCTCAACCAAATGGATGATACATGCATGTACATTCACCTCACGTCACACACAAGTAGATGGTCGGAGTTCACAGTGCTACCGTCCCCAATTGTCGTGTTCAGTTGTTGAAACCGGAATGCAGGGATTAATTTTATGGGATATATTATTCACGTGAAATGGGTCGATCCTTATTAAGAGTATTTTGATATAGAATATATTCCCCGTTGTTTCGAAATGCTATCATAAAGCATAATTTTTAGGAGAAAAAGTGTCTGTAAAATAACTTTTTTTTGTTGAAAAACAAATCCTGCTTGGATGTAGCTTAAGCCAACTACTACACCAAACAGCACAGCTGCTGTACTAAAATTGTTGCCGCACAACGCTGCATCGATCAGTCGACACATGGCATTTTACAGAAAAATACTCCCCTGCTGCTGTGCAATTTCATTTTTTACTGGAGCAGTACGTAGTACTATTTGCTCAAGTCCCAAAGTATATAATTTGTCTTCTCTTTTGTCTTATAATAAATTTAGTTTTTGATAATTATTGTGAAAAAAATATGTATTAAAAGTAGATAAAATTGTGAACAATTTTATTAGGATTAGACAAAATAAATAGTATTTTAATTATTTTATTTGTGATACGTAGTAGGAAATAGATTAAAAAAAATAAGTTATTTCAAGTAGGAGGGGAGGTGGTCGTCCCTCCTGGTAGTACCAGCCAATCTGCCATCACCGGCCCTGAGCAAAGTGATCCCGGCCGTAGATATTACATGTCACATCGATCACGGAGGCGAAAATAACACTGGCCGAAAATTTAAACGCATGTCGGATGGATCGACCGCAATCGGTCAATCGATTTAAATTCAGGAAACAAAAGTTTGCTGAATTAAATTACTCTTTCCAAGCATCACCGATCCTGACCTGACGTCTGAGACAAGCAAGAAATGATTTGATAGGACGTGTTATTGGGGCCGTGCCTTTAAATTAATTTTCTCTTTCACACTGCCGATTTCCGTCACCGATTTTTAAATTCTCATCGGCGGCTGCGTGTGCATGCAATTACTACTCCTGAAACAGTTGGGTTTAAATTTCGTCTACAGTTTGCAAGAGCCGGCGATTCAACTGTTTGCGAACCGCATCTACAAATATCCGGAGCAGTGTCCAGGTTTGTGCACAGTGCACTGTGTTAGTACTACTTCACTACAAACCCTCACAGAAATGGAAACGAATTAATTTTGACAAGAAATAAAGCAACAAGTTTGCACCGAGTTTGAGGAAGCAAATTAATTAAAATCCTACTCCAGCTACTAACAGTATCAGTGGTAGTAGTACAATTTTTTTTATGGATCGAACGGGATGTCCGTGTGAGCTACAGTAGTGTAATCTCACCCCGAACAGTGGATTAGTAGTAGCAGCAGCAGCATATCAGAATGACGATGAGAGGGCAAATTTATTGGCTACTCTAGCTAACCACACGAGTGAGATGCAAACATCTCGATCAATAGAGCATCCATGGCAAGGACCAAGGAGGAAGAAGGAGCTATCCATTCCAAAGTTGATTGGTGATGCAGCGTGACTCGTCGTGGAAATGTCATTGTTCCCCCTAAAAAGCAAAAGAGAAAAAGAAAAAAAAACTTTGGCGCCAATCCAACGTGAACGTCATGGTTCCCTTAAAAAGAACCCGTTAAATCCTACTAAAATACTACTACGTACTACTAATAAAATAATACTAAAGAGAGTGAGTTTTTTTATAAAAAAAACAGAACTTTTTTAGAGTGAGGTGAAATAAACAAAGCGGTGGCCGTCCCGTCGCCGCGGATACGGCCGGACGGACTCCCGATACGATATCTGAGCTCACGATAGATCTCCCTGCTGGTTTTCTCTCGTCGCCGTCGTCTAACCTGCCGGCCGGGCTCACCGGCGGGGGTTGGCTCCGATCGAGCGATTCGATCAATCGGCCGGTGGTGTTGTCACGTCGTGGAGGGTGATGGCGATGTGATGGGTGGTGTCAGCGGCGAGTGGCGGTGCGCCGCGTGTGCGCGAGGTAGGGCCGCCGGTGTCGGCTGCCGCCCCGACATGGCCTCCAGACGACCTCGCGGATTCCCCGTAATACCGCCGCTGCTACCGGACCCAACTAACACTTCCAACTAACGTCACAAACACCACCCCAGCTATCCGTCGGATTAAGTTCAGGTTTAGTTCGTTCAAAATTATATAAAAAGTTTTTAGATTTCAGATACTCTTTATAAACTTTTAGAGTTTAGAAGGATTGTAACCTAAAATTATATAAAAATTATACCCTTTACCCAATATACATCAATGCATATTAAAAAAATTCACATATGCATCTAAACACCTATTTGTGTAAAGTTTATGGTCACAAATTTTAAGATGTAAAAATTTGATATTATAAATAAAACTAAACAAGACCTAATTTGCTGTAACACCAATTTTCGCTAGCACGGTTTTCACATGCTTAAGGATAGTATTTCATAATAAAACTATCTATATAAAACGTGTTTTAAAATAGAATTATCTATTAATTTTTGATAGATTTAGAGTTTCAAATCTTACATAATTTTCAACCAACGGAAACAATCTTTTTAATAAAATAATAATAATAAATAATATGTTTTAACTAAGTGTAAGTGTTTTGTAATAGTATAAGTGTTTTGTAATTGACCGTAAATACTTTGTAACTAAGTATAACTTTAAATTAAATTTATAGGTAGATTCAAGATTCACGGAGGAGAAATAAAAACAGAAGCCTAAAAACCTTATGTCTAAGTGAAATAACGCAATTATTTAAAAAATTTTAAAACCTTTTTATAAACTAGCAAAATGTTCGTGCGTTCGACGGACGACGACGCGAGAAGGAAGCGAGCGATAGCGCGGGAGCTCCGAGCAGCGATGGGAGGAAAGGGCATAGGCGTGGCGTGGACAGGGATAGGAGGGAGGGCGCAGGAGATCTTTTTCTATCCAAACCTTTTTTCAAGATTAAAACTATGGGTTAATTTTATAAACACTTAAGAAGTTTTAAAATAATCGAGATAGACAAAAATTTTAGGTACAAACACTACTTGTTTTATAAATAGTTATATAGATTATAGATTTAGAATAATTAAAACTCAATAAACCATTCGCTAACAAAGTTTTCGTGTTACGTGGCGGAAGCACTTCCGAACGCCTTAAACCTCGTTGATTATCCGATGGGACTTGTGTAAAAACGACAGTATAAGGCCATCTCCAATGGTTATAGATAGTTGTTAATTTCTCTAATAATTTAATTATTAGCACATGGCTCATAAGATAAATGACCCTATATATCATCCTCACATAGTTTTGTAGTTTATGTAAGAGACTATCTCTTGTATAAGAGATAGCTTTTATCTTTCCTTTATGGCCTAATACGTGAAAAATTTGCTTTTAATGGCGCGCTTGTGAGGAATGGGAGTGAAAGGAATTTGTAGGCAGGCAAGTGTACGTGGCAACAACTCATATCTCGCGCGCGCACACACGAGGGTTGTCTCGTACGGCGGGCGTGCGCGTCGCGACGTGCCACGTCCCATCACGGAGTGGGGGCCGGCCCCACCTGTCATCGCCCCCACGCACGCTGATCGCGCGTTTGGTGGATCTTAGAGTGCCACCTGGCTGCATGCTTAGCGCCGGTTTTTGACCTGCCTCCACCAGCGCGTACCTTCCTTCACCTTCTGGATGCATTTTAATACACTAAGTGTCTACTCACATAGTTGCCAAAATAAACATTTTTAAAATTTGACAATACTAATTTTTTTACAAATTAACAATATTATCAAGTTTTGGTAAAATAAAACAAAATTTTATTGATATTACCAATATTTGATAACAAACAAAATGTAGCTACGTGGCTGTTAATTTTATCAATTAAAGATATGGTTTAAAATGATATTATTCTGAAGTTGCTTTAATTTTTTGTCCAAAAATATAAATGCAGAAGCCGGTATAAATTTGCTGCCACCTGTCTCTCTATGTAGACAAACGTACAATCCATCCTTATAATCATTTTTTAAGACATCAAAATGATATACGTTAAGATTAAAGAAATTATCATAAAGGCCTAAACACCTCCGAAACAATCTTGTTATTATTAATAGATATATCAAATATTATTAAAAATATAACTAGTCGAAATACGAGTACCTATGTTTAAGTCTTATAATTAATCCGAACATATATGTCCCAGCAAAAGGAAACGTAACTAGGTGAGCTTTTGCTAGGTTGGCATACACACTAATTACAAATGACGAACTACCCTAATTAAATCTTTGCTTCAATTAGCAACAGTGGTTAACTGTAGCTAACGCTGGCTACGGCCACTGCGTGTGGGTCCCACCGCGCGGGAGGCCCCACGCGCGTACAGTAAAGCTGCAGCATGGCAGCCTTGCGTCGGTGGCATGTACAGTGTCGCCGTATACCCCATCCATCGCGTGAGTCATTTCGTTCGTTCACTTCGTCATCAACATTCTCCAGCAGCAAGAGGCATGGATTAATTGCTGCAATAATCGCTTTGATCCATATCAGCAATGCCGGTAAAAAAAACCCCGTATATTTCTTTTGGCTGAGTACGATTTTATTTTGTTTAGCCATTGAATTTGAGGCCGTATCTAAGCACAGATGTGAGTTAGACCCTGTCTGGGAGGAATTTTTTTTTAACCTTTGCTAAACGAGTTATTTTGTAACTGATTTTGAGAAAAATCGCTTTAAATAATTCAACAATTATACAATAGAAAGTAAGAATCATCTGAAAATCGGTTTTTCGAATCAATCGAAACCAGTTTCTTCCAAAATTACCTAAAATCACATGAAATATTGTTTTAATTATTATTTTATTATACCAATTCGATTCTCTACGAATCTGATTTAGAAGAATTAAAATATAGAAGAATTAAAATATAGAATCAGATAATCATATAATCAAGAGCACTGTCAACAAACAGATCCCTAATTAAAACCCTATTAAAAAATCATGCGAAGTTACTCCATCAGTAAAAGAAAAATGCTGATAAACCGTTCATGATAATATTAACAAACCAATTAATGATCACCAAATAGCCTGGATCCTGTCTCCTAGCTGTTCCCTTCACAATTCTATTATCTCCATGTGTGCGCGTCAAAATTAATATTAGTGAACAGTAAAACCGGTAGTACGTCAGCTGCTATGCATGGCACATTGTTTCTATAAGTTCTAACACGTTCTATAAATCCGTTACACTATTTATATGCACGAATGCTGGAGCAGATTTTGGTAGTAACTTTCGTCATTAATTTAACCATATGTCGCCTATGGTGACTGTTGGAAGCTTAATCTAGAACTTGGTGTCATCTTGTCATGGAGTGCAATTCGAGTAAGCTAGCAACAGTGTACGTACGACGACTAGGCCGGTACACACGAGGAAAACTGCGAAACAAGTAGACATAAAAACCATAAATTAGGCTGCAGATCTACCTGCAAATAATAAGAGCTGTTTGACGAATTAAATCTGAAACACTGTGCACTGAGGACGATCGATGCATGCACTGTATGTCCTGCTACGTCTGATGGTAATGCACTGATGCACACCCTAATTGTCTGCAGAGTTTAATCAGTGGGTTCAATTCTCATCTATCCAGTATTATCTTAAACGAAATTAAACGACCGTATAAATGACCGTCTAAATGGTTTTAAAGGGTAAATGGATGTTATTCGTTCTGTTTTGCATCTATTCGGTTTTCTAAACGGTTGACACGTCTAATCGGTTCGGGACGAAAAAAACGGTCTACAAAACTTAAACAAGGCGGTTTTTAGGCGGTTTGAACCGATTTAATCCATCGTTTAGGAGATATTGCTCAGGACAGCACGAGAAAAGCCAGAAAATAGAGCCGACAAGCGGGTAAAACCTAAACAACACGCTGCTCGCAAGTCCTCACAACTCAAAGAGAACGCACGCCGTCGCCGCCGCAATACCTCCGCCGTCCGCCGCCCGTGACCTCCGCCCCGTGAACAGAATTGCTTTATATGTATATACATATATATATATATATTTAATTATGTCTCAATGAATGAATGATGAGGCGATGAGAGAGATCCAGAGCCACATTTCTTCTCGTTCTTTTGGGGGAGAGGCACACCTGTGGCCCTGAAGTTTTCTGATGTGACTTTGAATGCAAGTGCAAGTGTGCTGAATTTCCAGCGGACCAAGTCGTTGAAATTAAGAAGAAATCCGGAAGGTTGCAGGGATTGGGATCGGGATCGGGACACGGGAAGACGACGACGCGGCTGCGCAAGTGCGAGTGACAGCACGGGGCAGCCGGTGTATGGAGACACGGACGGATTGCTCGATCTACTGCTACTCTCCAGCACGAGTGTGTGACAGCTGCTGCTGACAGTAACAGAGCCACAGTAAGGCCTGTACCTTTCGGCAGATTTCCTCTCCTCCCATCTGGTTTGGCCGTTTGGGTTGTAGTATAGCTCGATATCATCACATCATCTTGTCCTCTAGCTTGCCACTTCATTTTGTCCGTTGGATTATCCAATCAACGGATCAAATTAGGATTTCTCTGATCTATCCTGCACCAATGATTGGTGCCACCGATGGCAAATGACAAGTCTTCTGTTCGCTTAAATTGCACCAACAAATCCGAATATCTCTACACGACGGTATGGAATGTAACCTAAACTTTGGGGTGCATAGATTCATGCCAGCCTAAGCTTAGGTATGAGTAATTTTTTTAAAACCACACATATTTTTAATTAAACTATAAAAAAACTATATAGATAGATTTTAAGGCGTTGTACTGTACAACTACATATTTAGTATCAAATTTATTATAAAACTGTATATTTAAAATAAAAGGTAACAAAAACTATAGGCTAAACAATAAATTTATCGTAAAATTACATATTTAGTGTTAATTTAATCACAAAACTATAAAGTTTATAGCTGTAACATAATGATAGTGTTAGGAATATGAACTTTAAAATCTGTAGTTTTAAATATGTAGCTACGTAATATTTGGTTTTAAATCTATTTTTTTGATAAATTTGACGCTAAATCTTTATTTCTATGATCAACACGTTAAATCTATTTTTTCTCTTTTATTTGTCCTAAAATAATTTTATTTTTTAAATTACATAATCAGAGTTTATAAAAGTAAGATATATATATATATATATTATTAATAGATAAAATGAGAAATAAATTTTATTGGTATATATGATTTAGTTTTTTATTGATATATATGGAATGGACATAAAAATAAATTGATTTTGGATAGATGGAGTACACCTACAGTACTCACTTAACATGAGATTGTACCCATCTTTTCTGCGTGCATTTTGCTGGCTGGCTACCACCCAATGTGTGTCAAGCCTATACTGGCAGTGTGACAAGTGACAGCAGTAGCCAGCCACAACCCCCAAGATCCTGCCTCCGTAGTGGAGAAGAAGATCGCAGTAGAAAAGCACATCAAAATAGTAAAAGTATAGAGCGGTCATGTCTCGAATCATGGATGCAAGATTGCAGGGGCGTAATCGCCGCTTAAACAAATGCGGAAACCTACTGGTCGTCCGGCGTTACACGTCGGCCCTGTCGCCGGCTGCGGCTTAAACAAATCGGCCGGTCGCTGTGGACGACGACGCATGCAGCTTGCCGCTGCCGTCGCTGCTGCGGCTGATGGGACGGCGCCGGCCTCCGCCCTTGGCGGTGGCGGTGGCGGTGGTTTGCAACCAGAAATATTACCGGCAAATGTAAATAAAGGCATGCTTATATTTATCTATATTTATAACTATATCTATCTATAAAAAATAAAGTAAGTAATATTTTTATTCAAAATTTTTCGCTTGATTGTTTTGCGAAAACTTCTTAAGTGTTTATAAAATTAACATAGCTTCAATCTTGAAAAAAATGAGAGCTTGGATGAAAAAAAAGACCTCCTGCGTCTTTCCCGCCCGTCCTCATCCGCGCCCCGCCCCACGCCCCTCCCTCCCATCGTTGCTCGAAGCTCCCACGCTACGCCTGCGCCCCTCCCTCTCGTCCCCATCCGCGCCGTGCCCCGACTTCACCTATTGTAACGCACGAACACAGTTGCTAATATATATATCTATCAAATTTAAACGTTTGTAAATTTAAAATATTAAAGATATTTATAGGTATAAAATATATTATCATCAAATTTTAAGCTTAACTTAACTAATTTACTACAGAGTAAAAAAACAAATTTGGGATGAATAGTAACATGACACATTCATATAAAATTTTTATTTTTTTGTTCACTAAAATAAAGTCGAGTTGGACTTAAGCTTTGGTACGAATGTATTGCATGTCTATACCTATTTTCAGTAACTTTTTTAAAAATTTACAAAACTTCAAATATGGTTTTTTCATGTGTTTAACTCCTTTGATGATTTTTAGTGGATATTTCTCCGTATATATATAGACACACACAGTAGTTACAACCTTTTAATTAATAAGTAATACTATGATTTTTATTGAATAGGTAGATAATTTTAAAATTTAAAAAGAGAGAGTCAAGAACTCCCTCCGTCCTTAAAAATAAATGCACTTCTCTATTTTAAATTAGAAACAGAAGTACGTTTATTTTGAGACGAAAAGAATAGTATATAATTTCTGTTTTTTAATCAGTACATTTTTAAAACCTTTTAGATAGTGTGTATTTTGTGCGATAGTTTTTATATAAAAGTTAATTTGAAATATTAGATAAAGTTATTTTTAAAGTTATAATTATTAAAATATGTGCTAATGGTTTTTTCGTCTACTAAATTTTATTTTCGTTTTTAATAGAAACAAAACAGCAGTAAAGCTCGTGGTAATAGTACCTTTTGCGTCTGATTCGTCGAGATGTTGCTGTACTGTTGGGCTTGGGAGACGATGGCGTGTGAAGAGGTGATCACCTCCTGTTTCCTCGTTCTGCTGCACACTCTGAGACAGACAAAGGTTACTGTACGAGTATATGTGGTTAGTTGCTTTGAATTTTGGTGCTTCAAGTAACGAGGCGTGCTTGTGGTTATTCGTTTCTTGTTTCCTTTAAAGAACACGCCGTTTCACTGTACTTGTGATTACAAGTAGGAGGGATACTATTGTACCTTCGCGGTGTTATCATATATATTTGCACAAGTACATATGTTTATAGGAGTAGATCACACTGTAGACAACCCAAATAGTATGCTACGTACGTAGGAGTATTGCCATATTTCATGTGTAAGACTAGACTACCTTCCAGTAATCTATGAGAGAAAGTACTAGTATGAAACAGAGGCCTACATGACAAATCGAATCTAAGCCCACGCAGAGAAACATCAATTGGGCCAGCCCAATTCAATAAGATGATAACGTTGAGTAAGAAAACTCATGTTTGTCAATCAAGGCATCAAGCATTTGGTTTGAGTGAACGAATGAATGACATGAGAATTAACATGAAACCTAACACGTTAATCGGGCAGTAACCGTGGCGGCGTTATGCACTCGTCCTCGGTATAAATCCCAGCGATTTTGCAGCGGCAGCAGCAGCAGGAGCAAGAGCAGAGAAACCACTCGATCGTAATTAAACACACGAGCCGGCCGGCCTCTTCGATTTGTACAAAGCTAACGGCGAGTCCAATGGCCGGCAACGGGTACGCAGGCGGCGCCGCCGTCGTCATTGTCCTCGCCGTGACGGCCGCGCTGCTCGCGTCGTCGTTGGCGCCGGCTGACGCGTTCCGCACGTATTTCCCGGAGGACGAGGAGCTGCTCCGTAACAAGGGCAGAGGAGCCACGGTGGTGATCACGACGGCGGTGCCAGGGAGCCCGGTCTCACCAGCCGGCGCCCCGAGCGGCGTCGAGCTCATCGCGTTCGCGGAGCACGCCGCCGACGTCTCGCCCGGCCCCGCGCCGTCGGCCGGCGTGGACTCGGAGCGCGCGGCGGCGGACGACGTGATACTACCCTGAATATTTATATATATGTTCACGCGCGACATGACACGTATGAAACGTATAGTGCTGTGCTTGATGTAATAAAAAAACGAGTTTTGACGATTTTGTCATGCATCCTGGCTAAACAAATTGTTGTTATCGTTTTAATACGCTAATACGTGCTGCATGCTCTACAAATTTGTTATTTGCCCCGTACTGGTAGTCCAGATGCTGTTTCTTCATCGTTTAGTATGGTTATATGTTGCGAAAACTCATATAACATCCACACCATGTGCTTACATTGAAATGCAGGATTGTTTACCTGACACATGAATTTTATAGTATTCCAATTGGAATTAGTTCAATTCATATAAAATCATCCAAACTTCCTGCCTGTTTCTGGAATGAGGGAGACGCCGATCTGAGACCTGAACTTGCTTTTGGTAGCTTTCAGTAGGCTTATGTTATTTTAGAATTATTAGTATATATACTCCATATGATTCGGGATGGTGGATCACGTGGCTGTTAGCAAACTAAGTTTATCTAGCTTTTTTTCTTTTCTATATTGCTAGAATAACTAATTCATCGTGCACATAAAACAAAATGACTCATTAAAATTCACTAATTTTTAAAAATGAATCAATATAATTTTAAAAACAATTTTCGATATATGTTTTTTTAAAAATATCATTTAAAGAGTACATGTAAAAAAGAAAAAAAAAGAAAAAGATGGATTGAAAAAAGTTAACAAACGATCTCAGCCTAAGAGCAGCTCCAGTCCGGTTCGACTCTCCAGTCTACGGACGCCGAACAAATTCGATAGCTACAGAGTTAACATCGATTTGTAAGACCCACATGAAAAATCTCTGAATCATCTGTATCCGCTCCAACTCACGCGAACGAAACTTTGTAGACTATATGCAACAAAGAATTTTTATGTGCAACAAAGAATTCTTTTTAATGACTAGTTCAAGTCTCTAGAGGTCGATTCTATTTTTGACACGCAACAATCGACTGCCACAATTTCTTTTTTTTAATTTATTTTTTAAACGGTTGAGTTCAACTCTTTTGAGTCCTATTTTGTTTCTAACACGCAACAATCGACTGCCACAATATGATATGTTCATTTTTTTCGTATGGTTCACTTTAGCCCAGGATTTGACATTTAGATTATCGTCATCCCGCGATAAGGCGGTTATCAAAAATCGTGTAGTTATCGTGATGTATACCGTAATTTTAACCATTAAAACCATTACCATACGCGATAACCATGATAACCGCACGATTTACTTTAGCCTCACACTCAAGTTGCTCTGTAACTTGATTCATGCAAACCCTCTCTTTCTTTAAAAAAAGAAGAAAAAAAATCTAAAATCATTTGTTTTGAGGAATCTTAAATACAAAAAAACTTCTATGGAATTCAAATACCTGAAATTCCTCCATAAACTGTTTCTTCTCCCCCTCCTCCCCCCAAATATAGTCTCATTAATAGTTTCAACTTCTCCCAAGACATAAGAGCATGTTTAATGATAAAGACAACTATGATCTCTTAGATAATAAAATATTATTTAGAGACTATTTCTTTACAACAGTTGAGACTATAAATGCTCTAATCATTATCTCAAAAATATTTTTATTACTATTCTTTTCAATTTTTTTACCCTCATGCAATCATGTTTTCATATTATAGAGGCTAAGAGTCGTTGTTATCAATAGCAACGATGTTTGATCTTACCAAACATAAGCCCCTTAGCCCCTAAAGCCCCTTAGCAACGATGTGGGCTAGACTGGATGAAGACCATAAGCCCATTAGCACTTAAAGTCTTTGTTTGACCTTGTCGTTCAAAAGAGGACAAGATCAACTCATGCTTAGAGGAATGAAAGAAGAGAAATGCATACTAACGGCTTACATGAGTAATAAAGAGGAATAAGAAGGAGAACTACACTTGAATGATTCCAACCGACATACCCACACACAAACATTTGTTGCCTCATTCCGTTGAGAAGGTGCCGGTCAATGCCTAAAATAAGATCATAACGTTGTACATGAAGCACGCTAGCTTCTGTTCCAAATTCATGGTTGTGTAACTTAAATTGAAGGTTATCGCATTTGGTACTGGTCAATAACTTACGGTGAGACGAGCATCCCTATACCAACGTGTATCCACACTAAGGTTACATCTTGATAGTCACACGATGCGTGCCTTAGAGCAAGTACTATAAGAGCAAGTTTTATGGTAGAGGTGACTACTACCTCTAATTTCATGCATGCCATATACTCCCTCCATCCAAAAGTTTAGAACTTATTTTTTTGTCATCAAGCCGAAGAAAAAATAACTCGTCTGCATGTAACAAAGACCAAGGACATACAACCAATAAATATTAAGATGACTAATTAGATTTCGGTCCATAATTTAATTTAGCATTGGAGACTATAAATATATCTAACTCATTTAAAAAAATGGAAAATAAAATAAGTCTTGGATTTTTGGATGGGGGAGTATAAATTAAGAGGTAACATGTATAACAACAAGTATAATAAAGCTGATTCAGCTAGAGATAACAAAGTCCATATCTGCTAACTCCTAGCTGAAGGAGAAAGAGAAGAAGAGAGAGAGAGAGAGTGAAGTGGGCGCTTGCAGGAGTGCCGAGCAATTAATATAACACGAAAGTAGACGCTACCACCCTCCCGCAGCCGGTGTGAGCGCTAGTTGATCCCGTGTGCACAAACACACATAATTACACACGAAGGATATATTTCATCACAGAAAATCACGCGAAGGATAGATTTCATCACAGAAAATCAGTATGTACATGCAAGTATTAAACATGCTCAATATTCTATGGAGACCATGTATAGTCCATCTGTTATACAACCTATCTATTATTATGCTGTCTTTAGATGATAGCGAGCTGTATTATTAACCATTGTCTTCAATAACTCTTAACACTTTTACATATTTATTAAAGTTTGTATAAAGGTTGTCCTTTCCATGAGGGGTATCATTTTCTCTCTTCTCTTTTTTCATTTAGTCTATTGAAGTTTGTACTTAGATGTCTATAGTACTAGCTCTAATGACTTATGTATGTCCTTAAAATTATCATATAAGATTGAGTGATGAGGTCAAAAGGAGAGAAGTGAGGAGGGAGATGATGAGTCACCCCTAAATTGTGTCAATCTCTACATAAATTTTTAAAAAGATATGAGATTATTAGACATTGGTATTTATATATTAAAGGTGACATATTGTATACGTTAACTTTTAATTTATGAATAAATTAGAGGTGATAGTCACACTCTTAAGTTGACTACAATTTCTCGTTTTGCAACATCGGCGTCAGTGAGGCTTTTAATATTCAACGTGAACGGAAGCAGAAACAACCCAAAAGTGTACACGCTGCTACTAGTGAGTAAAACGTGAACAAACTTTATTATCGTGACATTGACTTGGCTGAATTAAACACGGTGGCCGTTGTTTCCCTCGCCGATAAAAATCACTAGTGCGACGGATGCAACGGTGCAGTGATCGCCGACGTCGTCTACCGGTCGTTCATCCTGCCGCCGGCGCCGCCCACGGCGTCGTTGGCCCACCTGAACACGACCCAGATCGCGTCGAGGATGGCGCCGGCGCCGCCGCGCCAGCTGGAGCCTCCACCACCGCCTGGTGTTGAAGCGTACGGCGGCGAAGCCGAAGGCTGCAGCCCGGGCGCCGCCGCCTCGAGTCCGTAGTACCCCTCGCTTTCCTCGAGAGCGCGGCCGGCGTGAGCGACGGCGACGGCGACGGACAGCGCGAGCACTGCGACCATGAACACTCGTGCCATCTCGATCGATCGATCGATGGATAATACTGTGCTGTCAATTCTGCTACTAGTTCAGAAATTGAGACGCACACTTCCTTCACGCTTGTCCGGTTGGTTTTATATGATTCGGAACTCAAAACGTTTCTTGGCCCGCAGCAAAGACGTCGATCGAAACTGACGAATTAATTGATGAACTGATGGCTGGATCGGTTCAATTAATCAATTCAATGCTTAGAAAACGCAAGAACGAGCAGCAAGCCAGCAACGCTGCAATTGTGCTTCATTGATTCTCCAATTGTAATCGAGCCTCATGTTGACAGGGTTAATTAGGTAATGGTGTCTACAGTAGCAGTAGCTAGCTTAGAGTGAAATCCAATCAAGCATATATATATTACCGAACTTGAAAATTAAGGCAAAACTAAAGGAAACAAATTAAAATTTGGGGGTGAAAGAGAGGGCTCAACGGGCGTGACGCATCCATTTCCATTTTCATGACACGTGATGCGAATCAGAAAGAAAAAGAAGAGAGAGAGAGAGACGTGATGAGCTAGCTCAATGGCGATCGTTCATCTCGTCTGATTCTTCAGTGGTGAGCTCTGCTGCTTTCAAGTGGTGTGTGGTCGCTGGCGCATCACTTTCAGTTACCGTGATTCTCACTGGTTAGTTCTTCTGGCACCAGTTCTATTTCGTCAGTGAAATTTGAGTTGTTTTAACTAAGATTAATCATGCGAAAACTGAGTTGTGTGTGGTCTTAGTATGTGGTGAGGTTGGATGTTTCTTTCCGAAGGACAGTAAGCTTGGACATTTATTTTAGGCTTTTAGCTATGGAGATTTTGTGAGTTAGTGAGTGTGACCACTGCTTCCTAAGACAAACTCAACTAACACTTGTCACCATCATTTAGGTGTAGCCTATCACGACGTATCTTTTCTCTTCTCTTTTTCTTTCGTGTAGTTGTTGCAATTTAATTTCATTTATCACAAAATATAGCTCTTGCAAACGATAACAGGAGAGCTACAAAAGAAAGTGGAGGAATACACCACATCTCGGCTATGGAATGGTGACAATCAAGCCCTATAATATTGAACATTCCCTGCTAAAGTGGTGGAGGTCTTGGGGATGCCTTTAAATGTTTACTTCATAAGGGCGTTAGTTGGAGATAATTTGGTAGCTTGGTATCACCTTGTGGCTAGAGTGGCGTTAGTGAGTCTCTCAAACCAAAATGATGTGTTTGGTGGAAAGTTCAGAAAAATGAAATTTTTACAGTAAACTCCATGTAAAAGCCTTGATGTATGACGGTGTAGTGTCAAGGAAATCTTTCATTTGGAAACCTAGAATTCCACCCAAAATCAAGATTTTCCCGTGGTATTTAAAAAGAGGGCTCATCTTAACTAAGGATAATTTGACAAAGAGGAGGTGGAAGGGAAGTACTAAGTGTTCCTTTTGTGATTGTAATAAAACAATTCAACATCTCTTCTTTGATTGTCATATGGCTAGATCGTGGAATGCAGTCTTTATAACCTTCAGGTTTCAACCTCCCATGTTTGTTGCTAACCTCAAGTTGGCTAAGTAGTTTATAACCTAGACTAAAATGTCAACTTTTTATGGGTGTTGCACCTTTGTGTTAGGTGGTATGGCTTTGTAGGAATGATATAGTCTTGAGTGCCTCAAGAACTAACTCCTTTTGCAGGTAATTTTTAGGGGAACGCATTGGGCGCATCAGTGGTCACTGTTCCTTCACAAGGAGGATAGCAGAGTGGTTAAGCACGGATGCAAGTTACTAGAGGCTATAGTTTGATAGTTCTTTTCAAGATTTGGATGGAACTTGAGGAAGAGGTTGGAGGCCTAGTGTCCCCTTTTATTGTCTTTTGTTGGTTGGCTTTTATTCATTACGGCTTGGTTGTGAGGTATCGGAGTCAAAGTAGTCTTGTTTTGTTTGGTTGGTGGTGTTTTCCTTATGTAAGGTGTGATGCTAAATACTCTTGATGATGTATATTTGGAGTTCGGAGCAGACATTGGGTTTTTTAATCCATTTTCTAAAAATATTGAACATTCCCTAATATTTCATTACTCTAATAAACAATTTTTCATTACTCTAATAAGAGTAGAAAGATAAAATATGGAGTTGTGCAAGATAAGAAAAAGAAAAAACCCACAAAGAAATTGCCGACGGGCTATTCTTGATAACGATATTTGTAGAGTATGGGGGTCATTGGTACCTAGGTATATGCGAGATTGTAGTAAAGAGACGAGTGATACAGATTTTTTATACTGATTTGGGTCCTCAAGATGAGCAATAACCCTACTCCAGTTTATATGTATAACTCTAGAAAGTACCACATAGATTACAAAAGAGGGAGCAAGTTAGCTAATCTAACTCGCCAACTAGGGTCCATCGAGTACATCTCGAAGGGTTTGATGTCGACAACTAGAGCTTGTCTTCCTCCGTGGTTGTCTCTCATGTGGCTTTGGTTATGGCTTATGATTCGATGCCTTTCTCTGCTCGGGGGCCTTGTATCTATACGAGTAGGCACATTATTTTCTGAACTTGGAGAATCCTTGTAAACTACGGGCTAAGGAAACCTTGTCTTCATCGAGTCGGACTCTTACACCTTATATTCCTACAAAGACAATTTCCTTCATGACTCGTCTTATTCCCATATTTGTATATACCTTTTCGTACAGTATTTGGTATGTGGTACTTTCGTGTATCACGAATCCATGTATAAAGGATATGTCTTATTCGTAACACTGACAGTAGCCCTCGACCTCAATGCTAATGATTGAAACGATGTTCTCGGTTATGTGGCTTGAAGATATATTCTTGTTGCAATTACTCAACCGTATTTGGAAATCCGAGTAGGCATAGAATTCTCTAACAAGTCCTCTTTCTTAGCTATGACTGAGAACGTGAACAACTTTTGAATTTAGATTGAGGTCATAAAAACAACCATCAGACAAAAATCTGCAAATAATCCAGTGAAGATTTCTTCGTCTTTCTTGAAATACGAATCGTCACCCCGCGGCTTATAAAAACCACTTGTGAGATTCATTTGAGTTCCATTTGCAACACAGTCGCATCTTTCTCCCCTTTCGTCTTCAACCTCAGTTGCTCCAGAAAAACCCTAGTCTAGAAACCTCTCCAACTCTGCCAAGTTTCCTCATGGATCTCCCAAAATCCACCGTCACTTCACGGCATTGGACAAGCTTCAGCAAGATGGAGCCTTCCCTCTCGAGAGAGTCATGGGACGCTCCGAAGGAGGTACCGACCCTATAACCAATCTTGCTTCCGAGTTTCTTGTTCTCCTCCTTGATTTCTATGAACTCAACCTCCTCCATTTGAATCCCAATTCGATCGCATTCCTTAGTATTTTCACCCATCTTTGTGAAGCATACCTAGGGGTGCGACCATTCTTGGATCTATTTAGATATTTCTATGAGGTTAGGGTCATGGAATCTTCTAAAATCTCTGTCTATTGTGGTCTCTGCCCCTCGGACAGCATGAGAGATGAGTACATCTCATTCAACTGCCCGTCTTCGAGAAATGATTAGAGAAGGAAATGGTTCTTCCTCCATACAAATACCACCTCTTCTTGTCTCGTTGTTCCCATCACAAACCTGCTTGTCCGAAATCATGGACCTCAACTCCTCCCATGACCAAAGCCTTAGAGAGTTTCATCGAGAAAATCCATGACCTCCAAGAGCATGGTCTGACGGGGTATGAGATCGTTCAAGATTTTGTACGTCGTCGGATCCAACCTCTCCAAGATCTTGCTCACCCCTCGTACAAGTACATAGGGGTCAACGACACGACATGGCTATCGCACCGGGGTATAAAATCCATAGTTACTAGTAGTATCTTCTAGAATATGAGCTATTCCCAAGTACTAATCTTGGAAATATTGATGTAGTCCTTTCCGACGAGACGGTGAAGCTACGCATCAGCAACATGGTGATCGATCCATCATCTGGCGCTGACAACATCCCTCAACCGATATGCGACCTCCTGTCAACTGAGCGGGACGCCATTGCAAATGTAAGTACTCAGACTCTATCCCATGTCAATCTTATCTTTGCTCGTAGGAATAGTAATAAGAACACTTGCATGATTGGCCTTTGATGGACATCATCGAACCATTGGTTGATCATCATCGGCCTCTCTGAAGAAGGCTACAGAAGCACATCCCCCATCATCCTCCACCCAAGGCACTTCCTCCTTGACACCGGGTTCTAGCGGCGCCAAGAAGAAACCCTGGCTTCAGTTGGCAAAGCCCAAATGGGTAGGCACGTTGACCAAGGTCGGTGACCCAGAGGTTAGTACTAGTATTGCAACATTCTTTGCTCAACAACGAACGATCTTTACATGCTAGTCTTACTCATTTATTCATAGACCCCAGCCACTGAGAAGCCTGCTGTGAACACACATGGAAGAGCTCTGCTTAAGCGAAAGAGAACCGAGTAAGTTAATTTCCTACTTAGTCATCCCTTCCGATGGTTCTCGTCTTATAGAGATATTTTTTTGCTTTTGTTGTTGTAGTCATTCCCTAGCCTTGTCAGGGCAAAGCTCAGAACTTCGTGATGAGGTGAACTCTAGGTCCCTCTCTACGGCTGCGGCCCTCAGTCTTCCTCCTCAACCGCCTGAGGCCAACTACCCTGCTCACCTGGGCATCGTCCTCGGTGATTGACTAGCTATCACAAGCTTGTCGGACTCTAGAGGTGTGCTCCCAAGGTGTCATCGTCGAGGTCGATCGCATCCAGAAGGCGACGACTTCAACAATCAGACGAATGGCGACGTTAGAGGCTAGGCTTCTGGAAGCAAACTTCGACAAGGCCAAGCTTTGCGAGGTGATACAATGCAATGAGCGGGCCCACAAGGTGAACGAGCTAGCATTAGCAGAGGAGAAAGACAAGTTGTTTGCTCTCTGCGAGGCGCTGAAGGAAAACTTCGGACTCCTCAACGTGTTGGCCAGTGAGCTTTGGGAAAACATCCCTCCCACCAGTTCTTCGACAAGATGACGGTCTTGTCTTCCCTGGGAAGAGTTAATATCCGAACTGGAAACCATCCCTACATCCCACTCCACCCAAGTCTCCAAAGCCATGCACACTGGTTTGATGATCAGCAGGTGTCATGTTCTCACATGCATAAAGCTCACTCACCCCGAGATCGACATCGACGAGATTCTGGCTCGGGAAGGGGCTGACGGCGTCGCAAAGATGTGATGACCAAGATGGAGGACGGCGGGGACAAGATTATAGAATACTTTGAAGAGTAAAAAATTTTCTCATGTCTGTGTCTTTTCAAGAATTACCCTGGTCTATAAGTTGCCAAACCAACTTCGCCATCGGATTTTATTCTTAACTTTTAGGCTATACTTTGTGTTTGGTTGATATGTTGTGTTTTGGTAGATGTATTGAGAACAATGCTATGGACGACCAACAAGGCGATCGGACCATAGATATGGTAGTCACGCTTGACTCTCCTAACGCCTCTTCAACTCCTAAAGACGGTACTCGAGCACCGATTTCAGACATCCCCGTCAGCGTTTCAACCCAAGCGTTGGCTTCTTGCCAAGCAAAGCTTGAATTCTTCCAAAAGCAATGTCAAAGTAAGAAATGTCGCTCTGTTTTTTCAACTTCTCGTACTCTTTCTCGAGTTTGAAACATGACTTAGAGACGTCAACACTCCAATTAGGCTTTGAATCCTCTTGTGAAGAATTGCGGCGATGAGCAAAGTATTGAGAGACCATGTACGAGAAGGAGAAGCTGGAGCATACTACAAACAACGTGAAGAAAGACCAAGAATTTGAGCTTCCGACAGATACGAAAGTCTGGACCTTGGCCTATCTTGAGGGCGACTGCAATGCACTTAATCGGGTTTGTCAAGAACTTTGCGTTAATCGTCCTCCTCCTGAGAAATCGGTCCCTGGGTACCTTGGATGACTATGGACTACACGTGAGGAGCTCACTAGCACCGCTGGCCGGATCGGCAATAATCTTAAAGAAGAGTGTCGTCGAGCCAGTCATTATGCAAGAGGCCATGTCCTTGCTTGTATCATGGAATCCTGACCACACATAGATCTTTGCTTTCTTAGGGAGGGCTTTAATTGCTCTCACCGGTCCACGACCGAGATTGATCAGCTTGCTTCATTGGGCGAGGAAGTGTTCAAGTCTATGAATTGGTAATGTAATGTAATCGTTAAGTTACCTGTAAAGACACTTAATTGGTGACGTTAGTAAACCTTTTAACTATTTACTTTTGCTATGTATGAAAATATGAGAAAAGTAATAATTGTGCAACAATGAACAAGTATTCTCACTATAGTTGTCCTTGGCTGAACGGAGTTGTGTACTCCTCCTAGCCCCCAACTAGATTTGTTGAACTGTGTCCGCAAAAAACAACTTGAATTTCATATCATGTATGCTAAAGCAACGGATTCCTAGCCCTAACTATGAAGTTGAAAAAATCAATTCCTGATTGCACGGCTAGCGAATATGTCACAGGTAATTACCAGCCGGTAAAATACCCTATCCTGACTAGTCGTATATCGCTAGGTGTCTTCGACCGAGGTTCAAAGACCCTGGGACTAGCCATGTGGCATAAAAGGCAAATAGGAACTATAGACTTCAGCCCGTATGGACATGAAAAAGAGGGATCAGTGGACAAATATGTGCACTCTATTATTGTAAAGGTATAAACTTACACATGTAGATCAATCTTGTTGTCTGTGTGTGTGTTATATAGGTCCCTGAACTATCGAAATATATTTTCGGGTCCCCGAACTTGTCTTGGGTGTCATATAGGTCCAAACGGGCTCCAATCCGCTCTATACACTGATGTGGCATGCCATGGTGGCGCCTACGTCTTCCATGCCAATCCGCTCTATATTTTATCCTTTTTCCTCTCTACCTAATAGGAAAAAAAATATGGTTTTTAATATATGACTGGTCTCACTAACATGTAGGTACCACCATGGCATGCCATGTCAGCGCATGCAGCAGGTTAGAACCCGTTTGTACCTATATGACACCTAAGGCAAGTTCAGGGACCCAAAAAATACATTTTGGGAGTTCATGGACCTAGATGACACATTCACACAAGTTTAGAGACCGCCCATATACTTCACTCTAAAATTTACGTAGTTGATCAATGTTCCAAGAGGTGGAAAGTTTGTAGCCTTTGTCGTCAATGTTCTTGTATGTGCATGGTCGTAGTACTCGAACCACGTGTATGGTCCTTCCCACTTGGGTGAGAGCTTGTTGCGCCCTACCTGGTTTTGTATCCATCGGAGAACATAATCGCTAGTGGTGAGTGAACGAGCTCTTATGCACTTCTCGTGGTATCGACGTAAGGCCTGCCGATATCTGGCTGCTCTAACGACAACTTGTTCACAATGTTCTTCCAACAGATTAATGTCATATGCTCATTGTTCATCTTATTCCTCAAGTGAGTACTCCTCAACCCATGCCGATCGTCTACGCAACTCTGAAGGGAGCATGGCTTCTGATCCGTACACGAGAAGAAAGGTTGTCTCCTTGGTGGCCGTGGTCGGTGTGGTGCGAATGGCCCATAGAACACAGGGGAGTTCTTTGACCCATCATGAATCATAGGCCATGAGCCTATTGTAAACACGTCTTTATCCCTTGTTATACGATGCCATGTGCCCATTCGACTTGACCATTGCTCTGAGGATGTGAAGCTAAGGCGAAGCAAATCTTGACTCCGAAATTCAAGCATTAGTCTTGGAAAGCACTGCTCGTGAATTGGGAGCCGTTGTCTGTCAAGATCTTGTGTGGAAGGCCATACCGACAAAACACCCCTTTAATAAACTTGATAGTATGTTCGGCTTTAATTTCTCTTTTGGCTCCGTTCGATCCACTTAGTGAACTTGTCGATAGCCACAAACATGAATGTTTAGCCTCCTTGTCTATGTGGAAAAAGTCCAAAGATATCGAGCCCACAGCATGAGAACGCCCAGGACAAAGGGATGGTTTGGAGGGCTTGTGACGATATGTTGGTATGCTTGCTATGGAACTGACAAGCTGCACACTATCGTACCATGTCACAGGAGTCTTGTAGGGCTGTTGGCCAGTAAAAACCTTGTCGAAAGGCTTTACCTACCAAGGTGCGCCCTTCGACATGAAATCTATAGATTCCTTCATGGATGTTGAGTAGGAGCTCTTTGTCGTCTTCGGAAGAGATACATTTTAGCATGACTCCATTTTGTGTCTTTTTGTATAGGTCGTTCCCGATCATACAATAGGCCTTTACCTGGCGTACAAGCTTTTGGAATTTCTCCCTTAGCCATATTTTGTTTTAAAATCTAGAAACAACTTAGGAGTATGGACTGTTGAGCAAAAACCAAATAGAAAGAATTGTCTATTAAAGTTGATGTAAGTATGTTCTTGTTGACCATAAAAAGTATGTTCTTGTTTTGCTACCTACTTATATGCAAGCTAAACTTTCAGTTTTAAACTTGGCATTAGTGCTCATATTTATGGCTAATTAATAGTAGACGATATACCCATCGGCAACAAGACAGATGTAGTAAATTCGTCAATTTCAAGATATGCCGACTCAGGCTTTGAAGATGCTTATAAGTATAAGGCATACATGTATATATTGAAAAGGGTGAGTGTGCACGTGTATATATGAGCGCTCACACCTGAGTTATGTTTGAAAAAAAAGCTACTCCAATGCATTATTGCCGCAAATTATTTACTCCACGCATCTAAAAATACTTTTCTTAAAAAAGCTTTCTTCTACTGTGCTGCTGAGATAACTTTTATTTGGGTGCTTATACCACATGTTATAACATGTTTATTGAATTTTGACAATGTTATGGATAAGACATACCTAATACTTTTGTATTAAGCTCGGCAGGCCCATCATATATTAAGTCTTATACGGAATCAAGCCTTATGTCTGGAAGGTGCTCCGGATAAGGAAAAAGAAAGAGAGTCCTACACTACAAGGACTACTCGGATCGTATTCATATTGACTCCCTAGTTCTAGTTGGACAAGGAGACACCCGAAGGTATAAATACTAGATCCCTAAGAGTAAAGGGGACACCAATATAGACACAGATCCAGACAAGCTTAGATAAATCCAAAATGGAGTCACGAAGCCCGACAAGAGGGATCTAGGATAACCTCTAATCTCACCGAGTTCATATTCAAGGATACAAACTACACTAGCCGTCGACCACATGTGAGAGCTCTACGTCGCTAGGCTGACAGGGACTACAATTGGTCATCCCCAATATTGTTCTCGTGAGATATCGATATATAAAGGCAACACCGGCTTCGGCCAACATGAGCAGGGGTATTACCCGTCCGTTAGGGGGCCCAAACCTGTATAAAATTTCATGTCTCCCGTCTCTTTTACCTCAATCTTATGTATACCTGGTACCAACGATCCACAGACTCTACAAATACCATAAAAGGGTATAGCCAGTCGACAAGTTTATTTCTAAAAATATTTAATTTATAATTATAATAGTATTGATAATCCACAATAATAATCCGATTAATAATCTATGTCCCATGTCCTATGACCTCTTCAATTCTCTTAAAATTTCGATAAAACCCACCCATCATAGTGTTGACGACAAAATTTGGCATATTCCATTAAAGAAGAGCGGTTGTGAAGCGAGATTGACGGCGTGATTTCAATTGCGAGAAACATGATTGTATCAACTAAGAACGTATCGGCAGGAGGCATTGGCAAAATGATATATGTTGGCGGTTGCCAATAGATAATAAGAGTTCAAGTTCTTCTTGAATTCGGTTAATGACATCAAGGCTATCACTAAAATGAGATCGGATTCGGAAAGAAAACAACACAAAGATTTATTTATTAATTAGGCAAGTTTAATTATTTTTCTTTCGTAATTTTAGAAAAGATTAAGTTGGGTCCGGTTAGGATTTGTAAGCTTATCTTTAAAAAAATCCGTGTCATGTCCGATATGGATTTGTTTATGCTCACGGGTATAAATATATACATCCAGAGTCTTGTAAGACAACAATTAATCAATAGTTCAATAAACACTTTCGGCGCATCGTCACCCTAGTTTTCTAGGTTTTCATCTCGATGAGTTCTTGTTTCAAGTTGGGCTACATCTGTTAGGTTTGATCTCCAGCAAGAGGTGAGTTTCGTCTACGGTTACTCGTATCAGCGGGGCTAGGGCTTCCATCGATTGAATTCGACACTCTATTCTGGTCAATACAAGCGCTAAGTTATCATATACATTATTAATCTAAGTCATGTTTACCCATATCGGTCGATTCATTTAGGGTTTACTAATATCGGTTAAACTATTCTTGACGATTTAGATTGTTTGATATATTTACCACCGTGAAAAATAACCAAAGACTTGACTAGACCTTACCCTTTTTAAGACTTAGTGTTGCATCAATTGAGTTTGACCTACCAAGTTATGATTGAAATTGTAAGAACTAGCTTACTCTTGGATTAATAATAAAGGTAGTATCGGGATTTCAACCGATCTTACCTGGTATAACTATTTTGCTTTAAGTTACGTGCTTTATTTTTTTTAACCGGTTATATCTATCATCTTATTTAAGTTTATCAACCCTTTAAATCTACTAAACTTGTCATCAACCTCACACTATCTCGTTTAAGTCCGATCTGCTGATGTTATAACCTATTTAGTGGATTTAATTAAGGTTGATAGTCTTATATAAGGCTATATCGAAGTTTCAGCCGATATGTTATCTAATCGCTCAAGTTATTTCATTGGCTATAATATAAGCCCATATAATCATTAATTTATTTAATCTTAGTTATAAGCAATTAATATTGTCTCAGTTAGGTCCGACTATCATAATTGTTTGCAGCTAAGAAAAATATTAAATCAGTAATTACATGTTATTTATATCTACATCCAATCGTGATTGTTTTGGGTATGAGTTTCAATATCTGTCCATTGGATAGTTATTTAGATCATATAATTATATAACACTTGACTTTAATAATCTCAATGTTATATTGTATCGATTGGGTTCGACCTATAGGATTGATTTTGTTAAGAAAAAGTTGTTTATGGTTATATTTAATCTAGATCTAGTTTATGAACAATATCTTCTACCTTACAGCCGATTCGACTCAATCGCATCGGCTAGGTCACCACGATACGATATTGGTCTATTGGTCGATCGACTATCGTCTTCTAACGTTTACCATGTCTTGTTGGTTGCAGGATTAAACTAACTGGCACGTTCGTATTCCATCGATATTTTGGACATGCACTGAATCTAAGCAGAACTCCCAGCACACCATGTTTTTGCATCGACACATAGTTCATCCGGAGGTACGCTAGCCTTTTTCTACTCCTTTCATGGCTCATTTACACCAAATGGTTTAAGGAATTTTGGAATAATTTAATTATATAACCTTTTTTCCTATGTCATCCTTTTGATCAAAGGAATAGCTAAAATTCCTTTCAATTAACTCAAAATATAAAAAAATAGATATGAGGTCCAACTTCTTTAAAAAATTCTTTATGGGTCTGTCTCTCTCTTTTGATTTCCACAATTTTGTTGCACTCTATCCTAATCTTCCATGTAAGTTTCATGTATTTGTTTTTGTTCCATACAATTTGAGATGCTAGGGTTCTCTAATCTTATATTTTAAATATCGTACATTCAATCATTAAATCCACATAGAAATTGATATTTCTATTGTGCCACTTCCCGGACCAAAATATAAAACAAGAACTTATACAGGACGCAAAAGCAAAACATGCTACAATAGAAGAGAGTAGGGTTTGCAATTTCGCGAATTTCAGCACGAAAGCCGCGAAATTCGGTGGTTTCGCGGGGATGCGGCACGGCATCCCCGTGGTTTCGTTTAAATAATTTAGTGAAAATTCAAAAATTTGAAAAATTCATTTTAACACAAAAATATATATATATTTTTAAAAAATATAAATTTCGTGATGTTTGTCGCGAAAACCGCGGTATACAGCGCGGTTTTCGCGTGGTTTCAGCGAAATCCGTGGCACGACGCGGATTTCGATTTAGTTCAAATTTAAATTACGGTTTTCACGGTTTTCGCGGCTTTCGCGGTTTTTGCGCGGTTTTCACGGTTTTCGCGCGGTTTTCGCGTACGCACGAAATCTTTCGAATTCAAATTTTTACTGTTCATTGCCGCCGGCTTTCGCGAATTTCGACGAAATTCGTCGTTGTCGCCAGGGGCGACGGCATATACCACCGGCATTGCAAACCCTGGAAGAGAGCATTTCAAATTTTCAAAAACACCCCCCATATGGTGGTAACCTCACCCCCCGCTCCCCTCCGATAAAAACACCCCACTCCCCACTCCTCTCTCTCCCCTCTCCACCGCCTCCGCCTCCGTTTCCGCCTCACCCACCTCGCCGCCGTCGCCGCCGCCGCCGCCATGAGGGAGATCCTCCACATCCAGGGGGGCCAATGCGGCAACCAGATCGGGGCCAAGTTCTGGGAGGTGATCTGCGACGAGCACGGCATCGACCACACCGGCAAGTACTCGGGCGACTCCGACCTCCAGCTCGAGCGGATCAACGTCTACTACAACGAGGCCAGCGGCGGGAGGTACGTGCCCCGCGCGGTGCTCATGGACCTCGAGCCTGGCACCATGGACTCCGTCCGCTCGGGCCCCTACGGCCAGATCTTCCGCCCCGACAACTTCGTCTTCGGCCAGTCCGGCGCCGGCAACAACTGGGCCAAGGGACACTACACCGAGGGCGCCGAGCTCATCGACTCCGTCCTCGACGTCGTCCGCAAGGAGGCCGAGAACTGCGACTGCCTCCAAGGTAAACCTAAATCACCAGATCTGTGCGTTTCCCCCCTTCTCCTCTCTCTCAATTTAGCCATAGAATTGCAGATCTAGGGGTTGCGCTGTAGCTAATGTGCCCTGAGGTTGTAGATCTGAAGAAATTAGGGCCAGATCTGGTTGATTAATGAGAAAATTTGAAGGATTGGACGACTAATTTCTGGTTTTCCGTTGTGTGTTTCGTCCTCCCAGTGAAATGTAGATTAATCTCTCTTCGCTGCAGGATTCCAGGTCTGCCATTCGCTGGGAGGAGGAACTGGCTCCGGAATGGGAACCCTGCTCATCTCCAAGATCAGGGAGGAGTACCCTGACCGGATGATGCTCACTTTCTCGGTCTTCCCGTCACCCAAGGTGTCCGACACCGTCGTCGAGCCCTACAATGCTACCCTCTCTGTGCACCAGCTCGTTGAGAATGCGGATGAGTGCATGGTTCTCGACAATGAGGCTCTCTACGACATCTGCTTCCGCACACTCAAGCTCGCGACACCTACTTGTAAGTACAAAGACTTATCTGAAGTGATATTTCTGCATTTCATTTCTGGATGATCATCCAGTGTTTTGGTAGAATTTAGCATTCTCTGTCCCTGGTGTGGCATATGCTAAACATCATGCTGTTATTTGATTATGGCTAGCAATTCAGTAATTCTCCATGCGTGTTACTAGCTGTTTATACGCCGTCGCTCTATATACTCAGCAGTCGTCATTTCTGCTGATATACTCTCCACATTCTGATGTGGGTTTACTCAATTCTACTGTTAACTGTCACAGTTTAGAAGGGTAAATGCACCAATTGTTTTATACATATTTCTAACTTTGGGTCATCAGAAGTTCATTTTGATAGTTATTGTCCTACTAGACATCTGGGTGTACCATTTATCTTGTATAGTATAGCATGATAGACGAGAAACTGATTTTTTCACTTTATGACAATCTTCTACTAGCATTTATTTGTTAAAGCTTGGTCTTGTCTGGTTTCGATGAGATTGTACCTTGTGGTTCTTAATGATTTTTCCTTTGTTTTTTCAGTCGGTGATCTCAATCATCTTATATCTGCAACAATGAGTGGTGTTACCTGCTGCCTCCGCTTCCCTGGCCAGTTGAACTCTGACCTCCGGAAGCTTGCTGTCAACTTGATCCCTTTCCCGCGGCTCCACTTCTTCATGGTTGGATTCGCTCCTCTGACTTCCAGGGGATCCCAGCAGTACCGTGCCCTCACTGTACCAGAGCTGACCCAGCAGATGTGGGATGCAAAGAACATGATGTGTGCTGCTGACCCCCGCCATGGGCGTTACCTCACAGCCTCAGCCATGTTCCGTGGAAAGATGAGCACCAAGGAAGTTGATGAGCAGATGCTGAATGTCCAGAACAAGAACTCGTCATACTTTGTGGAGTGGATCCCTAACAATGTCAAGTCGAGTGTGTGTGACATTCCTCCCATTGGCCTGAAGATGGCATCCACATTCATCGGCAACTCGACCTCAATCCAGGAGATGTTTCGCCGTGTCAGTGAGCAGTTTACTGCCATGTTCAGGAGGAAGGCTTTCTTGCACTGGTACACTGGTGAGGGAATGGATGAGATGGAGTTCACCGAGGCTGAGAGCAACATGAACGACCTGGTGGCTGAATACCAGCAGTACCAGGACGCCACTGCTGAGGATGATGACTATGACGAGGAAGATGAGGACGAGGAGGTTGCTGCCTAAGCCACCTCTCTGCATGTTTGAGCTATATAGATATACCTTGTGACATTTGCTACTAGTTACCATCGTTGATTGGGGGTGCTTGTTAGATGCTAGGTTAATGTTACTATTTCCAAATGCTATGTTGCCTTGTCAGACTATTTTTATCTGGGTTAATGGTATGATCAACATTATTGTCTTGAGGTGGATTAACTGTTGGAAATATGAAGCTTGAGGTGGAATGCATATGCATGCTTCCATTAGAAATGCCACCTCTCTGCATGTTTGAAATGAACACCTCAATTCCGGCCTCGTGGAATCGGCCTCGTTGATTTAGATAATTTGAGTGGATTAGAGTATCTCGGAGAGCCTTTCTAAATTAAATTATTATTTAGAGTGGTTTACGTAAAATCATTATTTAGAGTCATTTATGTAAAATTGCTTCATATCTCATGCGCATCTAGCTTTTCACTCCCCAACGGTTTTCTTTTTTCTTTCACTCTTCAACAGTTTTTCTCATACGCATTCTCTAGAGAGTCATCATTGCTTTCTATTTTTTTCTATCGAAAAGTCCAAAATAAAAATAGTTATATTTGAATGATCATTTTAAAAAGTTGTTGAAGATTAGCGAGAGGATAGGTTTTTCACTAAAATCTTTATTTCTAACATTTAAAAATATGAATTCCTAGCATTTAGAAAAATATGAAGAGTCTCTTAGAAGATATTTTTATATATACATGTATTATAAATTAATATTTTAGAATTTTTTTGAGAAAATATTTTTCGAAGCGTAGAACAAATAATATGTTTCAATAAAAAATGGGCCCATTTGTTGAGTTGACTAAAATGGTTGCATTATTCTTGAACAAGTAATATTAGTTCTGTATGATCCGATTCTTTATATTCTCAGGTAAATCAATGAAACAATCTCCACACAAACAATGATGTACTCTCTCTCTCTCGCACAAAAGAATCCACACATCTCAGCAGTCTCCAAAGAATTCACCACATAACAAGAATGAGCGAAAGCCCAAATTCTCAGCACTTCTTGGCACAGGCGCTCTTGGCCTTGTGCCTGAATAGCACCTTCTTCTTCCTGTTCGTCAGGTTCTCGACGGTGAGGACCACCTTCCCCGGCTCGCCGGCGCGGAACGAGTTGCGGACGGCCGCCTCCGACGAGCCCATCTTCTTCCCCTTCCTGACGATGACGGTGTACGAGCCCTCGTCGCTCGGCACGAACTCCTCCTTGTAGTTCACCTCCCATCCCAGCACCGTCAGGTCCCATGTCAGCGTGGTGTCACCCTGAAACAAGATTGCTGATGCTAAGCAATGCTGCGGATACAAAATTGGTTGAAATTTTGTTCGAACTATTCGTGTTTAGACCTCTGTGGCTTCGATCTCGATGGTTTCTGTGGAGCTTGCCTTGACAACGAGCTCTGTGACTTCACTGTCCTCGGCCGAGAACTCTGTGTCGTCGTCGCGTTTCAGACCGCCGTACTTCACCGGAATTGCCTCAATTGGAATGTACCTTCATGACAAGAACACATTTTTTTGGGTCAAAATTTGCTCCAAAATTATGCATAAAATTGAACATATTGCAATTGAGGCAACAAGATTGTGAATTTGGTTAGTTCTTACTTGAGGAGGGTCTCGGTGACCTTGGAGGGGCGAGCAATGACGAACTTGCTCTTGGTCCTCTGCGTCATGAACGGGTAGAAGAGGGTGCTGAACGCGTAGTACCAGAACGGCACATTGATCAGAATCTGCAGTTCAATTGGCACAAAATTCAGTTAAATCTGACACTTTTGGATCTAAATTAGGCAGAAAGAGAAATGGACAAGGAGTACTCACGTTTCTTGCGACGAGCTCAGGGTAGTTGTCCTGGAAGAGGTCGAGGACCTGCTTCATGGCGACGCGGAGGTCCTTCTTGGCCGGCCCCGGCGAGTTCTTGAGGTCCGTCACCTGCAGCAGCGAGGCGACGCCGCCGGGCCTGAAGTCGAGCTTGGCCACGTGTCTCTCCATGGCGCGCACCCTCCACCGGAGGAACCTCGCCTTGCCTTCCTCCGTACCGAGCGCCTTCTTGTAGACGGTCTCGTCAGCGAACACACCGAGCGCGTTGTAGCACACCGGGTGGCCCTCCCGGTCCACGCCGTCGAGGTAGCACGCGTCGGCGAGCTCCGCAGGGAGAGCCTCGCCGTCGTCGTCGCTGCCGGCCGCTAAGCCCTTCCACTCCCTCCGCCAGTGGAGGGTCTTGCGGAGCATGTCGAAGGCGGCACCGGCCTTGAAGTCGCGCGCGCGGAGGAACTTGAGGAGGACGACGTCGGTGGCGTCGTCGCCCTTGCTCGGCACCAGCGGCACGCCCCACAGAGCGATATCCTTGTCCACAACCGCCGCCGCCGCCTCCTCCACCGGCTTCTCCTCCGCAGCCACCGCCTTCTCGCCCTCGTCGGCTTCCCCTCTTTATTGGGCTCATCCTCGCCTTGCTCCTCTTCTTTCTTCTCCTCCGTCACCGGCTTCTCCTTCTCTCCCTCCTCTTTCTTCTCACCGGCGGCCTCCTCCTCCGCCGCCTTCTCGGCATCTTTCTTCTCCCCGGAGGTCTCCTCCTCCGCCGATGGCGCCTTCTTCTTGGCCTCCACCTTGCCGTCATCGAACAGCTTGCCCTCGACGATGGCCTCCTCCACCTTGGCGCGGAGCTCAGCCAACGCTTTCCTCTCGCCGTCCTTGAGATCATCCAGGAAGTTGCTCTCCTCCCTGAACGACGCGTTCTTGGACACAACGGCAGCCAGCGTCACCGCCTCATCCGCCGGCGCCGCCTTCGCGCTCACCTCCTTCGTCTCCGGCGCCACCACCTCCCCTGCGGCGGCCGCACCCTCAGACACGACCTCCACCGCCATGGCTACCACCACCACAAACACACCAAACACAAGCAACAAACAAAACAAAAGATGCAATCTTTTTTTTCTGACACGAACAGGTGGGGGTGAGACCGAGAGGGAACAAACGGGTGGGGCTATATAGTAGCAGAGCAACGGCTATGGAGGGGCAGCCAATGGGGAGGCGACACGTGCACAGAGGGGGGGGGGGTTGGGTGGGTTCGAGCGAGCCGTTGGGCCGGTTCGCTTTTGCGGTGCCCAACCAACAACGGCTAGCTCGTTGGGTCGTTGCATTTTGCTGGTTTTTCCCAATTTTTTCCCCTTTTCTGTGGCAGGAAGGACAGAGCCAGAGAGAAGTGAGATGGCTAGTGCTGTGCTAATGATAGGCTGTTCTTTGCTTTATTGTGGGGTCTTGTTGTTAATCTGACAGCTTGGGTGTTTGACTGGACAGCTATGTTATACAGGAGTACTTATTGTTCAACTGTTCATACGTAGGATTTGCATTTAGTGAGATTGTTTAATTGCATTGCGAACTAGAAAAAGGAGGTGGTTTTATGTACTTAAGTAGCAATGGACAGGACATTAGTGTGCACTGGCCCCATACCAGTTGCAACTGGAGCACACGAGGGAGGCAATGCGCCGTTCCAGATGCCATTGCCAGCCACAGCCCACAGCTTTGCCCTTTTGCTCGAGTGTCCATCACTCCAGCTCCAGCTCCAGCTGTTTGCCTAACAGAAACAGCCAAATTGACAAGGTGTAAATAAACAAAGAGCTCAATCCATAAAAGCCGGAGCATAAATAATGACAAGTAAAACAAACGGGGATAAGCAGAGCCCTACACTGTTGCAAGTCTTTGATGGGGGATCCGATAGCCTGCTTAGAAGTGCCATGGAACCTATCTGTAAAATCAGCCTCCGAGGATAACGGAAAACTCTGACTTCGAACTCGAAGAAAGGGACATTCCCTGACAAGAGAAGGTAAAAGACTTGAGCAACAAGAAGGCGCTGGTTGTGGACCACTTTTCCTGAATCACCACATGGTTGATAGTGATAAGCTTGGCTTGCATGTGTTTTCATGGTAGAAGAATCTTAAGAGTCCACAATTTGGGTAAAAAAAAATTGGATTCAGATCATAGATACGGAAGCCTGGAATAGATACATCTGATTGATTAATAAGCACCCTTCCAGCAATTACAACTCTTGGAAGGTCATAGGAGTACATAGTAATCTGATGAAGTAATCTGATAGAATCGACCAATATGTTCATAGCACCTGGTGTAAAATTAACTACAGTTGATGCTTTGATGTACATCACCCAAATAATGTCTTGTAAGCCATGTGAACCAAGGTTAGCCATCTTCCCACCACATTCTGCAGCAGACAAGTGACCTCCAAAGGGTCTTGTCGCACAAAAATACTGACCAGTCAGCTCCAGCATACGAAGTTAGCCGCGGTCTCCAGCAGTGTGCAGCATCAAGAAAAATATCCCTCCACCTTGTGCGATCCGTCAGTGAGTGAGTAAATCAAATCAGCAGGGGATTTATCCTTTCCTCTGCGGGGCTTTTGCTGCATTAGCGGCTGCAACAGCAGCCTTCGCTGCAGTATCTTTATCAGCGTCCCTGAACTCACCACTAACCCTGTGGGGGCAAAAAGATTGATTTGGTGATTTAGTTAGCAAGCAGTTTGAAGACTTGGTAAATAGGAACTAGTCTAGTACTTATATTTTACAGTGATAGATACAAAATTAGACAGAAACCTGACATATGGAGTGGTTCTAAAAGCATGCTCCATAAATAGACATACCGTTCATATGACAAGAAAGCATCTCCTATTTGTCCAATTACTTTGTTCCGCACCTTCCTCACACAAACCTGTGAACCATCCAATCCCAACATAATTAAAAAAAGAACACAAGAGTCAGGCGTGGCCCTAAATGGAAGTATATAAGATTAATAACTTATAAGGTAAAAATGAGCGCAAAAGTAACCTGCACAACATCAACAGGGCCACTGTTTGGATCCCTGTTTCGATGGATAACAATTCCATTATCACATTTGTTTATGAAATGCGCGCTTCCACTGATGTCATACATATTAGGAGGACCACCATTCCAATTATGAAGCTGGCAAAGCAGTAAGAGCATGTAAGGCTAATTGTGTATTGCAATAATGTTACAAAGATTAATATGCAATTATGTTCAATCTGCTCACCTGTCTAGGGTGGGCAACAAACCAAACATGACAAGAATGGTGTTGAGCAAAGCGCTTAATCTTGGTAAGCATCTGACTGACATATTCTGTTTCAGTTCTGTCAATAGCACAATAGAGTGAGGAAAAGCAAACATGAAATTAAGTGCTTGAAAAGTTGAAGGCTAAGACTATCTATGATAACACCATGTTGATGACTAACGACAAATTCAATCTTAAAAGAGGCTTAGGCGATTCTTACTGATTTGAGGGGCGTTGGTGATCAAGTTCATTATAGGGATCGATCACAAGACCACGCACTCCAAATCTTAGAACTGCAGCTTTAGCAAGCTCGAGAACCCAATTAATGGATGGAAGGCAATCATCTTCGCACCTGATTAATTAAGCAGATTCAGTGTCACAAACAAGAATGTTTCTGTGTATACAAGTCATCATTAGGATAGGCATATTATCCAAGAAAAGCCAGGAAATCTTATTGCATTCCAGCATATTACTACAATAAGAGTAGTAACGCAAAATTAGGGTTGAAGGAAAACTAGGGTTGAAGGAAAACGGTTAGCTCAAAACAATTCAACCCAACCAGGAAATGTGGAGTATACAGATATACTTGGAGCAGCTGAACACCCCAGCAAAAAAATGAACTAAAGCTGACTTTGGTGAAACAGCTAACCCGTTTTTGTACATCCCTACAAGACATTCTGACAATTATGTTATTAAAAGAAATAAAATATACCGGATCAGATGGAATGTTTCATTCAGCCATTGCTTGCCTTCTTCAAATTCGTCTAGACTCATTCTTTCTGCAGAGCCCCCATATCTGTATTAATCAAGATAAGGATTGAAACCAATTACACATAAACATAAACCTTCAAAACAAATACTGTAAACAACCAACTTAATTGCAACTTCTCAGCACATATGACTTGTAAAACCATGTACGCCGAGAGGATTTCACATTGAACTTGCCAGGCGCAATTACACATGTTCTTTGCTTAGTGTGCTTCTCAAAATTCTCAAAAGACAGGGATTATCATGAGATTAAACACAAACATATTACTTACCTAGCATCAAAGAATGGTTTCTTAATGCGCTTCTCTAAGAGCTTCCTAGCATGCTCCCTGACCTAAATACCAAAATTACCATTATTTGAAGGTTCCCAATGACATTAATAGTTAATCTAGTATCATCAGTAACCGATAATTGCTTGCCTTGTTTTCCATTGAGCACAGAACGAATTTCCACCCAACCTGGTCATTTATATTGCACAGTAAAGCATCAATCCACTCACTTTTACCAGAATTCGGCACTCCTGTTACTACAGTCAACTCCCCAGGAACAACCTACAAAATAGAAAACAACATAACCACATGATGAATCGTTTATGACGGAAGAATCACAAAAAAGGTTTGCCAGCAAACTTTTCAGTGCTTCAAGTGCACATCATCTAGGCTCAAGTTGTGACTATTACCAGATTTAGGTCATAGTTATACTCGAGCGAAAAAAATAGACACACTTCTCTGAGTTGTTCTTAGTCAAGTCAGAAAATCATTACTGAATGCCACTGAATGCCTATATTGGTAATGCATGCAGATTTATGGGGTAAAAACCTTGAGCAATAATTGTTTAGATTCTACGTCCAAAATAAAAAAATGTTAAAAGGTGATGCCATTGAAAACAGAGTGATGCACTGATGCAAACAAGAGGGCTAGCTCCAACAAATAAATATAGCAAAAGAAAACAAGGGAATACAAAAAATAGGCAAGCTAACTGATTACAGGTCCAACATACAGCAATAAGTATGGGCATAACAGAATGCAACTAATATACCTTGTAAAGCTCATCCATAGATTTCCATCCAGTAGGAACACCAAGCTCATCCCCACAGATTCCAATATAATAATTATCAATTTCAGGGAAGAAATCTTTGAAGGAGAAAAGACCTCTTATGGGATACAATTCTGCATCTTCTATAACCTTTCTCAATGCTTGTGGTCCTAAAAACATCAGTACCTGTAGTAGAAAAGGGTGTTATGAGGTCCAACAGTACAGAGTGTCAGAAGTCCTCAGACTCTAACTTGCAATATGATGTGATCTCATATTCTCATTTCAACAAATTGAGCCAATGGCAGTAACAACTCAATTCATATATTTCAGATGGTCAATCAGAATGTAGATGCAAAGCACACAGAAATCACCGTAGATTTTTTTTCCTTGACAGAAGAACCTTTTAGATTTTAAATAAGAATATCTGCACAGATATATGGACGGGCTTAAGTTTATAGGGAGCACTACAGATACTAATACCATAAGTTAGGGTTAGGAGGCTTATGCCTCAATTAAAGTTCTGAAGTTGAATAAAAACTTATCTTCAAAATCATATTAGAAATAGACTATTTCCTCATGCTTGAAGTCCTACACACTACCTTGCAGGCCCAGACTGCCTGTAACTTAGTATACCTTTCTGCATGAAATACAAGACTAAAAGGACAAGGAGTTTGACTGTATATTATCATAGTATATAAACTAACTTCCTGTGAGGTTACTACAGATCAATATGATAATTTGGTCCGCACTAAGAAGTTGGTATCCTCAATCAATTCAATTAAAATATATATAAATGTAGTTCAGTATCACGAACATATCAACAGCCTTGTACATTGATTTAGCTAAATTCACAACTATTATTTATATTACTCGAGGTAGCCAACTCATGTTCATTAACTGTCCACACTAGCCTCATGTCAAATACTTCAGCCAGGAACAGCCATTAAGGATAACATATACACAAACAAAAGGAACAACATGTTTACTGTTTAATCAAGTTGCAACTACAATGAGTAAATCGGTCCAACTTTGGTGGTAAGAATATAATGTGCAAGTCAGAGGAGCCCATGCATGCCATGACAAACCTCATTTGCGTCTTTGCAAATTTCTTTCTCATTCTTCTTTGGCCAATTGACCCTCCAGCATCTGATTGCATCAAGTTAAATACAACACATGAGGGCTTTTATAATCATTATTCCTCACGAAGCTCATGATAGCAACACACTGATACACAAACCTTTCTTTACCAAGACGACGAGCAAGTTCCTCAGCCAGAGCCTGCCCTGGAGGATCAGCATCTGTTGCCAGTATTATCCTAGATGCCTGTTGCCATGGTAAATAAATTGAATTAAAATGATACCTGTGTACCTCAGCTATACATTTTTATAAACAAATTATTCTGAGATAAGAAAATGCCTACCGGGTCAAGATATTCTTTGCAATTCCACAGATATTGGTACTTCTTATCCTAGCTTTACAGGGAACATAAGCAACTGTTAGGTCGCATATTATCTAAAACTGTACTAGAGATCAACACTCAAACTGAGGAATATACTAATAGTGGAAGGAAGACATAAGTTGTCGTGAATCTTGAGGGACAAACTTTGGCAACATTAGAAAGTAGCGTTAACCTGCTCTTTGTTTGGGAGCTTGTTGGATACTTTTGGTGGTGCCCCATCTGGTACACTGACACAATTCCGGTAGCCAGCTTCTTCCATGGAGAGCTTATCAATTTCACCCTCAACCTGCCATGTCAGTAAAGAGAACAAACAACTAAAAACTGGGAATATGAAAACATTGGCACAAATTTTCAGGAGCAATGTCGACAAAGAATATCAAATAACGGATTTGGAACATACAATGATAATATCTCGTGCTCGCTTTATATCATCCAGACCATATAAAATTTTCTCTGTGTTTGCTTCCTGGTATGAGTGAAAAGATAAGAACGACAGAAATACAGCATAAGGTCATACACCCTAGAAACGAATAGTACCACAAACCTGTGAAAATTTCTTAGAGACTTCCCTGTATTTGCAGCCGACGAGGATTCCATCACGTCTATAGGTGAAAGCAATAACTATCTGCAAACAAAATGTACTTACAATGCTAACACACATATGTTATCCAAAGCAGAGCAGAAATGCATCCATCTATACCTTATTACTCCAGTCACGCTGCATTACGCTGTTTCTCCGAAGTGTTTCTGGCGATATCATTCTCTCTGAGAAGTATGTTACAAGCTGCCAAAATGTGATCGTTTTTGTAGAGCACCCATGTGCAAAAACTTTTATTAGGATTCCACGAAGAAGAATTGGGGTTGGGGGGGGGACAACAAGAAAATTTCGGTGATATATGTAGAGTAATTGGCCTAAAAAGTGAAAACAATTTCTTACCTCATCGCAAAGTGGCTCAAGATGGAGGTCCTCCTCACAAATTTTTCTGTAAACCTTATTGACTGCCAGATTAGCTTCACCATCTTGGTCCGTTTCACATTCTGTATCATTTTTTGCTTGTGATAGTTTGGGAACTCCATCAGGCTGCAGGGAGAACAATAGTGATATCAGGACAGTTTATTATCTTCAATCTTTTTTCCTATATTTATTTGGTAAAGGCACCTCGACAACACCCTTCCAACCACAATTAGCTCTAAAACAAGTCCATGATGCATTTTTCCTGAAGAACAAAAATAGGAGAAACATCAGATGAGACAGGCCGTACTACATCTGAAGAAGTAAAAGTTGAAGAAGGGTAAAGATAAAATCTCACCCATCCATTCGGATAAAAACACTGAGGCTCAGCTCCTCAGTAGATCCTCCATTGCACTAGTGAACATATGGAAAGTAATATTCATCATTGTTGTCTGATAGCTTAACATGCAAAGTAGATGGATCACCAAAAGGTCATCTGTGTATTTATATCATGCGCAAGCGAGCGCGCTATATATAAACTAGTGGGTTTTATGAACCAGTCACGAAAACGATGCTACATCATGATACAGGAGTAAGCAAATCAAATAAGATAGAGAACAATGGCTTTGAGGCCACAATAAAGTTTCTTATTACCCTTGGTGTCTTAAACCGCAAAACATTTACTGCTTATTATCTAGCTAGACACTTCATGAAAAATAGAAAAGGGGAAACATGAACAATTACTAGAATCATTAAAAAAGCAACACAGGATACCATTGGGCACATCATTCGTTGATAAGTACCAAGCTTCCATTGCTTTGGATTTATTCCTTCTTTCTTCAATCTCTCAATTAGCTGCCCTAGTCGCTGCTCGCAACTCTTTTTGTAGTCCTCCATTGAATGAGCTGATATCCAAAGAGACACGGCATCAATAGAAAGTATCACCGCTACCACATCCAATCGTTATAAATCACTTGCATATGCTCAAACTATGACATGTACGCCGCCTAAGAAGAACAAATGGGCATCAGAACTGCGAAAACAAGACAGATATAATGCCTTGGACGAATAGTTCACTCAAACTGTCACAAAACAGTTAAAATAGCAGGTGCTACAAATTAATGCGACAATTCCAACTAAAAGAGTTTCAAAGAGTAGAATGGGCAAATCACAAAATCGCCCTTGAAATCGAATGTTTTGCCAGTATGATTGATTGAAATCCTCACGGAGTTCCTGGCTATAAGAAGTTAAAGAACGCAGTATTCGGGAGCTAACAGCTAAAAGTACATTAGTAACGAGCTAAGAACTTAATAAGAAATATGCCAATTTAAAGCGTATTCCCAATGATTGGTCTCAACATAGCGAAACGGTATCGCGCCTGTTCGGAGCTCGAAGCGAGTATTCCATACCACTCCTGGAGCGAATGGAGACGGGGCCGGCGGGCCGGGCCACGGGGGCAGTCCTGACGCAGCGGGCCACCTCATGCCTCCCCCCAGGGAGGCGCCGGCTCGCTGCGGAGAAGGCGTGGAGCAGCCGGATACGGTGGCCCCCCGCGGCGACGGTAGAGGGGAGGCGGCGGCGCGCGGCGAGGAGGAAGCCGTTGTCCCCGCCGGCGGCGGTGAAGGCGGCCATGAGGAGGAGCGACTGGAGGGAAGGGCGCGGTGGCATCACGAGGCCTAGGGGGTGGGTTCGCACCGTCTAGGGTTTCGGCGCGCGGCGCATACGTGGCGCGGCGCCGCCGGAGCAGAGGAGGCGAGCGGTGAGGGGCTTGGGGAAGAAGAAGAGAGGAGAGGAGAAGAGGATGGAGTTTGGATTGGGTCGCGGAGGTTTAGTTAGGGTTTTACACGTCGGACGCGTGGGCCCCACCACCCAGAGAGAGAGGGGGTTGGGTGATCCAGAAGAAGAGACGAAATAAAAAGGGACAGGAATTGAAACGTAGGGGAAAGTGAACGATGAAATTCGAAAAAAGAAATAGAGATGCAGTGATACAAAGTTGATTCTGAATATACATAAAAAATACTAGTCTATTTGTAATTTGAACATTTTTTGCTATAAACGAAACGCCAATTCATAAACTCTACCAACAAAATGCTACTTAGATTAAGAATTTTTAGTATTTTTAATTTTATTTTTAAAAGATTTAAAAATAATTTTCGGTTTCGAAAAATTGCAATTCTAGTCTCTCGCTCTGGGAAGGGCGAGATTTAAAACGCTCTCTCGGAGGGCGTTTTTGGCAGTGTGCTGTCGTTGGGCGTTGTCGCCACGTCGTTGTTTTGCAAAAACCCTTCCCGCTCTCTGGAAGGACGTTTTTTTTACTGTAACACTAGCTTTTTTGCAGGCGCCCCTGGTGCTACAGTTAAAAAAGCCCTTTCAAAGAGTAAAAGGGGGCCGCATGCAAAAAGCCAGTGCGACAGTTAAAAATCGCTCTTACAAAGGACGGAAAGGGTTTTTTTTAAAAAAAAACAACGACATGGCAGACGACGTCCAACGGTCATTTGCCATGTCGGCAAAAACGTCCTCTGGAAGGGCAATTTTAAATCTCGTCCTTCCGAGAGCGAGAGACGACTAATTTTACAAATTTTTGAAACCAAAAATTATTTTTGTAATTTTTTAAAAATAAAATTAAAAATGGTAAAAATGTTGGTAGAGTTTATGCTACCATAAGGCCCATGAAACTGAAAGCCCAAAATCTCTTGTAGGCTCAAATCCGGCTAAACCCGGGCCATTTCTCGGCCCAATTAGTGTCCTATGCCTAAGCCTTAGCCCAGCCAAACTCCCAGGCCCAACTTTTGTCGTGCCAATATATTGCTGTCAGAACGGACAAATCAAATTCTTGCACTCGTTCAAACTCTTTCTTGCTTTCTCAGGCACGAATTTGAATCACCAGTCTGAATATCTGATTGAATTCAAAGTCTCTAAGGACATATTCCATACCTGCGACAAAAGGAGAAAGTACATTTACGGACCATCCGTGATCCTTCTTCATCTAGCAGCTGGTTGTTCTAACTTGGCCTCTCTTTCCTCCGTCTTCGTCTTCGTCGTCGTCGACGTCGTCGTCTTCGTCTCCCGGGCGGCCGAAGCTAGATGTCTAAGGCTGAAGGTTCAAAACCTGTAAAAGTTGCAATCAAGCTCGAGAATTCTTGGCCGAAAGAATGTAACGTGCTGGGCCTGTGCTCGTAGAGCTATAGCTATAGTTTCTTCAGCTTTCTGCTGTCTCGTCGCTTTCGCTGGAGTAGCCAGATTTTGATCGTGTCCTGTAATTTCCAAGAGCAAATATGAGTACATACGTACATTTCAGTCGATAGGAAACGTGCTCTGGTGTAGCTACTAGATCGATTCACAGTTCCTCTCCCTGGCATACGACACTGCAGGTCACGTGGTCAGTCCATCAGCCGTGCGTCTCACGCTCGGACCGGGCCGCACACGTCGGACACGATAGCTGATCGAGTCTAGTCGTCCAAGCATGGAGCCTCAGAATAGCACATATTTTTTAAAAAAACATGTTACAAACGTAATAGTTCACAACATGTGTACACTTACATCTATTATAAACATCTTAAAATAAAAAAAATAGACCGTCGTATCATATTCATCCTTATAAATGCAAATACACACATTATATATCTATAAGTATCTTCGAAAGACTACCGTTATATTTATATCTTAAGAATGACGAAGTTATCATATAAACTTTGTTGTTGACGTGTATATTGTCTACCACTAAAACAATACACAATACAGATACATCGTATCGACTGATATATAGTTTATCATTGAAAGAATAATTAGTTTTAAATATGAGCACCTGTCAAGTTTAAGACTTGAACTCGATTGGATTGGTTTCATCATAACGAATCTAACCAATTACACTATGCTCACTTCCCTCTTGCACATATTTATGTTACTCCTTTTCAAGTTACTTTTCGTTGTAGATTTGTCTTAAGTCAAATATTTTTATCTTTTGACTCATAAATTCTAAAAGAAAATATGTAGTTTACCATCATAGAATTATGTTTTTTAGATTCTTTCATAATATAACATCAATACATATATACTAAAAATGATATTTAAAGTTAAAAATGTCTAACTAATTAGGACAAAAGCTAGAACGACGATAAACTGAGGGATTAGTTGAGTCCACGGAAAGAAAAATGCGATCTCATTTTCATTTTCAAAAATTTGGTTCTTACATTGTGTTTGGGCTATATATAATAAAGGGAAATATTACGTCAATATATAATGCACATGCCATATATTAAATAAATGTCGATCGGCGACGTATATAATATTGACACTCACGATGAAATATGTTCACATTGCATGGTTGGCGTACGTGTTAACAAGCATGCACAGATCGATGGATGTACAGTATACCCTTCGTTATATTATATAAGTAACTTTGATTTTTTTTAAATTTGATCAAATTTATACAAAATATAATAATAGTTCAACATAAAATAAATATAGTATCAAAATATATTGGGAGCAATGTTAACTAGATGGAAAACAAAGGAAAATAGAGCAACTAATGGTGATCTTGATACTGATATATAGTGCGGCGGCGGTGTCTCCGGCATGGGAGTGGATGCCGAGTTGTGGCTAATCGATGCAACCTAATGATGCATGCTTATGCGTAAATTTGATACTATATATATTGTTTTTATAAATTTAATTAATTTAAAAATTTTGACTAAAGTCATTCATATGCTCCTTCCCGTCCTTGCGATATTTGGTTAAGTGTTATCAATCAGCCTTCCTCGCATTGTTCTAAGGTTTGCCTCTAACGATGGTTGAATAGCTCATGTTTGTTTCTTGAATCGATTTCATGCACTTCCCTCAAGCCGAAAGCAGTTGTGAACAATGTAGATAGGAATATTCCAAATCATCCAACATTTTTAACCCATGAAGCTAAAGAAGCATCTGGTTGATGAATGCAATTAGCGAAAGTGGCCCTATTACAAGCAGTCGCCCCTGATATTACCAAGAGGATGTCTAGCCAGGGTTCGAAAGGGCTCTGAACCAACCGGGATACGCTATGCTGACACGAAAGCGACGTCATACCAGACAGGAATACAGGTACGAAAGTTTTCGTCAAAGAAAACATTAGATTTTAGAAGGAAAAGGCACGGAAAGGGTCAAAGGGTTTTAGGTATTAACCTGGTTTTATGGTTTTTTTTAAGCATTCAGCTAAAAAAAGTAAAATGCCTTATAATATGAAACAGAGTGTCTAAACATCGTTAAAAACCAGACATTTCGGTTATGCAAACAACTTGTGCAGAACACGAAATGCCTTCGAAGAAAGCCTAATAGCTCACTGGTCTAGCTCCATGGCATCGAAAATGTCTCAGGGCTCAAGTGATTCTCCGAAGCCTTGAAAGCTGCTTTTTCAGCTGATTATTCAGAACTAGATGTAATTAAGAATGCATTGGCACTTGCATGGTGCATACGGCGCTCAATAGATCGTGCATGGAGATGGTGAGTTGTAAGAGAGAACACGCCAATTGATTGTTTCAGTGCTGAATCATGAACTCCTCACTAATTTGGTTGGCAGCCTCAACGTCAATAATGCTAAATCATGAACAAATTTTGAATCGTTGTATCCTGGGCCTCTTCACGCGTCTGCGGCGCAGCCGCCTCGTAGTATAATATATTATAGGCTTACAGCCGAACACAGCCTCTATTAGATGAAGAGAGTAGCTAGGGATCTTTTTAATCGTAGGAATAAAAAATAAAAAAGTAAGATTATGAAAGTAAGTGTAAAACAAATTACAAGACACAGATAAAGCACAGGAATGATCGTTTGCTTAGACCATAGAAAAAACACAGGAATCCGATAAGAGAGATAGAATCAAATAATTTTTTTCAAGGGTTGGACCTCTTACTAATTTTTTTTTCAAAACCTACATGCAATGAGCCATTGCATATAAGTTTTATAGGATTTGGAAAACTTCAACCCTTTAGGCCAAATAGAAAATTTTCCTATATGATTTCAATCCTATGAAATTTTTTTCATAAATCCTTTGATCCAAAGGGACCCTTAGTTTTTTCCCACAAATGGAGCCAATTTACTTAATATTGCTAAGTGTTTTTAATCAAAAGTTGCATGTAGTAATTAATATCTTAACCCATGAATTTGCACCAGCTGATATATATAAACGTTTTTATATGGTAATTTCTTCTGTCATGTATTTTATTTAATATAAGGTTTAACTTGATTTTTAAAATCCGACCACGAATAATTTTTAAATGCTTAGTTGATTTAGAAAATTGCATACATAGATTTGCTTCGAAAAACACTGCTACAAACTTACTAGATTTCATAAGCGTATTCCGATATAAAATCGATGGTAATGGTTTTAAAATTTTAACTGAATCTTGTCCTAAAATTTAATCCAAACACGTACGAGCAAAGGTACATGATAATTAAATGTTTAACAAGAATATATTCACATTTTGTGGTGGGCGCAGTCGAATTTCTAGCTATTTTTTAAAGTTTTTAATCTTATTTCATGTATTGTATTTTTTGGGTTGTATGTTGTGGATGACACTGATATATCCTATTAATGTGGAATTGAATTCAAAAAAGACTATAAGCCTTTGCTATTCAAAATATATCCCAAGCTTTAACTGGCTTGCTCTTCGTGCACATATTTATTTTTCAAAATGCAATAACACAATGCAGCTAGATAGGAAAAGAATATGTTGTTTTTAACTTTCTTTTCGCACTTTCTTCGAAAAACTTTCTTTTTTAGTATTATTTTTATCCTCGATTTATCCAAACTCGTTGCACGTACGAAAATCCATTAAAGTCAATAGAATAGAAATGCAAGCTGAATAATTCATGAATTATTATCCCATTGGACATTTCTGACAGGATCAGGACGATTCCAATCAGCACAATTTACCATAGGAAAGACTCGGATGAATACCAAAAAAGAAATTAAAGACGACTTCAGAAGTCATCGAGTCTATAGCTATATCGATCGATTTGACATTCAGCACTAAGCTACTAAATAGTTAATCAACATCCTACTAGCTAATTTATCAAAAACTCAAGTGAAGGAGTCGATCGAGATCTCTCATCTGCTTAATTAATTTGCTCAATTAATTCATCAACTAAATCGAGCTTATTGGTTAATGGATTAGTTTTTGGCGGCGGTGGCGGCGTGGAGGACTTGCTGGAAATGGTGGACACCGCAGGGGACACGGAGGATTCCCTCCTGCTTGTACCCGAACTCCTGCGCCGCCTTCTCCAGCAGCGCCGCGAACGCCGGGTGCCGCAGCGCCTCCACCCGCACCAAGAACCGCTCGCCGTCGCCGCCGTCGTCCCCCACCATCACCGGCACGCACCCGCGCGGCACGCCGTCGCCGCCGCCCGCGCGGTCAGAGAAGCTCAGCCTCCTCAACAGCCCGCGCGGCGGCGTGGCCCCGCCGCCACCGCCTCCGTCGCCCACGACGCGGTCCGAGAAGCTCAGCCTCCTCATCAGCCCGCGCTTCACGACCGCCGCACCGCCGCCTCCGCCGTCACCGCCGCCCACGCGGTCCGAGAAGCTCATCCTCCGCATCAGCTCCCTCATCGTCGTCGTCTACGTCGAGAAGCACGTAGTAAACGTATCACGTTAGCTTCTGGTGTTACGTACGAACCGGTACCGATTAGGGTTTCTGTGTTAGCGAGGGTTTGATGCATGCGTTTGCTCATCATCAAAGATCGGGGCGCCATTTATAAGGTAGAGAGATCCATGGAATGGAATGAAATGGAATGGAGTGGCTTACATTCTAGCAGAACGTACAGCTGCCACTTGCATTGCAGTTAGCTGAGCGTGTGGAATGATCACTGATCAGTGACAGAGACAAGCTAGATATGTGGTATGGAGGTAATGGATTAATTAAGCAGGAATTGAACGGAGACAAGACGTTTACTAGTCTGTGCATATGGTGGCGTTGGCCTGGGGTCAACCATGACATGAGGTTGGGGTTCAAAAATTTTGGCTAGCATGAGCATCTTTGAAAGTTAAAACCGTGGAATTTGGTGATTAGCTGAATGCAATAATTAGTGGCGGTAATTAGTTAACCTATATATATAATTGAGATACTCCCTTACTGCGTGCAAAGCAAATAAAGTACTCCCATTCGTTTCAATATATAAAAACCTAACTAGATATTACGAATCGATATATGATGGAACACATCCTACTAAACATACAGTACCAAGTTAGATATGTTCAAGTTTATAGTACTATGTCTTATATATTAAGACAGGGAGAGTAAACTATATCAGATAGAAATGATGATCGATAATGGTTATGTGGATTTAACATGAAAAACGCTCGCATATAAAACCCCCGAGCACAATCATAATAATTTACGACAGAAAACTTACGGCATACTTCAATTTGTGAATTCAATTGATGAGATGTCTCGCGAAATTTCAATTTCAAACAGGGGTAAATATTGATGGAGCTAGCTAGCCAGAGCTAACAAATTCACTCTCTCAACTACACGATTATAGATTAATAATGGATATCCCTAAATTTGGATTGTTTCACATCTAATCCCACCAGCTAAAATATAATACAATATCTTCTTTTTAAATATAGAAGTCGTTGACTTTTCGTATAATGTTTGATTATTTATTTTATTCATAAATTTTATATGAATATATAAAAATATAAGTTAATATTATATTTTGTTTAATGATAAAATAAGTCACAACAAAATAAAAAAATATTTATATAATTTTTAAATAAGACGAAAGGTTTTATGTAAATGAACGACAATGTCATACATCATGAAAAATGGAGGCAGTATTAATTATGGCACATTCAAGCCAGGAAATTCTTCTTCGTTCTTGGTCTTAGGGTGGAACCGCGATTTTTTCTCCTGTGTCTGGTTTTGGAACGTGCAAAGCTGGTATTCCATGGTGGGCTTGAAAATTGTTGCTGAGTGCGACAGTGGCAGGACATAGCGAGGACCCCGGCCGGTTGACGAACACACACCCAATATCGCCTTTTTTATATAATCAGACGAACCAACAAATCAACCAATGAACTACATTATTTGGATCAAAAGGTGAAGAGCCTGAAGACCGGAGCAATATTTCTAGATGACGATGATTTGGAGAGTTGCTAATCTATTCTAAAACAAGATGTAGCTAGCTAGTTAGGTGTTGGAAATTTATATGCGGACCAACCGGCCTAGCTAGAAACGTAATGCTACGTATGCATGATAAGTTGCTTAGCATTTACGTGCATCATTTAGAAAAATATACAGTGTAAACCATATATGTACTCAGATCTAAAACGAGACGACGACGTCGTCTGATATTTGTACACGTCACTATAAGTAAAACTTTTATTTTCAAATTTAACCATGAGTAAAAGTTTTAGCCATGGTAAATCTCTCATATGTTCAATTTTTATCCTACGACAGTTTTTAGGTTATATATATATATATATATATATGGTTTGCACTATAATTTTTTTCATGATTTAGAAGCTTAGGGTCTATTTGATGATCATGTTATGTGAATCTCATCTGCTAGTTGCTAGGTATACTGTCGGGCGTCCGATTTCGAGCGTCTATAGCCGGATGCACCTGCTTGGGCAAGAGCCCATGGGTCAGCTCATCGAAACACAACTTGCAAATAGAACCATGACTATGGGACCAATCATCATATTAATCGATGCAATCTCACAGATGAGGATGATAAGTTTGTGTCACTACTAAAAAAACCCTTATAGGGACAGGCTTATATATGTCGGTTTATTTAAAACCAACACCTATCAAAATAATAAATACCGGTTTAAAATAAAAACTGATACTCGTTTTTTTAAAAAAATAGGACCTATAGTATTAGTACCGATTTTTTAAGAAAATCGGCACCCATAATATATTAAAGGTGTCGTTTTTTTAAAAAATCGATACCTATAATATATTATAGGTACCGGTTTTCTTAAAAACCAGTACCTAAACAACCGAGCCAAGACGCAAGCCGACCGAGTGTGCATCTCTCTCTTATCTGTTCTTCTCTCCAGACTTCGGCGAAGGGGTGGCCCGGGGATGAGGACGGGGACGCGGCGGCTGGCATCGACGGGGACGGGGACACCAGCATCGGCATCGACGGGGATTGTCGCGGCACCAACATTGGTGAGGACAGGGATCTGGGGCTCATGGATCTGGCGGCGGGGCTCGGGGATCTGGTGGTGACGGTCTCACGGGCGGCGGCGCGAGCCCGTCGGCGAGGAGGCGGCGGCGAGGGTGGCGGGGTTCGACGATAGGGACGGAAAATAGGTGTCGGTTGGGAAAATCGACACCTAAGGGGGTATCCCAACCGACACCTCTCTTTGTTTCTGTAGTAGTGTGTGGAATGCGCGAAAGGATGACATTTTCACCATTAATTCGATGTATAAGGCTCTATATGTATGATGGGGTGATATCAAGGAAATCTTTTATGTGGAAGCTTAGAATTTTTTTAAAGATTAAGATCTTCCTTTGATATATGAAGAATGGGGTGATTTTAACCGAAAACTATTTGGTAAAAGGGAACTTGAGAGGCAGTACTAGATGCTTCTCTTGTAATTGTGTTGTAATTGTGTTGAGACAATACATTATCTCTTTCTCTTCTTTGATTGTCGTGTTGCAAGATACATGTGGAATGTCATATTTCTTCTTTTGGGATTAGACCACTATCCTATGTGGCTGATATGTTTGGTAATTGCCTGAATGAGGTACAACCTAGGCTTAAATATACCTTTTTGGGGGCATTTTAGCTTTATATTGGATGGTATGGCTTTGGCTGTGTTATCCTAAAATTTTTTTACCAAAATATCACATCAATACTTTGAACACACATTTAAAGTATTAAACATAGACTAATAAAAAAACAAATTATAGAATTCGTTTGTAAACGACCAAACGAATTTATTAACCCTAATTAATCCGTCATTAGCACAAGTTTACTGTAGCACTTTATTGTCAAATCATAGTCTAATTATGCTTAAAAGATTCGTCTCATAAATTACATGCAAACTGTATAATTAGTTATTTTTTAGTCTATATTTAATATTTTATTTATGTGTCCAAACTTTCGATGTGACAGGGTGTAAAGTTTTGGTGGTGGATCTACACAGGGGCTTTGTAGGAATGATGTGATCTTTAATGGATCCAAACTTAACTCCTTTTTGCATGAACACGTGGAACAATAAATGGTCATTGTTGCTAAGGATGACGAGGAGAGCAATATGAAGAATGGATGTTGCAAGATACAGAATAAGACTGGATGGAACACGATAAGTAGATTAGGGATGTGATGTGATGTAATGTTTTTATGGATGGAACATGATAAGTATTTTGTAAGGATGTTTGGAGCTGCTTGTTTTGTCAGAGTTGTGTGAGCTTAAGGTTTTATGTTGGTTGTGAGAAAATCGTTTGTGTAAGCATCGAGTCTATGTACTCTTTTGATTCTAGGCTATGTACATCCTCGATGGATATAGAAGCTGGGTTTTTAATCCATTATCTAAAAATCATATTAATCAATGCATTTTTTTAATTTATTTATTTTAGTTAATTTTTTAAAGAAACTAATGGGTGAGTAGTTGAATGATTTGTAACAATTATTTGAGGATAGAAACGAATGATTTTTAGAAATTATAAATATTACAAAGTTAAAAAATAGCAACTTATAACTATTTTAATTCATATGCATATATATACTAAAGCGTGCGTTGGAGATGGGGACGGCACGGAGGGCGCGGGAGCTCCGGCGAAATAGGTCTTTTTTATCACCCTCTATATTGCGGGTAATATGGCTCGTAGCTTCGTGGATGGCTCGCTCGGCTCGTTGAGAAATTTTAGCTCGTTATATGCGCTCGAATCGCTCGCAAGGTGCTCGTGAGCTCAATGAGCGGATCATGTACAAAGTAGGGCCTAATGTTTTGCTTATTTTGCTATTCTTTTGTTGTTTTGTTGTTGATGTGACAATAAATCAATAATTTTTATAATTTTGTGATGGTCAATATGGATCTAATGCTTTAGATTATAATAGTAATAATATCTAATCTAGTTGCATCATTACATTTGCATAGATAATTGTCGATGGACAAGTGTTATTACGTTAATTATGGACTTAATGTATCACTTTTTATTTTTTAATTGTATATTTGCATGTTTAATAGACTAAAAAATAAAATGTAATTTGTACATAAATTGCACAGCGTATTAAAGTGGCTCACGAGCTAAACGAGCCGGCTCACGAGCCGAGCCTCCTCGCTCGGCTCTCTACCGAACCGAGCCAAGCCAAGAGCCGAGCAAGCTCCTTGCTCGGCTCTCTACTGAGTCGAGCCGAGCCGGTATCCACCCTAGCTGCGGTTAATTTTGGAAAAAATCAAGGGATTTTTGCAAAATAGCTAAACAGAATAAAATTTTGGTTAAAAACACTACTTGCTTTATAGATAGCTAGCAAAATGTCCGTACGTTGCAGCGGAACGACGATGCGGGGAGGAAGGAGTGGAGGACGAAGGTCCGGGCGGCGCGCGGGAGCTCGAGCGACGCACGGGAGGGAGGGCGCAAGCGCAAGCACGGATGGGAGCGAGAAGAGAGGGACGTAGGAGGTCTTTTTAATCCAATCCCTCTCTTTCTTTTCAACATTGGGAGTGCGAGTTAATTTTATAAACAGTCAAGGGGTTTTCGTAAAATAACACTTTTTTCTTCTTTAATTGGTTTTTTTAAAATAGCCGGACGGACTGCGGGTTAATTTTGAAAAAACTCAAGGGGTTTTCTATAAAATAGCCGGGCAAAACAAATTTTGGGTGGAAACACTACTTGCTTTATATATAGGTATAGATATATATATACTAGCAATTGTGTCCGTGCGTTACAACGGGTGAAGTCGGGCGCGACGCGGATGAGGACGGGAGGAGGGCGCAGGCGCATTGCGGGAGCTACGAGCGGCGACGGGAGGAAGGGGCGGGGAGGTCTTTTTCATCCAAGCCCTCCCTTTCTTTCCAGTATTAAGACGTGAGTTAATTTTATAAACACTCAAGAGGTTTTACGCAAAATAGTCAAGCGGACGAAAATTTTGGGTAGAAACTACTTGCTTTATATATATACTAGCAAATGTCTGTGTGTTGCAACGGGACGACGACGCAATGAGGGAAGCACGCGAAGGGCGAAGGTCCGTGGCGCGCGGGAGCTCCGAGCGGCGACGGGAGGGAGGGTGCGGCGGCGCGGATGAGAACGAAAGAGAGGAGCATGAGGTTTTTATCCAAGCCCTCCTTTTTTGAGCATTGGGACTGCAGGTTAATTTTATAAACACTTAAGGGTTTTACGCAAAATAATCCATTTTTCTTCTTTAACTGGGTTTTTAAATAGCCGGAGAGACTATGGGTTAATTTCGAAAAAACTCAAAGTGTTTTCTGCAAAATAGCTAAGTAAAACAAAATTTGGATAAAAACACTACTTACTTTATAGATATAGATTATAGATTATAGATATTAAAAGGCAATATCATTTTAGAAGCTCAGGAAGCATGCGCATTTATCCCATCATTCCATTCATTGAAAGAGAACACGCCATACACATGAGCACAACAAGTACAAATACGACTTCATATATACTTTTTATATATGTAGGCACAATTAAACATACCAAGACAAAATAGACAATATAACAAAATAAAATTTGAATCCTAGTGAATAAAAAAATACGGCCCACAATTCCAAGTGATCGGTTAGAGTGATCCCCTAATTTGATCTCAAACAAGGCACATATACCACAATCAGTAGGCTCGATCGCTTTCGATCGAGTCACCTAATTCCGACCAACCCGCATCGATTGGTGTTACGGCGTGCAACTGGACTAACCAAACTGGGCGCGTGCGTCGTGTTCCACAACTGCACCGATGCATCGAGGAACAAGCCGGCAGGACGCCCGTAGTGCTATGGCTACTACTGCTCGTACCAACGCAATTGCAATTCTCTCAAGACTGCAGCTGCCAATTAGATCATCTGTGTCGAGGGAAAGCACTCATCTTTTATCGGCGAGCGGTTTGATCATAGATTATTAGTCGGTGATCGGTGATGTAAAAACTCATTTGTATTGGACCAACAGCCATCATCTATAGCAGTCGTCTTTGACAGTCCTAAATAAAAGATTGTCACCAATAAAGTTTGACCACCAAACGAGCCATGTAGAAACCCATCATGAAGTATTCATTCGTGATGAGCATAGACTCCAAATCGATAAATATAACTCGATCACCTTTAACATGCTTAATTAATCTGCTTTTAATGATTATGTTGTCTTATACCACCTCTGTCTTCTATATTATCCTAAGTAAAACTCATTTAATTTTGACCAAAAGTTTATAAAAAATGCAGCATCAACAATACTAAATTTGTTTTATTAATTAATTAGATCACCCTTGAATATATATCTTACACATATATATATATATATATATATCTTTTATATATGTATATATATTGTTCGTGTATTACAACGTGTGTCATTTTATTTTATCATAATTATTCTAAAACTAAAGTCTCATGTAATTTTAATTTATATTTTTTCTTTATGTCTTCACCTGAGGCCTATTGTCCGTCACACTTAGAATACTAAATATTCTTGCGCGGCGCGGGGCGCGGCGCGGATGGGGACAGAAGGGGGCGCAGGGATGGAGGGGCGTAAGAGGTCTTTTTTTATCAAAGTCCTCCCTTTCTTTTCAGCATTAGGACTGCGGGTTAATTTTATAAACACTCAAGGGGTTTTCTACAAAATAGCCAGGCGAACTGCGAGTTAATTTTATAAACACTCAAGGAATTTTCTATAAAATAACTATGTAGACAAAAATTTTGGATAGAAAAACTACTTTGTTTTATAGATAGTTATAGATATAAATATGTTTGTTTTTTAAAATAATGTCATGTTTTTTCTGAAAATTTGGTTAAACGTGAAGAAGTTTGACAAATTAGACAAAAAAACATCTAATTACAATATGAAACAAACAAAGTGTGTACCACTTATCTTATACTAGACAAGACTTATCTAGTTTGCAACCCCCTGCCAGTAATGAACCCTAGGCCCTATAGCTATGCCAGACTCAGATTTCATATATAAACAGAAGGTTTTGGCCATGGTACAATACTACTGGTGTCTTTAAATTAAGCATAACTGCAGCACATAATTATGGGGTTGTCAATTTAATCTTTATAAATATATGTACTATACTATTGATTGTTACACCATTAGACCGGAAATCCATTAACTTATGGGCGCGCAAGTGGCCGGTCCGCTTCAACTACATACGTACGAGTGTCTACATATGACTTCATGACTTCATGTACTGTGTGTCCCTGTACGCGTATGTACGTATTTGTCTTCCTTCGCTACCGTACGCTAATTCGAAGTTTCCTTTCATCTTTCCATGGAGAACGGACTGCTTGTCTGCTACAATTGATCTTTTTTTACCATTCGTTTCTCGAGGTGTCATTTTAGGGGCAGTTTTACCGGTTTTTTCTAGTATATGCGCATGGAAAAAGCCTAATCAGTGAACGAACTCCACACAAAATGGATCAAACAGATCAACAACTTCCCATTTCCTTTAGTTGTTCTTCTATATCTTTTCCTTATTATATAGTTTTATGGAGGAATTGAACAGGTGCATCGGTTTTCTGGAGAAAGGAGCACTCACCGCTTCTTTTACCAGAGTACGTTTGAGAAGAAAGAGAAACACCTCAATATTGAATAGTTTTGTTTCAGACATAGAAATGCTTTCTTTAAGAGAAAAGTTTGCGAAATGACGTTTTTATTAAATTTTCTAATTGATTTTTTAATATATTTGTTGATGTCGTAGATCGACACGTAAGGATCTGAGGATCCTTTTTTGGTTCGGCACGGGGAACGGTGTATCCTGGTTCAAAACTCGTAGAAAAAAGGAAGTAATGCAGATGAGGCGGGGGTTTATACAGGTTCGGGCCACCGGCGAGGTGTAATACCCTACTCCTGTTTATATTTTGTATGTAGTATATGGGGCAAGTTAGAACAATGAGAATGTTCCTCTCCCTTAGACTTAGTGGTGGATGAGAGATTTCTGCGGGCTAGCTGGGTAGGCAGAACCTGGAGCAGAAACTCTTTTCCTTTTTTCAGAACCCCCTTTATGATGGATTTGGGTCTCCTTTTATAGAACAAGGGAACACCATAGTAGTCCTACCTTTTCTCTACTTCACTCCACGTGAGAGAGTGGTTTTTGCCTTGCCTTGTCGGAGAAGTTATTCCATTCCTACTCCTTCCTGTTTGCTGCGTCATGGAAAGCGGAAAAGTAGTCGTCGTGGTAGCCATGCTCGCGACGTGATGATAGTTTACCTACCCGGCCCAATGGGACCCGCTGGTCAGAGACCCATCTCGCGGGTAGGTACTGGCACCGTGCCTCCTGCGCTCGCACTTTCTCTCCCACGCAGCCGCCCAATACATTTCATGCGACTGGACAGGGCGTGAGGGGGGCATGCGCGGAGTGAGCGCGCGGCCATACCACGGTCTTAGTCAAAGACTTTTAGCCCCCTTTGCATCATGATAGGCAAAAAGGGGCGATGATGGGTGAAACTGACAGCTGCGCCTCACATCGCATTGAATGCGACGAGGCAGGCGCTCAGCTTTCCTCCATTTGAACATTAAATGGGTTGGTTGGTGGTTGGATTCGCCCCTCGCTAGAAGAGGTGATGGGGTTTGGGAGTATGGTAGCCTCCGGGCAGCCTCCGGACCAGCCCCTTCTGGGGCGGCCACGTGGCTGCCCATGGCCGAGACTCGCCTAAGCCTTTCAGGGCATAACTTTGACGCTCTTTTGACGGGCAAGGGTGCCTTCCCTTTCCTCAGATGTCATGCCTCTGACATACCCCCGGGCCCATATCACCGACAGTAGCCCCCGGCGTTGACTGGGACCGAGTCGGGTTCGAGCGCGGTTGACGCCATTTTTTGAGTGTGTGGGCCGAGGTGCTGGATGCCTTTCTGTTACAGCAGGCGTTGACACGCGACGACTGGTGATGCACCAGGCCAAGTTTTCCTTAAGACGGGGGGCGAGTTTATTTGGGCCACGCGCGCGGGGGCCCATCCAAACCGCCTGGTACTCTCCGTCCCATGTAGTGCGCCTGGCAGGCGTGGAACCCTAGGCGGCACGAAGTTCGAACGGCGTGGGAACCGAAGGGGATGCGAAAATCGAAAGGGCGCGGAGATGAGGGGGCGCTTCATGTGGTAGTGGGGCGAATTTAATGCCGTGGAATCCGAGGGGGCGGTGGTAGCTTATAAAACCAGATCCGCGTGGAGGGGGATCGGTTTCTACGCTTTCCACTGCCATCACCTCTCACTGCCATTTGCCCTTCATCTACCTAGCGCCTCCTGCTCCTTCCGTTCCCTTCCCTTCGCCTTCAGCTTCCCTTTTCGTACTTCTTCGTCCACCTTCGTGATGGGCCGCGATTCGCCCCTGGAGCCGAGAAGCGTGCTTCCCAAATCCTTGGTTCGCACTGCGGAGGCCCGCAGCCTGTTCAACAAGTTCCTTCCGCGCGGCACTCGCAGCGGCGGCGATATCCCGGAGGAGCAGCCTCCCCACAGGATGGTGTTCTTCGCCTCCTTCGCCATGGTCGGGCTGGTGCCGCCCTTCTCCCGGTTTTTCCTCGACATCCTGGAGTTCTATGACCTCCGGCTGCACCACCTCACCCCCAACGCCGTCTTCTACCTCGCCGTGTTCGCCCATACCTGCGAGATGTTCGTGGGGGTGAGGCCTTCTCTTCACCTCTTCCAGCAGTTCTTCCGGGTGTGCCGGGCTGGCTCCCCCGGCGCGGTTGGGTACGTGGCGATCCAGCCACGGAACCACAGGGCGGTCGGCACTCCCTTCATCGACATTCACCCCCGCTCCAGGTGGGAGAACTGGAGGGCGTTCTGGTTCTACACCAGCTTGGGCGACCACTCCCGCTTCTCCCTGCCGACGGGGATCCCGATGAACCAGAGGAACTGGGGGTGCGCCCGCGAGCTGGGAGGGAGCTGGACGGGGTGCCGGACCGGATCAGCTACCTTCGGCGGGGGGCCTGTCCAGCCACGCGGTCTTCCGCGATTTCCTGATGAGGCGCATAGCGCCGCTGCTGGAGAGGCCGCGCCCCGCCTACATGTACGTGGGCCCCAATGACGCCATGCGGACCCACGTGGGCGCCGCCTTCGACTGGGACGAGAGGGACCTCCAGACCCTGGTTCGCCACTGCCACGGCGTCACGGAGATGGACTTGGCACAGCTCTCGCCCGGGCTGGTGCCGCTGTGCCAGGACTCTGCGCGCCCGGAGATCCTGCACCTGCGGCAGGTTGTGGGCGACGGTGTGGGCTCGTCGTCGACCGCACCGGAGGCTGCACCGGAGGCTGCTCCGAGGGGCGAAGGCGGAGACGACGCCGACGACGTCGACGACCACATCCCGATTAGGCGGTTGAACCGCCAGGGTCCGGGCCAAAGCGACCCGGGGGCCCCAGACCCAAAAGGGAAGAGGAAGAGGCCAGAAGAGGACCCCTCTCCTCCCCCATCTCCACCACGAGGCGGCGGAGCGGAGCAAGCCGCACCCCCAGCACCGGGGGCTCGCGGGCGCGGGCCCATCCTCGGGGGCCACCACGGCGAGGGCCGGCCGGCCACAACGGCGGCGACAACGACGGCGGGGGAGGTCCGGGGCGCGTCCCCGCCAATTACACCGGCGGCGGAGGAGGTCCGGGCCGTATCTCCGGCGAGTATGCCGGCGGCGGGGTTCGTCCGTGGGACTCCAGCATCAGGGGACGCGGCGAGCAAGAGCTCGGCGAGCCCTCCGGGCCGCCCCGCGAAGAAGAAGCGGGCTATCTCGGGGATCTCCTGGGACTTCAACCCCGCCCGCAGGTACGCCTTGCTGATACGTGGATGTCTATTGGGGTCTTACATTTTTATCTTTGTTTCATGATTTCCTTGTTGTGTTTTTGTTTTGCCTCCAGCCGCTAGCACAGGCATTTTCGCCCAAGGGTTGTCCCCAAGGACGGTTCCGCCTCAGGTTCGAGGGAGGGCGCACAGGAGAGGCCCGAGGCGCCTGAACCCCCAGGTCCGGGTCGCCTCCTTCGGGCTCGGTTCCGGATCCAGTGAGATCCGGGTAGGAGGCCCACCCAGCGGCCGGAGCGCCGGCCACCCATGAAGGGCAAGCCGTGGGCGGCGCCGGCACAGAGGGGGCAGCGGAGGGCGGCGGAGAGCAACCTCAGGGGTCTCCTCCGTGGCAACCATCGTCGCCGCCACAGCAGCCCTCGTCCGCACCACATTCAGTGGCGCCATCGCCCCGCCGGCTACCATTAATCCTGCCGGCGCAGGCCTGCCGCGAGCCCCCAAGGCAAGAAGCGGGCAGCGCCGGCCACGGGGGGTCTTCGGCGGCTCGGCCGGCGCGGGCGGCCGATCCCGGGCCGGGCTCCGACTCCGAGTCTGGGGGCGCCCGGTCCGGAATCGTGGCCGCCTTGGACACAGAGCCTCTCGTCCGGTCGTAGGAGCGGGCGAGGAAGGTCGTCTCCAGGGCGCTGGAGGCGGCCAACGCCATCTCCCTGGAGGGGCTTCGGGCCCAGGTGCAGGCCTTGGCCGCCAGGGAGGTCGAGGTGGCGCGGCGGGAGGCCGAGGTCGAGGAGGGTCGTCAGGAGCTGGTGGCCACGGCGAGGGCGGAGGGCCTCATCTGCAGACGGGAGCTGGCAGAGATCGTGCGGCGCCAGGAGGAGCTCAGTCAGGTGTTTGAAGACACTGTCACTGAACGGCACGCCGCCGACCTCCGCGAGCGGGTCGTCGCCGCCGCCGAGGAGAGGGTGCGCACCACCACCGGGCGCACCTCCGCGACCTCGGGAGCGCGCCCGGGCCTCGACGAGCGCGAGCGCACCTTGTGCGACGCTGAGGCCGCCGCCGCCGGCACCGACGCTGACCTCCAGGCCCGTGAGGCCGGCCTGGCGGAGCGGGAGAGGGCCCTTGAGGCGGCGTGGCGGGCAGTTGAGAGCCGGGAGGCTGCCGTCGCCAGGGCCGAGGAAGACTCCGCCGCGCGGGAGGCCAACGTGCTGGCCCAGGAGAAGGTCATCGCCGTGCGCGAGGTTGCCGTGGGGGGGCGAGAGGCCACGGTGTTGGAAGCCCAGGAGGAGGCCTCCCGATGCCTGATGGGCGTGTGGGACCGCGAGCAGCTGCTTGTCGCTGCCTCGGGTCGCCGGCAGGACGAGCTGGAGCGATGGGAGCAGGAGTTGGCCACCCGGGAGCAAGTGGTCATGGACACGCAGGCGCAGCTGCGGGGCCGGGGCCGGAACTGGAGGAGGCGCGCCGCCGGATCGCGGAGTTGGAGCGCGTCCTGCGCCTGGGGATCCAGGGCCTGGCCTCGTCCGTCGGGCGGCTTCGGGAGGCGGCTCGCGGGGTGGGGTTGAACCGTACCCCCCCAGCGTCCCTACCTTGGGGGATTGGCCACACACATTGACGATCTGGCCGCGGGGATACAGAGGATGCCGGAGGAGGTCGACGACGTGGCGAAGGAGTCATCATATGACTTATCCCGCCAGGTCGCGTCGCTCATTCTGGCGAGCTACCAAGCCCGCGACCCCGACTTTGACCCCTACATCCCTACTGAGGACTTCCCCGAAGGCACCGAGGAGGCCGCTCGCCGCCGCGTCCAGGACGCCGTCGAGTCCATCATGATGAGCTTCGATGGCACCTCGGCGGCCTTTCAGCTCGCCCTCCGCGAGGACTCGCCGGATGCAGACTCCCCGACGGATGCTCCCAGCGACCCACCGGCCACTTAGGGCCCTCCTGCTTCGGCTTGTATTTGTATTTATGTAAAAAGATATTTGTGCATTGTTTATAAAGTTAGCGGACTTGCCTTTGCTATGGTGAACTTGCGTTGTAACAGCTCATCGTGGCTGCTTTTTATGACCCATGTATGTGTATGCTGGGAGCCCCCGGCCAACTTAGCGCGCACGTAGCGGCGATTGGTTGGCCCGAGCCCTTGTATGTTAGCTTCCCTGCAACTGATAGTTTAAGACTTAGTTATTGCGATAATGCGATAGTGTTGTTCTCCCCGTGATTTGTCCCATGCCGCTGGGGGGCTGTTCCGGGTTTGGGCAGCATGCACTGGCCGTTGGCTGGTGCCTTCGTCGGGGTTCCGGGTAGGAGCGAAGGCATAAAAAGGCCAGCGAGGGCAGCGGCAACAGGGGGCCGGGACAGGCGTGTTAGTTCGCACCCGAATCCCCAGGCGTTGACTGCCCCCAGGCGTGGTAGTATGCAGCATCGTTGTACCCTCGACACCCTTAGGGCTCTCAGGCTAAGGCAGGCAAGGCCGGGGAACCATCGGAAAGCCGCATCCGCAGTACATGCTCCAGCACGTGGGGAAAACACACTGCAGGAGGTATTTTGCAAGGAAAACATATGGAATGTAATAACAAACGTATTGCTCATGCCACCGGGGGCAGTGGATGAACTTCCATGCATGTCTCAGCATACCATGTGGCTTATGGGTAGAACCTGCGCAGGTGGGAAATATTCCACGGGTTCGGCAACGGAGTGCCGTCCTCTGTGGCTAGGCGAACTACTCCCGGACGCGGGGTGCCGATAACTTTGTATGGCCCTTCCCACATCGGGGATAACTTGCTTAGTCCCGCGCGCGTTTGCACACGACGCAGGACCACATCATTGACTTACAGCGCTCGAGGGCTGACTTTGCTTTGATGGTAGCGGCGGAGGCTCTGTTGGTAGCGGGCCGCGCGAAGCGCCGCCTGGCGCTGCCTCTCCTCCAGGTAATCCAGATCGTCCCGACGCCTTTGCTCTTGATCCGCTTCGGTGTATAATGTGGCTCGGGGCGATCCCAGGGTGAGCTCGGAGGGCAAGACCGCCTCAGCTCCATACACCAAGAAGAAAGGTGTTTCCCCGGTGGCGCGACTCGGGGTTGTCCGATTGGCCCAAAGGACCGCAAGCAGCTCATTAGTCCACGAGTCCCCATGTTTTTTTGAGCACATTGTAGGTCTTAGTCTTGAGGCCCTTTAGTATTTCTGCGTTTGCACGCTCAGCCATACCGTTGCTTTGGGGGTGGGCGGGCGAGGCGAAACAGAGCTTGATGCCCATGTCATCGCAATACTCGCCGAACAGCTCACTCGTGAACTGGATACCGTTGTCGGTGATGAGCCTGTTGGGGACCCCGAACCTTGCCGTGATGCCTCTCATGAACCGCACAGACGAATGTTTGTCGATGACGCTGACTGGATAGGCTTCTGGCCACTTGGTGAATTTGTCGATGGCGACATACAGGAACTTGCATCCGCCCCGTGCCTGCTTGAACGGGCCCAGGATGTCCAGCCCCCAAACCGCAAATAGCCATGAGAGTGGGATGGTTTGAAGGGCCTGGGCCGGCAGGTGCGTCTGCTTGGCGTGGAATTGACATGCTCGACACCGCCGCACGAGGTCTGTTGCATCCTCCAGCGGTGGGCCAATAAAATCCCAGGCGGAATGCTTTTCCCACCAAGGTTCGGGAGGCTGAGTGTGCCCCGCATTCACCTTCATGGATCTCGGCTAAGAGCTCGAGACCTTGTTCCCGAGCAATGCATTTCATGAGCACTCCATTGGCACCATGCCGGTAGAGTGTCCCTTCTACCAACACGTACCTCTTGGAGGTTCGGGCGATGCGTTCGCCTTCCTCACGTTGCTCGGGCAATGACGCGTCTTCTAGGTACACTCGGATTTCCGAAATCCAAGCCACCTGTCGCGTGATGTCGGTCCCAGCGGGGCCAGGCTGTGGCTGACCCGCCGGGTCCGGGGCGTCGGGACCGGCCGATTCCTGCCTCTGGGGTGGTTCGGGGTGCGCCGACGGCTCTGCGAGACTTTCCTCAAAGGCACCTGGCGAGGCTAGGGCTCGCGCGGACGCTATCCTAGATAGCTCGTCCGCTAGGGAGTTGTCTCTTTTGGGAATGTGGCGTAGCTCGAGGCCATCGAAATGGCGCTCCATACGCCATACCTCCTTGACGTAGGCTTCCATTTGGGGGTCGGTGCATTGGTATTCCTTGGAGACCTGGTTTACCACCAGTTGGGAATCGCCGAGGACCAGCAGACGTCGGATGCCTACGCCTGTTGCCGCTCGCAACCCCACTAGAAGCCCCTCATATTCGGCCATGTTGTTGGTTGCCCGAAACTTAATCCGGACGATGTACCGAAGCACGTCGCCTGTTGGGGAAGTTAGCACCACGCCTACTCCGGCTCCGTGCAAGGTGAGCGAACCGTCAAAGTTCATCACCCAGTGCGTGGCTCCTTGGTCGCGATCCTCCGCACTCTCGGGTTCCCCCGGGGGTGGATCGCTTCCGGCCGTTGGCGTCCACTCTGCCACGAAATCGGCCAAGGCTTGGCTCTTGATTGCGTGTCGGGCTTCGAAGTGCAGATTGAATTCTCACAACTCGATGGCCCATTTGACTACCCGTCCCATGCCCTCTCGGTTATGCAGGATTTGTCCGAGAGGGTAAGACGTGACCATCGTTACCCGGTGCGCCTGGAAATAATGACGCAGCTTCCTGGAGGCCATAAGTAGAGCGCATAGCATTTTCTGGGCCTGCGGGTAACGTGTCTTCGCGTCCCGTAGCACCTCGCTGACAAATTAGACCGGCCGCTGCACCTTGGTGCGGGCCTTGACCACTTTATTAGGGGCGGCGGGTTCGGGTACATCGGGGCGTGTCACCTCGGTGTCCGGTGCTTCCGAGCCTTTACCCCCACCGGGGCCCTCGGGGCCGCTCCGGGTGGAGGGGGCTTTGGGAGCCCCCGGACTAGGGGGCCGGGCGGCTCCCTGTGGCTCGAGGGGCCATAGGCCTCCTCCGAGTTCGGGCGCTTCCTCGGCCAACTTCGTTCCGGGGTTTCCTGCCACGGGTGCTTCGGGGCGGGTCATCTCGGTGTCGGGGGCTTCCGAGCAATCGCCTCCACCGGGGCCCTCAGGGCCACTTTGGGTGGAGGGGCCGGTGCCCGGACTAGGGGCCGGGCGGCTCCACGAGCTCGGGGGCCGGGGGCCACCTCCGGCTCGGCGCTTCCTCGGCCGGCTCCGGTTCCGAGGTTTCCTACCTCCGTTTTTGACAGGGCTGGGGGCAACTGAGAGCCTAGCTCGTCGTCGCGCTCCACAACCAAGGCCGCACTAATCACTTGGGGGTCGCCGCTAAATATAAGAGGAGGGGCTCCCCTTCCCGAGGAGCCACCAGTACGGGCGGCGAGGAGAGGTAGCGCTTGAGCTCGCCAAAGGCTTTCTCCGCTTCGTCCGTCCAAGTGAAGGGGCCAGTTCGTTTTAACAACTTGAATAAAGAAAGCGCCTGCTCTCCTAACCTGGATATGAAGCGACTCAGGGCAGCTACACAACCGGTGAGCCTCTGCACGTCCTTGAGTTTTCTAGGGGGGCGTATCTCCTCTATTGCCTTTATTTTAGTGGGGTTGGCCTCGATGCCTCAGGCAGAGACCAAGAACCCTAATAGCTTGCCTGTCGGTACCCCAAACACGCACTTCTCTGGGTTCAGCTTCATGCGGGAGGACCGGAGGTTATTGAATGTCTCGGCCAAATCCGGGAGCAAAGTTCTTTGATCCTAAGATTTGACTACGAGATTATCGACATATGCCTCAATATTGCGCCCTATTTGGCCCTTTAACGTGATGCGAACA